>JARFJB010000821.1:5485721-6178221 GCA_036346205.1 Vesta saturnalis
AGGGATTGTAAAACTATATTTAAAACGTCAAATAAGATGTGATACCATTTCTCCTGAACAGCAGTTAATTATAATTTTGCATTAAACACTTTTTGCTATTTGCTACCAATAAAATTAATGTGTTTTTAGATATTTATCTCAAAATACAAGTATGCAAGTCCTGGCTTGGACATTTAACGTGGGCATAACAACTGTACACAAAATTATTCATGAAACGTGTGCAGTGATATGGCACTATCTTAACCCAATTTATCTGAAATCCCCCTCTAGTGAAAAAGAATATCAGATGGCTTAATACGGCATTGGGATATGCCCCATTGTTTAGGTGCCATCGATGGGAAGCATGTTAATATCCATGTGCCTTCACGTTCAGGATCCTTATTTTACAATTATAAACATAATTTTAGTATAATACTTTTGGCAGCTTGCGATAGTCAGTATCGATTCACCTTTGTTGATATTGGACCTTATGGTTTGCAAAGTGATGGTGGTGTTTTAAAAAATAGTATTTTTGGAAAACGCTTAGAGGTAGGTACACTTAATATTCCTAAACCACGTCAGTTACCATTTAGTAATAGTGTATTACCACATTACTTTGTTGCGGACGAAGCCTTTCCACTGAAGGAATATATAATGCAACCATATCCAGGAAAAAATTTATCCGACAAGCAACGCATTTTTAATTATCTTTAATCAAGAGCTAGGCAAACTGTAGTGAACACATTTGGTATATTGGTCACCAGATGGAGGATGTTGATAATATTGTCAAGGCTGTTGTGGTTTTGCACAATTTTTATCAAAAAGAAGTGTCGTCTACTTCAGACCTATATTGTCCTGTCGGATTTGTCGATTCCAACAGCAATGAAAATGGCGGCTGAGAGAGAAAGCACCTCTTCCATCGGTAGGAAGAACTGGGGCCAATATTGCTCGTAAGGTGGTCTACAAAAATCGTGATATTTTGTGACTATTTTCTTTCTGAAAGTGGGCATGTTCCATGGCAATATGAAATGATAAACAGTGGAAGGCTTTTTAATTAGCCAGTTTATTTTTTAATAACATAAGTATAAACTGTAGTAATATGCTTAAACTGTAGTTGTAGTCTGTAAATATTTAATTGTAACTTAGAAACTAGCAATTTTTTCAAACTTACGACTATAAATATTTAACTAAAACTGAGAAACTAGTAATAACATACACAAACTTGACTATAAATATTTTATTGAAATTTAGAAACTAGTAATAATATGTACAAACTAACAATATAAAATAATATTTAATGGAAACTAATAATATGTACAAACTTAACGATATAAAATATTTAATGGAAACTAATAATATGTACAAACTTTAGACTAAACATAAATTACAAATCTTCTAATACTCTTAATAAATTACACTTTGTCTCCTTTGCCTCATTCTCGGGTATTTCACATAGACAGTACACATACTCCACAAAAGAATGATTCTGGTTTTGAACAGCACTGTTCTTTTCAATAGCAGTCACAATCTGCTTGGCTGATTCAAGCGCAGCTGCTATTTCTGTTTTTTTTTGTGGATGCAGTGCTCGCTAAGCATTAAAATTATAAAGTTAACTGTGCATGCAAAAATTACCCTTTTTTTCTGCATGGGGTGGTTTGAGAATGAGATATCACGGTCTCATCCAAGTCCACACCAGCATCTGCATGTACATTGTTTATTGTCTGCCCCCTCTGATGAGGAAGAGAGAATGGTATCTATCCTGAGGAAGAAGACGAGGTGGGGCGTGGAGTCGATTCCCTTTCGAGATTTTTTATCTTGGAGGTTGATGTATGTGTTCTGTAAAAATATACCACATAGGTAAACTGTCATACAATTTAAGAAAATTTACTTTCTCGGTCAAGTACATTTATTATAAAACATCATCCTGTCATAATACACCCAATTAGTATTATCAGCTTCTGAACCTGAGGGCTTTAACCGTTTTTCATTTGTAAACCGATCCCTCAGGTTCTTTCATAGTCTCATACAAGCGCCCACTAAAACGCATTGAAAATATAAAAATGTAGGTACTTTACAAATTTATGTACCACTTAAGTTTGTAATTTCTGAAATTTCAAGCCATGCTTGCTCTTTCTTCTTAGAATTTTTATAATCTCTGTGTCCAAGGTCATACAAAAACTCTTATTGTTGAAGCACGTCAATAAGCAGATTAGCACGTCGACGTTTTCTGTGTAAAAAGTACAAATTAAATGTGAAATGTGGACAACACGTTACCTAAAACTTCCTCCGACTCTTGTTGCGTAATTTAATAATTTATAACCTTCGAGAATAAAAATGCTGCACGAGTTCTTAAACTACCTAAACGTAAACCACGAAATGCACGAACCGTAGTTCTTTTTGATTAGGTCATAGGGTGTCAATTTTGTAAGCCCTGCTATTGGTTGAATGTCGAACGGCAGCGGCGAAAGTTAAAAGTTGGTTATGTTTGAACTGCAGGAACGTCCGTGGAAAAGTACTCCAAACAGCAACGTCAACGTAGTTTATAAATAGGGCTATATAATTCGCTTGTTTTTAACCTAGAACGTCGAACAGTAACAGCAACGTCATGTTTATAAATCCAGCTTAAGTTGAAGTGTTGATTGAAGTCAGTGTTGGACATACGGACGTACTCACTTCTCTCTTATTTTTACTGATGATCAGCTTACGCATGTCTTTACTTAAAACACATGCAAACTGTATTGCCATCTTTATCATAAACATGTATTAAGCTTTAATGATTGTTTAAAGGAATGTGGTTCATTCATTCGGAAACCTATGACTATATTGTTTCATTTCTTTCAAGTTTTTAAGTTAGCATCTAGATGTCTATGACCTGAAGTTTGAAACGTCTGTTTGACATAGATTATTTTTTTGTTTTTCCAGTGTTGCCTATTTTCGTAATGAACTTACTATAATAGAGGTTGCATAATTATCCTAAAAAAATTGTTATTAAAATTATTTCCTTTCTTTTAATTTCCATTTTGAAGTTTGGAAGGTCGTGTGGTGTTCCACACCAAATGTTTTTATTGTATATATATATATATATATATATATATATATATATATATATATATTATATATATATATATATATATATATATATATATAAGAATTTGCAGTTTTGTAGCAAAATAAAAGTAACATTTCGCAACTACTCACACTACACTGTGCCCTCGTAGGGATACACTCAACATTAACGGAAATTAATCGCTCTACCTATGTGCGGATTGGAGTGCACTTTGTTGCGCAGCAATTACTAACTGGTAGACGCGAGCAATCGCGGACATATAGGATTTGGGAGAAATGTTTACAAGATTGCCTAATATAAATACTAATAGTCCAATTTACATCAATCTCTCGCTAACGGCAGATAATCGTATACTTTACACAAAATCGCGTGTATTCACCAAGGAAGCAAGATAACATATTTATGGACACGTGAGGGCAAAATCTTAATGCGCAAAAGTGATCACAGCATATCTTATAAGCTCGGTCAATGACTTCAAAGATGTGAATTAATTATTCTTACTTGAAAATGTTTTCGTTTCTGTGGATAGGTTTAAATTAGGTGTCATTATGTAATTATCTAGTTTTGTTTATTGTTACTTATTCAAAATTCTTACATTTATGAACAAAAATTGTGTTGTATGTTATAATCATTAATATTATATTTTCTTTTGTAATTCCATAAAATATTCAATCACATGCGCCTCTTATCTCTCATCCTTTCAAGTGTAGTGTGTTTGCAAGGTTATCGTGTATTGTTAAATTGATTTCTATAAAATTGCTTGTCGTTCATTTTTAAATACAAGTTCAATGTTTTGTTAAGTAACTTTATAGATTTAAAGCAACAAATACTGGCGGCTAAGTATAACATCGTTGGAATAGCTGAAACATGGTTAAAGCCAGAAATTGAAAAATCTGCTGTTGTTATACAAGGCTGTAAGCTTGTGCGTAAAGATAGAATCACAAAACTTGGGGTGATGGTCTAGGGATTTATACCTCAAAGATACTCTCCGGTATACCGTTATCACAAATTTAGATGATGAAACGTTTGAGCAAATCTGGGTTAATATTTAATTCGATAACAAATCGTTAGTGATGGGTACTTTATAAAAGATTAGAGTACCATTCTTTGAACTTTATTGGTAAATTTGAAAACTGCTTTGCACAAATAATCCTGACCGTTACGGATGATTTGATTTGCGTCGGAGATTTTAATCTAGATTGTTTTTAATTTAAATAAATCCGCATACGTTAGATGTAATACAATGTTGTATGAGGTTGGTTAATACAAATAATTAAGGAACGTACCAGGATCACAGGAACCTCATCCACCCTACTTGGTCTCATAATTATCTCATCTCACGTAAAGGTCATCCAGTGCTGAGTAATCCCTGTACACCATATACAGGGTGCTGATCCGACTGCTCGGTAATAGCATTTTACATGTAAAATCACACTGATGCAATTTCCTGCTCCCCTAATTGGTTTAGAGTAAAAACATAAAGAGATCAAAGTTTTTCAGAATTAAAAATGATAAATGACCGATCAGTTTATATTCTCAAAATAGTCTTGACAAAAAAAAGAAGAAATAAATTAGTAATGATTAAAAAAAAACACAATTGCCATGATATTAAAACAAAATGTTACGTTATCAACAATTGTTGAAAAAATCTATTTCTGCAGTGGTTGTATTCCGGTAGTAGTGTACCTGAAGTTCACAACTTGTTTGCTGGTTTATATCCCGATTGGCCAATACCGGGTATTTCAACAATTCAGAACGTGATTTCAAACCAAGAAAAATATGGATCCGTTTTTAAACCGTGTAAGCCTTGTTTAAAGCGTACTTTTAGTGTAGCCGACGAAGAAGAGATTGTGCAAGATAATGTGAACGACATAAACGTTATTGTGGCGGCCGTTGCTAATCCCCGCATTAGTATTCGGCAAATTGGTAAGGATTTAAATTTGCACAATACAACCGCCTTCAAAATTTTAAATAAGAACAAATTTAAATCGTACAAGTTCTCAAACCATCAGGAGATTTTTGAGCCAGACAGGTATTTGAGAATGGTTTTCTGCGAAACGGTAATGGAAATGGCCAATGTTCATCAACAATATTTGTTTTTCTGACGAATCGACCTTCACCATTAAGAGAGAGCCAAATGTGCAAAATTATCGCTATTGGGATACGGATAACCCTCATTTGATGATCGATAACCATTCCAATATCCACAGTCAGTCAACGTATGGTTAGGAATATACGGATCTAATATTATAGGCCCCTTCTTCATTGATGGACTCTTAAACGGCGGAAAATACATGAGTCGCTTCAAACGGAGATTGGCCCGGCCATAGATGCAGGAGAAAATGTGGTATGGTTTCAACAGGATGATTGTCCTGCGCATTTTACAAGAGACGTCACTGCTTATTTAAATGAATGCTATCAAAATACCTGGATTGGACGAGGCGGTCCGGTGAATTGATCAGCTCGTTCACCAGATCTATCACCAAATGATTTTTTTTTGTGGGGTCATTTAAAATAAAAAATGTAAGGTGCTATAGACATGCAACCATCGAGATTTTGAAAAACAAAATTTCCGAAGAATGCAACAATTTATCGAACCGACAACTTGCAAATGTTCGCAGACATTTTTATGATAGACTTGGTCAATGTTTAGCATTTAATTTGATTTTATTAATAACTTATGTTAATGAATTCGTATTAATGTTTGGTTATTCTTCTCGTGATTCTCATTATTTCAAACCATTGCAGTATTAATTATTAATGTATATCATTTTTATTGTTATTACTTATTGTTAAATTTTATTTGAAATAATTATTAATAAGTGTGAATTTATTTAATTCATTGTTAACTTGTCTTCTGTATTATTAAAAATGTAAAAACTTGGCAGTTGTTGATAACGTAACATTTTGTTTTAATATCATGGCAATTGTGTGTTTTTTTTTAATTATTACTAATTTAATTCTTTGTTTTCTTTTTTCAAGCACTATTTTGAGAATAAAAAACTGATCTATCATACAGGATTTTTAATTCTGAAAATCTTTGATTTCTTATGTCTCAAACATTTACTCTAAATCACGCAATGTAGAAATTCCATCTCATTTGAACAATCCCAATAAAATAAATGAAGCTTTCGTTTTTGATTCTAAAAATAGCAACAATAACGACCTAATACATTTTTACATGGAACACCTTATGTTCGATTTCAACAAGTTACTGATATTTATTTAATAAATATACTTTACAATCTAAAGCCGTGGATGAGGATGGGATAAGTGTGCATATGCTCTGGCTATGTTGTCCTTTTTTAATTCCGTGCGTCACTCGTATTATAAATGTATGCTTACATTCTAACTCTGTACCCGATGTATGGAAAGTCGCAAATGTAATTCCTATTATTAAAAATAGTAGTCCAATAAACTATAACGACCTGCGTCCTATCAGTACACTCTGTACTGTCGAAGGTCTTAGAAAAGGGTGTAGCTAATCAAATGGTCGATCATATCAATAAAGATTTTATTTTCCCAAATACACAATTAGGTTTTAGAAAAGGATACAGATGTGCAACTGCTTTGTTAAACCACAGATGTATACACACTACAGATAGCTAATCACACGTTAAAAATTGGCTACGGTGATTTGGATTTGAACGTCTGGCGAGTTAAATCCAAAGCAATAATACACCATTCTAAATACAGATGTCCTCTTGAAACTTAAAATATACCGACTTACAGAAATCTATAATGATCAACGCACTTAATACGCGCACGGTAAAAATATCTAGTTGCCTCTGTTTATTGTTGAAATACTGTCCCTTAATACAATATCAACAAGGTACGTATGGTTATAAAAATATTTGTTTATGGCTTTTTATGTGAAGTGTCAGAGATGGCAAGTATAGAATTATTAAGTTTACCGCCAATCGATATACAGGATTTGAGTTCTTTCATGCTAATTAATATTAGAAGCACACAAATCTGTGATTCGTCACGTAATTCAACAGATTTTGCTCAAATGAGCAGAAAATAAAGAGTTTTTTTTAAAGCGAATTAAAACGTATAAAAAGGTAATTTTATTCCGTTATTGTTCAAATATTATTTTTGGCAGGTCGGCGCCCCGGGTTACTCTAATGAAGCACCAAGTGGTACAAAGTTCGTGGTTTATCAGCATCGAGACATCGAGTAGCGATTTAACATATCCTCACGTATTAATTAGGCCAAATAAGAAATCGGTTATTCATTTTCATTAATTGTAAGCCTCTTTTCACACGTGCCGGATGAGATCTTCCAGTGTCGGATATTCGATTGCGAAGTGTATGAGCATAAATGAGCGCGGTTATACAAGTATCCGAAGTAGTGTACAAACAGAAATACGGCGCATATTCGTCGGAGGCCGGACTCGTGTGAAAAGAGCTAAATATATCTATTTACGCGTTTACTTTAATAACTAAATTGATAAAATTTAGTTCATTTGAAGATACCCTTTTTAAAATATGCAAATGTACCTACCCTGCACTTCCAAGAAATCAGTGTCGGTCAGAAGATCACCATAAAAGTTTACGAGCTATATTTTTTATAATCCCTTACTTGTCAAAAATTGTATGTTTGCGGGTAATTAGGTATTATAGACCGCAGTGGAATGTAAATAGGTAACGATACGCAAAACATTTTTTTGCAAGGGATGAGAATGGTAGTTATAGATTGGAAGTTTATTAAGTTGGCTACTTTTTATTATGTAATATCTCCATATTTCCGGAAATATGATCTAGTAAATCTTAAGCTCAGTGCCACCAGAAAAACTGCCTCTTATATCTAGATTATGTAGGTCGCTTCGCTCTAAAATAAGTACAGAAACAAACCTACACAAAGGATTAAAAAATTCAACCCACGTTGCCCTAGCTACAAGAGTGCATGTTACGTTACCCAATTTCCCTATATCATGAGCTATCTGTAGTGCATATATATCTGCGGTTAAACATAGTTAATGACATCTTTGCAGCAACGGATGCAGGTAAATTATCAATTCTAGTATTGCTTAATATTTCGAAGGCCTTCGACAATATTAGTCATGAAATGTTAGTGAGCATATTGTTAGTAATAATGAAAAGTCTGAGGCACTGTTTGTATCCATTGGGGTTCCTCAGGGATCAATATTCGGCCCCTTACTTTTTGTATTGTACTCATCCAATTTTTACAAATGCCTAAAGTATGTGAAGTTTCACCAATATGCAGGCGATACTCAATTACATTACGATTTCGATGAATGACGTATAACACAAGCGAAAGAGTGCTTAAACAGTGATATTTTCAGTCTAGTTAAACTGTCAGAGGTACACGGTTTTTACATTAACGCTTCAAAATCATCCGTGATGCTGTTCGGAAAAAGTAAGGCAAGGGACCGACATAAATATGCAGTACAAATTCGTATAAAGAAGTCCATATTATTTGTTCAAGAGCAAGTAAAAGATCTTGGAGTGGTAAGGGACTGTAATCTTAGATTTAAGGCACAAGTCTCAGAGATGATGAAAAAAGCATTTTTAAATTTAAAATTAACCTTTCAAAATCGACATAGCATTGGTCAAGGTTTAAAAGCATCCTGTGTGAGCCACTTGCCCTTTCGCAGTTTAATTATTGTGATGTTCTTTATGGACCTTGTTTAGATGCTATTGACAAACAAAGAATACAAAAAATTCAGAACTCCTGTCTACGTTTGATTTGTGTGTAAAGAAGTATAAACACATCTCACACAAATTAATGGAAATACGATGGTTAAACATGGAAAATAGAAGATTTGAACACTGTGCTACTTTGTACCATAAAATAATTACTGGCAAAATACCACCGTACCTCTATGAAAAAATAAAGTTCAGTGCTAACACCAGATTTTATTCTTAATCACCCGCCTCTACATAAAACCTCATATTCTGAACGCTCATTTAGTTACAATATCGTCAACCTATACAATTCACTGCAGACTACTGCAAAAACTGACTTCAAACCAGTTTAAAGAGTATATCCACCGTCTCGTACTTGAACGTCAAATGTTGGTCAAAATAATGCTGAAAAAAATGGACTACTCACTCATTAGTTCACCAGTCACGCGTTCTAATTCTAATTCTTATTCGTCATTTATAGTAAAATTTCCATACACTGTGCCTACCATTATTAGATTTATGTAGATACATTTTCTCTTTTTTTATTTTCTAAAGTGTTGTCTTCCGTTCATAACTTTATATTGTAAAGAGAACGGATTAAGTGTAAGACCAGAAGTAGTGACGTATTTTAATAAAAGGCATTATTATTATTATTATTATTATATTTCTAGCTTTCGCTCCGTGATTGGTGAGGTATCACCCACACCAACCATGACTTACGACATATTCGCTTAAACGCGAGGGACAATGCCCACTGACGATGGGAGGTACGGTAGCCGTATCCCACTTGACTCCTTCCACCCAACGCCCGCTTCCTAGTTTCGACCTTATTCATACCAAATAACAATACATTCGCAATAAAATAAATAATTAGTCAAATTCGGCAGCATGTCATAATCGGTAAAATATGATCATCTTCAATCAGTATCATAATCAGAATTTCTACGTAAGTTATCCTAGCCTACGAGAAGAACTAATCTAACTAACCTAAATTCAATACCTAAATATATATACGCAATGCTACATAACTCTAATGACCAAAAACTAAAACAAACCGCTATCAAACAAATCAACTTAAACATAAGAAAACGTGAGGTGATGCAAGGCAAAACAACTAAACTAACATTATGGCAACTTTATATGAAATTCTCAGTCAATAAAAATAAAAATGTTCAACATAACCAAGCGCCCACCACACTATCACATCACTCCGCAAGAATTCAATTATCAAGTCCTGCTCGGGCGTCTGACCGGTATCTCCCACAACATTTTGCTAGCGGTGGTCGGTACCGTTCCTAACCGCACCTTCCACGCCCCTTTAATTAATCGTCTTTACGACAAGCAGTTGGCCTCTGCTGTAGGAAAATTCTTAGGCCGTCCCTACACACACAAAACAAAATAAACACAAACCTTATTTCATATAAACTCCATACTAATCTAAATAAAATAATGCTGAATTCCGGTTAACAAAAACTAAAAAAAAAAAATGTTACCTAAGAGGCCCGCGGGCATATCTAAAAAGTTGTTAAATTAAGTTGCCTACAAAATACCCCTTTTTGAAGTAACTATATTTTGACGATTGTAATTTTTATTTTAGCTTTCAGAGGGATTGCAACTTTATGTAAAGGCTGCTCGGTGGAGAATATGTATTTATAGCAAAAAAGTTCTGGAGGTAATGGTTTCGCTTCCCGTTACCGTCTACACTGTATGAGGTTTTTCAGAGGGTTTTCTTCATACAATATACGGTATGGTCATTGTATGAGGTCACCATGTGCGGCTGTTTACGCGAATGCTGGTAGTATCTTCTCTAAAACCTAACACTTCCATCCGATCCTATCTTCACACCCAATCCCCATGGTGATGGCTGAAGGGAGCTCCTCTCCCTGGAAGGCATGAATACATGCCTTTTCCTTTTTTCCATAAAACTGATACTCTTCTGCGCAACACCTATCCTTAATCTCACCCATGGCCGTGGCTGAAGGAGAATCGCCTTTTCTTTGTCAGGGATAAAAATTTGCTTCCTTTGTCCATAAACTGAGACTCTTCTGACGACTGGGTCATTGCAATTTGGTGAACTGATTGTCACAAAAGTATTTCTATGTAAAATTCAAACAAACCTTAAATTCAATAGTGCCATTTTGTTTATGACTGTTAATTTATGTGAAGCCATCGTTCTTTCCCACGTATGTTTCACACTAAAATTTATTTAAATAACTATTTTCCACTAAATTTATTATCTGTATTACCAGCATATGGTGCGCAAGATAAGTGAAAGAGAAACAGATACTTTACATCCACGAACAAAGATATAAACAAGAATGGAAGACCGACACCTTCCGCCATCTTGGATTTTTTTTAACTGCCCTTCAACTACTTTTAATTGCTTTATTAATGTGTTTTTTTTCCAGAATGACATGGATTTTCCAAGGCATTAGGCTGATGAGTATATACTGTACATTGCAATTTGTTTTCGTATCTAAGGTCTTTTTGGCAGTGTGAACATTAGAATTGAAAATGAATTGCATCTGTAGTTATGTTTCTACATCTAATTAGGTCCTTTCTGCAGAACCTGAAATAAGATCCTCGGTTAGCTCACCCGGTTTCATGTGGTTTCATCAATAGGAAACAAATCAACATCTACAATGTGCATTTTGAAGTTTATTTTTACGTCTAAGATCTTTTTAACAGAAGCTCATTTCGCGCTGAAATTAAATCTTGAAATAAAACCCTTTTTATATGTGTCTGCAGCCTGTTTCATTAAATTGGAAAAAGGATACATCTTGAAACAGGTTTCAACATCTAAGATTGTGAATCTCTCTAACTACCTCTTAAAGGATCAATCTGTCTCCTTTGGGTTATAAGTAAATTTAGGGTATATTTAGAAGTTACATACAGTATGTAGCGTCCTCTTGTAGCATAATTAGAAGCTAGCACACAAGTTGCGCCACCATATTGCGGTATAATCAGATGTTTGAAACAGAACCTTGAGCTTATTTTCAGCACTAGTTCACAATTTTTAACAGCTTGGCTTAGCCTGGACTCTATTTTAGAACGGTTAGGATTCCGTGAGCCTCCCATTTCTTAACCGAGACAGCAGATAAGGTCGTGTTATGTTATAATTAACCGCTTAACGTTCGAGTCGAGTTTGCGCAGTCTTTCTATTCTCACTTGCCCACAGTCGCTCCGAACTATGCGAATTTTGTGCTAATTTTATTCTTAGCCTGCTTACTTCGTATATACGTATCTATGCTATATCGCTTGCCTGTCTTGCTATTGCGCACAAGTTCTGATCATATGACGCCTGTTAGGTAAAACCAGATATTGTTGTTGAGAGTACGACGTGCCACATATTTTAGTCTTTACTATACGAGCTCCAGTTTGTAACAACTTATTATTATTACTTTTAGAGTCAATTTGTTATTTCCTTATTATATATTGTGTTTACTTAGAATTTCATGATTTTTTGAGTTCCAAGTTAACTCGGATGAGCGTAAGTGTTTTATTTTATTAGGAGTTAGCATACAGTTTACAGTACCATTCTGCAATATAATTAGAGGTTATGATATAGTTTGCAAGGCCATCTTACAGTATAATCAACATGAATATGTGTAACACTAAGCGAATCAAGCCAACAAGCTGCTGAAGGTTTTGTCAGGTCCCCCATTTCCATAAGCTGGGGCTTCGATCTGGACTCCATTCCTAGCAGCTGGACCGCCTAATTTGTTTCCGTATACCTATTTGGCCTTCAGTCTGAGGCTACGTCCAGGCTCTATTTTCGACAGTTACGGCTCCGCCAGGGCCCCTTTTCCATCATCATCATCCGGTCTTTTGTATTAGTCATCGGATTTTTCCTGAGCTATGTAATAAGTATCAGTTATGGCTGAAATCAATATCCTAAACTTTCAATTTTGATCTAGTTTCTGCATCTGGAGCATGTACACCGGTGGTCACACAAAGCCTTTATTGTGAATAAACAAACGCCTTATTTTGATGAGCGTGTACCCCTGGCTCTTACCTGAATGTTAGTTTCTTTGTTTGTGGATTGTAAGTGTGTGAGTTTAGGTGTTTGAGTATGTGTTTGCATGTTAAATGGCTTGTTTAGTGTCTTTGATTTGGAATTCCGATTGTTTCTCAATGTAGACTTTGGTATGTTTTCTTTCTTGAACAGCAACTGCAAACTATGCTAACTTCTAATTATATCACAAGAGGACACACTTATTTGTAATCCAAAAACTAATTGAACCTTTAATAGGTAGTGAGGAAGATGGACAACTTAGATATTGAAATCTTTTTTTTTTCAAGATGATGAAACAAACAAGTTTCAGAATTTCGTAACGGCACACATCAAACGGACTTTATTTCAAGATTTGATTTTAGCGCGAAATCAGCTTCTGTCGAAAACACCTTAAATATGAACAAACAACATGCGTGTTTTCAATTGATGAAACCACATCTTGGAAACCGTGTGAACGTTTGCCGAAAGAACCTTATTAGATATAGAAACAAGATTTCAGATGCAATTCATTTTCAATACCAATTTTCATACTGAAAAAGGATCTTACATACAGACAAAGAGGTGCTCACTCAAGCATTCTTAACAGGACAATGTAATGACCTACAGCTAGAAACAGCAATTTTATCTTGCTATTTTGGGTTTTAATGTTCTTGTTTCCTTGTTCTGCCATCTGTTGCCATTTGGCTTCCCACCATCTAGTCTGCAGGTGTTTTTTCAGTTTTCCACCATCTTATGGAGCATTCTGCCATTGCGTTTTACGTGTGCTTTTTTCGCTTTGCCATCTTGTTTTCGTGTGCCTTTTTATGTCAGATATCTTGTCTCAATGTTTTGGCGTTTTGTTTCGTATGCTTTTTGGCTTAAGGTCAGTTTCGCTGAATTAAATATCTTGGTCTACCATCTTGAATCTTGGGTATGCATCTTGGGCTTTTTTGTCAGAATCTATAAGTTGTTCTAAACATTTTAACACTTTAAGACATTTTTTTGCAGAATTGGTCCTGAATCTCTATTCCTATATCTTGAATCTGATTTCGGTACCTAGTAATAAGTCATTTTAACGGAATTCAATATTCTCTTTACTGTTCTTAATGTAGTATAATTAGAAATCAGTGTACAGCTTGTAAGACAATTGTGGTATAATTTAGGTTAAATGCGCCATCATGTAGTATAATTAGAAGTAAGCATACATTTGTAACGCTATCATGTAGAAGTGTTTATACAAATAAAGAAACCTAGCCCAGACACACAACATGTAAGCCTAAAACATACATTTACACAATCACAAAGTATAAAACATGCAAACACCCTAAACAAACAAACTAGTCAACAAACACGCACTATCTCTCTCAGTCTAATTCACTGTCTCCCGTGCATGGATACAAGTAAATGAAGCGGTGTTTTGTGGTATAATTAAAGTTAGCACACAGTTTTCCAACTCTTGTAGTATAGTTTAGAAGCTAGTAGAACTGGCTTGCGATATAATAGAAGTTAACTTCCAAAGCCACTTTTATTTTCCGGTTCATTTTCTACAAGATCAAAAACAACTTTTACGTCACACGAGGCATAAAATCACTGAAAGTCTACACCACATATACGTGAACATTCGGTACACAACTAGACGCATCACTGTTAAAGGTAAACAGTTAAAATGGGATCTAGAAATCTATCGTGTTTAAAGAAGGTTGCGAACATAAGAGTAAAACTAGGCGAACCAAGCGAATCACGCAATAAAAAGCAACCCAAACATCTAAATCAAAGCAAGTAAGTAAGCTGTTTAACATGTAAACAAGTACACAAACGTCTAACCAAACACATACACGCACGCACGCAACACACCACACCACACGCACCAACGCAAAACAACACCCCGAACAGCACCACGCCACGCACTACACACACACACACACCACACACACACACACACACACCACACACACCACCACACACACGCACACACCACACACACACACACACACCACAACACACACACACGCACACACACCACCACACACACAACACACACACAACACACACCACACACCACCACAGCCACACACAACGTAACCACGCACACACACAGAATACACAATGCACACACATGAACAATACCTCAACACAGCACTACAAGCACGAACACAAAACACAGCAACAGCCAAAACTCGTACAGCACACTAGACAGAACTACACGTCATACAACATACACAACACACACACAACACAACGACGTACACACACACGACACACACATACACATACACCACAAACACACACACACACACAACACACGCACACACACACGACACGACACACACAACACACACACACACACACACGACCACACACACGCACCACACGCACACACGCATACACACGCGACGCAACATAGGAACACACACGTCACATAGGATAACAGATGAAACTAACACTTACAATAGGAACCTTAGAACTACAAACAGCATAACACACAAACAATCACAACACAACGTAAACACACAACAAGCACAAGACACAACAACAAAATTAAAAAAAAATTATTCTAATTCAGACACTGCACTCATTTGCATAGTCGAACGAAAGCAACAGACATTCGAAACCAAACAATTATCAGAATGATAGCTAGTAAGAACGCTTGAACGTCACGCAAAATAGCAGCAACGCGCAACACCGACCACAACCAACCCAACACTACAAACACAGCAAAAACGCAAGACACGTCAACACCGGATACAGCGCAACGCGACACGAACAGATACGCGGACACGCAGACACATAGACACACAGACACAATAAGTCGATTTAGTAGTGGTGAAAAAAAGTCGATTGCGTAACCTTCTGTACCTGCATATTATGCATATGTGGATTGGAAAGGAAAAAATGAATTCGGTAATTAGAATATTACTTTACCTCATAATGTATATAGGATAATACTTGTGCAGCCTGTTCTTATATTCGAAAATAAGGCAGTCATATGCGTATTTTTTTTACGTGTGTTAACATTTGCATGAAATTAACATAACACAGACACAGGCTTCGAGTTACGTTGAATTGCTTGTTCTACGTTACCAAGGCTATTCCTGTGTATAAAACACTTGCCTTTAAAGTTCAAACGAATTAATTAATACTGGAAGTTATTGACGGAATGATTCAATAAGTATTGATTGGTTGAAAGTGTGGTACAGAAGTATTCATACGATTAAAAGGTGTACACCATCACTACGTTGACTTTTGACTCTAATTTTGTGAAATTACTAGGCTTAACGTTAAGCATTAGTAAGATTCGGTTATTGATAATATATCATGCTGGTTACTCAATTTGGTTACTAACATACTCTAATTACTATTTTTCATGAACCTAGTTTTAATATTGGATTGCTTAAATATAAATATCATTTAATAAAAAATTATTATTAATTTTATTAAATACATAAATAAAAAGTTTACCTCGAGCAGGATTTGAACCTACGACATGTACAGGGTGTCCCAACGATAGAGTAAAGTAAGTTTATGCTTAACTAGAATTATTTGTGTAAATATTGTATGGACCATGGGGTAGAGGTAAGAAGTGTGCATTTTTTAAATATTGGAAGTTATACAGGGTGTGCCAGAAAAGCAGGACGTGAAAAGTATGATTTTTTAAATAGAACACCCGTATTTGATTTTAGTTTTTAATTCTACGTGTCCATACAAACATATTTTGTCATACAAAAGATTGGCTGAAAGTTTTAGTTCTTGAGATATTCGCGTTTAAAGATTATTATGGTCATTTTCGTGGGGTTGATGAATGGGCAATTGTTCCGTTATTTCACAATAAAAAATTGATATTTCGTGTGAAAATGAGTGATATTATACTAACGTTTAGACCGAGTAGTATTTCTAATTTTCTCAACAGGGTGTTTGTTATAACCATTCAAATTTGAAAATTCTCAAATTAAAAAAAAAATCAGTTTTTTTTAATTGCACACCCTATATATTTTTATTTCATTTTATTCGGGATTAAAAATCTATCATTTTGTCAAATATATCCTATATCTATCTTTGATAGTTTTCGATGAATTTCGATTTTTCTCACTAGCTACGTTACATAAGATACTATAACATTATTGTGGATCGTGGTAGCCATGGAAAACAATTGCGACGAAATAAAACAAACCACCTAAGCGAGAATATTAACAGTTTTTATTAATGAGAAACAGTAATTCAATAATTATTCAACATTGCGTCTTAGTAAATGCTCAAATAGACGGCCTTCTTGCTGAATACACATATTGAGCCTTTTTCTCATGTTCTGTCTCACTTCGGATAACATAAGAGGGGTCACTGTACGACAAGCTTCGCGAATTCTATTTTTCATGTCCTCCCTTGTTGTAGGTTTAATAATATACACCCGATCTTTTATGTATCCCCATAGGAAAAAATCCAGTGGAGTTAAATCGCATGACCTGGGTGGCCATAATATAAAGCCATTACGTCCTATCCATTTCTCCGGGTATTGCTGGTTCAAGAATTCCCTTACGTCCCGATAAAAATGTGGAGGTGCACCATCCTGTTGCAATTACATATTTAGTCGTCCTTCTAAATTGATATCCTCAAGTAGCACAGGCAATTCTTCACGTAAGAAATGCAAATAGCTGCGGCCCGTTAATGGATCATCAAAAAAATAGGGACCGATAATTTGGTCATTAAGTATACCACACCACACATTTAGTGACCAATGATTTTGGTTTTGAACTTCTCGTAGCCAAAATGGATTATCAATGGCGTAATAGTGCATATTATGCCGATTTATAGCCCCATTACTTTTAAACGTCGCCTCATCGGAAAACATTATGGAGCACAAAAAGGTGTTATTTAATTGCAGCCGTTGATTAATGATATTGCAGAATTCAATTCGTCTTGCAAAATCCTCTTCTCGCAATTCTTGATGAAGCTCAATGTGGTAGGGATGGTACTTATACTTCAGCGTTGTTCGATTCACGTTTGATTTGGAGGTATCACATATCGTCGCTAATGTTCTAGAACTCACTTGGGGATTTTCTTGAATATTTAATAATATTTCAAGTTCTTTTCTTCATTAGCTGCCCTTTTATTAACAACTTTACGTTTGAAGTATTTAACACTACCGCTAGAATCAAATCTATCCATCAAATTTTCCAAGCCAACAGTAGTAGGTATTCGACGTTCAGGATATTTCATTTTGTAGATTCGTTGTGCCAATAAAGGGTTTTTTTCAGCCTAGCCCAACACGTATATCATATCAATTAATTCATTTGTCGAATAATCCATAATTGATACAAGAATTGATAACAAGTTAAATACGAAAACGACAAATTTAATATGTGTTTATTTTGACAAGTAGGAAACCTTTGTATCTTAGTAACGCAATTATTATTTTCCATGGCTACCAAGATCCATGCAATGCAATGTTATCGAAAATAAAGTAGCTAGTGTGAAAAAATCGAAATTACTCGAAAACTATCAAAGATAGATATAGGATATATTTGACAAAATGATAGATTTTTAATCCCGAATAAAATGAAATAAAAATATATAGGGTGTGCAATTAAAAAACTGATTTTTTTAATTTGAGAATTTTCAAATTTGAATGGTTATAACAAACACCCTGTTGAGAAAATTAGAAATACTACTCGGTCTAAACGTTAGTATAATATCACTCATTTTTCACACGAAATATCAATTTTTTATTGTGAAATAACGGAACAATTGCCCATTCATCAACCCCACGAAAATGACCATAATAATCTTTAAACGCGAATATCTCAAGAACTAAAAACTTTCAGCCAATCTTTTGTATGACAAAATATGTTTGTATGGACACGTAGAATTAAAAACTAAAATCAAATACGGGGTGTTCTATATAAAAAAATCATACTTTTTCACGTCCTGCTTTTCTGGCACACCCTGTATAACTTCCAATATTTTAAAAAAATGCACACTTCTTACCTCTACCCCATGGTCCATACAATATTTACACAAATAATTCTAGTTAAGCATAAACTTACTTTACTCAATCGTTGGGACACCTTGTACTTTGCTAGAGTACTGCTCTAACCAACTGAGCTATCGAGATTTGTCTTTATGTAAGTAGAACAGAATTTACATCAGGTAAGTTAATCTAATGAAATTTGTTCGTGAGGTGATAAATCAACCCTGAAAACATTCTGTATGAACTTGAAATATCTAGAAAATCTTTACATTTACATCAAAAGGTATAAAACTTCTTTAAAGAAAAAGAAGTTTCTTTACAAAGGGTTTCCGTACGAAACCTTAAAAATTACCTAACCAAAAATTTGATGTGCACATTACTGCAGGGTTCTTCCGGATATATTCGGAAACTATCATCCAAATAATAAATTAATAAATTAAAATAGCAGTTCTCAGATACTTAAGTAACGTCATCTTCTAACACACACACACACACACACACACACACACACACACACACACACACACACACACACACACACACACACACACACACACACACACAACACACACACAACCACACCACACACACACACACACACGCACCACACACACACAAACAGACAGACACACACACACGCACACACGCACTCACCACACGTACAATGTACGCACGCACACACGCACTCACTCACGCACGCACGTACCACGCACCCACGCATCCGCACGCGCACACCACGCACACACGCACATACGACCCACACACACGCACACGCATATGCACACACACACATCCGCCCGCCCGCCCGTCCTTCCGCTACTAAAATAAATATCTGGCGGGAAACACCACACGACGTTCCAACCGACAGGGTGAAAATTAAAAAAAAATGATTTTGATAGCATATGTCAAACAGACGTTTACACACACACACACACACACACACACACACACATACACACACACACACAACACAACCACAACCACAACCACAACACACACACACACACACACACACACACACACACACACACACACACACACACACACACACACACACGCACGCACGCACACACAAACAGACAGACACACACACACGCACACACGCACTCACGCACACACGTACACATGTACGCACGCACACACGCACTCACTCACGCACGCACGTACCCACGCACCCACGCATCCGAACGCGCACACTCACGCGCACACACGCACATACGACCCACACACACACGCACACGCATATGCACACACACACACATCCGCCCGCCCGCCCGTCCTTCCGCTACTAAAATAAATATCTGGCGGGAAACACCACACGACGTTCCAACCGACAGGGTGGAAATTAAAAAAAAATGATTTTGATAGCATATGTCAAACAGACGTTTAAAACTTCGTGACAGACAGATGTTAGTAGACATCTAAATGCTGAATAAAAATTTAAATTATGATTTTGTTAGCATAATTGTGCAACCTCTTGTTTATACGTTCATAACGAAAACAGGCAACATTGTAAAAACAAATATAATAATCTATGATGTTTTAAACTTCATGTCAAATAGAGATTAAAAGTCATGGGTACATGTTAACCTAAAAAAAATACGCGCACGCACACACACACACACACACACACACACACACACACACACACACACACACACACACACACACACACGAACGCGAACGCGAACGCGAACGCTAACGCGAACGCGAACGCGAACGCGAACACGAACACGAACACGAATACGGACACAGACACGGACACGGACACGAACACGAACACGAACACGAACACGAACACGAACACGAACACGAACACAAACACAAACACATACACATATACACACGCGCGCGCGCGCACACACACACACACACACACACACACACACACACACACACACACACACAAACAGACAGACACGCACACTCACACGCACACACGCAGGCACGCTCATACGCACCCACGCACCTACACACACGCACATGCATATGCACACTCTCACGCGCACACACGCACATGGACACGCACACAATATCTGGTGTGAAACACCACACGACGTTCCAACCGACAGAGTGGAAATTAAAAAAGATGAAATAATTTTAATAACATTTTTTAGGATAATTATTTTATAATAAGTTTATTGCGAAAATAGGCAGCATTGTAAAAACAAAAACAATTATCTATCTCAATCAAACGTTTAAAACTTAATGACAGTCAGAGGTTAATAGACGTCTATATGCTAACTTAAAAAAAATTCAAAAACCGCACACTGGTATAAAAATATGGATAATATAGCTTAACCATTTTCAATCATATTTATTTCATTTTTACATTTATTTCGCTTTACATTAAAAAACTTTATAAAGAAAGGTTATGTAAAATGAAATTTTCTTTAAAAAGTATGTCTACATATTTTCTTATAAAGTCAATCATTATTCAGACATTGAAAAAATTTATATTCTACCTTAGGAATATTTTTCTGCTAAATTACGTGACTTAACAAAAACACACACATACACACACACACACACACACACACACACACACACACACACACACACACACACACACACGCACACACGCACGCACGCGCGCACACATCCAGACATCATGGCCGATCTTGGGGTGGCCAAAAGTTGTAAAATGAGCTAATAAGTCGATTTAGAGATGGTGAAAAAAAGTCGATTGCGTAACCTTCTGTACCTACATATTATGCATATGTAGATTGGAAGCTAAAATTAAATTCGGTAATTAGAATATTACTTCACCTCATAATGTATACAAGATAACACTACGTTCGCGCAAGTATAAACGCAAAAGGTAGCCGAATACTTGTGCAGCCTGTTCTTATATTCGAAAATAAGGCAGTCAAATGCCTATTTTTTTACATGTGTTAACGTTTGCATGAAATTAACATAACACAGGTACAGGCTTCGAGTTACGTTGAATTTCTTGTTCTATGTTACCCGTGTGTATAAAATGCTTGCCTTTAAAATTCAAACGAATTAATTAATACTGGAAGTTATTGACGGAATGATTCAATGAAAATTGATTGGTTGAAAATGTTGTACAGAAGCTGTATTCATGTTATTGAAAGGTGTACACTATCACTACATTGACTTTTGACTTTAATTTTGTGAAATTACTAGTCTTAACGTTAAGCATTAGTAAGATTCGTTTATTGATAAGATATCATATTGGTTACTCAATTTGGTTACTAACATACTCTAATTACCCTTTTTCATGAACCTAGTTTTAACATTGGATTGCTTAACTATAAATATCATTTAATAAAAAATTATTATTAATTTTATTAAATACATAAATAAAAAGTTTACCCCGAGTAGGATTTGAACCTACAACATGTACTTTGCTAGAGTACTGCTCTAACCAAGTGAGCTATCGAGGTTTGTCTTTATGTAAGTAGAACAGAATTTACATCAGGTAATCTAATGAAATTTGTTCGTGAGGTGATAAATAAACCCTGAAAACATTCTGTATGATCTTGAAATATCTAGAAAATCTTTACATTTACATCAAAAGGTATAAAACTACTTTAAAGGAAAAGAGGTTTCTTTATAAAGGGTTTTCGTACGAAACCTTAAAAATTACCTAACCAAAAATTTGATGTGCACATTACTGCAGGGTATCTTCCGGATATATTCGGAAACTATCATCCAAATAATAAATTAATAAATTAAAATAGCAGTTCTCAGATAAACTTAAGTAACGTCATCTTCTAACACGTCCTATATGTGTGTTTTAAAAAGTTTTCTCTAGTCAATTGCATAAACCGTTTATTTGGGAACTTATAATATTAATATTAAAAGAAATAAAAATAGCTCCGTTAAATTAATGTAGATACGCGTATAAATAATAAAGTATTTGAGCGTTTCGTGTGTTCACCAATAGAAAATCAGCTTCAAGTTTTATTTTTGTTCTACCGATTAAGTTGGTTCTTTCAATAATGACCGATTATAGAATTTGTTTAATAAATTAATCACACCCTATATTAAATATGCTCTTACAATTTGGGATTAGACCGATTACCTTATTATTCAACCCATTCACAACAGTAGCTACGCATGAATTGATTTACATGCAAGATTGAAGTAGGTGCCTGCTAAGTGAATAGATGCTTTTAGTCTATTTAAATGAATTGAATCTCCTATTTATCAATTATCTTTTAATCAATAAACATATAACAACTTCCGTGTCTATTGTTTACAATTGATAAGAATAAATCAAATTTACTTAATAAATAGATAGTGCATTCTGCTTTTCTAACAGAACAAATCTGTAAATAGAGAATGGAACCAATTATATTAGTACATGGTGGAGCAGGTGATATTCCAAATTCTAGAGTGTGTTCAAAAATAATAGGATGTAAAAAAGCCGCTCTCAAAGGTTATAGGGTATTTACAAAAGGAGGATCAGCACTTGATGCCGTTGAAGCTGCTGTACGTTTCTTAGAAGATGACGCTGCATTTAATGCTGGTATATTTCACTTATCTTACTCTTATTTTATTACACCCAATTTTGCAGGGTACGGATCAGTATTAAATATTGATGGGGTAGTTGAAATGGATGCGAGCATAATGGTAGGCTCGAATTTAAAAGCAGGTGCAGTAACACTAATTCAAGATATAGCTCATCCAATTAGCCTTGCAAGAATGGTAATGGAAAAAACACCTCACGTCTTACTAGGTGCAGAAGGTTGTAAAAATTTCGCTATGAAGAATGGTGTTGAAATTTTACCATCAGGGGCTTTAGTAACTGAACAAGCGAAGGAAGCATTAGAGCATTACAAAGAACATGGAGGTGAATTCACTGAAATTGGAAATGAGAAGGTAAACTGTATGTAAAATGCTTGTTAATTGTAAATTGGTTTTTAGAATGGTGAAGTTGGCACAGTCGGAGCTGTTGCAATTGACCACAATGGGCTACTAGCAGTTGCAACTTCAACCGGAGGAATTTGTGGAAAACTACCTGGGCGTTGTAGTGATTCATCACAGATTGGCAGTGGATCGTACGCTGATAATCGGTTTGGTGCAGTATCAACTACAGGTAATACATTTACAAACTTATATTCGAAATTTAATGGTATATTTAGGACATGGAGAATCTATACTGCGTGTTTGCTTAGCACACTCAATTATTAAAACAATCGAATGTGGAAAAACAGCTCAGCAAGCGACGACTGAGTGTATACAAGCAATGACGAAACAACTACACAAAACTGCAGGTAAAATTTCTAAAGAATTGAGTTATTTAAACTAATACTATTTTTAGGTGCAATTACTATTTCGAGTAATGGTGACATTGGTATTAATTTTAGTAGTCATCGAATGGCGTGGGCATATCGTTCGAAATTTGAGTTACATTATGGTATAGAACAAAATGAACATGAGATGGAGTATTTACAAAACTAAACTTTTTTTATAAAGACACAGAATATAATTATGATATAGATAAATTAATTTTTGGTATTACTACTGATTATTATTTTTATTATTAACAATGGGGTGGTCCTTTTGAAGTCTCTGCACGCGACCATAGATCTATTGTGCCCCCTAGGATTAATTTACCCCTCCAAGAGTCATATTTCCTTCATGAAGTCCAGGATCTTCGAGGGGTGTACTTTTTCTTCTTCTTGTGTAATCTTTTGCTTTCCAAGAATAAGTTTTCGTGCCATCTTGAAATCTTTACAATGACGGTCGACGTGGTGAAGTGTTTCGTCAGCTTCACCACAACCTCTACATAACGGGCTGTCTGTCAGTCCCATTACGTGCATATGCTCGTTTACGTGACAGTGTCAGGTGAAAATTCCCATAGCAAGCTTTATAATCCCTCTACATAGTTTTGTGGTAGAAGCTAGGCTTTAGCTGTCTATCACTATAGAGGTTTTCCTTTTGGAAAGTTTCTCTTTCAATAGTTGATCGACAGCAGCCATAGTTGCATGGATCTCGGCTTAAAATACGGTCGTTTTATACCCCAGACTTCCAGAAATTCTGTGACTTGGTCCTTTGCTCCGTAGCCAGTACCATTACTGGTTTTACAACCGTCAGTATAGTAAACGATCCCCTTCAACTTTGTTTTGTTGGAGCTTTCTTCCCAATCCTTACGCGTAAGAATTTTGGTCCCAAACAGTTTCTTAAACGAGACTGTTTTTGTTATTCTCTTAGTCGTCATGCTGAGGATGTCTTGAATGTCTTGGAGATGTCGTCCAGGATGCTAAGGTGCCCAACTTTGAACGACTTATCGTGTCCAAGGATTTTAAGTCTATATTCCCCTTTCAACGCCCTAGCTTTAATTACAAACTGTAGAGGCGGCAAGTTCCAAAGGGTCTCCATGGCTAAAGTTGGGGTCGTTATCATCGCTTCTGTTATTCTAAGGCAAGCTAGTCGCTGAACCTTGCTAGGCATCCGTATGTTACTCTGAGTGTGCATGTTGTGCCACCACACCAGAGAGACGTACGTTATGATCGGTTTGAGCATGCTGTATATATCCAGTGGGTTCTTCTTGGAGATAGTCCCCACTTGTTTCCAAACGTCTTTCTACAAGCCCTTAAGTACTTCGTAGCCTTGTTTGCTATGTTCTCTAGGTGTGACTTGAAAGTAAATCCTCGGTCTAGTATGACGCCCAAGTATTTAACTTCCTTCGACTACCTAGAGATTTGCGCCATACATTACTATGTTATTTAACTTTGCAGGCCCCTTCCTTTTTGCGAGGCGAAGAAGCAGACATTGCGATATCTTTGAAGAAGATTGCCCTTTCAGCGATATCCACAACTCTGTGGATAGCTACCTCACATGATTTCCCTCGTTGAGAAACATGTTGGAGTCCGAACTGCGGTTCACAGGATCACTACATTCCACAACCGGATACTCAAAACATAAAGTTGAAGAAACTCAATTAAACACGCTACGCCTCCATGGTTAGTCGCCTTTACGACAAGCAGTGGCATCTGCTGTAAGCCGTCCCTACACAATGCTAAAGTCTCTTACACTAAAATTGATACCAGTTTTAAATATCTAACTAATGTAACCTAAATGAATGGAGAGAACAGAACCCGACGCAGGCGGTAACAGTAAAAATTCGGTATATACACAGAAAAATTTATAGTGACAGTTCGGTAAATATATGCATCACATCAAACTAGAAAAATGCATGCAACAGGGTGGCACGATAACACTACAAAGGCAAGCTGAATAGCTACCATACTTAATACATGTACAAAAGCTCGCGGTAATTCGCAACAATATGCTATTTCCGCAATGAAGCGGCCAAAAAAAAATCTATTTAAGTTTTTTCTGCTAGATCGTAAGTTAGTCTTAACCTACTAACAAAAAAAATAATGGTAGTGATTAGAATTGATTGTCTTGTAACCAAAATAATATTACACTACTATCAATGGCCATCTTTAGAATAACCTCTTATTACAAAAAATATACAAAGTTGGTCTTTCTCATTAAGTTTTCTAATCATTTTAACGGGGTTGGAATCCTTAGAGTTGTACACACTCGCACCCACTAACAAGTCCCTTAACATCAAACACCAGCCATCACACTGTAAGCGCTAACTTAAATGTTCTACGACCACTTACGTCCTTTAACGCTTGTATCAATCAGGCAATTTGTTTACTGAATGCCTTCTTAAATTTTTGTCACAAAATCTAATATTTCAATACAGTTCGTGATGAAATTCTTAATAGTCTATAAATTAACAACTGCACGTGCATTAGCATTCATAATATTTAACACAATCTTAATTTTAATTTACAAAACCCAAAACCTGAGGAGTCAGAAAGGAGCAGTTAACAATATTGGTTTAGGATAACAGTTACTAATTATTTCAAATCTGTTAAACACTTATTTTAAATTTTGAAAAAGTTTCGCAACACAAATAATTTTCAACTCAATACAAAATTAATTTCAAGTTTCTATCCCCAAAATCAGTTATGGCAGTAAACATTTTATCTGAGCTACTAAGTTGTATAGCTTAAATTGGTACACAACGTTACAGCATGCCGCAGGGATCAGTTATACAACCTACACTTTTCTACTGTGCATACATGATATTTCTTCAACGACTAACGCGGTCTATCGCTTTGCTGACGACATAATGGTAATCCACCTTCTATCTCAAACCAAGACCGTAAAGCTGAAACGGCAATTTCAATCAACAAAAACATTCAACGTATCCTTGAATGGGGAAGTAATAATCTAGTTAAACTTAATGGTAATAAACCTCAGTGTTGTCTTGTGTCTGACAAAAAAAGAACAATCTTTTCCTGTTGTAAGCATGAATAACTCAGATCTTAAGTTTTCAGACCCTATTATCACGTTGGAAATGGCTGTATCTTCAAATATATCATGGATTGACCATCTTCTGTGAACTATTGAAACAGCTGCTCGTAAAATAGACTTTTTGTACAGATCTAAGCAGTACTTTTCTTCTCGTCAACTCTTTCTGATGTATAAGGCTCGTATTCGACCTCTTATAGAATATAATTCTTACCTCTGGGTTGGTGCTCGCTACACACTCGCACTTGGTATCCCGTCTATAACTTCTGACATACAGTCCCTTGTGCATAAAAGTGTGGTTTCAGTCGTTCCTTTGCATTACCAGTATCCCAATGACTATTGCGCAGCTGAATTACATTATTTGATACCATCTATAGCCATCTTTGCTAATACTCAGTTCGCTAATTCATCATCAACATGCAGTACAAATCTCAACTTGTCGTACCAAACGGGCGCAACCCACATTCTTCTATACGGCTTCTAAACTCTGGAATGATATCCCTAGTTCCTGCTTTCCTCTCACTTATGATATGAAATTATTTAAGGTAACCGTTGAAAGGAATCTCATGGCAATTCAATATCCCCTTATCCATCTTCCTAAGTGTTCCTGAGTGCTTTAGCGCGGTACGTCAAACTTAGACTGTTCAGGACCACAAAATATAGGTGGTTTCACAAAAACAACATTGTAGTTAGCCAACTCAGGTAATTTAAATATCAGGGCTACAATAACAAAGTTAGTTAGGGAATCCTAAGAACCAAGTAAAGACCGTTAGTGGGCGTTATGGGTAAGTTTGTATTGTAAACAGCGTAGGCGTTGTGAACAAGGTGGACATTATGCACAAAACCTAATTTCTAATGGCATTTTATTAAATTTGGTATTGTGAACATAGCAAAATGATCACAAAATGCAGTAGCCGTTATAACAAAGGTGGGCGTCATAAATACGATGGTCCTTGTGAATAGAGCAGGTGTTGTAAACAAAGCTTAGTAGTGGGCATACGGAGACAGTAATCATTATGAACAATGCCTGAAAGTGATTGAATGAACACGCTGGGTTTTAAGAACACCGTCCATACCGATTGGGTCCTAGTGGGCGTTTCCACCAGGATCTGTATATTCTAAGCGTATTTCTAATTACCATAATTTATTTACAGGAATTATGTGGTAACTGCACTTTACAATTTTCTATCAAGGGGAATGTAGGGCGCCATTTTTCATTTTGGCATGGGACGGCTCAGACGTTTGGTATCGGCTCTGTTTGCATCTCTGTAACAAAACTTACACTAAATTAATTTACAAACAATTCGACATTAATAGACCTTACCTAGCCATCGTCACAATAATTGACATGTTATATAAATGGTGATTATGGCACCTTGAAGTTTAAAACTTTGTACTCTTTGCGATGACTTTGGGATTTGTCAACTGATTGTTATTAATTCAATATGAGACCCTATCTTCATGTGCGTTACTTCAGTAGGCAACATTGCACGATTACTTTTGATAGAACGGCGTCAATCTAATGCAAAATAACATGAAACCGAGTATAATAATTGTCATTGTTTCAATATTTAATTTTTTTTGGATATGTAGGTCGACATTTAGACACAAACGAAAATGTCAGCCATCAACTACTAATGGCTATTAGAACTACCCGTCACTAGAATTTTAACCTACTAATGGACGGCCACCTTTAATCAGGAATCTATAATATACCAATCATTGTATTGCCACGGGACCTTAGTTTTACTTTCTATCCGAGAGAAAGGAGAGCTTTGGTTCTTCTCCATTTAAGAAAAACGGGTACCTCGGCCAGGTTTGAACCCGCGCCACTCGGGTGAAAGACAAGCACTTTAAACATTCCACTACCGATGCAGCTTTCAATATTTAATGTTTAAAATTGTTTTATAACAAGAAAGTTAATCTATCTTAAATGGCGCATGATACAGTTCCTTGAAAGGGGCTGATGCAACATTTATAATAATAACAATAGAAAAATATCTAATCTATTAATAGTCAATACTTAACAACTTTGCATTGGTATAATTCGTTCTCCCTTAAGAAAGAACGTCCTCGTTGTCTGAATATTTTCTTGGTAAGACTTCTAATGGAATTGTACTTGATTGTTGTTAGATAGCGGAGAACCTTAATATCTTATGTTAAAATACAAAGAAAAATTATAGAGTACAGGTTTACAAATGAGGTGCTTGTATAGATTTTAATTTAATGCTTTCTAATGATACTACTTCTTCTCTAACATTATTAATTACGGAAAAATAGTCTATCCTTCCGCTACACTCTTCTGCAACTTGAATATTATTTTTACGTCGTATTAAAATAGTTCGTTTTGTAAACTGTGCAAATAGTTTATAATCTTTATTTACTATAGCGAATACACATTGATGCGCTTACTAATCTACGGTTTCTGAAGACAGTGTTTGGTTTTCAATGGCTTTGCATTTTTCATCTGCCCATAATTCTTTGTTTATATTTCGTAGATTACATTGGTATCGTGGTAACATAACTTTATTTTGTAGATTAGGTATAGGATAAATTATATGATATTAATAAAGTTGAGGATTTAGGATTGGTATGTATAAAATGCATATGTGATCATATCGGAGTCTGACCACAACGCCGACTTTACACAATAATCGCAACCCTTAACTTGATGTTAGACTTACCGCAACACATGACCACAACGTCAAATTTGTATGTAGACCTTAACGCCCAACTTACCCGCAGCCCCCAACTTTACGAATAACCGCAACAGCCAACTTAAAGCCATAACAGCAAACGTTGCATGTATTAAAAATCAGTCTACGACGCCTTATCCAATATCGTACTTAACCATGACCCCGAACTATATATTTTACCAACCACCCACAACCCCCAATTTCAAAAATGACCACAACGCCCAACTTTAAGAGTGCCCACAACGCCCAACTTGAGCCACAACCCCCAATTTAAAGAATGATCAGAACGCCAAACTTGACCACAACCCCCAACTGTAGAATGGTAACAACTATAACCATTCATAAAATGCAATTGGGTACCTAATTTGTTTAATGAATTAATAAGAATGAATCGCCAATGTGTACATGTACCAATTTAATAATAAAATCAATGACAATATTCAGCGCCGTATAGTACAATAGATATAGCTACCTACATTAACAATTCATCATATAAGTGTAGTAGAATACTTCAGTTACGGATTATTGAACATTTTTAAACGGTATTTCTTTACTATTTACATATTTCGGTACCAACTGTATGTATACAGTGTAATAGGTATTTTAGTATACTTTTTTACTCGGGGGCCCCCTATTGACATTTTTATAAATACGCCACTGCTTATGAGTGTATCGTTCGAGTTTTCTTAGATACATCTTCAAATTTTAATAAAGGTCTGGTACGAAGTCAACCTTTCCGATTTCGTACTTTTATAAAATAAAATCGCCATAATTACCATGAGGGTGGCTGTTAAAATCGTACTTTCCATTTATTTCTAATTAAGAAGTAGACAAAACGTAGTAAATCAGTTTTTTATTTTACGTTATCAGTTATTATTATTATCAGTTATTAACATTTAAACATTTTTCTTAAGCAGATAGAACACGTGTATAGTTTTCAATTGGCCTTTGATCTAACGGACAGACTGCATAGTTCACAATATATCTCCACTCCTGATAAGGTCACTGGTCACTTAAATTTTCCATTTAATTGCAATAAGAGTCGCAATACCCAAAATGCTTGCATGGCATAAGTACCTAACACTGTTGGGGCTCCTCTTTACTGAATCGAACGTGAGGTGGTTGCATTAATAGTATCTTTTAGCGTTTCTGCGTCAGAAACTTGGATGGGATGCGGCGTTTCCAACTTAGGGACATTAAGTGGAATGCAAACGAAGGTAAATTATTGTACAATGTATTTTTTAATTTTCCCCTAGATTTGGGAAGTTTTATTATTGCACCAAAAGTATGCTGGTATTAGACGGTTTTCACTAACCTCAAATCTGATTATATGTCAAAACTAATTTAACAGTTACCACGTGTAATTGAAGTGAATAGTAACCACGGATATTTAACGGCTATTTAAAAACTCCTCATTTTTAATACTTAAAAAAGGCAACATATATCAATCATGTGAAAATAAATTAATCAAATTTGACGTTAGTGAAAAATATTATACCAACTTTGTAAAAATAACTCCCAGATCTAGGGGACAAATAAAAGAAATGGATTGTAGGTAGAATATAACTATTTATAAATACGTCGACAGGCAATTGCACAAAAACATATAAGTAAGGTATACAGGGTGAGTCCAGCTTAACGCGTCGGTTTCTAGAAGCTAAACTACTGTTTTTTTTTTTCAAAAAATGTTGTACTTAGGTACATGCAGGTTAATTCAAATTTTAAAATATACAGCGTACTCAAAAAGAGCGTACCTTATCAAAGTTATATATTTATAAATACAGCATCCTACATATTTTCGCAATTTTGAAATATTGTTAAAAAGACCTTTGAAAAATACATAAAGTATCACTGCTCCAAACATTATAGTTTTGAAGATATTTCAATACTTGTTAAAACAAAATATGATAAACCTAGAAGGCCATGTATAAAATACTAACGAAAATTGGGGTGTATTTTTGTGGAATAACAGTCCTTATATAATTAAGTTTTTTATTTCTGGTAAAATAGCTTTTGGAATGTTTAGTGGTTGCTTTTTCTGTATTCCGCATTCTTACAATTATGTCAAATGATAACTACCTATTTGCGACATGTTGTAGCCCAATATGTAAGCTATTAACTTTTTAAACATACCTTATACCCGAATCTGATCATTTTCGAGTAATTGCAAGTGTTTGGTTAAATAACTCATATTTCAAGCGTGGTGTCTTTTATATATATATATATATATATATATATATATATATATATATATATATATATATATATATATATATATTATATATAATATTTCAATAGAAGTGTAAATTATAGTTATTAGTAATTATCCGATCAAGGTGGCAAATGTCACTTAAACTCAACATATATTCTACTTCTTAAAAATTTTGTGCAGTTTTAGCTTGATTTTTTTGGATTTGTAAAACAAGTTTAACATCATTTTAAGAGTTTTGTTAGCTTTAAGTAAAATGAAAGAATATTCACTTGACGGGTGAGTCAAATGATTTTCGTCCTTGGACGCTTATTCTTATCAAGAATGTATGTACAAACACTGCCGATCAAGAGCATCCTGACAAGTGCCGTTAAAATGTTAGATATCTGGCTTCAGTTAGATGGGGCTCCTGCACACTTTCAACGCGCTCTATGAATTTTAGCACTACTAAAATTCGTGGAAAATGTAAAAACTGAGCAAATTGCGTTACGTAAAAAACTTTATTGTTTTCCAAAATATTCTTCCTTAACATCTACACACTTTTGCATTCGGTAAAACCAATCTTAACATTTTTGCCACTCTGACCGAGGTTCCTCCAAAACAAGTACTTTGAAGATTTCAACGGCCTCTTCCGGTGATGAAAAACGCTTACAATGCAGTTTATTTTTTATGTTTTTGAACAAAACAAGTCATTGAGGGACAGATCAGGCGATTATGGGGAATGAGTCATTAATTTGAAATTTTGACTAGTCAAACGTTCTGAAGTTTGTCGTGCAGTGTGCGCACTTGCATTGTCATGATGCGGAATGATTCATTTATTTATATTGTTGTTTCCAATTTCACCAACAGACAAATTGAAGTATACCAATTAAAAGTAACTGTTTTTAGATCCTCTAATGCAACAGTTGCAACAAGACCGATTTTTCAGAAAAAAACAAGCCATCATTTTCTTTGAAACGCTATGCGAGCGCACCACTTTTGTTGGTTTAGGTACATTTTGGAATACCCACAGGCCAGTCATATGGTACATTAAAGTCGTGAACTAACGGCTAGTTCTGATTTTTTAATATGTTGTTGGGACCACTACCAGTAGTGTATATCCAAGTTTGCAGCTTCGTAATCCCTGTGCTAACTTCGTAGCACTTGAAAAATCGCGTAATTTTCGCATTTTTTCGGTTTGTCACTACCTCCTAAACTATCCGTTCTTCATAAAACTTGTTTTCAAGATTTTAAAATAGAATACATTTGCTAAAATTTGAGACCAGCGCCAGCTCTGTACCAAAATGCAGCCCTCCAAAAATTTGCATTTTTTTCCAAAAAGGTGAAATGTTACGAGTTGGTCAACATTCGACCCAAAAATCGGGGAAATACTCATTTTACAGGTAAAGTCATAGGAAGAGATGTAGCGAATGTAATCAGCTTTAATATAAGCACAGAATGACGTCTGTGAGTAATTTGAAAGGAAAACCCATGTACATCCACAAGAAATATATATTTAGCCTATTAATAATGTATTTACAATGTAATTAAATCAACATTTTTATTTATATTATATATATATATATATATATATATATATATATATATATATATATATACAGTGCGCTCAGAAACTGTAAACTGTACGAGGGGTTATAGGACGTCCTTCGTGTCCAAACTATTGATCGGCTATTGATCTTGTACTCGTGAATTGGTCTCTTAATGCCATTAATCGGAGATGGCGGTCTTGGACCACATTTGTCTGTCTTGGCCGTCCACTTCCTCCTCTACGACGTTCTAGATGAGCTTCTCCAGATTATGCTTGACAAGATCGTACTACAGGGATTGTTTACGGTTAAGACGATTAGTAATCTCAGAATGAAAAACCACCTTCATGTAAGCCAATAATGGGTCCTCTGTCGAAGTCACTCAGTTGTCGATAATTTTTAGGTTGCCGCACTCTAGGCATAATCGCAGCCTCAAAATGCAAAGAAAAACACAAAAGCAAAAAAATTGCAATCTTTCAATAAGTACACCCGATAATTACGATTGTTACAAGTGAAACGTCAAACTTTCTATGGTTACTGGATTATTTTGAATGAAATTTTAATCAATTACTACATGTGACTAGTTAAACATTTCTGCCAAGTTTGGTCCAAAAATTACAACGCCATCTTGGTGTTGCATTTTTATGTCAGAGAGTATATATATATATATATATATATATATATATATATATATATATATATATATATTTGAGTTGTACAGGAGATATGTAAGCTGGCGTCCAAAACATATCAATCACTCAAGATTGTTCATGTTTTATATGAACAATAAATGTACAGTGCAACCTGTGGGGATCCACAGTTTTTAAAATATGCCGAAGAAAATTGCCCATTATTTAAAATTACCCAACCCAGGCGGTTACATTAGACACTGTCTACGTCGAACGTCTTGGAGGATGGCGATCAAACACGAATCCAGAAGAATGTATAAGAGAAAGCATTAACAGTAAAATGGCGACTTCGAAAACAGTGGATGCTAGAATCCAACAGATGTTGTCCTAGAACGTATTGAATTACAGTTGGCTCCTGCATGTAGCGATTCATCATTTTCTACGTCAAATGGAGCAGTTCATCAGGAAGTTTTATCTAAATCGTCACTATCATTTAATGATTTACAGTTAAAATATTGTGCAACGTTCATAGTTGTGTGTTTAATATTTGTTCCAATAAATAATTCTTTATAAAGAAATGGTTACCATAAATAAATGATCCGTTCTTCCCATAAAATAGTTATATTGTCCAATTAGCTTTCGACTTGGTACTTGTATAACCCTCTTTTCGGATTGTGTGATAACGTTTTACATTTGATAACGGCTGAACACGATATGAAGTCGAGGCTACAGTAACAACGCTGTTGTCTACCCATGTTACAAGAATTATTCCAACATCTTGAACAATGCAGGAGTCAATAGTGCCCCTCGGTTGTTTTTTCATTTCTGCCCTTGTTTTTAGTGGACACTTTTGGAATTCTATTATCCCTTATGGTTCCGGTAGCTGAATATCTATTTTGCCATAAAAAATTATACAGCGGAATGCCAGAGAACAGGTTATCGAGATAGAATCTATATGGCAGAGCTTTATTGGGTAGATCTGATAACATTCCAAGAAATGGTGCTGCTGCTTTACTAAAAGTCGCTCATGATTTTCTTTCCAATGAATCGTTTTCCTTGGTACGTTTCAAAATGTATTAGATACCCCTCTGTGTTCATACTCCAAACTTTGTAGCCAAATCGTATCGGTTTCCCACGGATAAACTGTTTACACCTGTGATGGCCGTAATATTTGATCATGGACCCATCATAACCAATGCGCTGCTCTAGAACAAAGTGTTTGATCCAATTCTTCTGCATTTCGTCTATTATTGGGCGCAGTTTCCAAAGTGTGTCCATTGGATTCAGTGCATGTAGTATCAGCGCAATGAAGAAAACGCACTATTTGATAAAATCGATCCCGTTTCATTGCATTTCTAACTGCAAGATTCTTCACGTCGTTTTTTGAATCCCAATAATAACATTTTCCGGGCAATTCGTTGTACCCACTAAGAACAAGAATGTTAATAAAGCATTTTAATTCATTTCAAAGTTGCATGAGGACTGGGATAGCATTATCAAAATATACTTCAAATAAATCATTTGATATAATGAATTGACACATTGAACGGTAATTCTCCACGGTATGTTCGGGACTTGGCCCCTTATACCTTCGTCGTTTTTGTGTAGTTGCGTTGTATGGGCTATACCTGTGGTTGTTTTGTGGTTCTGGGAGATGTATCTTGTTTGAACGTCTCCGAGTCTTGTCCCATTTTGTGTTGGGGGATGTGGGCCGCTATGTTGATTGCGGCGTTGTTTTCTTCTCGTGGCGAATTTAATTTTTGATTTTTCGGCGCGTAGAGCCTTTACGACCCTCACGACGAGCGCTAAGTCGTCGTCGTCGTCTGACGTTTGTGTTATTTTCGATCTGCCTGCTGTTACGTGCACGTAACTGGTGCTGTCGGTTTTGCTTGTTGGTGGTCTTATGTCGGTCGTTCGTGTTTCTGTAGTTTTGTTGTGCCTCGGGTGAGCGGGCATCCTCTGTAGTTTGCGGTATGCGAACCGTTGCAATTGCAGCACTTTGGTATTCCGTTCTCGCGTATGAGACAGCAGTCGCGAGTATGATGCGGTTCAGCGCACTTTACGCACCTCGGGGAAGCGTGGCAGCCACTGGTAGAATGGACATACCGCTGACAATTGTAGCATTGCCACGTGCCATTTTTCTCGTGTGCTGCCTCGATTTTGACCCTTAGGTAGCCGATTGACGTGACGTATATTTCGCTTGCAGTTTCATTTCGCTCGAGGGGAACTAGGAGCATGGAAGTTTTTCTTCGTTCTGGTCCTGCATGCATTCTTGTCATCTTCTATATCACGTACCCCATGCTTTGTTGGTCGTTTCCTACCATTTGTGCCGTGACATCGTCCTGCGGATCCCCTTAACTACATTCTTTAAGGGTTTGGCGGCTTCGAGCATATATACGTTGAATTGTAGGTTTTCATTGTCGAAGGCTTTTGTTGTCGCTCTACATTCGTCGGCTGAGTTTAGTAGCATCTTTGCACCGTTCTCTTGGTGCTAGTTGCTGTGGGACGTATTCTAAACAGGAATAGAGTGGTCATCGCCTTCGAATAATCTTCTTCCCGGTGTAGTATGAGTGGGGGAATCCTTTCTTTTTCTTTCTTGTACGTCCGGTATTCTTGCTTCCGCTTCCACCTTTTGACGTTTGGTACCGCCTTCCGCAGTGTCGAAGTCATCATCCTCTCGTTGTCGGTTTCTTGTTCGGAAGGCGTCGTGCCATTTTCCATGTTTTCTTCTACCAGGGTTTGCTTGTCTTCTTTGTTGTTTGTTTTCTCACCTCTTGTTGCTGCAGATCTTCATTGTCGTTTTCCTCTGCGTTCGCAGTCGTGTGCCTCCGATGTCTTCAGCGCCTAGAGTTGCCCATTTAGGCCTTTGATCATCTTCTGTATGTCCTGAATTTCGGATTGTAGGTATTTGACCTCTTGTTGCTGCAAACGGATTCTGCTTTTGTGGCTCTTAATTTGCAGCATCAGAGCCTCATCCTGCAATTGTAGCGCTTCTACCATGTTTATCTCCATGTTGGAAACCGGATCTATGTAGTAAAAACTACACAAATCCGGTTTACTGTAGATTATAAAGTGCAGACCACTTTATGCTCGAGTCTTTTACGTCTCCGAAGAGCCCGTACACGAGTTTCTATGCAGGGTTCTCGTTCTTAACGACCGCCTCGATTGAGATTTAGCATAGAAGTCCACCTCGTTGTCATATGTTGAATAATCACCAATGGGAAACTTCTTCTCATTCTTCACCAGATCCCTTTGAATCCACTGCATATTGCGGATATTGCAATTGTCATAATTAAAGGCCATCAAGATCTTGTACGGAATTCACAATATCGTTAGCGTCTGTTTCTTCGTCTTCTGTATACCTGCATATCTTATTTCCGCTTCATATCGTAACTGCCTTACAATAAAATGATGGGGAATGAGTTTCGTTTCATCACCAGAATTTTCGTTTGTGAGAACGTGGGGTTCAGATCGTGTAATGAATATGTCCATTACATCATCCTTTTTCAGCATACGCAACTGGAAGGGTTTCTTCAAAACTAAGACTAAGAAATAGAACCACATATATATCACATCAGGCGGAAGTTTTGTCGTTACCATATGGTAACGCGAAGATATGTAGTCATGCTGATCAAAACAACATGATTTTTGGAGTTATAAACAAAAGCATATTTTTAATCTATTCTGGATAGTTTTGAGCAATCATCTGACTAGAATGTTGACAAATATAGTCTTTATTCGTACTTACCTAAAGCCAATGTCCATTATATATAAACACGACTCCAGGAGAATATATAGAAGAAAGCATTAACAATAAAATGGCGACTTCGAAAATGATTTTTAGTCAGTCATCATCGTCAAACAGTGGATGCTAGAATCACCAACTAACAAATTTGAAACGTTTTTAAACTCGAATCCCCGTTTCACTTGGGGGTATTCCAGATCCCCCGTTAGGTCTTGCCACCCCAGTTAAAAAGCTGAAATGACGCCCATGTATGTGGTGGTGCATATTTCACGTAGTTTGGTGGTTGGTATATTAATAAGTAATATTAAATTTATTTACAGCTTGTATATTGTTTGAATTTTAATTGTGCGTCACTTAGGATTACACACATGATAAGAAATAGTTTAAGGTTAAATGTGTAGACTTGACCTTACGGTTTATCTGTTGCACTTATTTATCTCAAGAGCAGCCCACACACTTCTGATTCGTATCAAATACTGAGTATTAAAAAAAGCTACATTCATATATAATTTAATTTGCAATCAATTACTTATAATTATTTAATGAATCATTAGTTTTTATGACTCGCAAAGCACGTGGCTATACTCAACTAAAAATATTGTATGCACATTTATAAAACGTTGTATTCGCATCTAAAATGGTGTTTAAAACGGACAGTTCGAAATTAACCGACGGTGTACACACACGCACGTGATTCTAAGAAAGGATGTAAGAAATCTGTGGGTGGGGATCCTACATTTTCTTTGCATGTTCAGTTTGTTGCCGGCTTAATTTAACCCTTTAAGTCCAAAGTTTTTTTGCACTAGATGTTAAGGTTGGCTATTGAATTGATTAATATTCAAGAAAAATATAGTTTAATGGCTTGATGTGGGTTTGGGTAATTTATAATGGCCGTTACCATATGGTAACGCTAGTACTTACATGCAGGCTGTAACAAAAATATAACAAATTTTAATTTACATTGTTATGAGAACAAAAACATAATATTAGCTTGTGATAATTATATGACTGAACAATAATTGATTACAAAATTTACATAGTAATAGTATGAAATATAAAATTGCAGCCTACATTGCATTTTTTGCACATGGTTCTTACACTTGCAGTACAGCCCTCGCCAGCACAGCGACGTGGATTTTTGTTTGGAGTTAGGATTAGTAAATGATTCAAACCATCGTACCTTACATTGTCTCTTATTCTATTACAGGAAACACTGCTTTATGATGCGGACGGACGTCCACCAACCATTGGTAACATCCCATATTTTTTCAAATATGTGTTGACCAATCCTTTTCGAAACGAGAACTGATCTGTGTGCTGATGAAGTGATTTACTTTGTAAAATCCATGAATTGTTTATGGCCACATCGATTAGCCATGTGAAAATGCACCACCTCCATTTCTTACCACGTACTGAAATCCTGTACTTCTCCAAGCTTCCGTCCATTTGATCCGTTCCTTCCATAAAATTGTTATATTGTCCAATTAGATTTCGTCTTGGTACTTGTATAGACTCTCGGATTGTGAATAACGTTTTACATTTGATAACGGCTGAACACTATATGAAGTCGAGGCTATAGTAACAACGCTGTTGTCTACCCATTTTACAAAAATTATTCCAGCATCTTGAGTAATGCAGGAGTCAATAGTGCCCCTCGGTTGTTTTTTCATTTTTGCCTTTGTTTTTAGTGGATACTCTTTTGGAATTCCATTATCCCTTACGGTTCTAATAGCTGAATATCCATTTTAATACAGCGGAATGCCAGAGAACAGGTTATCGAGATAGACTCTATATGGCAGAGATCTATTGGGTAGCATTCCAAGAAACAGTGCTGCTGCTTACTAAAAGTCGCGCATGATTTTCGTTTCCAATGAATCGTTTTCCTTGGTCAGCTTCAAAGTGTATTAGATACCCCTCTTTTGTGTTGTAACCAAATCGTATCGATTTCCCACGGATAAACCGTTTACACCTATGATGGCCGTACTATTTGATCATGGACTCATCATAATCAATGTGCTGCTCTGGAACAAAGTTTCTGCATTTCGTCTATTATTGGGCGCAGTTTCCAAAGTTTGTCCATTGGATTCATGCATGTATTATCAGAGCAGTGAAAAAGGTGCATTATTTGAAAAAATCGATCCATGTCATTGCATTGCTCACTGCAAGACTCTTCGCGTCGTTTTTTGAATCCCAATAATACCTTTTTCTGGGCAATTCGTTGTACCCACGAAGAACAAGAATGCCAATAAAGCATTTTAAATCTTACAAAGTTGCATGAGGACTGGGGCAGTTCAAAACTAAAGCATAACGCTTTATTTTCTCTAATAATAAGGAATAAATACAATCGTCAAAAAATAATTCAAATAAATCAATTGACAATTTGTCTGTATATAATGAATAATCACCAATGGGAAACTTCTTCTCATTCTCCACCAGAACCCCTTGAATCCATTTTATACTGCGGATATTACAATTGTCATAATGGAAGGTGCCCCCAACGCCATTAAGATCCTGCACGGAATTCACAATATCGTTAGCGTCTATTTCTTCGTCTCCGAAACTTCCGTAACATTTTATTTCCGCCTTAGATTGTAATTGCCTTCCAGCAAAATGATCAGGAGTTCCGATTCCAGAACTTTCGTCTATAAAAACGTGGGATTTTGGTGGTGTAGTGAATATGTCCGTTACATAATCTTTTTCAGCATACGCAATTTGAAGGGCCTCTTCAAGACTAAGACCAATAAATTGAAGCAAATAGAACGTCAGGCGGAAGTCCTGACGTTACTATATGGTAACGCGAAGATATATAGTCATGCTGATCAAAACAACATAATTTTTGGAGTAATGTACAATTACTCTATTCTGGATAGTTCTGAGCAATCATCTCACTAGAATATTGACAAATATAGTTCATTCTTACTGGTTTTAGTTGAATTGATCGGCCAATTTCCACAGTTTTGTATTTTGAGCGCGACGTTTCGGAAGCGGACTCTGCTTCCGTCATCAGGCTTAGTCGCAAGAAAGACCGTTTTCGTACTTGAGTCGGATTCATACGTTATATAATTTTTTCTCAAGCACTTGACTACTCTCAGATTCGAACTTGGTACCTTTCACTTACTTGTCTGACACCTTTACCGCTGAGCCACTGAGTAATCCAATATATTTTTTAGAGCTTATATTACACTTCTTCGTGGTTGCGCAGAAGTTTATTACCGCATGTTGCGCCGTAACTTCTTGCGCAGGTGTACTGCGCTTAAGCTCTTCGCGCATTATTGAAATCCATGTGGGTTTCATTTCCACACTAGCTTGGCTTATTGGATTTTCTGCTAGTGCGATGTATGTGGCTTCTTTGAGTTTTCGACGAGTTGTATTCTCGTCATTTGCCACTATCTGTATGTTATCCCTTTGGAAGTGGTGGTCTTCGTTCCAGACATGTTCGGCGATTCTTGATTTTTTGACTGGTCTACTTTTGTTTTAAGCATATTGTTTTTGCTCTATCGTACAAGCATTTTGCAAAGTTGTGGATTCGGATATCGCTTGGTCTTCAAAGTCTTCCACACACACACACGCACGCACGCACGCACCCACACACACACACACGCACACGCGCACGCACACGCACACACACAGGCACAGACACAGGCACAGGCACAGGCACAGACACAGACACAGACACAGACACAGGCACAGACACAGACACAGACACACACACACACAGGCACAGGCACGGACACGGACACGGACACGGACACGACACGACACGGACACGGATACGGACACGGACACGGACACGGACACAGACACAGACACAGACACAGACAGAGACACTGACACAGACACAGACACAGACACAGACACAGACACAGACACAGACACAGACACAGACACAGGCACATACACAGACACAGACACAGACACAGACACAGACACAGACACAGACACAGACACAGACACAGACACAGACACAGACACAGACACAGGCACAGGCACAGGCACAGACATAGACACAGACACACACAGACACAGACACAGACACAGGCACAGACACAGACACAGACACAGACACAGACACAGACACAGACACAGACACAGACACAGACACAGACACAGGCACAGGCACAAACACAGACACAGACACAGACGTATTCTTGGCCATAGACTCGGTTTTTCGCGATAAGAGTGTGATGATACCTAGCAGATAGTATGCTAATGGGTGACACATACGAAGGATAGTCAGCAAATACAAGATACGTACTGCGTTCAAATCGACCAGAACTCTCAGGGGAATACTAACCAAAGCCAAACCACACAATGAACGTCAGAATTTTAAAAATTGTGCATACAATCTACCATGCGAAAGCGGCAGAGCATACATAGGAGAGAGCAGTGGACCACTCAAAGTGAGAACGCAGGAACATAAGAACAACGTCCGCAAGGGCGAAACAAAAATCAAGAATCGCCGAACATGTCTGGAACGAAGACCACCGCATCCAATGGGATAACATACAGATAGTGGCAAAGGACGAGAGCACAACTCGTCGGAAACTTAAAGAAGAGCATACATCGCACTAGCAGATAATCCAATAACCCACGCTAGTGTGGAAATGAAACCCATATGGATTCCAGCAATGCGCGAAGAGCTTAAGCGCAATACACCTGGGCAAGAAGTTGGCGCAACATACGCAATAAACTTCTGCGCAACCACGAAAAATTTTAATATATACATAAGTTCTAAAAAATATATATTAGATTACTTGGTCAGACTAGTAAGTGAAAGGTACCAAGTTCGAATCTGAGAGTAGTCAAGTGCTTGAGAAAAAATTATATAACATATGAATTCGACTCAAGTGCGAAAACAGTCCTTCTCAGGACTAAGCCTGATGACCGAAGCAGAGTACGCTTCCGAAACCTCGCACTCAAAAATCAAAAGCTGCACAAATAGGCCAATCAACTCCACTAATTTGAAACCACAGTTACAAAACACTTATAATACAGGACTTATTGGCTTACCTAAAGCCAATGTCCATTATTTTGATCAGTACATTTATTTGGTAATTAATTTTCAACAGAAGAATCGCTCAATCACCATGCAGCTAGAACACGTGTTTAGTGTATAAGTAGTCGCCTTCGAGAGTCATCTACCAATGTTACGCGTAAATACGTGTTTATTTCCTGATCGAATGTTGTATTGAGACTGCTACCGTATGGTATCGCCAGGACTTGAAGGGTTTAAACTTATTATCCAATTCAACTTTGGCAAACAAACTTCAACCGAAATGTAAGCTTGCGTTAGTCTTGCATTGCAAGCTTACTTGTGTAAGCGCAAAAGAAGCCAAAATCAGGCTTGTCGTAAGCTTACCAGCTATCTGGGAAGAAATCCATTTCTTTGAATAAGAATTCGGATTTCTCAATTTGGACTTTTAAGTGTATTGTTGGAATTTTTCAAAAATACTTCTTTTCAATGAATAATAATAGATCATGTAAACATTTTGAAAAGAATTATTACATCAACCATGTATACAAAACAAAATTGATGCAAGTAATCTGTTATCCAGTCTTTGAAAGGGTCTACGGGCATTCTTTAATCCAAAAGGCATTCTGACATACTCATAACGTCCATTATTGAGAGGGATGCAGTTTTTTTTCCATTCAACTGGCTCTCAATTTCTATCTGGTGAAAACCTTGTGCTAAATCAAGGGTGAAAATACATGCATTTACCTAAATTTTCTAAAATTTCTTTTATCGTTGCAAATGGGTATTTACCTTCTATTGTTTTTTCTTTTAATTTACAGGAATCTATTACTAAAGCCATTTTTTTCCCACTAGCATTAATCTTTTGATAGGATCCAAATTGGGAAACTGTAATGCTGATATGCTTGGCTTAATAATTTTGTCGTCTAATAATTTTGTATTTGACTGAATTTCAATTTTCTAGTTATAAGGGTAACTTGTCACGTGGCCGCGATTTTGCCACATATTTTCCGTTCAGTTCGAAATTATAAATTATTTGTTAGTGCCGTAGATCTGAAATGTAGTATAACTTCATGTAATTGAAGTTGATAACGCATAAATTCTTTGGGAAACTTTTCGATTGTAACGTTTTATTTGCCTTTCACGTATCTGGAAGGTTTCCGAAATTTCTATAAATAGTAATCGCAAGTAGAATCCTTTTTTCTAAAAATCAAAATAAAGTTTCGGTTGTTTATCAAATTTAGAGCAAAGTTCAAATTAACATTATTAGTGCAACCCTTTTACTAATTTGAGAGGAAGAATTAGATAGTTCTTTGTAAATGATACTTATTTTCCTTATTGTAAGTTTTAGAAATTTTCGTTTGTTGAAAGGGAAATTACGTTTTATAAAATTAAATTGAGTATAAATTGTTACTTTGTATTTAAATTTAATGTATTTAATGCATATTTCGCATTTCGTTGAGACGTTGGAGGTGACGATTTGTCGGACTATTTCGATAAGAATTTTGGGTTCAAACAAAGAGTTTGGCTTTAGCTACGAGGCATTAAGGTCCAGCGTGGCTAAGAAATCTTTAATTTACAGGATATCGGTTACATAGATAGGGCCCTCAGTTACGAAGTGTATTTTTTAGTTAAATTTTTCAGGCGACTTTCGAGTTTGAATCATGTGAGTGCGTATTCAAAAAATTTAAGTAATCTTTATGATTAGCTAATTAATAATAGAGAAACAAACAACAAACGTGACGACAAATGAATTTTTCACGAGAGTCAGAGCTAGTATAGACGCAGAGGCGTTACGGCAGCGAGTGAGTGTCGTGGAACGACGTTATCCATAATACGTGTGTTCAAAGAACTTCCGTTATAGGGGCGTCATCCCTTGAAGGGATTATATTAAGTGGTTCAACCATTACGAGATTGATTTATCGTCAAGTGCAGTTTGTCCAAAGAGACTTCGTCGAAAATCCAAGGTGTTAAGTGTTACTTTTACCTAGTGCTTTCACTGTTCTCTGGAGTAGTTATCGTTTTTATGAGAAAGAAACCATATGTGTGTATAACAAAAGAAGCTGTTCCAAAGCTAAGGTAATCATTTTGTGCCTATTTTTTTATGGTTGGCAAAGTCTAATAAATTCTTGTGTGTATTTTTTTTTGTTGTATGTACTAACGGTTAAATACGCTGGCTTTTGGAGATTAGCTACTGACTTTTTTTTATTGCTTCAATTTTAAATACAAGCGTATTCATCCGTGCCATGATCCAAATTTATTTAAGTGATTTATTTTTTTATCATACTGACGAAGTTGTGTCGAAATTATGTATCTCATGCGTTACGAGGACAACGCAATTTATTTGTTACTTTGGCATATGAATCCACATTTAAGATAATTTTAGTAAATGCCAGTACTGAAACTAGCTAGTCTAACCGCCTATTAGGTATATTAAATGATTTAACTTAGACGAGAAATTAATGTAACAATTGTGTGGTTATTTCAAGGGTGGTGGTTTTATAATACATATCTTTAGGTTAACGGACTGTTGTTTTTTTTTAATGTGATTCGAGCTGTGAACCCATTTGTTGTACAACACAATACTTACACTCATATGAAGTGTTTGTTTTATTTGAAATTAGATCATTGCATTAACGTCACTATTTTTGGTGTTTAATTTAAGTAAAAAGTAATTACATTGGAAAGTTTTATTTATTGATTAATTATAACGTAACTTTTAAAGGCTGATGAGTTAAACTTACTTTTACGAATTTTAGCGTATTTTATAGCGGATTGATTAATTTAATTACAAGTGATTGCAGACAGAATTAAAGTGAGTTCTTTTTTATCAAAGTAAAAGTTCATTGAAAATGAGAATTATTGAGTAAAGTAACGTAACAACAGAATTATTGATTTTTTAGATCATATTAGCGGTTTATTGTTTTGCGGCACGCAATTATTTTAGGGAAGACAGCGATATTATTTGTAGCCTTTGAGATTAACGAAGATCTGCTGGTCCCAAAACCACCTGCGATTCCGTTCAGGTAAGCGAGTTATTTGAGCATTTTGAGCGCGCTGTGAACTCGCGTAATTAGGCATGTCATCCCCTATTGTGTCATTTCAAATACTCTAGCGCCCTTTCCGGTTTTCTGTCGATTTTATCCCCCTATTTTCACGTATTTATGGTAAGCTATCCTATTGAGCGCAAAATTTAGTAGACTGGACCGATACCCAACCACTGGGCAGTCGAGCAAAATCTAATCTTACCTGTTATCCCGTTTTACTGCCAGTTTTTACCGTAACAAACTATAAGTTTTAGAAAACACATTATCTACGGTTCTAACTTTATGTTTGATTGCATTGGTAAATGTTAACTCTGAGCTTTCTTATAGAAAATATCTTTATGTTTTTTACAAAGTGATATTATTTCAGATTTTTCTTCTAAATTTACGTGTTGTGTTCTAATTATATTAAGTATGTCTAAGTCAGAGAATTGTTCTTAAAGTTTTCCTTTGTTTCAACATTAACAATTTGTTGGAGATCCTCCAGTTGTTAAATAAAATTAATTTCTAATGGTATTCTACAGATTCCTTTATGTGCGTAAGCTAACGATTCTGGTAAAGACATATTATTTAATTTAATTTCTGAGATAATTACTTGACCTTCGATATTTACCGGTATAACAATGAAATTTTAAATTGTAAAATTATCACTAGCATGAAGTGCATCAAATCTATCATGCCATTCTAGTCAATCTTTTTATCACATTAAATTTTTTAATAAGATATAGTTTTATTCAAACTTTTTTACCGAAAAGGGTTTTCTAAAATAAAAGTTCTAAAAAAAATCATCCCCGGTTTTGGATTAATCATTGAGTTTCTTATATTTTGATTAAAGAAAATATTGTGATCCTGAATTTATACTCAGCAGGTCCAAAACTTATTTCCAATAACAGTTATTTAATGGTCAGATGTGAATGGAAATGCAATTTCATATTCGTTCACTTTAGATACGATAACTGCATGTAATTCAAATTATGAATCGAACTATCTCTATATTACTTTATGTAAACTCACTTTAATTATAAACCCATTCATCTAAATTTATAATCGTTATTAGCATTTAATATTGAAAACTAAATGCAAAAATAAAATGTTACTTGTAAATTAATTAAACACTGTATCAATCGGTAATAACCATCGAACCAGTAATACAGTGTTACAAACCCTTTTTAATCAACCATAATGACAAATTTTTGATGTTAAATTATGATCGTTTAACAGCACAAAAAAAATTGTAAATATTAAATTACTCAATTTATGGATAATACTACACAATTGTAGTTAACTTGTGTTCTAAGTGTCCAATATGTTAGGAGTATGTCACAATTAATTTAAATTCAGTTAGAACATTCTGTCACCATTATGTAAGTGGACAATGTTTTTGTTATTTTCGATTCATCTACTTATTTGGTGAATGAACGATTACTAGAGTACATTTAAATTACTTAAAAAAAAATTTCAAATTAAATATTGTTACCCCAAAAAGAAAAAGAAGTATAAACACTTGTAGCTCATTGGTGGGTGGAACAAAAGGTTCGTGGCTGGCTGCTCGATTCGGTATGGATCGTGGGTCAACGATAGTTGTCAGAAAAAAAAAAGAATTAAGGGCGCCAGAAGCTTAATTGTATGTTTTTTTTCCGAACCACAACGAACCTACGAAACTGCTTAACACTACTCCAGCTTCAAGATTAATTTTTGACCCATAAGCGAAAGGAAGGAGCGTAAACGTAGACAAAATAACAAAAAAAGGGTTAATTGTGTAACTAAAATTAAAGTAGATGACAATAATATGTATAAATATATACTGAATTAAATTTATAACAAAAAGAAAATTAAATACCTAGTTTGAGTTTTTGTTTTTTTTTACAACAAAATTTAAAGACGAAAGCAATTTTTAAATGTTCGTATATAAAGAAAATAATGAATAACAATTAACGTGATTATAAGCAAAATAACACAAACAGATAAATTAATAATGGCGCGAACAATCGACGCAGTCACTATATTAAGCGCCCACAGAAATTAACAACCTAATCATAATATCAATTAATAAAATCGCTTTTATGCGGAAGAAACCAAACGTTCATTCCTAGATTTCCAAACTTTAATTTCACAGTTCGCCGGTAACGAATAACTCGGTGAAAATAATTAAGCTTATGTGTATAGTTAAACAAGAATAACAAGTATCAAGCAGAACTTGTATATAGTAGAATAAAGTTAACAAATAACGTGTAAATAAAGACTGTAGTGTACCGTACACCAAACTGAAGTAGAAATCAACCGGAATTTAGTACTTCGAGTCGACGCACCGCCTCCCTTTACGAGGAAGAATCGAGCGCAGTTACGACATCAATCCTATCGCCGACGTTGCTGCAGAGCCTATTCCCTGGGAATTCCACCATATGTGTGTATAACAGAGGAAGTTGTTCCAAAGCTAAGGTAAACATATTGTGCCTATTTCTTTGTGGTTGACAAAGTTTAATAAATTCTTGTGTGTATTTTTTTGTTGTTGTATGTACAAACGGTTGAATACGCTGGCTTTTGGAGATTAACTACTGACTTTTTTTTATCGTTTCAATTACAAGCGTATTCATCCGTGCCATAATCCATATTTATTTGAGTGATTTATTTATTTATCATACTGACGAAATTGTGTCGAAGTTATATATCTAATGTGTTACGAGGACAACGCAATTTATTTGTTATTTTGGCATATGGATCCAGATTTAAGATAATTTTAGTAAAGGCCAGTACTGAAACTAGCTAGTCTAACCGCCTATTAGGTATATTAAATGATTTAACTTGGACGAGAAATTAATGTAGCAATTGTGAGGTTATTTCAAGGGTGGTGGTTTTATAATACATATTTTTAGGTTAACGAACTGTTGTTTTTTTTTAATGTGATTAGAGCTGTGAACCCATTTGTTGTACAGCACAATACTTACACGCATATTAAGTGTTTGTTTTATTTGAAATTAGATCATTGCACCAACGTCACTATTTTTGGTGTTTAATTTAAGTAAAAAGTAATTATATTCGAAAGTTTTATTTATTGATTAATTATAACGTAACTTGTAAAGGCTGATGAGTTAAACTTTCCCCTATTGTGTCATTTCAAATACTCTGGCGCCTTTTCCGGTTTTCTGTCTATTTCATCCCCCTATTTTGACGTATTTGCGGTAAGCTATCCTATTTAGCGCAAAATTTAGTAGACTAAACCCATACCCAACCACTGGGCAGTCGACCAAAATCTAATCTTACCTGTTATCCTGTTTTACTGCCAGTTTTTACCGTAACAAACTATAGGATTTACAAAACACATTATCTACGGTTCTAACTTTATGTTTGATTGCATTAGTAAATGTTAACTCTGAGCTTTCATTACAGAAAATATCTTTATTTTTTTACAAAGTGATATAATTTCAGATTTTTCTTCTAAATTTACGTGTTGTGTTCTAATTATACCAAGAATGTCTAAGTCAGAGAATTGTTCTTAAAGTTTTTCTTTTATTTCAACATTAACAATTTGTTGGAGATCCAGTTGTTAAATAAAATTAATTTCTAATGGTATTCTACAGATTCCTTTATCTGCGTAAGCTAACGATTCTGGTAAAGATATATTATTTAATTTAATTTCTGAGATAATTACTTGACCTTCGATATTTAGAACAATAAGAGTGTAAATTAAAACTTAAAGTGTTACCTTCTTATATTTTGGTTAAAGAAAATATTGATTATTTTGAAATAAGTAATCTATACTACAATTTATTCGAATGATAAATTATAATAATTATTTACCCAGACTAACTCTTTAATGTACGGCCATCATATAATTATAAGTTACGTTCAATATAAATTGTTAAACTTTTGACGCATAACAATAATTCAATGATCCTGAATTTATACTCAGCAGGCCCAACACTTATTTCCAATAACAGTTATTTAATGGTCACATGTGAATGGAAATGCAATTTCATATTCGTTCACTTTAGATAAGATAACTGTAATTCAAATTATGAATCTAACTATCTCTATATTACTTTATGTAAACTCACTTTCATTATAAACCCATTAATCTAAATTTATAATGGTTATTAGCATTTAATATTGAAAACTAAATGTAAAAATAAAATGTTACTTGTAAATTATTTAAACACTGTATCAATCGGTAAAAACCATCGAACCAGTAATACAGTGTTACAAACCCTTTTTAATCAACCATAATGACAAATTTTTGATGTTAAATTATGATCGTTTAACAGCTCAAAAAAAAATTTTAAATTACTCAATTTATGGATAATACTACACAATTGTAGTTAACTTGTGTTCTAAGTGTCCAATATGTTAGGAGTATGTCACAATTAATTTAAGTTCAGTTAGAACATTCTGTCACCATTATGTAACTGGACAATGTTTTTGTTATTTCCGACTCATCTGCTTATTTGGTGAATGAACGATTACTAGAGTACATTCAAATTACTTAAAAAAAATTTTTCAAATTAATTATTGTTACCCCAAAAAGAAAAAGAAGTATAAACACTTGTAGCTCATTGGTGGGTGGAACAAAAGGTTCGTGGCTAGCTGCTCGAGTCGGTATGGATCGTGGGTCTACGAAAGTTGTCAAAAAAAAAAAGAATTAAGGGCGCCAGAAGCTTAATTGTTTGTTTTTTTTTCGGAACCACAACGAACCTACGAAACTGCTTAACACTATTCGAGCTTCAAGAGTAATCTTGGACCCATAAGCTAAAGGAAGGAGCGTAAACCTAGACAAAATAACAAGAAAAAAGGTTAATTGTGTAACTAAAATTAAAGTAGATGACAATAATATGTATCAGTATATATTTAATTAAATTTATAACAAAATAGTATATTAAGAAACAAGTTTCGTAAGACGCGTTTTTATCGCATGAGTCCAAGTTTAGAAAACGACCCGCGCAGCGGGGAGTTTTGTAATGGACGAATGCGATAAAGCGTCTTATGAAACGAGTTTCTTATACTATTTTTTCTATTTTGCGTATTTGTGTTGAAAATTTTGAAAAAATGTAAATTCCATTTGTCACCTTATTTCATAATTTTGAATGTAGGTTGGCAACAGTGGTATTTGTTTGTTTGAGTTCGATACAAATATAGGGTATTAAAACTATTATTTGTTAACAATTCATTTCAAACTACCTATAAATATGTTCTTAATAGAAGTTGTATACTATATACATTATAATCGGAATAAAATTACACTATACTATGTAAACTTAATAATTTACACTCATGTGAAGTTAACAAGGTTAAATGAAGGTTATATTTGACGCAAAAGATGTAATCGGCTTAATCCGAAAGCATATTGACGCTTTATCTTGAAACACAATAAAAAAGAGAAATCGTCCATATTCGGTTTTGGTCATCTTAATCATTACAATGCATTAATTAGGAATAATTCAATACAAAGGATATATACACATTTCAAATAAGAATAGGTTATGTTACATTTACGTTTACATACATCAATAAAGAACTTCATTAGTTTACATACCAACATCAAGAAAAAAATGTTAGGTTACTAAACTTTAAAGTCAAACATTAAAGGCTGTGACTATCCGCACGCAAAATTAACCTAAATTTGTTCAAAAAAATGGAAATAAAAAGGGAATCTGTAACCTAGGATCCAAGCTACGTTACACTACAGTCCATTGAGAGAATCCCAGGTTATCGTAGATTTTTTTTCCTTTTTATTTCCATCTTTAGACAGTTTAAGGTTATAATTTTTGCGTGTGGATAGTCACAGCGAACATTAAAATACCCGTTTGAGTGTCATAATGTACATATTAAACACGCAAAATAGAAAAAGAAAATTAAATACCTAGTTTGGGTTTTTGTTTTTTTTTATAACAAAATTTAAAGACGAAAGCAATTTTTAAACGTTCGTATATAAAGAAAATAATGAATAACAATTAACGTGATTATAAGCAAAATAACACAAACAGATAAATAAATAATAGCGGGAACAATTAAATTAAGGGCCCACAAAAATTAACAACCTAATCATAATATAAACTAATAAAACCCAGTGCTCGGGTAGACCTCGCAGAACACGAATGGTAATAACAAAAAAAAACTGGTTAAATATACGTGTATGATGCGCAAAAAAATAAACTGTTCTAGCCTCACACACAATTAAAATAACAGTAAATTTATAACTGTAATCTTAAAAAAGAATTGTCAATAAAATTATTAATCAAACTTCAGAGAGAGATTAAATTAAAAAAAAAGGAAACAAAACTAAAGATGTTGGGAACTCACATATGCCAAAAAAAAGTAACGGATGAATAAATTCTTATTGTGATTAATCGGAATAACATAATAAAACGCCAGTAACCATATCTTAATATCTAAAAGTGTAAACTACGCTTTATACGCGAATTATACTTTATGTCATCAGCTGATTTGGATTTGATACGTGAGTTCGACATCACAAGTTAGATAGTTGGACGTAAAAAAATACGTGTTTACAAAAAAGGGGAGGAAGTAAAGGAATTTATATAATGAACTAATTTGGGAAAGTAAGTAGTTACACAGTAATTTAATACATTAAAGTAAATTTTCTTATAGGTTACAAATCATATACCAATGTATGAAATAAACGATAACCAAAATTGCAGATGGAAGGATGATGGACAATTACATACACCACACAGATCTGAACTTAAGTGAGTACTCATTAAACAATTTGTTGAACCTCTAGTAATCGGTAGGTTGTTGGAGAGAGATTACTGTAACGGTGGTTGTATCGTGATACTATAATGAGTCCAGCAACAATAACACGATAATTAATGTTTGTGTATATTGGTGCTCGGAAATCCATAACAGGGCGGATTTAAGTTTTGTACGTGTGTTGGAGTGTTTTGGGGTGGCAACCTCTGATACGACCCCGGGGGGCGCCCAGTAGGTTTGCACGGTTTCTAATTCTGTTAAGTGTTTTCCTAACATCGGGGAGCCAATTAAGTGTTCTAGTGAATAGGATACCTAGGTATGTGATTTGGTCTTGAAGGTGGATTCTCTTTTGGTTAATGGTGAGGAAGACATTTCTGGAGGATAGGTTTGGGAATTTGTCTTCGACGTAATTAGGGTGACGGAAAAGGATTGCTTGGGTTTTGCAAGGGTTAAGGGAGACTCTCCACCGGTTGGCCCAGTTGGAAAAGTTCCAAAGGGTTTTGGATATGCGGTTGGAGGCCGTTTCGCTGTTCCGATTAACCGACCAGAAGGCGGTGTCATCTGCAAACTGCGCAACGACTACTCCGGGTTGAGTAACGAGGGATATCTGAAGCAAATATGGTGTAAAGGATGGGGGCTAAAGCAGAACCTTGCGGAACGCCTTTAGTGGGTTGGAAAGGGTCTGAGAGGTTTTTCCCCAGTTTCACCCTGGCCGATCGATTGGTCAGGTACGAAAGCAGAAGTTTGGAGAAGGGGTCGGGAATGTTAAGGTTTCGGATTTTTTTGTAGGAGACCGGCGTGCCAGACCCTGTCAAATGCTTGCTTAATATCCAATAACACAGCTAGATTGCATTGCTTATGGTTGAATGCTTTGGTGGTCTCGGTAAGCAGCTTCAACAAGGGATCGTGACGCGTCCGGTTTGGGTGGAAGCCCAATTGGCTGTTGGGAAGGAGGTCGTTATACTCTAGGTGTTCCCTGAGCCGCCTGGCTAGAATTTGCTCGAAGCATTTTCCGAGGCAACTCAGGAGGGATATGGGTCTGTAGGAATTAGGTGAGGTTAGGTCTGCGTGAGGTTTTGGTATCATGACGCTGGAGGCCGATTTCCAATCCGTCGGGAAGTAAGAGACTTATTGTATATGTTTGAGAGTAGTTGGAGGCATGGGCCAGGTAGGTGTCAGAGGATTTTTATATTGAGGCCGTCGCGGCCTGGGGCTAAGTTTTTACCTTTTTTAAAATAGGGATTGACCTGGTCGGGCGTAATTGGAGAATAGAAGGGATTCTCGTTGTCGAGAGGGGGTTCGGGAAGGTTAAGGTTTCGGAATTCCTCGAGGCGGTTCTCGAGAAATTCCTTGAAAACAGGATCGAATTGGGGATCGTTGGGGGGATTGGAATATGGATTGGAGGTGGTGACCAAAGAAATCGGCCTTTCCTTGGTCGGAGGAGATTAAGTTGCCCTGAAGGTCGGTTGGATGGGATTTGGGGTTAACCTTTCTTCTGGTCAGTCTATCAAACTGTTGCCAGAAGCGTTTACCGTCTCGATAATCTAACTGATTATCGCCTGATTAAGGCGTTAAGGCGATTGTATTCCGTCTTGAGAATACAATCGCATATAATCGAATATAATCAAGAACGTTATATTGATATTTTTAATTTTGTATTCAATATGAGCACACGATCATTGTTTTGATCCTTACATAAAGACAAAAAATCTCTTACATAAAGGAATTAATGTCCAATCTCTGGTATATCACTTTGGAGCATAATACGCACAAACACTAGCAATAATTCAAATCTAGGTTTGGGGCAATAATGTTCGAATTTTTTTGAACTTTAATTAGGTTCTTGACAAAATGATTTAGTTTTCTTTCAATAAGCAGGATACGCTAGAGTCTTTAGCACTAACTCCAAACAGTTGATTTCGACCCTACATATATTTGAAGTTTATTATTTAATTATAGTATTCCCATTTAAACACACGTTACATATTTTTTTATGTCTGTATTATTATTTACCAAGCGTTACACTCAAACGAAATTTTAATAGTTTGTGCGTATTACTATTTGTTTATTTAACCATGAAATCTTCCTATAGCCGTTTATTTTGCCAAATATTTATGAATTATAGTCAGAACATGCTATTATTTGTTTAATAAGATTAGTTTCACACTATCTATTGTAACCTTTAATTCAATGTCATATATTTTAAATTACAGGCTTGGTACAATGTTTATGTTAGCTTCCCTTTTATATGACCTTTTTTCAAAATTTAAATTACTTGAATTGTTTAATCGTATAGTAACACATGATATAGTTCCTTGGCTTATGCAACATTTATAATAGTAACAATAGATAAATATCTAATTCTATTAATAGTTAATAATTACTAATTTTGTATTGATATAATTAAATGCATTAATCTAATTAAAATGCGCACTACCGAAATATTTTTCTTTGTTAGTCCCAATATATTACCTTTGTTGATGTTTCACAACTTTTGGACTTTACTATTGTTTTAAGTAAACGTCTGATAAGGCATTACAAAAAAATTAATTGCGACCTTTTCATTAATAACTTGCTTTAACTGTTTCCTTTGTACCTTATGACTGACTCAGCGTTAATTTACTAAAAAGGGTTTCTACCCTGTTCACAAAGTTATCAACACTTAGATTGTTCTGTCTAATTTGATGTAGTTACTCTGATAACAAAGTACATATTTTAATTTAAAATTCAACTACGTATGTTAAATTATAGTGCTGTAGTAATTTAACAAGTAATTTACTACAAGGTCTAGAGAAAACACAGCAAAAAAACCTTGACATACCAAAAGCTAAAATTAAAATTAAGGCGTCTAATTGTGGCTTTTTTTTATTATACGATGCCAAAATCTGTTTAAATTGAGATTTCCTTCTTGCCTTTTGAACCAGTGCTTATTGTTGGTACTGCTTTTATTCCTTTCATAATAACACATAGAATTGAAAAAATCCGAACTAATCATGGCATTAGGACTGCTTTAAACCTACAAGAAAAACGAGCGGTGAGCGCAGAACGCTCGTCACTACATGCTGTATAATAAGTGCCTCAGGAAACAGCCTTCCGCCGGTGATGGTCTTTTCAAGGTTGCATTTCAAGAACCATATGGTAAAGGATGCACCCTCGGGAACCTTAGGACTTACATCAAAGTCGGGATGGATGACCTCAGAACTATTTCCGATAGTTATAGAACATTTTGTAAAATTTAGCGGAGCTTCAAAGGAAAATTCAACTATTTTGATATATGATAACCATGAAAGTCACCTTTGTATTGGTGCATTAGATATTGCGAAACAAAACTGTGTGACAGTTGTCACTTTGCCTCCGCATACATCAAATAAGCTGCAGCCATTAGATGTCACTGTATTTTTTTTTTTATAGGGTGATTTTTAATAAAAATTGAGACAACGAAAAATGGCAGCAACTAAACTTGACTCTTAAAAACTTTCCATTCATGAATGTCAATTGTTAGCGGAAGGCGTTGAGGGGAGAATTTTTCACCGGAAGTACATTATTGTATTTTTAGTAACAATAATAAAATTTAAAAATTACCAAAATTTTGTTTATCTAACTACTCTCTTGCATTTTTATGTTGGATGGGCAACCCACAATACACTAAAGCACAAACTTACATAAATAGAACAAATTTACAGAAAATTGAAAATTAAACGAAACAGTATAAGTATACAAGTTTATTAATTGTTGTTATAGACATATACATACAATTTTAAATACTTCCTATCTTCACAAGAATATTTATATAATCAAGATTTTTTTTTTTTAGGTTAGTATGCTCATGCTTTTGGTTAGTATGCTTATATTTATGCTTATTTGCTTATTCGTAGACTGTTCAGGATTCCCCCTATTCAGCCCTGGTCATTCCATTATTGTTGGTGTTGCGATGTTTTTTGTAATTGTGTGGTTTACAATCATGAGTTTATTATTTTTGGTGTGTTAAAAAAAAGAATGTAATTTGTTGAGGGTTTATTATTTGGTGTAAAAAAAAAGAAGGTTAAAGGTCTGATTTATTACTGTTGTGAATATTAGGTTTAAGTGTGCGTGTGGTGAAGGGTGTAAGGGTGTTGATGATTCGTTAGCCGGTATCCTTGCGTGGTCGTTATCCAGTTGACGGTGGGATGCGGAGTGCACGAGGGATGTTATCGAGGGTCTCTTCTATTTCCTCTGGGATGTCGTCTAATAATTCGGTTAAGATCGCGGGGGGGGGGTGTTTAAGTTTGGGTTTGTTACGTGGGAATTTGGGAGGTTGGTAGGTGTAGGAAGTTGTGATAATTTCTTTGGTAGGGATGGTATCGCCGAAAATCCTTTTATGTGTCAAGATTTTCTGAAGTGTTTGGATTCTGCTTGTGATTGGTGGTATGTTTGCGTGTTGTGTTGTGAGGTTGCTTGGGTACCTGAAGGGTAGCCCGTGTATACGTGTAAATATCCGTCGTTCACAGGATGCTATAGAGGAAAGGTGGTTATGGTTAATGTTTGTGTATATTGGTGCTCGGAAATCCATAACAGGGCGGATGTAAGTTTTGTATGTGTGTTGGAGTGTTTTGGGGTGACAACCTCTGATTCGACCCAGGAGGGCGCCCAGTAGGTTTGCACGGTTTCTAATTCTGTTAAGTGTTTTCCTAATATCGGGGAGCCAATTAAGTGTTCTGGTGAATAGGGTACCTAGGTATGTGATTTGGTCTTGAAGGTGGATTCTCTCTTGGTTAATGGTGAGGGAGACATTTCTGGAGGATAGGTTTGGGAATTTGTCTTCGACGTAATTAGGGTGGCGGAAAAGGATTTCTTGGATTTTGGAAGGGTTAAGGGAGACTCTCCACCGGTTGGCCCAGTTGGAAAAGTTCCGAAGGGTTTTGGATATGCGGTTGGAGGCCGTTCCGATTAACCGACCAGAAGGCGGTGTCATCTGCAAACTGCGCAACCACTACTCCTGGTTGGGTAACTTGAAGGATATCTGAAGCAAATATGGTGCACAGGAAGGGGGCTAAATCAGAACCTTGCGGAACGCCTGCAGTGGGTTGGAAAGGGTCTGAGAGGTTTTTCCCCACTTTCACCCTGACCGATCGATTGGTCAGATACGAAAGCTGGAGTTTGGAGAAGGAGTCGGGAATGTTAAGGTTTCGGATTTTTTGTAGGAGACCGGCGTGCCAGACCCTGTCAAATGCTTGCTTAATATCCAAGAACACAGCCAGATTGCACTTCTTATGGTTGAATGCTCTGGTGGTCTCGGTAAGCAGCTTCAACAAGGGATCGTGACACGTCCGGTTTGGGCGGAAGCCCAATTGGCTGTTGGGAAGGAGGTCGTTATACTCTATGTGTTTCCTGAGCCGCCTGGCTAGAATTTGCTCGAAGCATTTTCCGAGGCAACTCAGGAGGGATATGGGTCTGTAGGAATTAGGTGAGGTTAGGTCTGCGTGAGGTTTTGGTATCATGACGCTGGAGGCCGATTTCTAATCCGTCGGGAAGTAAGAGAGGGTTAGGCACTTATTGTATATGTTTGAGAGTAGTTGGAGGCATGGGCCGGGTAGGTGTCGGAGGATTTTTCTATTGAGGCCGTCGCGGCCTGGGGCTGAGTTTTTACCTTTTTTAAAATAGGCATTGACCTGGTCGGGCGTAATTGGGGAATAGAAGGATTCTCGTTGTCGAGAGGGGGTTCGGGAAGGTTAAGGTTTCGGAATTCCTCGAGGCGGTTCTCGAGGAATTCCTTGAAAACAGGATCGCATTGGGGATCGTTAGGGGATTGGAATATGGATTGGAGGTGGTGACCAAAGAAATCGGCCTTTCCTTGGTCAGAGGAGATTAGGTTGCCCTGAAGGTCGGTTAGATGGGATTTGGGGTTAACTTTTCTTCTGGTCAGTCTGTCAAACTGTTGCCAGAAGCGTTTACCGTCTCGATAATCTAACTGGGAAGTGGCTTTAGCCCAGGAGTCTTCTGCGTGTTTATTGGCTTCTCGCCTGATTAAGGCGATTGTATTCCGTGTTGAGAATACAATCGCATATAATCGAATATAATCAAGAACGTTATATTGATATTTTTAATTTTGTATTCAATATGAGCACATGATCATTGTTTTGATCCTTACATAAAGACAAAAAATCTCTTACATAAAGGAATTAATGTCCAATCTCTGGTATATCACTTTGGAGCATAATACGCACAAACACTAGCAATAATTCAAATCTAGGTTTGGGGCAATAATGTTCGAATTTTTTTGAACTTTAATTAGGTTCTTGACAAAATTATTTAGTTTTCTTTCAATAAGCAGGATACGCTAGAGTCTTTAGCACTAATCCCAAACAGCTGATTTCGACCCTACATATATTTGAAGTTTATTATTTAATTATAGTATTCCCGTTTAAACACACATCACATATTTTTTTATGTCTGTATTATTATTTACCAAGCGTTACACTCAAACGAAATTTTAATAGTGTGTGCGTATTACCTTTTGTTTATTTAACCAGGAAATCTTCCTATAGCCGTTTATTTTGCCAAATATTTATGAATTATAGTCTGAACATGCTATTATTTGTTTAATAAGATTCGTTCAACACACTATCTATTGTAACCTTTAATTCAATGTCATATATTTTAAATTACAGGCTTGGTACAATGTTTATGTCAGCTTCCCTTTTATATGACCTTTTTTCAAAATTTAAATTACTTGAATTGTTTAATCTTATAGTAACACATGATATAGTTCCTTGAAAGAGGCTTATGCAACATTTATAATAGTAACAATAGATAAATATCTAATTCTATTAATAGTTAATAATTACTAATTTTGTATTGATATAATTAAATGCATTAATGCATTAAACGAGCACTACCGAAATATTTTTCTTTGTTAGTCCCAATATTACCTTTGTTAATGTTTCATAACTTTTGGACTTTACTATTGTTTTAAGTAAACGTCTGATAAGGCATTACAAAAAAATTAATTGCGACCTTTTCATTAATAACTTGCTTTAACTGTTTCCTTTGTACCTTATGACTGACTCAGCGTTAATTTACTAAAAAGGGTTTCTACCCTGTTCACAAAGTTATCAACACTTAGATTGTTCTGTCTAATTTCATGTAGTTACTCTGATAACAAAGTACATATTTTAATTTAAAATTCAACTATGTATGTTAAATTATAGTGCTGTAGTAATTTAACAAGTAATTTACTACAATGTCTAGAGAAAACACAGCAAAAAAACCTTGACATACCAAAAGCTAAAATTAAAATTAAGGCGTCTAATTGTGGCTTTTTTTTTATTATACGATGCCAAAATCTACTTAAATTGAGATTTCCTTCTTGCCTTTTGAACCAGTGCTTATTGTTGGTACTGCTTTTATTCGTTTCATAATAACACATAGAATTGAAAAAATCCGAACTAATCATGGCATTAGGACTGCTTTTAAACCTACACGAAAAATTAAAGAACATTTAAGGTCACTTAAAGATGTTTCAAACATATTATCATCTCCCGAAGTGTATAAGTTATCTTGTTCGTGTGGAAAAGTATACATTGGAACCACAAAACGTTGCTTTGATGCAATACGTACAGAACATATGAGATTTAGTCGATCAGGTCAACCAGAGAAGTCTGCGGTAGCTGAGCATATTTTAAATAATTTAAATCATGACATTCAATTTGATAATAAGCAAATATTATCAAGACAAACTCATTATTATGTTCGTTTACAGCGTGAAGCTATTGAGATATATAAATATCCAAATAACTTCAATAGACAAAAAGAAAATAAATCTGTTTAAATAGGTTTTGGCATCTTACATTTAAAAAAAGGCACAATCGTACCTCTTAATTTTAATCTTCGGTTTTGGTATGTCTACGTTCTTTTGCTGTTTTTTCCTATTTGAAGTAAATGCTTTGCCAATTATATGTTAAATTACCACATTAAACGTACTACATTGTGTTCTCACTTGAAAATAACACAATTATTAACAAAGCTAGTTCTTTGTTAGATTTGACTAGATTTTCAATTGATATGACAAGTTTCTATCTGTGAATGCTTTTATCAATAACACATTAAATTGTTTCACAACTCTACACTTACATCATAATTTGACTAAATTTTGTTAAATTTGCTCTTTGATTATAACATTTTTCACTGTTAGTCTTCGAGTTCTAGAGGGTGTTCGGATTTGTCACCTTCAGGGCGGTTTAACATTATTTAACTTAGTGAGGATATAGTTATTCGAAACGTACAGATTTGTGTAAAATATAAACATAAGAATACACTATTAAAAACCCAAAAACTAAGTATTTTAACTTCCTAGAATCTAATAACCTATTACCCGACAGCCCGTTTGGTTTCGGACCAAACAGGTTTTGGCAAAATCCACTGTAAAACTTAACAGAAACATCGCCAGCGTTCAACCACCGTCATTGTAACATAGACGCGTTTCTAGATATAAATCAAGTTTTTTGACTGTTAATATGCTAGACTAATTCACAAAATTCAAGCTCTAGGTTTTCCCTCCCGAGTTTACAAAGCTCCTACTTTCGTATCTAACAGATAGGACTGTACGAGGCAAAAAAAAAAAAAAAAAAAAAAAAAAAAAAAAAAAAAAAAAAAAAAAAAAAAAAAAAAAAAAAAAAAAAAAAAACATTATTTGCTTAGGCTCGAAATCAATCCAACCTCTTAGACAAATACACCACACATACACAATACGTAGGAAAGTAAGATAATGTAATAAACCTGATATTTGGTATTTTATCACGTAACACCACGCCCTGTATTATATGCAATAAAATACAATACACAAAGTAATATAACCTTCCTAACATCATGACCCAGGACTGAAGAGAAATCAGACTCTGAGCAGTTCTCAGGAACTAATAAGCAATTATAAGTAAATTACTAACAAATAAGCATACCTATTAATTAAAAAATCAGCAAGCAGCATTCAGTTCCACGCGTCTTACACTTTCATGGCACAGAACTACTCGACGTGCCACAACTAGCTTGCACAGCCACCACAGCTCTGTGCGCTTAAATAGCGACCATCTTGACGACGTGTTTCACAGCCATTATAGGAACGCCGTGTTTTGCAATAACCGGTCAAAACACAAAACCCAAAGAAATATCGACGCCGCCATCACCATCCACACAAGAATCGTCGTAACATATCGTTCGCCTGTTTCTATCGCCATCAGCCCACCTCCACTTTCGCTGCAGAGGCAAGAACAACCTCAGATCTGAATTCGCACCGCTCCAGCCTACAGTGGAATCGACTTCCGTTCCGCCACCAAATCAGAAATCTATTCTTCTGGCATTTATTAATTCAATATATCTACTAATTATACTCCATTTACATTGTGTAAATTACATTATATCCTTTCTCTATTAATCACATTTACATTCTCAGTTGCCAATTTCGAAATTACTATAACAACGTTCTCTAGCGGTTCATGGAAATTTTACATATGTTCTCGTATGTCATAAAAAATCAATTACGATAGGTAAAGACGTTCTCAAAATTAATATATATTGGGACGTAATTATATAAAAGGTATTAAATAATGTAATTAATATATAATTACTATTTGAATCCCAGCTCTATATGGGCACCGGACTAGCTCTTGATCTCAATGCTGCGGTATATGCGGTTCAGGATTTTGTGGGAAATAATATCTGGTTTGAAAATATATGTGGATTGCACTTTATAAAAGTTATCTTATATGAGAAAAGTATCTGGAGAAAATTTATACACTAACGCATGCGTTATAAAGTTACTGAATACAATTACCAAAGATGTCAGAATTGTCAAACAATGACCTGTTGAATTTATGTTTATAATTTTAATTGGATAAAAGAAATTTAAAATTTGGAAATAATTTAAAATTTTGCTTCTTTTGCAGGTGTTTACACAAGTATTATTTAAACATATACACCTATACATATAACAAATAATAATTGCAGGAAATCAACACAACAAAAAAAACACAATAGACAGGGTTATAATCAAAAGTAACTCACATGTAAATATTCCAAAATTCAAACAGATGTCTTCACACACGTGGTTCCAAATAGATGCAGGCACTTTCCAATATAATCGAAGATCTTTATGTATGAAGTTCACTGCTACCATTCACCCACTAGCTGCAAACTGGCCCTCGGTTTGTTGTTCACTTTGCTTCGGTAACTGGTAATATTTCTCCAATTTACGGCTTCACCCCAACCACAATTTTTAAATCGATAATGTTTTATTTAAATATATTAATGCTTATTAACTTTACCGTTTAAATAATATTTAATGGTTGTAAAAGGTTTAAGTTAATGTCACTTTATTTTTTAGGCTCCGGCTCAAATAAATTATTTAAAAAAAATCGCAGCAGCAAATAAAACACAAATGAAGAAAAAATGATTAGGATTTTATTTTGGCAAAACGTAACCAATATTCAAATTCAACAAACGAAAATTTTAAAACGTTCAGCATAAATCGTCACAAGTAAGAAAATAATTCGTAATGAACTTTACGAAATTGCACAGGTATCGGTAACCTAACTTATAATTTTAGACAATTGTCGGATTAAAAACAATTGCGCCTGATTTCTCGTCTCTCCGTTTTTATTTAAATTCTTCCCGATAATTATTTAGGTTAGGTAAATTTACTTGAAACACAAAAATCACTACACTATTTTTAAACTATTCAAACAACTGGCAAAATTATATAGAGAGATCTGATCAAGGGCAATTCCTTTTATACCCTTTTGTTGGTTACCGTATCTTCAATTTTTTTTAAGCAATTCTAAATATGTAACCATGTTTCTGATTGGTCGAAAATAATTTGAAAACTTAACTAAATTATAATTTTAGAGATAACTTCCTTATACAATTATGGATTTAAATTTTAATGACAGAAATGAAATCTGTGTAAATTTACGCATAAATAGATATCCAACAAGATATGGTTCTTTTAACTATTATGCAAAATGACCTATTTTAATTTAAATTTGCTTATATCTAACTAATCTTATAAACTACACTTGAATTACTTAAATATATGTAATCCTGATAAAATTTAGCATAGGAAAACACACATTTGAAGTCCGAAATCTTAAATTTAAAAGAAATTTTATGTTTACCTAGTAAAATTATATATTCAACCCCATTTCATAAAATTTTGCGCTGAAATGCTTTGTACACTTTATATTACTATGTAAATGTGAGGAAGACCTCCTATTATTCACTTTAACAAACTAATTTAATCCTAATTTGCTCTAAAAACTACAAATTTGTGAAAAAACACTTAATTTAAAACATCACCAAACTTATGAAAATGTAAACTTTCACCATTAACACTCATAATAAAATATTTATCTTTTTTGGGATTTTTTAATGGTGTACTTTAAATTATACAATCTAAACGTATCGATAACACTTACAGTTATCTTCGTCAGTAGTAATGTTTGTTAAAAATTGTTAAAGATGTAGTAAACAATTTTGTCAAATTTGAAAAATTAAAACATAAACATAAGCCTGCTATTAGTATAACAGTTTAAACATAAAGCCAACTATAAAATTTTTTTTTAGTAAAGAATAACTAGGTCATAAAATTAGATATTATTAAACTGCCTCAAAGATGACAAACCAGAACACTCTCTACGACGAAAGCTAACAATGTAATTTGGCAGCCAAAAAACACATTTAACAAAATTTAATCGAGATATGATGTAAGTGTAAAGTTGTGAATAACTTCAATTTTAAAATGATAGAAGTATTTACAAATCCAAACATGACATCAAATAAAATAACCCAGTTAAATCTAACAAAGAGATATCTTTATCAATAATTGGAAGTGTTATTAACAATGAAAAGCACAATGCAGAACGTTCTTTGTAATTTTTAATTTTAATTTAATTTCAACTACTTATGTTAAATTATAGTGCTGTGGTAATTTAACATATAATTGGTAAACCATTTGCTTTTATGACCTAGTTATTCTTTACTAAAAAAAAATTTTATAGTTGGCTTTATGTTTCCCAAACTGTTATACTAATAGCAGGCATATGTTTATGTTTTAATTTTTCAAATTTGACAAAATTGTTTACTACATCTTTAACAATTTTAACAAACATTACTACTGACAAGATAACTAAGTGTTATCGAAACGTTTAGATTGTATAATTTAAAGTACACCATTAAAAAATCCCAAAAAAGATAAGTATTTTATAACCAAACTTAATTCTAAAATTACAAATAACTTACATTTAAAAACGTTCATGTTACTCAAAATGTTATCCAAACTATTTGTAATAACTGTCTTTATTAGATTTATTGTTCATCTCGCTTGCATTGTATAATTTAATGTCACATTAAGAAGTCATATCGTTTAACACACTTTCTTGAAATTCTACTATAAAAATGTATCTACATGTAAATGTCTTTGTGTGATTATATTCTATGCACTGTTCTTAATATTTAAATTGCATCACAATGTTTGTCACACAATCGCTTCCAAAAATATGTGAGAAATGATCATATTAAGTTCATATTATAACCCTTTCCTAAATTTTACCAAATTTCCTGCATTCTAAACTACTTACACAATATCCCTAATATAAATCTATCCTTACACTATGTGTACAACACCTGTAAAATATTCACATGCCAAAATACTTTCGAAAAATTGAAATTTACTGAAACAAACTAAAGTACTGAGTTGAATTTACGGAAATAAGTTTATTTAACATTCCTGACATTTTCGCAAGTAGCACAATGCTTTTTATGATTAAACCAAAATGTATAAATGTTATTCAGATTGTTTTACCCAAAACCAATCCACTTTCTACCCATCGTGAACCAAATTACATCAAATAAATGTCTCGTACATGTATCATGCTTGAAATCACCCTTTTTTTAAAGAAATTACTAGTTAAAACTGTCCGATCCCTGTCTTACTCTTATCTAAACATCTCAATATATATATATATATATATATATATATATATATATATATATATATATATATATATATATATATATATATATATATAATTTGCTTTACGATAGTTATCTTGAAAGATAAGCGAGATATCTGTATTAATTTTCAAGCTACATATACATATGTAGGTATAAGTTATGCAACCCACTTTTTTTTCACTACCGCTAAATCGACTTATTAGCTTATTTTACAACTTTTGGCCAAGTCTCGTCAAGATCGGCCATGATGTCTGCGTGTCTAGGAGAGGGGGGGGGGGGCTAGGGTCAGTTTTTGGTTTTAATTAAATATTTCTAACCAGCTGAATATTTCAAAGATATAAAAATACCCCATATATTTTTTAGTATTTTGTAAGAATGTGACTAGCATTGATCTAGTTTGCTTCGTGGTGACACAATAAATTCTACGACTTATTGCGAGACCTTAAGAAAACTCCATCGTGCAATTCAAAACAAAACTGATGCTGAGTAAGGGAATGGTTTTCCTGCATGACAATGCCCGTCCGCACGTGGCCAATTCAACTCAACAGCTGATCGAATCATACGGTTGGAAACAACTTGATCATCCTCCGTACATCCCCGATCTAGCGCCCAGTGACTATCATGTGTCCCTGCAATTGAAGATTCATCTGGGCGGTCGGCGCCACGACAACCGTGTGGCAACGGTTGTCTAATTAATTATAAATAAATAATAAAATTATTAAGAAAATCTACCTTTTCTCCTTTTATTTGAAAACGGCACTTACTGTAAAATACACCTCGTGTATATATATATATATATATATATATATATATATATATATATATATATAGTATATATACACGAGGTGTATTTATATATATATATATATATATATATATATATATATATATATATATATATATATATATATATATATCCCACTTTGCCACCTTCCAAATATCGGGAAACACTGATGTTCTCATAATTAAGTTAAATAAGGTTTTCGATGGATACTCAAGTACACTTATACACTCTTTAAAGAGAAATGGTGGAATGTCAGAACCTGACGTGATAGAATTATTAAGATTTTTAGAAGCCTCAAAGTTTTCATTCTTGGTTATTGATTCCATACTAACATTACTTCGACCCGTCCTGGTAACACCTTGACTACATCGTCAGCGGAAGAAGAAAACCACATTGCCTCTAGAGCCAAGTCTGCACCGGTGCTGTAACTGCCTGGTAGGCACACAACTGAAGCCAACCAGCGCGCTGCCGCGTGGCGGTGTATAGCAGGACCAGGTAAATTTTCCCCTTCATATAAATAAAAATAAATTATTTTATCTTATTTTTATTGTATACTAACATTTCCTCCCTTTCTAGTGGGTGTCTAACTCGTAGCCTTTTCCATCGGGATGTGAGGCTGCACCTCTTTCAACCTTTCATTTTTTAGTTTTTGATCCCTATTCCCCAACCCCACTAAATCGCACCATGGTGAAACATGGTGGTTACCGACAGGCATCTATCAGCATGCTACAACTTACAAACCAACCTTCTTCGCCTACCGATACCCCTTTTCCTACCACTATTAATAAACCACCTCCATCCTCACCGCCATCCTTTTCTCCTCCACCTTTCCCCACTCGTTCTTTGTCATAATCCACGGCGATGACAGCCCCACCTCGTCCTAGGTTGCATCTCATTGCGTCCAACCATTCAGCAGCCTCTACGCATTCTTACGTGTCATCCCGCTCGCGACTACTTCATTCACTTCCGGCACGAAAACCCACTGCGGTCCACATAACTTTCAACGCCCCCCAAACCAGATCTTCCTGGGCTGACCTCGGCAGACCCACCCAACAATAATCCAACCCAAAACCCACCACCTGCCGCTACTGTATTAGAAATATCCCCATTAAAATAACCCCAAAACCTTTATAATAACGTGAAACCTTTTAATCTCCCCCTAATAAACGCGAAATTACGCCGGAAGAAATCCTGGAATCCGTATCCCTTCGGAAAGTGATCAGAGCCATCTGCATAATAGCCAAAGCAACAACCCAACCCTCATCCTTAATCTGCCTAATTAATTTCTCAGCTTCTACCTTAGTGTCGGTCGACACTACCCGTACGAGCCATCCCGCAACCTCGTCCAAAATACTCTGCTACCTGTACGCAGGTGGGGCATGTTGCGGAAGAGTGTCCTTCCCGGACAGATATACGTCCCCTCCTCACATCCGAATACTTTCCATAACCGAAACCAAGCTATCGGATAGGCGTGCTGTCTACTTCACTAATTACCACATTCGCCTTAGAAACGGCGACTTACAGGGAACCCGAGGTACCGGTATGAATCAACAACACATGCCCCTCAACTCATTTCGAATTACCCCAACCCTCCAGCATTACAAATACATAGCAGCTACAGTCTATTCCCCACAACCAATAATATTCTTCTAGTATTGCAATCCTCCATCCGGAAGCATTTCAATAGACCTAGAATTCGTTGGTAGTCTCCCAAATACAGTAATATTGGGAGATCTACAACTCAGTCCACTACACAATACCTACCTACTTTGACTTCCCCGAAGTATCAATTGTAGACCATATCCTCTCTTCAGAGTCACTATTTAACCAATTCCAGCACGAATGCTATCTAAGAACAACAATAATCTCAGACCACTTACTCCTAGTTAAAACCTCATTTGCACCTGTTCCTCCACCACATCCAACGAACGTACTCATCCAGGATTTCTCCATAGTAAATTAGAATGTGTTCCAAGAGCACATCTCCAACCACCTACCTAACAACGTTCTTCTGTCTCCACAGGATGTCGACTAAGCCGTACACGACATAACCTCCGTTAATACGGAGGCGGTCGCGTTAACAATACCACTTAAAAATCACAGCATTTCTCTTAAGCCTTTGTTTCGACACACCATGAACTGGATCAAAGAAAAGAGGCGTATTTACCGCCAATTTCTCAGATCCAGGAATCAGTACTCAAGACAATATAATCACCTAAATGCCAAAATCCGCAGAGAAACCAATATAGCCACTCAAACTAGATGGATACAGACCACTTCCAAGATAGATATCAGTAACGGCAAAGTTCTGGTATAAGTTTAATAGACTGGTCAAAACAAAAGCGATTCCCAAAACTCACCTCTAAAACCCGCAAGACATCTTCATATCCACAAACCAGGGAAAAGCCGGCCTCTTCAAAACTCATCTTGAAAATACGCTCAGCCTTCCGAATCATCCATCCTTTGACGATAATTTCAAGAACGAACTGGAACAGTACATAATAAACTTCAACAACTCAACCATACCAAAACCCCAACTCAGTCACGACAACCCTTTCCTCACCCCACTTACACCTCAACAAACCCTAGCTTGCTTTAAAAAAGGATGCAACACTGCACCAGGACATGACGGACTAAACAAACTCATACCGAGACAACTCTCTCCCACAGCCATCACATTCCTGACCACCATTTTTAATAGAAGCTTAGTCATTTCACACTTCTCAACTGCCTGAAATTCTGCATTCACAGCCATGAATCCCAATCCCAAAGCAGATCCTACCAATCCACCCTCCTTACTGAACTGCCTAGGCAAATGCTTCAAGCAGATCCTAGCCAGTAGGCTCAGCAATCAGGTCGAAACCAATGAACTACTTCAAATTACAATTTGGCTTCAGACCTCTCAGGGCCTGCCATAATCCCCTGTTGACGCTGTTGGCAGAAACGTCTAGAGCAATTAATCACATGCAATGCAATCTGGTGTTGTTTCTGGATATCAAGCAAATGTTCGACAGGGTTTGGCATGCAGGACTAATACACAAAATCTATTCCCTAGGTATACCCGGCCCCATTTCTAAACGTTTACTTTCACACCACTCCGGCAGCACAGTTATGGTTAAAGTTGGAAATGTTCACTTTAATCCCTTCACACCAACAGCGGCCGTTTCGCAAGGATCTGCCTGGACCTCTTACTAGACCTAGTATTCTGACATTCCACAACACGTCTTTCCAGAGTATCTTTAGCTCAGTTTGCTGACTGCACTGCGTACTGGGAAGTTAGTCACAACAGCGCTAGAACCTCACTCCTCATCTCCAACATCCTACGGACTTCTCCCACTAGGCAAACGGTGGAGAGTGTCTGTAAACCCTTCCAAGACCCAAGCCTATAACCTTGCGTGATAAGCAAATAAGAGCACAAGACAAACTCCTATACCTAGGGATAACATTTACAAGAACCCTGAACTGGAACACATAACTATAAAAAAAAACCTGGACCGAGCACACCGAGCCAAACTCCTCGGCGCCGTAAACGGTACCTTCTGAGGTTGTCATCCCAAAACCATACAGCGCACCTATAAAATATTCATAAGATCCATAATAGTCTATCGAGCTCCATTGCGCGTTACCCTTAACCACGATTCCCTCAAAGAATTATCCTCGTGCGAACGCCGAATCCTGTGCAGAATACACAAACTAGACCACAGATTCCCAAACCTGCAAACCATCCAACACGCTAATATACCCCTAATCACAAACCGACTCAAACCTCTCCAAACCAACATTCCCCAACGCAGGATTTCAGGCAACACAGTACTTTTGATAATACTGCCTACGCCCTTGGGTAACTCCTAAACCTTATCCCCCTTCCCCCAGTGAATAATAAAGACAACCACTGTAACGAACCCGGCAACTCTAATGGATAAACTGCACCACATAACCTACACAACATCACAAAACACCTACACTAATTTCTTTAATTTAAATTTAAATAATGAAACAACGTCAAGAAATAATTTTTTTTATATTCGTGTACAAACACAGATACACATAAGCAAACTAACATACTAACAATAAAGCAAAGGGCTGAAGAGGAGAACAGGTCCTGAGCAGCTCACAGGGTAAGTTAAATAAGCAAAAAAATAAGACTAACAATGCTAACAAAATAAAAACATCTGGTGTGGAACACCACACGACGTTCCAACCTAGTAAATGGAAATTAAAAGATATGGAATAATTTGAATAACATTTTTTTTAGGATAACTATGCAACATCTTTCATAAAAAGCTCATTACAAAAATAGGCAACATTTTAAACGCAAAAACAATCATACATGTCAAACAGACGTTAAAACTTCATGACAGACAGAGGTCAATAGATATCTAGATGCTAACTTAAATTAAAAAAATGAAATAATTTTAATTTCAGCTTTTTATGATAACTATGCAACCTCTTTTGTCGTCGACTAGCATTAGAATGCCTTGGTTATTAATGTCAAAATCGTTAACCATTTGCCACTTTATAGCATGCGTGCTGTAATGTTTTGCCATAAAGTCGTTTTGACGAAATACAAACAAAGAAATTGAATGTAATATTAAAGAACTTACTGTTTACTGATGTTAATATTAATGGTGCAATTGGAATTTCCGGTCATTGAAGTTCCCCCAGATGTTTCAAGAAGGCATCCGCTTAAACTGCTTGAAGATGTTGATATAAGTAGATACTTCTCGGTTACTCATTTGTTGTACGCTACTAGATCCTAAGGTTTTGGCAATTTTCTTCTTGTTTTCGATGAAGTTTGCCACGTACCCTTCAGCAACAGCGTCGTTTTTCCAATCCCCATGCCGTTTTAAAGTTCTAATGTCAGCTCCACTGGCTGCCAAGATTGTTCTACGAAATGAATGTCCTGTGTATTGATCGGCAGTAGGAATATTAAAATACTTGACAATATGTCGAGGAATCTGACCAAACGTGTTAATGGCAATAGGATTACAGGAACATTTACACCCATTGTAGAATAAAAAAAACTTTTCAATCTTCACATGCTACGGTCTTAAACTCATGTATTTCTTAATAAGGTCAATATAATTTACTCCACTGTCATCGTTTAATATGATAAAAACCCTGGGTCTATGTGTTTTGGTATCTCTAATACAGGGTTCGACATAGCACTGTTACCATTTTTAACACTAAATATTTATTGAACGAAACACAATACATTTTTTATTCTTATCATAAATTAATCTACATATCTTTGGATTTTATGACTTAAAGATACAATCTTTCAAATGACCTGCTATGCAACATTGAAGACGTTGCGGGAATGTTGCCATAACTCGTGTTTCCTCAGGGATAGCTTCAATTTCGACAGTAATGCGGTTTTTTAACTCGTTTAAGTTATTCATTCTTACGGAAAACACTCTTTCTTTAAGGTACCTCCAGAGAAAATTATCTATAGCAGTCAGGTCTGGACTGCACGCTGGCCAGGGCATATCGCCGAAACGTAAAATCAAACGTCCATGTTACGTAAAGTTTCTAACGATCGGCGGGCGCTATGAGCGGTGGCTCCATCTTGCTGGAAAAACACATCCTCGATTCCTCGCTGATGTAGCTCTGGTTGCAGAAAATTTATCAACATCTCAACATAACGCTCTGAATTTACCGTTACCGATCGACCATTAACATCTTCAAAGAGGTAAGGTCCGATGATTCCCATTGATCCAACAGCACACCAAACAATTACCCTTGGACTGTGCAATGGTTTTTCATGAACTTCCCTAGGATTTCTGTCAGACCAGTAGCGATAATTCTGTTTATTGATAAATCCTGATAAACAAAAATTTGCTTCGTCAGACATTAGAAGCTGATTTGGTAAATCAGGATTAATTTCAATGGCGTTGAGAATATTCTGACAACATTGCAGTCTATTTTCTTTGTGACGTGCATTCAGTTCTTGAACAATTAGCATTTTGTATGGATGGAAATTTAGATCCAAGTGCAAACTTCTTCGAAGATTTCTTTCAGAAATATTGAGAATTAAGAAATGCCTTTTGTGGAACGTTTAAGACTGTGCTCAAATGCATTTCTCACCCGTTCAATATTTTCTGCATTTCTGGCAGATCTTCTGGACTCATTCCTTTTTTGTTACGAACGGACCCTTATTGCCATTTCCTGGTCCATCTGCGAATGGTCAGCCGAGATGGTGTATCCCCTCTGCCTCTGTCTCCAAATTCCGCACGAAATGCACATTATACTGCAGTGATTGAATGCAAATTTGCAAATTTTTCGACAACAAAAATTTTGGATTGCAAAGTCCAGCGATCCATTTTTTAACTGCCACTACTGACATACAAAATCCAAAGGTATGTTGATTAATTTATGATAAGAATAAAAAATGTATTGTGTTTCGTTCAATAAATATATATTGTTAAAAATGGTAACATTGCTATGCCGAACCCTGTATAAACCAAAAAACTTTAATATCCTCAACACACATATTGTACAATTCTATGCGCCTGCAACCGCCAAATACACCAAATATTGCAACTACCTAAAATGTAATAATATTTATTAAGAATAATCTTAAAAGTAAAAATTTACCTTCATAGGTATCTGTCGTTGGGTGCTTCAAGAAAAAAATTAAGTAAGTGCTCTTTTGAAAACGCTAATGACTTCTCTGGTATGTACCCAACAGAACAGTTTTTTAAAGAATGCCGAAAGTTTTCAAAACTTGCTGAGGTCCACATCCTTTTTTGAGACGTAACATACATTTTCGTTCGAAGTACATGCACCATAATGAAGACGATTGGTAGTTTTTCGACTAATAAAATAAATACAAAGAATGATTACCTTTAATAAATGATGTAATAAACTTACCTAATCAAGGAAATACGCAAGCAAAACCTTCTCTGTAACATAATTAAAAATTATTATTAATTTTATTAAATACATAAATAAAAAGTTTACCTCGAGTAGGATTTGAACCTACGACCTGTACTTTGCTAGATACATAAAGACAAAATGTACATCGATTGGGGCTTGAACCTTGATGGCGCAGTTTGTTAGCGCGGTACTCTATAAGTACTAGTCTAGGTTCAAATCCTCGAGGTAAACTTTTATTTATGTATTTAATAAAATTAATAATATTTTAATTACTATTTACCTTTGAACTTATTCGTTCATAACAAAAACTTATAATAATCTTCTCTGTAACAGTTTCCGAATTATTCTTGCGCATCCACTCAATAAATCTGTCGAACACTTTCTTATAAATGATTTCGGACTTTTAGGTATAAGATTCAATTCAGCTTCTGCTTTTTTAAGGATTTCTTGATCCACGCCTGAATCCATTTTTGTAAAATTTGTTTATTTACATAAATAATACTTATGATGCAAAAGTGAAGCAACTATAATAAGACCGTTCATGAACTCTTGTGAAACGATATTTTTTTTGTAACGATTTAAAATTATTACGTCATTTAAATTGTGTCACAAAGTGGCTAGGTCGACGACAAAATAGCATATGAAATTCGTTTATAATGCGGGGTTATATCATTCGTTTCCATTATTGCTTTCGTTCCGTTCAAGCATTAATGGAAACTCCTGCCATAATCCGTTGTATTATAAAGTAATTTCATAATATACTATTTTATACGTTCATAACGAAAGCAGACAACACTGTACAAACAAAAACAGTAATCTATGTTTGCAATAACGTTTAAAACTTCATTCATTAACATAACTATATGTTAACGTAGCAAAATTCCAAAGCCGCCCACCTTTTTAAAATGTCAATAATACAGCTTCAGCAATGTATTTATTTGTATGTACATATTTATTTAATTTTTAAATTTATTACACTTTACCCTAAAACACACACACGCACGCACGCACAACCACACGCACACGCACATGCTCACTCACTCACTCAGTCACACACACACACATACACACGACACAGCACACGCGCGCTCACACGCACGACAGCACACGCACAGCACACGCACCGCACACGCAGATGCACACACACACACACACGCACACACACACACACACACAACACACACACACACACACACACACACACACACACACACACACACACACACACACACACACACACACACACACACACACACACACACCACACACACACACACACACACACACACACACACACACACACACACACACACACACACACACACACGACAGAACAGACAATCCAGACATCGAGACATCCAGATATCCAGACATCCAGACATCCATGCATCCAGACATCTAGACATCCAGGCATCCAGACATCCAGACATCCAGATATCCAGACATCCATATATCCAGACATGATGGCAGGTCTTGGCGAAACTTGGCCAAAAGTTGTAAAATGAGTTTAATAAGTCGATTTAGCGATAGTGAAAAAAAGGTCGACTGCATAATCTTCTATACCTACATATATGTATGTAGGTTGGAAGGTAAAAATAGCAAGCAGCGCCCGCCTGGTTGGTCAGCAGTAGCACATTCTACTTAGCATTCGGGAAGTAGTGGGTTCGATTCCCGTTACCGTGTGCCTTGTATGATGTTTTTCAGGGGATTTTCCTCAAATAGCGACAGTAACACTGCATGTACGCACATTATGTGCGGCTATTTAGACGATTGCTGAGGCAATAACTTCCCTATTAGAGCCCTAGCTCCGTTAAATCTGATAGCCCAGAACAACTAGATGAACTCACATAGCCGCTACAACACGGTGCCTTCGTATAGCCACTACATTTCGGTAAATGTTGATGATTGTAAACGACCGCACTTTTCTCGTTTTGCTATCGGGAATTTTTATGTATTTACATTTTCCCTTATCTTCAATGTCACCTATATTCATTTTCATCATCTCGTCGCATCTGCATGCGCCGGTTACTCCGATTAATAAAATAATCTGAATAAATCATATTTCATTGGAGCGCACAAAATTAAAACTGATTTAAATTTACATTTATTCCTAAATATACTTCATCTGATGCGTCCATTAAAAAAACCTTCAAATTGTTCTTTGGTAAATTTCTTGACTTCTTTGCACAATATCCTTCATTTACCTTTTTCAGAAAACATCGTAACTTTAAATATTAACTTATATGCTTAAAAATTAATTCGGATTTGATCATGGAATAACGGGACTACATTGTTGAAGATTTCCATTTCTCATCTTCTTGCATCTGATTAAAATACGCAAGAAGTACATTTTCCGAATAAATGTTCACATTCTTTTCATTACACTAAAGTGGTGATGTGCAGCAAAATACTTTTCACCGGATTTCAATGGTCCGAGGCACGATACTGGTTCATTCGCTTCAACGGCAACTTCGGGCGTGCATTGCATTCTAAAACCAACTAATTCATAACAATTATCTTTTCAGTGATTTAATTAACTTACTCCTTCCTTATTAAAAATTACGAACTGAGAAATTATTTTTTCACTCAATAATGTAGTTATTTTTATATTAAGTGAGTAGAGCATATATTTTAACAGTAAGAATGAATTTTTTTTGTCGAGGCCGTTAGGTCGAGACAAAAAATTATTCGAACCGTTACAACAGCTTCACGCACGAAGTATAAACAACAACTGATTGTAAATTGCTAGTATATTAAAAAAAATAAATAAAAATCTATTAATATTATGAAACGGTCAGGTCTCCATGTTGAGTAACTAAGGAAACGTAGACATTCTTCCAAACGAACGACCATAATTTGTTCACAAAATTATTGGTATAATATATATATATATATATATATATATATATATTATATCCGTGTGTGCGTGTGTGTTTGTGTTTGTGTTTGTGTATTGTGTTTGTTTGTGTTTGTGTTTGTGTTTGTGTTAGCAGTTTGTTTGCGTTTGTTTGCAATTGTGTTTAAGCGTTTGCGTTTGTGTGTGTTTGTGTTTGGTGTGTGTGTGTGTGTGTGTGTGTGTGTGTGTGTGTGTGACATGCGTGGTGTGTGTGCGCATTTTGAATAAAAGCTTTTTAAAAATTTTGTTCGATCGGTATTGAGGGTTAGTAACTTTTCACCAAAGATAGACTTTCTAGCTCTGGGTTTGGAAATGCAGTCCCAAAAACCTCCTTCATTTCGCTGCCATTGAATTTTTACGAAAGGCCAGTTTCATACATAACTTTCAGATATAGGAGCCCATGTCAAATCTAATTAAAATCGATCAAACAGTCTGGGAGCCACACACAGACACGGAGTTTTTTTGCGAAATCGATGTCTTTCGACTCAGGGAGCACGAAAACGTTGAAATCCGCGAAAAAAAATTTCAAAATGTTTTTTCGATCACAATACTCTTACGAGAAAGTAAAAATGAGTAGTAGCGACGGAGATGAAGCTGCAGTCACGGGCAAATTCCTAATGAATTGTTCCACGATGAAAAAGCAGCGATTGACAGTTTATTGCCAACAAAATCCAAAGCGCTTTATGAAAAAACGTGTTCTACATTTAAAAACTGGTGCTTTGATAAGAAGATAAAGGAATTACAGAATTACAGAAGATATAATGCTAGCGTACTTGGAACAAAAATCGAGAAATCTATGCTTTGGTCTACTTTTTCAAGGTTGAAGAGCACACTAAGTGTGAAAGAAAATATAAATCTTGGTAAATTTCCAAAATTGGTTCCCTACTTAAAAAGTAAAAGTGGCTGCTATTTTGGCAAACAGTAATAGCTGAAGCAGACGATTAAAATTATTTGTTGATGAAGGTGAAAATTTTCTTTAACAAAGACTACTGTACTGATGTTTGTTTGTTTGCAGACAGTTGTGTCGCAGGCAGAACCGACAAAAATGACACTAGATGACATGGACGACATGGACAATATTAATTGTCAAAGTTGTCGATACCAAAACTGACAGGGATCGCACTTTTACAGGTTTCAAGATTAGAATACATTGAAATATATATAAAATATAGAGGTTTTCGACCATTCCATAGTATGTACAAGCAATTGTCTTTTCTGAAGCATGAAAAAGGCAGATATATAAATCAGAACGTAGGAATAAATAAAATTGGAGAAATACCCAGTCTTTTTGCTGCATTTCTGAAGAAAAAGAACCCTAAAAACTACACGGGCCACTGCTTCAGAAGGTCTTCTACAAATCTTCTAGCCAATGCTGGTGGAGATTTGCTGACCATTAAAAGACATGGAGGTTGGGAGTCTTCCTCCGTAGCGAAAGGATATGTTGAAGGCTGTCTAAATAACAAGATTGAAATTGCAAATAAAATATTAAACTCGGCGCCCGCGTCCACCATCGATGACGTTGAAAGCATACCCTCGGCAACGACATTGCAGCAACAAATTAGTACAACAGCAATATCACCTGGTACGAAGCTAATAAGTGTTCCGATTGCACTATCAATATCAATATTCATTATAAAATGGATAAATAATTTAAAAATTATTAATTTTATAAAATACACAAACAAAAAGTTTACCTCGAGTAGGATTTGAACCTACTACCTGTACTTTGCTAGAGTACCGCGCTAACCAACTGGGCTATCGATAAATAATTTAGTAATTTTTGTTCAAATTCCAATGTATTATTTATTAATTAAAAGCCTTCAAATGTATTCGTTTATCATAATTTTTAAATAATAAAATATATTGCCGTGCATAAAAAGAATTTTAGTCATGTTCGTGAAGCGTAGATTCACGAACACTTATTGAAACGTTAATGTTATCATTTTGTGACAGTTGTATAATCTATTTTTTATTTGCCCCCTCGATTTGGGGTGTTTTATTATTACACCAAAAGTACACTGGTATTAGACGGTTCTCACTAACCTAAAATCTGTTTATATGTCAAAATTAATTTAACAGTTGCCACATTTAATTGAAATGAATAGTAACCACGGATCACTGTATAATAAAAGGAGGCTATTGAATTTTGAGTGAAGAAGTAGCGTTCCACCGTATTATAACTTACCCATAAATTTATTCTGGGGTGTCTTTAAACTGAGATAAAAGATTTTCATTAGAATTCACAAAATAATTTGATACAACTATACAACAATATTAAAAACTAAACACAAATAAATAAGGGAACCGCACTGCTTTGTCGTTTACTGTCCTTCAGGTAGTTTAAAAATATTTAATAACTGTCAATTGTAACGTGAGTTGACATGCTTTCAAGAGATTCTGAGTCCAAGTCCTTATTCCATCTCCATTATTTCTACATCTTAATTAGGTTCATCATTTTCAGAAGAAAGTTCCAAATCTTAATCTGGTTCCTCGAGAGAAATAATGAATGGTGGAATATTTTCAATAGAAATTGACCCCATTAGTTTTGCCCAGTCTTTCAAAATTATTTTTTCGCAATGATTTACATAACCCTGCCATATGTCGGACGTACATTTTGAAAGAGCAAGCCGACATAAATCTGCAACCCTATCTTTTGATTTACGTTGCGAATTTATGTGCTTATTATAGAAAGTCTTACAATAACCCCATGTTAACTCAATTGGATTGTATTGACAATGGTATGGGGGTAAACGAAGGACTTTATGACCATGCTTTTTTAAAATGTCGTCAATTACAAACCGTTTAGTATGATGTTCTCGAAATGGTTTAATCAATTCCCACAATTCCTTTTTAGTTAAATTATCGTTCATTTTCACACTGTGATTAATAAAAAAATCCTGCATTTGAAATTTCTTGCTAGAAAAAGTTGGTGATTTTATTTAACTGCACCGAGTGATAAGGTGCATTGTCCATTACCACCACACATTTTGATTGCGGTCTATCCAAAGCAGGAATTAACTGATTAACCCCCAAATTTTGGAAAAGTTCTGCAGTCATTGTCTTGTGATAGTCACGGTCATTATTTTGTGAGTCTCCAGTAAGTAGTCGCACCCCTGTAAGAAGCCAAACTTCCAACCTGTGTGTAATATTGTAAAACGTTTGCCTTCAGACTGAATTGTGGAAGGATTACTTTTCAAATCAGTATCATACACCCAACGACGTATTTTGGTAAATCCATGTTTCATCCAAAAACACGAATATCACATTCTCACTTGAATTTAAAGATTGGATGAACTTCCTGAGAAAAGTGATTTTTAATTCAACGACGTTTTTTTTTCACACAGTTGTTTACATCCATTAAAAATTTTGTACCTGTACTCCATCTATTTTATAATTTTGAATAAACTTGATCTACTACCCTTAAAATCTAAATGTTCGCGACTGTCAGCCAAAAGTTTGTCGATCCTAAAATGTTCAGATTTTGAATTCTATTGTCAAATGAGTCTCTGTAAATCCTTGCGAAACACATAATATTCGAATAGATCGTCACTAGTAGTTGTCGGTCGACCTAGTTTAGCAAAATTTGTCTGTTCGTCACGTCTGTTCACAATCTTATTGATGCTCCTTACAGAAACCTGAAAAAATATTAATTTAATATATTAAACTATTTCATATAAACTTAATCAATTGCATTCAAACTGCTGATATCAATCATGTAAAAATAAATTAATCAAATTTGACGTTAGTGAAAAATATTATACCGTCAATCGGGGTGAATCGGGACAAAAAGTTGTTGAATCGATAATGCGCGTCGATTTCGCAAGAGGCGATGTTTTTAGGATGCATAATAAATGTAACCGGCGCGGGAGGCATACGCGTGTTCGAGATCATGTTCAACGTGCAGTATTGTTGTAGTGGTGGTGGCGTACAGAATTGTGGATCGTTTGTTGCATGTGCTTGAAAACTTCCTTAGGAAAAGGCATTTATACTAACAGGTTAAGTTCGGTTTTTTAATATGTTATACCTTGGAATAATCTTCACATGTTATGTGTTTGTTGATGTGTTTATTTCATTTAGTTTGTTTTTAATTAATTTTTTTATAATTTTTGTTACTTTTAGGGGTGAATCGGGACAATGCCCAGAAAATATAAAAAACGACCTGGTAGCAGGGTTTACCAAAATTATGACCCAAATTTATTTCAAACGGCCTTGAGACAGTTTAGAAGAGGTCAAATAAGCCTTAGAGAAGCAAACGAAATATTTAACATACCAAAATCAACGTTGCAAAGACATGCTAGCAAGGATGTGAAGAAACAAGGAGGACAAACTATTTTAAGTGCTAATGAGGAGATCAGGCTTGTTGAATTAATTACAATTATGGGAGAATGGGGCTATCCTTTAGAAAAAATTGATATCCGCTATATAGTCAAGGGCTATCTTGATAGAAAGGGAATTAAAGTCGCTAACTTCAACAGTAATTTACCAGGTCCCGACTGGGTCAACTTATTTTATTCTAGACATCAACAAGCTCTTACAGTCAGACTTTGTGTGAACATCAAACGGTCTCGTGCGTCCATAACTCCCGACATAATAAACAACTTCTTTGACAATCTGGCAGAAGTTCTACAAAACGTTCAACCTCAATCCATTATCAACTACGATGAAACTTGCTTCGTTAATGATCCAGGGAGAAAATATGTAGTGGTGAAAAGAAAAACATGACATCCAGAGCGCATTATCGACTCGACAAAATCTTCGACTTCAGTAATGTTTTCAAGAAGCGCATCGGGCGAGATGCTTTCCCCTTTCGTGGTCTATAAAAGTGAACATATTTATGATACCTGGACAGAGAATAGCCCAAACGGAACACGGTATGGTACAAATAAAACTGGGTGGTTTGATCAAGCAGTTTTCGAAGACTGGTTTATAACTATTGCACTTCCCTTTCTAAAAAAGCAGCCAGCACCGAGAGTTGTAATTGGGGACAACCTATGTAGACATTTGTCATGTAGAGTGGTAGAACTTTGTGAGGAAAATAACATTCGGTTTTGTCTTCTACCACCCAATTCAACACATTTGACCCAGCCGCTTGATGTGGCTGTGTTTGGGCCCTTGAAGAAAAGTTGGCGCAAGGTCCTGCAAGAGTGGAAAAAAAAATAAGGGATCATTACCTAAACAGTATTTAGGTTGCTAAATTCTGCCATAAGCAGATTAGATACTATGCGTGCAAATATTATAAAATCATTTGCTGCAACCGGAATTAACCCACTAGATAGAACCCAGGTAACAAAACGTCTACCACAAAGAACAGGGCGCATGGAAGAAGTTGATCCTCAAGCTTGGACAGCGTCTGTTGAAGAATTACTGAACGAGAGTAGAAGTGTATGCAGGCCAACAGTCACAAGGAAAAATAAAATTGCTGTTGAACCCGGAAAAAGTGTTGCCACTACAGCATTTCCACAAACGTCGCAAGCTGGACTATCATGAAGTTGAACCTGACATAAGCTCCGAATCTGAAATCGATAAGGAAAACGAAGAAGAAGAGGATAACCTAGGAAAAGTGGCCGCGGAAAACCTGTCTATTGGGGAGTTTATTGAAGTCCAGTTTGATACCAATAAGGATAAGAAATTCTTTGTTGGTCAAATTCAAAATCTAAACGATATTGAAGTTAAATTCCTACGTCCCAATAGGAAAAAGAAAAATTGTTTTATCTTTCCTGCAATGGACGACATAAGCGTTACAAATTTGTCAAATTGTAAAAAAACTGCCATCACCAACTAAAAGACGTGGTGGATATGAGTTCCCAGCTCATTTAAAACTTAAATCTTATTATTTATAAGTGCCTTTGTTTTATATTTTGTTACATAATGTGCCAAAGAAACAACAAAAAGACCTTTTTCATGAAAAATGCTTTTCTCCGATCATATTTCTTTTTTTTTAAAGCTTAGTGTCCCGATTGACCCCATTAGAGGGGTTACTTGCATTTTAAATGCAAAATAAATGGGTGTCCCGATTCACCCCTTTTGAGGGGTCAATCGGGACACTAACAAAAATATTTTTTTTAACTTCATCGGCAGACCAAAAAAATACTTCTCTTCACGTTTCAATAGAGTCTGCCATCTAGAACAATATTCCCAATTTCTGATTTATTTCGTTATTTCTGTCAGAAGTTATCATTAAAAAATACTGAAAACCGTCCCGATTCACCCCGATTGACGGTACCAACTTTGTAAAAATAACTCCCAAATCTAGGGGGAAAATAAAAAAAAATAGTTTATAGTAAAACGTTATTTAATGCTTTACCTAGGAAGCAAATCGAATACTTTATTTGGAGGAGAAGTTACTGTTCATGCCATGGCTTGCCTTTTATTAGCCGCTTCACTTCGTTCGGCGGCTAAACACAGGCAACTCATTAAGAGTAATACATCTCCACATAAAATAATCTACTAATTAGTATAAATTCACCTTCTATTACTATGGTGGGAAAAGTTTTCTTTAGACTGACTCATTTTCTAAATATAGTGTTTTCCTCTTTTAGTTACCTACTTTCTGAATAGCTATTTTAAACCACAGTTGTGTTTTGTGTTTTATCAACACACATTATTTTTTTAAACTCATACTTAGATTTCTTTCATCAAACTGGCATAGCTAATATATTCAACAAATTTGCTTCATTATGTAGAAATTGTTTAAAGCTGTTACAGTAATCTTATACCAATTATTCACCGAAACAAATTTAAATATCAATAATACTTTTTGCATGAAAGAAAGTAACTTTCTCATTGGTAATATAACATCTTTTACTAACTTTTAATAAAATTTTGACAGCAGTTGTCAAGCACAATTCAAATTTTGTAATAAAATTTTCTTAATAAGTCAAATTTTTTTGTAAGAATTAAATTGTCCATAAAAAATGTATGCTACACAGATTTTATTGAATATAATTTAACATCTTTTAATAAATTTAAAAGAAATAAAATTAGAACTATTAAATTAAGTACTTTCTAAATCAGAAATTCTTTCAGCTTAACGTGCATTCTCCACTACATAGCAAAAAAAAAAACCAAACCTGTAATTAGCTTTCACCAAGTTTTAATTCTGTTATACCAATTAACATTAGTCCTTTCAACAATGTCCTATTATAGAATTTTTTCTATAAATTCTACTGTTATATTAACAGCACCCCTTCCATTTGGAATTGCTAGATTGATTAAATCATCAACCAATTCACAACGGTAAGTACTGCATTTATTCAAACACGTGCAAGACAAGACAAGTCAACAGATGGTTTTATCTATTTAAATAAATTGAATCCTACATAATATCAATTATCTTTAATAAATAAATTTCGATCCACAACTGTGTTGTCTATGTATGTACAATTGATAACAATAGGTCATATTTATCTATTGCATAGATAGTGCACTCTGCTTTTCTAATAGAACAAATTCTGTAAATAAGAATGGAACCAATTATATTAGTACATGGTGGAGCAGGTGATATTCCAAATTCTAGAGTGCGTCCAAAAATAATAGGATGTAAAAAAGCAGCTCTGGAAGGTTATAGAGTGTTTACGAAGGGAGGATCAGCACTTGATGCCGTTGAAGCTGCTGTACGCTTCTTAGAAGATGATGCTGCATTTAATGCTGGTAAATTTTCACTGATCTTACTTTTATTTTATTACACCCAATTTTGCAGGGTACGGATCAGTATTAAATATTGATGGAGTAGTTGAAATGGATGCGAGCATAATGGTAGGCTCGAATTTAAAAGCAGGTGCAGTAACACTAATTCAAGATATAGCTCATCCAATTAGCCTTGCAAGAATAGTAATGGAAAAAACACCTCACGTTTTACTAGGTGCAGAAGGTTGTAAAAATTTCGCTATTAAGAATGGTGTTGAAATTTTACCATCAGGGGCTTTAGTAACTGAACAAGCGAAGGAAGCATTAGAGCATTACAAAGAACATGGAGGTGAATTCACTGAAATTGGAAATGAGAAGGTAAGCTGTATGTAAAATGCTTGTTAATTGTAAATTGGTTTTTAGAATGGTGAAGTTGGCACAGTCGGAGCTGTTGCAATTGACCACAATGGGCTACTAGCAGTTGCAACTTCAACCGGAGGGATTTGTGGAAAACTACCTGGGCGTTGTAGTGATTCATCACAGATTGGCAGTGGATCGTACGCTGATAATCGGTTTGGTGCAGTATCAACTACAGGTAATACATTTACAAACTTATATTCCGAAATTTAATGGTTTATTTAGGACATGGAGAATCTATACTGCGTGTTTGCTTAGCACACTCAATTATTAAAACAATTGAAATTGGGAAAACAGCTCAACAAGCAACGAGCGATTGTATAAAAGCAATGACGAAACAACTACACAAAACTGCAGGTACAATAACTACACAAATGAGTAATTTACACTAACATCACTTTTAGGTGCCATTACCATTTCAAATAAAGGTGATATTGGTATTGATTTTAGTAGTAATCGAATGGCATGGGCATATCGCACTAAATTTGAATTGCATTATGGTATAGAACAGAATCAACATGAAATAGAAAATTTACAAAATTAAATTTTTATTATAAGATATTGTATTAATCTAAAATAAAATTATGGTTAAGATAAATTATAAAACTTCACTTTCAATAGTATTAGTACCAGGTGCAGTCTCTCCAAAACAATGTTTTGCTTTTGGATCTTTATATGAATTTTCATGTTGTACACTTTGCGAATTTGTACGGCATGTAGCTAAACACAATTCAAAATGATCAGATACAGATGCAAACAGCACACTATTCTGTTCTGCAGCTTTCCCTAATACATTTTTTAACATTTCCTTCTAAAAATTTTTAATGTTAACTCAATATTTATCAGTTATAATTTACCTTATTTGGATGAAGACAACATGATATACAATTTTCATAAATTGCACAACAATTATTTGGTTTACAGGTATCACATGAGTATTGAATTGTTGTTGTAATTGCTTCATTGCAACAACCGTTTGGTAATAAATTACCTCTTAGACACACGAATCCTGTAATTATTTTGTTATATTAAGTAACACATTGTGAATGGAATTAAACCTCGATCATCTACTATCAGTATCCGCCCTTGCACAGAATTTCTACATATAAACTCGTCATTACTTGAATTATGTACTTGTAATGTACGCCAAATAAATGGTTTCGTTCTTTTAATTTGAGGTACATCGTTATTTAGATAATCACTCTAAAACAGGTAAATGTGCAACTAAAGTAAATAATTAGAGTCTTACCTTATGTACAAAACTAATAATACAATAAAAAAGTGATAATGTAAATATTATTCCAAGCACAATTCGTCGTCTGATGAACCTAATAATTGCAGCGTACCACATTTTTTAACATTTTCATTATTTTTACTATAAAACTGTTTGATTTGTTTGGTTTTGTTTTAGATTGTGATACATTATTATAAATTAATTGTTAAATTATTAAAAGAATAAGATAAACAATTCAGGGAATGTTATTGACAGTGTTACCACAATGACAGCAATAATATTTGTAAGAAAACTTTACACCAGTTCAAGTTAAGGCGTGATAGGCAACACACATTGAACATAAACTTGGAGGCCTCTGAGATACTTGCTGTAATAGTATATTGACCAAGAAAATAAAGGAAACCGAAAACGATTTAAAACTATTACAAATTTGCAGGCGCACCCTCTCAACAAGACAGCTTCAAACTAATTTAGAATAGCTTAGATATTAGGAAAAGAAAACGTAGGGGAAGGTTAGGTAGCACACGACACAAAACATTTGATTAAAAAATGTATATCTGATATGAAACAACACTCACCCTTCCAACCAACCAAGTGCAGATTAACTGATTAAAAGTAATGAAATAGGTAATTGAATTTTGTAAGAACAATTATGCAAAATCCTTTTTAATACGTTCATATTGGGAATAGACAATAATCTATACAAGACAAAAAAGATCTTTATCGAATGTTAAAATTCATTGCAAGCAAAAAGTTATATCCCAATTCGATAGGTGTCGCTGTTTTACAATTTAAAAGCAGAACTCTACTAGAAATACGTGTTCAAATTTAGTTCAGATGAAGTCTATTTAGGAACAAAGGTAAATTTAAATCAGTTTAAATTTTGTGCCCTCCCAAAGTAATATCATTTATTCAGATTGTTTTATTAATCGGAGTAACCGGCGCATGCAGATGCGACGAGGTGATGAAAATGAATATAGATGACATTGAAGATATGGGAAAAATCCTAATAAAAATTCCCAATAGCAAAAGGAGAAAAGTGCGGCCGTTTACAATCATAGGAAAATTTTCATCAAAATTTAGCAGAAGTACGTTTCATTAAGACCGAGAGCTATGCAAGAGAAAGATTTTTTTGAAATATCAAAATGGGAAGTACTATAGAAAGGTTATGGGGATTCACACGATCAGTGCTGTACCTGGAAAAATCGCCAAATTTCTTAAATTAAGCAATGTTCAAGAATATACGGGTCACTGTTTAAGACGTACTTTGGCTACATTACTGATCGATAGTGGAGGAAGTATGAACTAGTTAAAGCGCCACGGGCTTTGGAGGTCGACTTCCGTGGCGTAAGGATACATAGAAGAGTCTATTCGCCACAAAAGAGAGAATGCGGTAATGGAAACAAACGCAGGAATCCTAACAGCATCGTCATCGCCAAGGTCATCACCCAAATCGACAGTTATACCACCAATAAATACTATAACATTCTACTTAATCACTGCACTGCTTCAATTTTCAAAATGTAACACTTGGAAATTGTACATTTAATATTATATTAATGAATAGGTCCGAAAATTAATTATAATTTTTTGGATAAATGAAAATTAGATTTTGTGTTTCCATAACAACACTTTTCCCTCCGGAGACAAGAAAAGAAACAGTAAAATCTGCTCTAGCGAAAGTGTCAAACTTTGGCACCTACTACTCAGTAGAACCATGACCGAACATTTTGACGTTTGAAGAAAATAGTATATTATTTTATACGGAGCTAAAATGACACATCTTTGTCGAATCGCTTGCGCTCAGCTTGCAATTACAGATGAAACAAAAAAAGCCACTTTAGCTCCACATAAAATATGCTATTTTTTCTTTAAACCTAACCTAGGTCCAGTTACTTTTAAGACAAATTGTTCGGGAAACGAAGGCCGACCATTAACCTGCTTTGCAAAACGTTAGACATGCGTAGGTATGGATTCCGCAAAATAAAACACTAATGTAAGTTAAAAATGTTGACAATAGGAGAAATTGAAACCGTTTTTGAAATTTTTTAGTATTGTTTTGCAATTTGATCAGTTTTCTTATAATTACATCTTAAAAAAAAGGCATTGAGGATGGTAATCGACAAGTGTTGCCGAAGGTTACATACGAGATTCCATTGCCAACAAAAACGCAATTGCTTTGAAAATCTTGTCCCCCAATGCTAATTTTGAAGTGCCGAAACAAGTACAGACGAAATGAAAAAAATTCTTCAGGTAGACGAGATAATACTAACATCAGCACCAGTAACGAAGAATTTTCTGCAGTTGAGGATTCATCTGGACGTGCTTCGATTGTACAGGGATCTTTGAATACGGATATTAATACATCAATGACGTCCAGCAGCGGTTTCAATTTTGAAAAAGCTTCATTTAGTAAATGTAATTATTTTCGTTTAATAAAATACTTACACTTTTTGGGTTTTTTTAATGGTGTATTTTAAATTATAGACTCTGAACGTTTCGATAACACTTACAGTTATCTTCGTCAGTAGTAATATCTATTAATATTGTTAAGATGTTGAAAACAATTTTGTCAAAGTTGAAAAATTAACACAAACATCAGCCTGATATCAACATAACAGTTTGAGAAACATATAAAGCCAACTATAAAATTAAATTTTAGTAAAGAATAACTAGGTCATTAAAAATTAAAAATGGTTCAACTGTCTTAAAGATGACAAATCAGAACACCCTCTAAACGGTAAATGTTTTATTCTTCTTGTGATTTGTCAGTAGTTACCGGACTCACTTCGTTCGTTCGGCACCTATAGACTTTTACTTTTACTTCTAATAAAAGAAAGTACTATTTTAATAATTATTTAAGCCTTAGCCAAAAGTTAAAAAAAAAAACAATTGACAAATCTTTGCAACTTACGAGTTTAGTACATTTTGAATACATGCGCATGCGCAAATTGCCTGCCCATAATTTTACCAATATCTATGATTGTATAAAATAATTTAAATTCACTGTAGCAAAAATTTGTCACTTTAAACATCTCGATTTTTTCACACAAGCATTTTAAATACTATTTTATTTTACGTGTTTCACACCCAAAATATTACTTTCGAAAGAGCAGAAATATGTCTATGGTGTATAAAATACTGTCATTGTCTTACAATCTATTTCACAGTATACCATATTATTATGTAACTGCTTTCGTAATACGTAACATTGGCAATATTGTAAAAAAAAACAATAATTTGTCAGATTGACACTTAAAACTTGATTCCAGATAGCTGGCAATAGACATCTAAATGGTAACCGTTCGCTTCTATAAAAATGTCCATAATACAATTTAAGGCATTTTAACTCTTTTGTTTTAATATTAATGGTTTATTTCGTTTAGTAACTGTCTAAACAAAAATTATGTAAAAAATATGTGTACGCATGTTCTTATAAAGTTGGTCGTTATTCATATATTTAAAAAAATTAAATGAATACTTAAATTTCATTTTAGGATACGGACATAAATCCATACATACACACACGCACGCGCACACACACAAATCGATTTAGCGATAATGATCGCATAGCCTTCTATACCTACATATGTATAAGTTAGAAGGTAACGATGTCAGTTGCATAACCCTTGAACCTATATATGTAGGTTGAAAGTTAAAAACTAAATCACGGTATCAAAAATTTATAATAGAAAATCCATTAAGGGTTTAAATACGGAATTTCAAAAACTGTAAAATTTAAGAAAATTTAGAGCGCCAAACAAACTAGTTTAATTTCGAAGTATTTAATTGTGGAAGGTAGCCTGGGACAGCTGAGCAGACAAAAAAGCTTTGTTCTAAAACTCTATTTTAACATGTAACTTTACAACGGTCACAGAAATAACGTGGGGTTGGCAAACACAATTTATTTTTTTATTCGGGTTTGTTTCCTTATCGAGGTTTTCTTCCTACCTTTTCTCTTGCTTACTGACACAGTTGTAGTACTTATTTATATATTATAAAAATTAATTTTGGTAGTACCGTTCTCATCTTTGGATCCTTTAATGTTTTGCACCCACCTTCCTCTAAAGAGTCTCTGAATGACCTTGGGGTTAGAATTTTACTTTTCCTTTGATGAATAAACTTCTAAAGTTTCATTGGAAAAGAGTTTGGGATAACATGGATAATTATCGGTTGGTCACTGCTATGAACAATGGTCAATGGTCAATGTGGAGAATAAAAAGTTCCGAAATTCACACCTAGATGGCATTAGGAAATTTCTTTAAAAGCGTCTTTGTCTCAAGTTGCTTGTAAAGTGTGAAATAATCCTTTCTGACGTGATTCAACACATATCACAAATGTAAGGGTTAGAGAGAAAAGATATTTAAAATGGTAAGGAAAAACACTTATATGGCAATCTCAGCAAATAGAAAGACGGCTAATAAGGAAAGATTTGCAGTTCTTTGAGGCTAATTTAGTGCACCTTTTGTTTTCCATCGTTTGAACTGTTTAATTTCAGAATTATTAGTATGGTACGCCATGGAAGCCGTTGTTGATTGACACATGCAAATCGTAATTAGATACTAATATGATGAACCATGGAAATAAATTTAGTTTTCGAATACAAATCGTATCACTATGCCTTGGATAATGCTTTATGAATCATTACATTATTTAGCGACTAAAAAAGTGTGAACAGAATTGGATATGGCACAAAAACATAAACAGCAAAGAAGTACAAAAAGTACTCCATGACTAACAAAATTAATTAGCCATGACACAAAAACATAAACATTAGAGAACTACAAAGACTACTGACTGTTCCGAATGATCACCATAATAATTTGTAGCTTTTCTAAAAGAACGTCTACTAGTACTGGCAAAAACTTCTAGTGCGGTTTCTCTAAGATCTTCCACTGATTCATACGATTTGCGATACACCTTATTCTTTATTGTTCCCCACAGATAGAAATCCAAAACAGACAAATCGGATGATAGAGGTCGCCATGTAACTGGTGTACTCCCTCTTATCCACAAGTCGAGAAAAGTTATACCTAAATAATGTCTCACTCCTAATTAATTATAGGGCGGTGCGCCATCGTGCTGAAACCACTCGAGCATAGCGCGAGTTCTCAAATTTACCTCATCTACCATATCTTCGAAATTATTGTGTAGGAAATGAAGATAACGTTCCATCAAAAACGTATGGACCAAGAAATGTTGATCCGATAACACCACATCACATATTAAACATAAATTTAATTTGTGGTCTTCTTTACTCGATATTATGTAGATTTTCTTATGACCAGAGATGATTCATACGCCTTTTACATATCACGCGATTTGTAAATATACATTCGTCCGTCCAAAGTACCTTAAATTTAAACTGTAGATCGACTGCGCACTGGTTTCTAAACGTGTACACCAGGGTGTAGTGTTTGTGATTCATAATTCAGAATTTATGCATACTTCGTAGGGAAAGCAACTAAGTTGAAGCATTCTCCATAACAGATGCTAACGTGTTCACTTCGGCAACTTTATTAATGTGCCCAGTTTCATTTCTGGGTTTAGAGAAAGATCCATATTCACCCAAAGGATCCTATAGTCTTTAAATGTGTGATGAGAAGACCGACGGGATTCAAAATAGAGGAGCAAATATTGCTGTGCATCTCGCATTTCATTTCTTTTTGACACCGATTATAACATTCAACCATATGCCCATTTCTAGATTAGAAAAATGTACTTACTGCAGCGACTAAAACGTTAACCAAACTGAAAACATTTTAACTAACGACCGTCGGTCTTTTCGTTAAATAATAACTGATTATACATTTAAAGGTCAGGAAAATTTAGTTTGGATTGAAAGTCTGTGATTCACTAGTTGCCCTGTAAAGGGCATCAAGTTAAAGTTTCAGTCTCTACACCTGACATAGTACCGACGTCATAAAACTATCTGTTACCATTTAAAGAATGTATGCTTGTCTATATGCTCAAAATAATTTTTCTTTAGCATTCCCCATAGTTAGACTTGAAAAAATACTCACTCATGTATAAGTGAATTAAAGGAAAATGCTTCTTAAGTATCTAGTTAGCCGTGGACAACAAAAAGTGCACTATATTGGCGTCATAAAACTGCAAATATTTTCCTATTTAACTGTCTTTCTATATGCTCTAGTCTCTGAGATCCCCATAGTAGACTTGAAAAAAAAACTCACTCTGTATAAGTGAATTAAAGGAAGCTTCTAGTATCAGCAAAGGGCGGAGAAAAAATAAGAAAATTTAATAAAGATCAGAGAAAATTTGGTTTTGATTGAAGGTCTGTGATTCACTAGTTGCCCTGTAAAGGGCATCACATTAAAGCTTCAGTCTCTACGTAGTACCGACATTCTTTGATCTCTCCGACTGGAGTAAAATTAGTTTGAAACACAACAAATTCCTTAAGCGTGTAAGAAAACGCAAACGACACTTGAATCTTAAATTTATTTTTTTTGTGACGTAGGTGTGAGTTTTGTTTACAATTCTATAATTGTAAGTGTTCCTAAATTTTTATCTTCCAACCTTCATATACGTATGTAGGTATATAAGGTTATACAATCGACATTTTCTGCACTATCGCTAAATCGACTTATTACCTCATTTCACGATGTTTACAGAGCGCGTGCGGGCGTGTGTGTGTTGTGTGGATGTATGTTTGTATCTATTACTATGTTACCTGATTGAAAAATGGTATTTAAGCTTAATTTCCTTTCTCCCGGGGCTGATTAGATTTTGTAAGAAATCGAATCGACGGACCCTCGCAGCATTAACGCTTGTCACGCTATAACGTGTTTTCTGCTCTTTTAAAAATTACTATGAGAAGGCAGACACGCGCATCATGTTCCCTTCTAAGTTTTCGAACGTATGCAAAATTATTAACTAATTTTAACCAATTTGAATTGCTTCCATATTTACTTAGAATATCAATTTTGTTTTTTCATAGCTTTAATGGTCGATTGGGCAAGGTCTTTGCACTGCTGCTTTGACTTGCAGTTAATTCTCGTTATATGCGGATCAATAGAAAATAGCTTTGAATGTATAGTTTGTAAATGGTTTAAATAACAGTTTCAACGTCAAACTGGAAATGCACGGTTGGACTAGTGGTATTATTGCTCGCCTGACACGCGGTTAGGCAGGTTCGATTCCCAGCTCATCAATTTTTTTTCTGTTAGGTTACAGTAGTTTTGTTTATTTGTTAGGTTATTGTGGTTCTGTGTATCTGATCTATATCTGTTAGGTTACAGTAGTTTCGTTTATGTTTTTTTTTCTATTATACCGTAGATTTTAAACGTCTATACCTAACTACGAAATTGTCAAACAAGGAAACGCGTGATTGTTCCGCATATATCGAGGATTTAGCCGCAAGTCTGGTTTGGGTTTCGGAATTTGCGATCCCATTAGATACGCCACTGATTAAAGAAGTGCGCATTAATGGGGTGTATGAAACTCTAATGTGTATATTGTATTAAAGGAGTAAATTAAACGATATTAGTCTAACAACTTGGAAGTTAACGGAATTAAGAAAATATTACAGAAAGATCTAGAATTTGATTATACTAATACATTACTTTGTTATGAATGCCGGTTACCGTCCACATTTAACCAAAGGAGTTTATTATAATTACTTGAATTTCCATATGTAATTGATTTTATTATCAGAATAAAAAGTTCTATTCTCCTTCTCTTAAAAGCTTTAAGGCTGATTTATTTATTAAAACATTCGAAAGAAAAATAAAACATGAGACGACACTGAGCACAGATTTTCAAACATTTGACAACACTGCCCGTATGTTTTAAAACGTTTGATCTTTTTATTCGATGGGTTGATCTTATATCTTTGATTATTTATAATCAAAGTCCTATATAATGTGAAAAATTTACCTACCAATTGCATGAAAATACTTATGTTACTGGAAAACACCTAAACGATTGCCACTAATAAAGGCGTGGTGAATTAAACTTTCCCGCCATTTGCAACTTCCTTTATGGTGGTTAGTAGATGTCGCTTTATATATTTTTATCTCATTTTAACAAACTAAAGTACAATATATTGTACTTTGTTTCTTTTGTCATCAATTTTAATACTGCAATGCTAACGGTCACTTCCGGCGTGTGAGTGTTAGCTGAAGCAGTCGGCGTCATTTCCCATTCTGCTTTTTGGTGTAAGGTTTATACAAATCAGAATATAATTCTGAGTTAAGTTTAAACAAATTGACCAGAACAAACAGATTAATAATGTCTTACAATTCACGAAGAGGAGGCGGCTACGGTAAGTGAAAATTTTGTTACTCATGTAATGGCGTCACCACATAATTTTACTCTTAAGGGCCCCAAAGTTCATCACAAGTTGGACAAAGACGTCCACCCGGTACACCTCAACACATGGGAAATCAAGGACAGGTATGAATTACTCTGAATTATTTTTTGACTTCATATTTAAAAAAATTTAGTATGGAATTTTTTTCATAATTGAAATGGTAAAATCAATCAACTTTGAAATGTTCAATTTTCTTGTTTAAAGTAGATCAGTAAGAAATCATTTAATAATTGATATGGTAAAGGAAATAAATTGAGTCTAAATTCTAATAGGTTTCTCTTTTCGAAAGGCAAACCTGGGTTTAGCGGACCTAAACTATGCAGGGCCTGGGTAGTGGTGCTGCTATAGGTACCAAATTTTTGCTTATCGGTTAGCCTTATTTATGCAAAGGCTCAGCAAATTGATAAGTAAACTGTCTCAAAACATGATTAAAATGATATAGAATTTTATTATATAATTACGTTTTAATCTTATTCTGAGGTATAAAATTTGGACTGAGATTTCCTTATATTAGGCTAAACGTTGTGAGCTGTATTTTGATTGTTTTTCATATATTTGCATTTTCATTATGTAATAATGAAAATGTGAATTTTTATGTAGATTGAATTTTAAACAATCAAGATATTTATCAGACCCATTAACGTAATGATTTGATAATCATTGTTATGGGTAGCACCTATATCGGTGTACACAGCCGTTAAGGTTAGCTTGTATAGTTAATAGCGTAGTTGCCACAGATGCAGCACGGACGAGGACGAACTGACACATTTGGTGGAAAGCAGAACTCACCTCAACAGGTAATTTTATTTTTAATTTAGCTAGAACTAGAGCACCTTTTAATAAGAAGTTCCATTTTTTTATATTGTTTAATTAATATTGAACATTTAACTAACCGTGTTGGAAATGGAAATTTACAGGTTTCTACTCAGTTAGGCATTAATAGTAGTTTATAGTTTCTAAAATTAGGTTGGTGCTTCTGTTAGCGTACCTTTTATCACAGTACAGTAAAACCTTGTTTATCCGACATAATGTGAGGAGGAGGTACTTGGATAAGTGAAAACTGATTACATGAAAGAGATATAAAATCAAAAATTTAATTCTTTTTTGTATATGAAGAGCACACAAAATGTGTTTTACATGTTGTGTATAAGACACAGTAGAATCGCAAAATACTATGCAGCTACACCATAGGCATAGTGGCTTCATCTGTTTTATCAGAGTTTTTCTGTGTTATCGTAGCATACACCTTATTTAATGTGGGGTGCTCGGATAAGTCCGTTGGGTGGGGTAACGGGAGGCTTGGTTGATCGAAAGCCGGGTAAACAAGTTTTACAGTGGACACTTCACTTTCCCGTCCAAACTTTTTCAGTTTGTATCGACCAGTTGTCGTTCTTGTTTGTATTGCACTTTATGTAGACTTATGCTGTTTAAGAATTCTAAACGAATATATTTATCACTCTGACAATAAAGGTTATTTATAAAGATTTATTGGAATGGGAGAACTTTATTTATGTTGTGTTGAAATAGTAACATATACATGCAAATACGTTTAATTTGCATTTGTCAATGTACTACTTATTAAATACACAATAACAGTCTGATGACAATCTAATGTAAACAAGAATATTTTTTTGTAATTATTAATTTTTTCACTAATATTTGCATAGCTCATTGGGTACAATAGTACATTAGTCATGATGAATAGTTACAGAGAAGTGTAAATTAGAGTAGTAGTTAGTACTTGAATTGATTAATTGTGGACAATATATTTCCTAAACAAGCCACTGTTGTAGTTCTCTTGCGGAATTACACATAAAACTGATTTGTAAATTAAAGACATTAATGTTGCAAATAACAGAATAATCATATTTCTGTATTACAAACTGAATCATGCTATATTTTCAATCAGCTGTATAAAAAATACGTAGATATCCATGCAGAGTTGCAGTACTTGCAGCTGGTGGAATATACACTGCAGAAATATAAAGTGATGTGTTTTTATAAACACACGTTCAACTGTCATGTCTAATTTTATGGCTTCAACATTCATGTTTTTCTTCATAGCAACAATTACTCCACTGCTCATTGTTTTAGATGAACCTCTATCCCTTTCGAACAACTGTATATTGATTGTCAAATAGTTCTGAATCCCGTATTCCATCATGTAGCCAAGATTCAGATATTACTATAAGGTTGTAATCTTCTGGCAAAATTCCTGTATAAAATGCCGTTTTTCGTTTCTAAGCCCACGTGATTGGTAATAAACCCCGATTGGGTTTTTATTCAAATGAAACTAGTTCATCGTTTTTTTAACTTTGTTTTTTGTTGAAAACCCTTTTAACCAATTTTGATTTGAGACCTCTGGTTGTAGTTATTTGACTTATTTTTAACAATCGTCATATTTTATTTGATTAAAATATTTTAAAATTGAATGACTTAAGATTGGCATTTGATTTTCTCAAACATTTTTATTTACAATTATTCAATATTTTGAAAAGTAAAATGGCGGCCGATTGAAATTTCCAATGATGATATTGGGATTGGATTTTTAAAAAAGAAACATTTATAAAATCCTTGAATTGTCTATTACAACATTCATTTGAAACATGTTTTCATATTTATGCAAGAAATCTTCATAAATTTCAGATAACTATTAAAATAGTAACAAACGAAATATACAAAAGAAGTCGTCAGCCTTGCGTTATTGACAACTCCAACAAAAAATACTGGCCATTTTGAAAATTTGTAATTATTAATTCAATAATAAATAAGCTGTTATTCTTCCATATTCAGTAGTTTTTTGTTGGATTTTTCAGGAACACAAGGCTATTTGACTTCTTTTATATTTTTATTATTTTATTACTAAAATTGTAATAGTTACTTGTAAGATTTCTTGCGTATAGTCGGTCCGGTGAGAGGTGTCTTATGACTCATCTTTTAGTAAAGCATGGTTTAAGATTTTAAAAACGTCTGTCGTTACTGGTTCATATAGTTAGTAATTTTGAATACCAACAAAACATCGTCAATGTTTCTAGGTTATTTTCAAATTTAAGCCGTGCTGTCAAATTTAAATAAAATTATTGTTCGAATATCTCGGGATTTAGCATCCTAAAGGTCTTAAAAATCCCCATCCACTCGTATAAATGAAGTCGAATTTCGTTTAAGGTCTGTTTGCACTTATTCTGGCATGTAAAGTCCACCGAGTGTGGGTAGTCGTATGATAAAAATATATTGTACAAATGTAAACGGTCATCAGAACCGAGACCGGGTCAACAAAATTTCGTTTTGGATCTGTTTTACAAATTAATTATATCAATAATTTTCAATAAGAAACGAATTAGCTAGCAGTAGGCAGTGCCCGAATGAAGTGCGAAAAGTTTGGTTAATTACAGAGGATCGTTTTAGCTGACAGATCTCACTGCGTGAAAAGAGTCGATACTGTAATTTGGTTATCGAAGCCACTTATAAATAACTGATTTTGTCATAAATAAATACACTGTATAGGATGTTAAAAATGAGATTTATTATTAGCTAATAAAACAGATTTTAAAAATTCAGTTTACAGTTTGTCAATATATATATATATATATATATATATATATATATATATATATATATATATATATAACGAATGTAAACATAAGTACAGCTACAGAGGTATATGTTAAGCGAGAACCATTCTTACCTTTGTCCGTGTTACGGTTTTCTCGGAAATGTCGCATGCGAGAGCAGTTTTCTGCAACATAATATTACATAAATATAAATTTAAATAGTGGAAATTATTAGCGTACCTGGATAATCGAAGATAAAGGAAAACTTGCCTCCTCCCCTGGTTATCGCGTTCCATCTCGAAATAACGCAGTACATTCATTAACATTACTTGAGTTTGGCTTTTCAAAGATTTGCCCTTTAATGACATCGTTAGTTGCTGCAAAATAAATAAATGCATTCAATCAATTGGAAATACATTTTGCATTATAAACTTACCTCGTAGTAGTGAATATTAATAATAATAGTTTTGACAAAAAACTTGTTTACAAATGCAATGGAAACTAATAAATTACGAAGCGAAAGATAAATTATTATAACTACAAAACAAGATGCGATTATACGAAACTAAATACGAAGAATAATTTGAGGTTAAATAGCCAAGAAGACATTTGACAGCGTCATGCGCTTTGACTTTAGAAACGACATACGTTTTGAAGTCCTCATTTAAGATATATAGCAGACGTATAGTATAACCCGTCTTTCTATAAGTGGGAACTTCGCACTAAGATAAAGGGAAACAATTTCACAGTAATAATTATATCCCCATTCTCGAGTCCGCCATGAGATACCTCTCCCCGGCACTACTATAGATATAAAAAAATGTTTCAAGTAAATATTGTAGTAGACAATTCAAGCATTTTATAAATGTTTCATTTTTGTAAATCCATGGGATGGTTATCCGGATATCATTTGAAATTTTTAATCGGCCGCCATTTTATTTTTCAAAATGTGAAATAATTGTAAATACAAATGGTTTAGAAAATCAAATGCCGATCTTAACAGTCATTGAATTTTTAAAACATTTTAAATAAAGAAAATAAGAAGATTGTTAAAAAGAAGTCGAATAACCACTACCAGAGGTCCCAAATCAAAATTTATTTGCTACTAAAAACACACCGCTGTAACCTATTGCGCAGGTGTTTTGCGCATAAGCTCTTCGCGTATTGTTGGGAATCCTCAACTAATTGGAGACCATAGTTACAAAACACATATACAGAATTGTTTCATTGTTACAATAGAGGTATGCATTTACTAACTAATAAAGAAATGGTAATAATATATGCATATAATTATGCTGAAATATAAATATTCATACTTAATAAGTTTCAAATATACTGCTCACAGCCGAACAGGATCACCGAATTTTTCTCTTTTCGTTGTGAAACATGTCATGTTACAAAGATACTTAATATCTTGAGGAATTATAAACATACTGTATTGCTTTAATTATAATTCACGTTACAGAATAATCAGTAAAATTATACAAAAAGGTAAATTTAAATTTGGCATGATTGTTAACGGAATAAAAAACAATTTATTCTGAAACAAGTTTTCAGTTGGTATGCTAGGCCCTCCTCGTGCATTAATTAGCTCTTGGTACTTAGAGGGCATGCTGTTTTTTTCTTATTACTTGTCGAGGGATTCTTTTTCCATTGCTCAATTAGTTCTACTTCTAGCATTTCCAACGTTAACGGACGGTTTTCTAGACGTTTGCTTAGATAGTCCCATATGTATTCAATGGGATTCATTTCTGGTGAGATAGCTGGCCATTTCATTCTAGTAAGATAATGTTGTGCTATGAACTCATTTACGATGTGAGCCCTGTGTTGTCGCACATTGTCATCTACCGGCACAAATCTCACTCATTTCTTGGGCATATGGTAACATAACTTCTTCTAAAATGTGCAAATAACGTTCCACAATTACACTTTGATTGCGGAAACAAGGTATGTTCTACCATTTAAACATTTGCCTCCCCAGACTGTGATGGAACTTCCTCCAAACGCGACTATACGGATAGATGCCCAGGTTCTGGCCAAACTAGTACGTCTATCTTTAGATTTTTTTTTTTTTATTGTGGACCTGAACAGGCTAAATAAGGCCTATCGTGCTAAAGCACTCAGGAACACTTAGGAGGATGGATAGAGGGATAATGAATTGAGTAGTATAGCTACCGCACTTCTGATCCACTTTTGTCACTAGATTTGTCACCAGATCTAGAAAAAGTCACCAGAAAAGTGACTAGATTTCAAGGGGTGCTAAGTCAAGGCCACGTTGTTGATAACCCTGTGAAGGTTGAAGGGGTAGTAACCCTGCTAAGTCAAGGCCACGTGTTAGGTTGGTAACCCTGCTAAGTCAAGGTCACTCCTGTTGGTGAAATCGGAAGGGGGATTTAAAATTTTGGTCAAGGTAAACATAGAAGTTGCAAGGTAATCAAAAATAGTATTCAAGGTCGAAGACTTACGGTGGTGTCATATTACATTTCTTAGAAATATAAAAAGGTGAAAAGCTAAAAATAGAAATTGCAAGGTAATCATAAATGTAAGAATATAATCTTCAAGGTCAAACTTTTTGGAGCTGATCATCATCATATTATATTTCTAGTCAGGGTCAAAAGTAGGTATTTAACAAGTTTAAGCATGTTGTAATATGTAGGACGCACATTTCTTATATAAATTGCAGCGAGCTGTATGTTGAGATCAGTCTGCAACTCGTAATTGTTAAATATGGAATTAACAGGGTTAAACCAAAGCACCTATTGCAAACACGAATTGAAGAATTTAAAACACTCCTAAACACGAAGGATGTGTTTATAAGTAGTTTGGATGCAGCTGGCTAAACAACAAACATAACATTTTCTTTTTAATAGTAGCACCCCCACCACATGTAAAATTGAAATACTAGAATTATTTTCTTAAGCAGCGTTTAGTCATAGTGAAATTGTGAGCAAGTAAAGTCATGCAAGTAGCAATAAAATCATTTCTGGAACGATCCAAACTCAGAAGTTCACCGTTATATATGGATACCTCACCTCATTGCAGTAACAATCTGAATAATAATTTAACATTTTGTTGTTGGTGCTGTCAAAATAGTGATGGTAGTAGTAGTAGTAGTAGTAAAAATGAAGAGAAACACGATGAAGGTTATTCTTCTGCTAAGACTGACTGGACATCATCATTTCAATATAAGGGTGAAGTGTATAAACAAGCAGCTAAGGAATACTTAATCGATTGTACTTATTATAAACTATCGAACGATACTCATCTGGAAATTGGATACAGTACACACCTCAACCTTGCACCAGTGGTGCGTATTGGGTGTGGTAATTCTGATCAAAGCAATAATGTAGTGCCTATGAACAGCTACTTAAATTTTCTCATATCATAAGTGAGAGGAAAACAGGAACTAGGGAGATCATTCCAGAGTTTAGAAGCCGTGTAGAAAAATGTGGATTGCGCCCGTTTGATACAAGTGGAGATTTGTACTGCATACTGATGATGTGAATGAGCGAACCGAGTGTTTCTCGCAAAGATAGCCGGAGATGGTATCAAAGAATGTAATTCACCAGCACAATAGCCGTTGTAATAACGATAATACAAAGAAAGAACTGAAACCATCCTTCTATGCTCAAGGGACTGTATGTGAGATGTTAAGGACGGATTATTTATAAGCCTAATCGCTCTCTTTTGAATACGATCAACGATATCGAGAGCGTATTGGGGAGCACTAACCCAAAGGTGAGAATTATATTCCAGATGAGGCCGAATTTGGGCCTTATATAGCAGAAGGAGTTGTCGAGAGGTAAAGTACTGCTTAGATCTGTACAAAAAGCCTATTTTACGAGCAGCTGTTTTGGTAGCTGACAGAAGATGGTCAACCCATGAGAGATTTGAAGATACAGTCATACCCAACAGAGTAATAGAGTCTGAAAACTTAAGAACTGAGCCATTCATACTTACAACAGGAAATGATCGATCTTTTTTGGCGGACATAAGGCAACACTGAGTTTTGTTAGCATTAAATTTAACTAGATTATTGCTTCACCATTCGAGAATACGTTGAATGTCTTTGTTGATTGAATTTGCCATTTCAGCTTTAATTTCCTGATTTGACATAGAAGGTGGATTATCACTATGAGTAGACTGAGATGAACTACAGTGAAGAGTGCTATCGTCAGCAAAGCAATGGATGGGGTTAGTTGTTGAAGAAATAAGGTCGTTTATGTACAGCAGAAAAGTGTAGGTGCTATAACGGATCCCTGTGGTACGCCCGCGTTAATGCTAACTTCTTTTGAAAAAGCCATCGACTACGACACGTATTCGTCTTTTATCAAGGAAACTAGAAACCCAGTTGATGAGCGTATCATTTAACCCAAACGAGGTGAGTTTAGCAAGTAAACACTTATGCCAAACTTGGTCAAATGCCTTTGAGATATCTAAAGCGACTACAACTGTTTCACCGGACTGCTCTACTGTATTGTTCCAAACTTGGGTCACATATGAAAGAAGATCGCCTGTTGAACGACTTTGCCTAAACCCATATTGGTGGTCACTAAGGAGTTTGTCAGTTTCAAGGAACGTGAGCAGTTGCTGATTGATGGCTTTTTCCGTGATTTTAGACAAAATGGAAGTGATGGCAATTGGTCTGTAATTTGAGGGATCGGCCTTATCACCTTTTTTGGGAATATGTTGAACGTTTGCTAACTTCCATGGTGAAGGGAATTCCCCAGAAGACATAGAGGTCGTATAGAGCTTAGATAGGACTGGTACTAGTTCGGGGGAACATTTCTTTAAGACAATAGCTGGGATACCGTCTGGGCCTTATTCAGGTCAAGCGTACTGATGATCGATTCCAAGAGCTTGTACCGAAAATGAATTGGTTTCATAACGTATGAAGAAGAGTTGACTAGGGGCACATCTTTTCCAGAATCATTGAGACACGAGTTTGATGCAAACAAATCCACAAAAAACGTTGGCTTTGTCTACAGAATCAGCAACTACAGATCCGTCAATAGATGTCAGGGGGGGAAATGAAGATGTTCGAAAGTTTTTACTAATGGCTTTTGCTAAAGACCAAAATTTACGACTGCCTATAGGAGATGTAGCTAGTTCATTGCATTTTCGTTGTTCGACCAACTTTTTAGTTTTAGTGATGACACTTTTGCAGATATTTCTAGCACCAACGTATTCTACATGACTGTCAACCGATTTATTAGATTTCCATTTAATGTAACATTTATCTTTTAAGGATATTGCTTCAGAACAAGCCTTATTGAACCAGGGTTGGGAACGTGAATGACCGACACGGTACTGTTTTTCGGAATTTATAACTCCATTCCCATGAGGATGACTTCAGATACTGAAAGAGCGATGTCCGAAGAAGAGGACGACTTAAAACAATATTCACGCCATGGAAAGGTTGCAAAGAAACACCACAAGGTTCTATCGGTTTTGCGAACAACAGTGGAATTAGGTACAGTAGAAATGATTTTTATTAGACAATGGTCGGAAAGACCTAAAGGCGAAAGAACGGAAGTTTTATAAACAAGAGGGTTTGATGTAAGAAAGAGATCTAGAAGATGTGGAGTATGGTTAGGGTTATCAGGGATTCTTGTGGGTTCAGAAATCATTTGTGTGAGATCACATGAAACAGCAAATGTTTCTGCACTATGACCAGCGGGATTTGTAGTAGATAAAAATTGAAGCCAATTAGAGTTATGAACATTGAAATCGCCTACAAATAAGATATCGCAAGATGGAAACTGAGACAGGAGATAGTCAACTTTCATACTAAGGTAATCGAAGAAGTCTTGAAAGTTGCTGTCATTAGGAGACCTATAAATGCAACGGTAGAATTTCACAAAATTAGGACCAGAATGTTTAAACCAAATCACGTCAAAATTTTTATTTTCTAAGGAAGAAACCCTCTTGCAAGCAATTCTGTCCTTGATGTACGCACATACGCCTCCTTTATATCGAGAGTTAGAGTGAAGATGGTATTGAGGAAATTGCAAGTCGGGTGACTCGGAGCTTTCAGAGGAGACTTGTGTTTCAGATAGAAACAAAATATCAGGTTGTAATTGTTCAAGATGTTGGTGAATAGCATTAAGATTAGACCTGATACCGCGGATGTTGCAGTAGTGAATCAGAAAGTTGATACTTTCGATGACCGAGGTCGCTTGGACCCTGCCCTCCCGGACATCCGAGTGGGGCAGGATTTTACGTCCGGAATTTATAACCCTAGAAACCACAGCCATCTTATTTTTTAATTTGGGACTTTTAATCCGATAGGAAGCCAGTGAGGGCGAGAAGGAAGAATAAGGATGAGAATAAATTAAGGATGATAGAAAAGGTAACCGGCAGCCCTTACCGAGCTCAGAAAATCGGAGACTCAATATTAAGGAGCCCATGGTAAGGGTGGTGGTACCTCCCCGGCTGGCATGGAGTATACATGCCTATAGATAATAAACAATGTGTCCAATTATCTTCATTCCACTGACGATGTGCTTCCACCCAAGCTAAGCGATTTGTTTTTCTGCCGCCTCGTCAGATTGGGGATTTTGCATGCCTCCTGTGTTTTAAATTATTCCCTGTTCTTCTTCTACGAATAGTTTGAGTGGAAATATTCACTCCAGTTGCATCTTGGAAGAGGTTAGTTAGCATAGTAGCATTGCTGAACATGTTTCGATAAGCCGTTGCGTTCAAAAATCTATCTTCACTTTGGGTTGTCTTTTTTCCAGGGCCTCCTCCGTGACGTTGATTTACAATCCCAGTCTCCAAGTACCTTTGCCAAATTCGGCCTATCACGGTGTGAGATAACCTAATCTTATGCCAACCGCTCGCTGAGATATACCCATCTCTAACCAAGCTGCTGCTTTCGTTATTTCTTCTTCTCCAAGGCATAATTGATACCACCATAAACAAATTTAATAAATAGCTCGGTCACTATAATTAAAAAAATGCAATAATTCTAACAATTGTACCAGCAGACGTTTTAATTAGGCAACTTAATTTAGGTAAACCCTCTGTCTAATAGCAACGTTTCTATGCTTACTTCCGGTTACATAAATACTGTGTAAAATGTTCACGATTTTGTTGAATTAAAAAATATTGAAAAAAGAAAAAATGCGATAAATTTTATGAGTGGCCCAGTTCGACTGTGAACGGCTAAATTAAGAAAACGGTTGAATTTTTAGGAAAATCCCGAAACGGGTCGATTTTTGTAGTAAAATACCCGTTATAATTAACATAGAGTAGCGATGACGTCACCGGTGTTGATGTAGTGATGTAATCGTTAATTTTTTTTTAAATAGAAATCTTTTCATTTGAAAGGGATTTTAATTCTCTATTTAGCAACGTAGTATTTTTAAATAAATTGTTTTGTATAGAGTGGGAAAAAAATTTATTTTATTTAAATTCAACCAAATTACAATTAACGTTTTAATTATTAATGTACCTTAAAGTAAACAAATTGCGCATAAAATTTAATTTATTTTATTTACTTCAGAAAGTAATGGATTTAAGAATTAATTGTAATTTGGTTGAATTTAAATAAAATAAAAAATTTTCCCACCCTGTACAACATAATTTAGTTTAAAATGTAATGTCGTTAAATAGAGAATTAAAATACCTTTCAAAGGAGGTATCACATGACATCGATTTCTATTTAAAAAAAATTAACACATGTCACTACACCAACACTAGTGAAGTGATCCCTACTCTATGTAAATTATAACATGGGTATTTTACAACAAAAATTGATCTGTTTCAGGATTTTCTATAATTTAGCCGTTCACGGTTAATATAACAAAATTTTAGCTGACTATTTTCGTTTGTGATTATTAGAATATAAACTTGAAATATTCAAACTAGTCAAAGTCGGTATCATAAACTGTGATTATAGTTCTGCGCACGTTGAAGGATTCAAGCAAAGTTAGCAACAAATCACGACCTGTGATTTCTTGATATCAGTGATGAGGAATATTGTCTATGCTAAGCATAATCATTACCATGTAAATGCTTTAGTTTGTAGATACTGCATCAGCATATTGTTTTAAAGGTATTAACTAACAGCAATGAATAAGGTATTCGTTAAAGGCTTTGTTAAGTATTATTTTAAATTTTTGCTATTGCGAAGCTTGTCACATTTGGTGAAAAATATGTATGATACCCGTACAGCACTTTACTTTCAATATATATTACCAACAGGTCAACTACACTGTTCTGACAGACAGTGGATTGTTTGTACGTCAGTGTAATGTGTACAATTTGAGATAGATTCACCTATTGAGAGACATTAATTTCACTAGGAGTCGGCCTATAGGCTCTTGTTTTGAAAATTTACTGAAGACATAGATAACTTGGTGAAAATTCTGAGTGATTGTCAATCTAATTTGATTGTCAAGCCCTTTTTGATTGTTAAGCTTTCATAAAACCAAAAATTTACACTAATGGTATCCCTTTCTGCTTTTATAGCCTTTAAAACATTTTGTATAATACAGTGTATACCTTTTTTATCTCACATTAGCCATATCTCGGAAATCATTTTATATTTTTAAATGAAATTTTCTACACTTACCTTTGGAAATGTAACCTCCTCATGTAAAATATTTTCAATTATGTATTACTTCCGGTTATACTGGAAGTAGCTACCAACTATGTAATTTTCAATAGAAAACCCCGTATTTACAATGTGTTTCTTAAAAATTGAAATCTCGCTTTACCGCCGGTTGCAAAATGCGATTTTATCAAAAAGATGACATTTTGTATCTAAATTATGAAAAACTGATTTTTTCCCATATTCGTTGCCAATTGATTTGTGAACACCCTTTATAAAATATTTAAAATATTATCTGTGCAACTTTATGCAAAAACTGCTTTTCAGCATTCTATTAGAGTTGATGAGACAAATAAAAGTTATCAACGGTTCGAAGAGTAAAAACCAGTGGCAATTAAAGCATAAGCGTATTATAAAAGTTACCTTGAAATCTAACAAGAAACTCAAATGTAATAATATACAGGGCGTTCTGTTTGAAATTACCTGATTGGTATCTACTTCCGGTATAACGCGTAGTGATACGCAATTGAAAATCTTTGATAAGAGGATACACTACAAAAGATGAATGTAGAAAATATAAAACGTTTTCTGGGGTATACAGGGCTTTTCACGATAAGCGTTAATTAGACGTTTCTGACAAACCAGACAACGGATCAACCTTGACAGTATGCATAAATTAATATGATCTACACGCCTAAAATATTTTAGATTTTGCGGCGTTGCCGCTTCTACTATAAAGTAGCGACTACTTTGATTCTTCAAATGGAACACCCTGTATATAATATCATATTATGATTTCCTATTACTTTATCAACAACTTCATGTACTATTTTCCCTATACCTATCTATTACCGTTTAAGAGATATAAATTAATTTCGATTTTTTTTTACAAAACGTACTTTTATAAACGCTGATAATCTTGAACTCTCTGGTACTAAGACGATCAAATTCGAAATGGAGTGGAGTGATACCATGAGGATCTTCACTTCGAGTCATATTTTTATTTGCCTCATACAGGGTCTTTAAAAAATGTAGATACTTTGTTCACATGAAAAAAGAAGTGGAAGTCATTTTTGTCAAATGGAACACCCTGTATATTTACACAGTTTTGAGCTCTACATCCAATTTTAGATTGACTTTAATCAGATAATGCTATTTCGATTTCGAACCGTTTTCGAGATAAACTGTTTCAAACAGATACTGACGTGGTTTCCTTGTATATGTAAAAAAATTACCATTGATTCACTTATTTTACAATTGTCTAGTTAAGATTCCATTTAGTCCTGATCGCTTTTGATTCTTTTAGGTTACAATTGATTTAATAAGTAATGGATAAAACAACTTGGGGGATTGTAAAAATGGTTCTAAAGCCACAGATCAGAGGCCCTAAATATGATTCACCAAACATTCTGTATATTAATTTGATATCTATGGTGCTTTTTTTTTAAATTTTGGTAACAGAATTGATTGGCTAAACTCGGAGATATCAGAAGTCATAATTAATTGTACTGGATTCATATAGGGTGTTCACAAATAGAATGAGGGTGTTTCATAAATCATATCTCAAGAGCAAGTATGTGGTAATAAAACCTTTTTGGTAATTCAGAGTACAATTGATAAGCTATGTTTATTATTGATTTTACAATTTAGTTATGTTTCAACAGTAAAATGATTTTTTAAACTTATTGTAATCTTTTCATACGTTACATAATTTATAGAAGTGTCTAAATATTGTAAACCACAACAAAAAAAGTCACAATATTTAAACTCCTTGTTTATGTGAAAAATTAATTTATTTTTTGTGTATATTGTGTAAATATGATATCTGTTTTACAAATAAGAATACTCACATTGAAATATGGCAAAATGTTGTTTTCAACTAAGGTTAGAAAGGAAAGTTACAATGCATAATTTAAAAAAGAAAAAACACGTCAAATAAAATTATTCTTATCAGTACTGTGCAGTAAATAATAAACAATACTTCAACATTTAATTAAGGCGTTGTGTTTGTATTTACAAGTACAAGCTTTCTTGGTTTTATTCTGTCTCTATGGTCACAATTTTTAAACACTTAACATAACTAAATTTTAATTTTTTTTTTGTATTTTGGTATGAACCTTCAAATCATGGTTAAACATAGGTATGTCTCCTAAACCAACACATTCAAAGTCAAAATTTACAGTTTGTAGTTTCCTACATCCAAGTGGAATTAATGACATTTTTTCGGCAGTCAGTCTTTTCTAAAAAATAGTAACCATCACTATTCTGCCGTCATAAGGAAATACCACGTAATCAACAATTTGCTAAAAGGGAGATAGAAGGCTTAGAAAATTTTAATGAATTAAAACAAATTCATAAGGCCACAGGGCAATAAAACTTCTTCTATCTTGACTAATGAAGTATAAGTCGCCAATATATCATAAATAAAACTAAATAGTTAATATTATGTTCGTTTTACAATTAAATGTCGGCAAATACAGCTTACTGGATATTAAAAATTTGTATATTTACTTATCAAAAAACACGTATATGTTTAATGCTAAGGAAAAACTACGTATATACTCACTAATTTATTGATATACGAGGTTTTTGTTTTGCATATAATTGTAAATTGCTGGTTTTTATTTAGCAAGTTTGAAAATTTATTTTGCAGGTTTAGTTATTTTTATTTATTATTAATTATTTGTTATAACTTTTCAGTTAATTGGTTTTCGTAAATAATTAATTTTTAAATTAAATTTATAATAAAAACTACTTTCTTTTGTAAGATGTTTATTATAATTCAGTAATCACATTTTAACAAAAAAGAAATAAAAAATAAATTTTAGTATGGACTTCACAACTAACCAAAAAATATAGATATAAAAAAAATAAACAAGTGTTATTGTAACGTAACAAAACAACTTTCTTTGATGAGATGATTATTATTAAGTAAACAAATTTTAGCAAAAAAAATTAAACTAAAATTCAAATATGGATTTCATAAACCAACCTAAAAATAGTATTATTAAAACCTAACTAAACAACTTTCTTTGGTGAGATATTTATTCAGTATAAACACATTTAGCAAAAAAAACTGAAACTAAAAGATATAATACGGACTTCATACACACAAAAAAACAAGTGTTATTAAAACCTATGTCGCTTAAAAAGGTTCTAAACTTTATGATCGGTTTCAATTTTCTCCCAGAAACCAAGTCTTGTCTCAGGCATTAACGGCCCCAAATTTTGTATAATAGAGTGTTTTTTCTCCTCACTTATACCGCATGGCAACTTTCTAAGAATGGGTTGCATAAGTTTAATTTTTTTCTTATACTTCTCTTGAAGTATATCAATGTCCGTTAAAAAATTTTCATTTTCGAAAGTTCTGCAGCTGAAGAGCAAACTTCCTTTTTTGAATATAATTTCTGAAATATTTCTTAAATATGGTCTAGGTACTAATTTGTTAATCTTTGTAATCGAAGAACAGTTTTTCCAGTCGGCTATTTGACTTATCTTCATACATTCAACCTCCACTTTGCCTTTATTGGCAGCTGTAACAGCTTGGGTAAAATCATTAAAGTCATAAGTTTTTTTCTGCTTTTTTAAACTTAGTTCCACCTGGTGATGAAAACTGTCGGCAGACATAAAACTATGACCAGGTTCAAAATATTTCAAGTGGAGCTTGTTAATGCCAATTTCATCAGTGTTGATCAGGTAAATTATGGAACATATTAAGGCCCAGTTTTTGTTTTGGCTGGTGCAATTATCCGTCCATATTATTCTGTTTTTTTTGTCCCTATTAGCTTTTAGAAACTGATGAAAGCTGCTTATTATTTCTTCTTATTTTCTTCCCGCAACTTCTTCATGCCATAAAATGGCCAATGGAAAATGTTTCGTTTGTTTTCCCAAGGACACGAAACTCTCATTATAAACACTAATTCTTTTTGTAAAAAGTACCTTTTTGAACATATCGTTCCTTTTTATATGCAGTTCTTGTATATTCTACGTAGCTCAAATGGTCTTTCCATAGTTTACATATTTCGCAATTGTCACCTAACGACTGTTTAGTGTGACTCGGGTCATGGAACGAGTATTCCTCACACTTTTCACATTCCTCATTTCCAAGTTGAGTAAATGCGATGTTTAATTTTCTTACTTCTTTTCTGTACAAATCATAAGAACATATTAAACTTGGAAATTTTTCCTTAAAATCAGTATACATTAAGGATATATTTATATCACTTGGAAGATAAAGCCTTAAAGGTGCGTGTTCCCTTGGATAGTGTGAGGTGGTGGGATTAAAACTCATAATGTGATTTTTGATATCCTGTCGCGGTAGTGTTTTAGGGCATGGTTGGCGTCGCCGTCCGTCTTTTAGTTTTAGCGTATCAGGGCAATTTTTATTGTATAAGCTGCTTATAATCCAATCGCATTTTTTCTTAAATCCTAGTGTTGTTAGGAAAAATGTTTTACACACAGCTACATTCTTATCATTTTTATCTTTAAAAAAATACCTGTATGTGGACATTTTTCGATAGCACTCTTCGCTATCGGGTTTATGCCGCCTCTGGACCTCATTCTTGGAGGTATTGTGTAATACACACATTTTTCTTTCGTGCCAGGATAGATGCCAATAATAGCTATTAATTTCTTGTCTTCTCTCTTCGTTTATTAGCTCTGCACATGTTCGAAAACACGAGTTGCATTCAGGTTGAACACAATGCTTTTTAGTGCGTAACTCTTCTTTCTTCTTTTTGCGATCCCTTGGAGTCCCTAAATGTATTTTTCGTTTTCTAATTGTGCCCCGTTTGGTTAGCGTGTTTGTTAAAGGTATATCAGGATCAGAATCTTCATGTTCTAAACTATCAGGATCTGCAAATAAGAAAGCAAAACAAAATATATAGATTGGGCAGAATGATGAGTACTTCTTTAACATACCGACGTCAACGTTATCATCAGAATTAGTATGCTCCGAAATTCTTAATTATTTATTTCCATTGGTGTGTCTAGATATATGATCATATCTACCTCTTGTTGTGATTCTGAAGCTGGTGATATACCTATAACAGTAAAACGAACAGTAAGTAACAAGACGTATTTATTTTGATTTTCTCGCATTTGTTTTCAAAAAAGTACAAATTACCATTTTGTGTAACTCTGAGACCATCTGGATTATTAATGTCGAGATCATTATTCATAACTATTACAGGATTTAGATTAACATAATCTTTTGACTGTATTGAAGTAATCTCTAAAAAAAATTTTGTTTCAAAAACTGTACATTAAGAGACACAAAAGAGGGCTTACCATCATAGTGATTATTTTCATCCAACATATAATTATTCAACAGTTAATTTGGTCAATATTTGAAATATCTTTCAAAGGTGAAGATTCTGCCTCAATGTTCCCATTAAAGAAATCTAAACTCAGAAAAAAAAAAACAATTATTTTAAAAACTAAAATCCATTACAAAACTATATAAATTTCTTACTTTCGTCCGAGGGAAGAATAGTAAAGCTCTCTGTCATTTTAATGAAACCTGGTGTGAGGGATTTATTATTAGGTTCTGTACAACTAACATTTGATGTATTTTGAGGTAGCTGTAATTTTCGACTTGTTGCAGAAATATTTGAATGAGCATCAATGCCTAAAACACATATTATTTTTAGAGCCTAGGACTTTAATGAAATGGTAGGAATATTTATTAATTTTCTATTGTTAACATGCAATATTTGTAGATATCTTATTAAATTTACAACTTGGTAGGCACATGTAGTAATAATTAGACAGGAATTTAAAAATCATGTAAATAACATATACCTAGGTAAATTGATCGTTCTTTTTTAACTGACCTGATATTTCAATGTTATCTTCGGTAAAAATCGGCAAATCAATGCAAAACTCACTCTCACTTATCTCATTTACATTTTCATCACTAACACTGTCACTAAGATCTTGACTGAAAGCATTTTTTTTAATTAGATTTACAATCAAACGCCCTCGCGATAATAACATGTTGTCTTAGCAAACAGCAAAAAACTAAATAAAATATTATCCATTCTGATAGGAAGGAAGAAACGCGTACTAACTTGTTGCTAGGAAAAAACTACGTATGCGCTTTCTGTTTACGCGGGTATTTCTAAGCAGCTGCCATATACGTTGATTTTGCGTAGTAGTATCGTTGATATGCAGGTAAATACGTGGAAATATTTTTTAAACTTATAAAATATATACGTAAATACGCGGTTTTTTCTTCATAAATATGTTTAATAACCTACAAAGGATCATATGCATATAATAGATGATTTTTTAAAAAAATGTTGAATACGTGGTTTTTCCTTATGACGGCAGTATTGACCATCACATTTGATCATTACAACTTTTGCTGCATTAAATATTCAATTCTGAATGGCAAGGTCAAATATTCAATATTGGTAATGAGATATGAGCATTGAGAGATGTTTACTATTTATTACACATTGTAAAATGAGATGCAAGATTGTTTCTCATGTTTGGTTAATTTAACAGCGGGGACAAAAAAGGACGTGGTAAATGAATAAGTTTTGAAGTTTGTAACGAAATTTTGATATTTCAATCTCTTTTTTTTTATCAAAATGGCTTCAACCGGCCTTTGCTTTTAAGAATCGACCCTATTTTAATATACCAAATTCTATCTATACAAAACTTACAATATTTTTTCTAAAAATTTTATTCCTGAATGACCATGGCCAAATTAAAAAAAATGTGCACTCTGGTGTACGTTGTGACTTACCAGGTGTAATGCTATGAGTTTTAGAATACCACTATTTATATAAAGATAAATAAAACAGAAATTAAAAAAATATTTATTTTTATCATAACTACATAAACAACTAAAATAACCAGAAATTTTTTAGTATGGAATAGAAGGAAACATTTTTGTTTCTTGGCTATGTATAAGTAAATGTACATTATATTTTGCACAATACATGTGGGTTCTGCTCCTGCAGTCTGGGAACTTGCACCTTGAAGCAAAACTTTTATTGTCAAAGTTTGGCAAATGTTCCATATTATCTAGCCGCACTTTAGTCACTGGTGCAGATTCTGGCCAAAGCCTTTCCAAAGCAGGTGAGTCCCTGGGTGATGGTGTTAAACATGCAGATGTTGCAGAAGGGCCTACCCCTTATTTTGGCAGATTAGAGTTTCTGCAATATATGCTCTAAAATGTATGAGGTTCAATATTTATTGTTTTGGCAGGACCAAAGTTAGGGCTTTGCTCGTTATATTCTAACCATGAATTCACACAGCTAAGATCGATTGCATGTGTAAACATGTGCATGGTCCACTTTCTGGGCCTTACAAAGCTTCTGTAAATGGTAATCAAGAAATCGAGCTTGTCCACACTGCCCATATATTTATTATATTGCTTGATCACATCAGGTCTTGGTATAGTTTTGTATACCTTTTCGTTTTTGTCCCACATCTGGCATTCATCCGTATTTCCAATGGACAAGAAGTTAGAAGCCATGATAACTGGCATTTGATCATAATAATCTGTCCATCACCACTAATTGTTTCTTCTGAGGTTCCTCTTCTTTTATTTTGCATTTCCTTACCCTATGAAAATGGGGGCTTGTTGAAGCGGACAACCCTTGCAGTACGTGCTGCATAAATTTGCCCGTTTTTGAGCAGTTGCAACAAATTGTAGTTGGAAAAATAATTATCGAAGTAGATCTGATCGTTAGACTCGATGATGATACGCTCAGTTAATTTCAGAACAACTGATGCTGTAAGTCCAAACCCTTCCAGCTCGTGTTCATTTAATTCTGTTGTTGAGCCTTGATATATAATAAAGTCATACGGTAAAACACTGCTATTACAGAGAGCAAACTGTTTGATTCCCTACGGGCATGGTTTGCCCTTGACGTACTACTTGACGTTTAGTGTACCCTTGAAAGGGATTATCTGTTTGTCAACACAAAGTTCTGTTTCTAGCACGAGCTGCTGACATCTTGTTCTTGTTGCATTATATAGTGGCCCCACTTTCCAGAAACGGTCTATATTTTCAACATTTACAAAATGTAAGTTTTGCCTCAATTTGAAGAATCGATATATATATATATATATATATATATATATATATATATATATATATATAAGGGTTGGTTGGTGATTTATAAACTTGGGAATGGCCAAGCCAAGTTTAATGAAATTTCATATGTTTCGGTCTCGGGTATGAGGAGTGTTTTTGCATAATCTATTTTTTATTTGAAAGAAAGTGGGAGGGGTCAATGAACCTGGTTATACATGAAGAATTTGTAATGCAATTTTGTATATAGGGGCTTTTGTACGTAGACTAGTTTTGCATTATTTACTTTTTATCTGAAAAAGTTGGGGGGTGTGGTCGATACACTCTGAAATTGCTAAATCAGTTTTTGGGCACAGGGAGTGTTTTGCATTATCAATTTTTTTTTTTTAAGTGGGGGTTGGAAGACATATGTTCATAAAAAGTGATTCAAGTGATTAATCTGAAACAATTGTGATTTGTACTTATAGAAATGTGTAAATTTACTAATTAATGTTTTCAAAAATTGTAACTACGTCACCAAATTACCACGTTGTGAACCTCTTATTACTAGGAACTCTTAAAGTGGTATAGTAGTGATTTAGATTACTCCACATGGAGTCAACGGTATCATTTCTCAATGAGTGATACAAGTGTTACACCTGTGGAAGAGCAGTTTGATGGGTGTACGTTAATAAACGACTGTTTTAGTCTTTGTTTTCAGAAGCCTATCAACTTGTCTTTTGAGAGTTAACTGGCTTATTAAAAATAAATGCTAGTTTTAGTTATTAGACGTACATTTGTAACTACAATTAGATTATGCATTATCTCTACTGATGAACTGAAACTATGTATTTATCAAAAAATAGTAGCTTTAAAATTCAAAAAATTTGTTGGTATGCTAATGTCGGAGACCATTCTACTACAATATTTTCAAAATGGTGGAGGCTATACCGGAAGTCCACCCTAACTAACTTAATTTAAATTGAACTCTCTATTTTTTAATAGTAATAGTAGTAGATTAGTAAATAAATTTAGGTAGTTTTTTACACAAGATAACTCGTCAAGTTTCTAATACGAAACATCCCAAAAAAAAATTTTTAAATGGTAAGATCTAATTCTTTTGTCATATTTGTACTCTGTACTCAGCGTTAAAATATGAAAATACTATCTATTAAAATTCTGTAGCTGCAATAAAAAAATTTCTCAATATTTCTCAATATGCCGGATGCTCATATCGGACGCCGTACTTCCGCCATATTCTTATTTATTTTAACTGCCGTCTTAGTGGGATCACTTCGCACTAACCTTCTAATAAAATTATTTTCGCTTCTGGATGTTTTGCGTGGTCTACCACTTTTTTGGGTTACTGCGACTGTGCCGTTCCTTAAAAAAACACTTGACGGATTTGCTGACAGTTCCCCGATACAACGCAAGTCTTTTTGCAATATTAGTTTATTTTGCACCAGTTTTATACAGAGAAATTATTTTATTTTTTAATTCGTCCGAAAAGTAAGTTCACGTCTGCATTTTAACACCAAATATGCACTAAACATATACTAAAAGTGCGACTGATGTGATACACAGACTGATTTTGTTGTGATCTTAAGAACTACCATGTTTCCTTACTTTTGTTGACATCTGTTATAAAAAAAGTGAACTACCAATGGAATGACATTTGACTGAAGTATCACAGGCCTGCTAGATGTTTCAAATGCCACATTTCATGGGGCGATACCTATGACGTATACCTAGATCAAAGAAAAGATTAATATTATTTTAAAACGTTGAATGTTGACAAACTTTTGTTCGCCACTGTAATTCTATTTTGCAAATCTCTTTTTACTTGTGTTTTGGAATTACGATGGTCTTTGGTTATTTGGTAAGGTCAGTTAAAACTTAGATTATGAAAGAGAGTGGATAGCACACATACAAGTTCCAACTGTGATCAATTGACTCTAAAGCAAGGACACCATAGGCGGCGCACTATCGGTCTAACTATATAAAAAAGGGGACATTACCTTAAAAATAATTTAATGCAATTTTTATTTTTTTGCGTTTGTAGTTAGTAAATGAACCATAAAGTGCGAAACAGTGTTATGGAAATCTCTCCAAATTTCCACCTTTTTCCATTCAACTCTATGCCGCTATCTTTTACAAAAGTCAACAAATAACTACAAGATTCCTAAGAAATTATGAATACAAATCGTTTCCGCGACATCTTATTAGTGTAGAGAAAATTTTCTAGGTTTTAACTATTTTTAACATATTCTAAAAATAATTCGTATCATAATTAAAAACATTTTATTTGTAACTAACTGCAACATTGCAGGATCTTTGAAAGTTTTTCTGTAGGGTGTTACTCAAAAATTGCAATGAACTTCAGAGAAAGACTTACCTACTTGCGTTCTTTTCGAATCACAATGTTTTGGATAATTTAAACAAAACAAATGAACACATTGTTTATTGACCTTTAAATAATATCATCTTAGTCAGATGATTACGGATTGAATTCTTCTTTAACATAGATTTATCAATACAATGTAACCGAATGTATAAATACATTCTACAAATTCCTTGTATCAAATAATACAAATGGTTTACAGTATTTTCTAAAATATGACTGTTTAAACATCTAAAAACCTGCTGTTCTAAAAAAAGCGCACAATTTTTGTACACAACATCAGAATCAGACATGGGTTGTGTATGTCGTGTAATTGAGCACGTAGAGAGATCTCCGTCTTTCGACAAATCTGTATTACGTCTTCACACGGGTAAATCAAACCACCATGGTTTTTTTTTTTGAGAGATTAATGAAAACAGAAAATTGTCTTTGTTCCCAGACAAAGCACCAACGCAACGTTCACATTTAATAGTCTTTTGTAACTTTCTAGAAACAAAACCTGCTATATAAAAAACAATTTGCTCGGATCATTTGGACATAATATGTTCTTCAAATATTTGTTCTAAGCTTTCATCTTCTGTAGCTTCCACAGTTACCCAAACATCCTTCTCGTATCTCGGCTCTCACTAATAAGCGTTTATAGGCCGCTGTGAACTGCCGACAAGTATTGTTATTATTCCATCCTCCACGCGACCTTAGACGAAAAAAATAGCTCTACATGGTCTTGGCTAATTGTATATAACGGAGGATACATTAATGTCCCTGATCCAACAATGTCGTTTTATAAATCTAAAACACTTGACAAAGATGCAATCATCCCTATAAAATCCGTTTTGTAGGGAGGTAATGAGTGGTTGATCATCCAACAGTTTTAGCTGTGAAAGATAATTCTGCGCGTAATGGATGAAATTGGTAGTTTGCTCAATGTTCTTTGTACACAAAGCTTTTTTATTATTATTCTAATCAATTTCACGGTGCCCTGATAATCATGAAATTGTGGCAGATTCAAACTTTGCTCGCAATACTCCAAAGAGTCAGCAACCGATTCACTAAGTAGTTGTACTACCAGTCGAACTTTCATTTTTTGTTTAAAGTAATGCACGTGGACTCGACGCAGTTTGTTTGCCAAATGCATTCTCTCAGATTCTTGTAAATTGTGTAATGAACTGATGTAGTCCCATTTTATAAATTGCTCTTCATCATCGACGAAGATTTTTTTTGTCACCAAAAGTATTACGTATCAGTTTAATACCATGACACAGGTCTAAAAGGAACCGGACAAGTTTGGAATTACTACAAACCTGGTATTCGTATTTGGTTGTTGAAGCTTACAGTCTAGTAGTGTTGCCATTGCGAAGTTGAAAGCTGCACATCACATGTCAATGATTTCACTAAAGCGCCTGCGTCTAGGACAAGCCTTATTGCTTGTGTAACAATGGACGTTTTTTGTTGACCGTTCAACCCATCTGTAAAAAGTATCCTACTGGTATTTTCCAGGTACCATTAATTCACAGCACCATGACAACAAACGCTTCTTTTGCAAACGACGCGAAATCGTCATCCAAAGCCCATGTATCCGTAGAATTTTTTCCCGTCCTACTCTAAATGTTTCCGTATCGCAATTTCATCGACAACTAAGGAAACAACTATTAGCGTTGACGTCGCCTCCACATGTTGTTTTTTAATGTTTCCAAACATTCAGTGCTAAACCCTGGCTCGGCATTAACAGTTTTATACCATCTTCCTATGTTGCTCTTGTGCGGTAGTCACGTATCAAAGGTAGTGCGTATGTATTCATATGCTTTTGGAGAAAAATTTAATCATGACGAACTTTCTCAATTCAAGCGGATATTTCGTTTTTTTTCTATTTTCCGAGCTAATAGTTCCTTGTTGACCTTAGTCATATTTGAAAGTAATTTACAATTTTCTATTGATACTCTTGACGCACTGTTTTAACGACCAAATGCATTTTTTTTGCTCTTCTCAAGGCCTGGCCCAGCACTCTTATCCTCTGGGTTTTGTTTGTGCTTTTCAACTTTTCCGTAAACAATTGCCGTCGCAGTTTTTTGTACGAGGTGTGTCTGGTTCTGATATTTCCTGCTGAGATGTGGATGGAACTGCCGGATCCTGTTGTGCAGTTGTGTGAGCTGGAAAATGTTGTTTTGAAGTCGACGGAATTGCAGGATCAGGTGACATGATTGCGTTTGCGCGTTCTTCTTTCCTAATAAATAGTACTTTGAGATGAAACATTCATTACATAATTACACTCATTGTGAACTTACAGTTGCCGGCAATTGCGGATGTAAGGAAACAGGCCCCATGCGCAGAGGACAACCTTGAGTAGCAGTAGGGCCCCCGAACTACCCCCGCTCCTCTAACTATCACCCTGCAATTTTTAAAATCGTGTTGATAGGGTAATATTATAGAATTAATTGGTGATGATTGATAATACATTATTACATATTACACATTGTTACATGAGAATAAACAGAAATTAAGTAAACGGCTCGAACAGTGTACGTGCAGAAAAATATCTAATAATATAAAGTAAAAGTGAAAAGTAACAAGTATACATATAAAAAATTTTTCAATAAATGCTAAATCGTGTATATATTCAAGATAATTTAGCGCCTTCTAACCTTTACATTTGCAAAATAATTGATTCTAAAGTGTTCTATTTTCGACATACATATGCTGGAATCGTTCGTCTCTCCTCGGTTAATTACTTGTGATGTGTTAAAACTCATAACTCATTCCACACTGGCTCTGCTGACTGGAAGCGTTAAATATTCTCAGAACGACCACAAATTCTGAAGCATTCTTCGACATTCTTCAATATGAATTCTAATACACACATGCATGGTCTCAGTTAAAATCTCTTGAAGCATTGGTTACATTTCAAATTATCAGTTACGAATTTGTATTTGATTTAGCTTTATAATTATGGAGTTCAATATCTTTAATTGTTTCAATCTGTCTGGTGCCAAAAATCAAATATCATGATTTCAGTAAATCCATCAATCCGCTAGGACATTCTGTCTATAGCCTCAAAGTATCCAACTCTATGGTTATCGGCTCCTAGAGCGGTAGTATGCTTTCGCCGGGCATCCGTTTGATGCGTTTTTCTCGCTGTACCGGAAAACTTGCTCTTCAAGATAGTTCCATCCAAAATAAGCTTTGCTTATCTCAACACATAGAATTTTCGGTAAAGATGTTTCAGTGTCCTCTGGGCATCCGAAACTGATGCGTTTTTACTTGCTGATACCGGAATTGAGACGTATTGATAATCTTCTAAGGACTAGTTCCATCCAATAATAAAGTTTAGGTAGATGGTCTCAATCACATGAATTTTCTAAATATTGTCTTCGACGCTAGAATGTCTCCTGCTGAGGTAGCTATCGCTTCTTCAGCTGAACATTGGACAATTTTTCAAAATTGAGATAAAACTGTTCCACGGCTTTGTGGCAGCAATGCCTATCGCAGTACTTAAACTTTTAGGTTTCAAGATCTCGGTTTGAGATCCTATTTCATTTCTCGTTACGTGTTTGAATATATGTCTTTCCAAATCGCTTGAGAATGTCATCCCCAATTTGGTGTCTGTGTGGCGTCTAATAAGTTATTCCAACGTCGGTGTGAGTGGGCATAATACTTGTATATTCTTTGAATTGTTGCGAAAAACAATTTTATTGAAGGACTAGCATTGTGTTCTGCAGCGTGAACTAGAACGAGATTGATTTGATGCGCGGCACAATGAACATATGGAGCGGACGTTTCTTCTATGCATTCCTTCATTTTGGCTTGAAGTCCACCATGTTTTCCAGACATTACACTTGCTCCGTCATACCCTTGGCCACACATTAGGGTCTTGTCTAATTCGTATTTTTCAAACAATAAATCAGCGCGAGTTTGGCAGATGGATAACACGTCTCTTTGTTTTATATTGACGAAGCAAATGAATCGCTCTCTTATTTGAACTCTGGGAGAATCGTTTTCATTCAACGTAACACCTCAACATAATTGCCATTTGATCAAGATGTGCGATATCAGTGGTAAAATCAACAAGTAGTGTATAAAATTTCGCTTCTTTGCACTCTCTCAAAATTGCATCTCTTGTTTTATTTGCCAAAATAGATAAAATTTCAATGGTGATGGTTTTGCTGAAATATTTAATTTTTCCGCTGCTTTCTAGATAGTATTTCAATGTTGGATTGGGTCTAGCTATTAAGTTTATAATTAGATAAAAAATGTAGAAACATCAAGACATGACAGAATATGATTTTTGCTTTTCGAATGTATAATTTCAGATTCTGCAACATGCTTCCAGTCGATATAACCGTTACTCCAAGAAGTTTTTTTCACATCTCCGCTACCATTACTAAATAACCAGGAGTAGTGGAGAATACGCAAGCCAAGAGCTCTTCACGTTGCATTCCCGAATAATTTATTTTTGTTGACGTGATAAATAGCTTGTTTGAAATGTCGGCGATCTTTGGAGCGAGGAAACTTACGATTGGGCATATCGTACTCTTCAGGTTGACAAGGGCCATCGCGCAAAAGTGTTAATTTCGCCTCGTCATTGATGGAAGATGTTTTAAAGAGAGTTTTATCCTTCTGGAAATCTACGAAAGATGGCGTTTGCGACTGCTTCTTTTCGTGCGCTTCCTCATGCAGGCTTCTGGTGTATTTTCTCTCCGACTGGCCCGTTGTAGGCGTAACCTAAATAAATGTTATTTTTTACGTGCTTTATTAAATAATTTGTACCGATCAAATAATCATCGGTATATCAATATCACTCACTATTTCCTGAATGTGGCTCATCTTGGCTTCTTTGGAATCGATCAACTGATTCTGTTGCTCACGTGATTTGCTCATTCCTGCGTCTCTTCTCTTTGGCTGGCTTATGGTGCTCTGAAAATAAATGTCTATTTTATCAAATTTCATATTCTAACGTGCTGTATAACAGAATGTGTACAGGACAAACTATTCATTCTTAAATCATAAAATCACATACTGTTCCCCGAGGCTGAGCGTCTGTTCCTTCTTCCACTTCCTTCCTCTGGGTGTCTGAAGAAGTGCTTGGAATATTACTATCTTCAAAGATGTCACTTTGAACAGAGGAACTTGTTGCTAATGTCGAGGTCGGCGTACTTTGGAAGAAATGACTCATCTTGGCTTGCTTGGGATCACGTCCTGCCATTTCTAACTGTTCCTTTTCATACAGTTTCTTTTTCTCAGAGCCGCTCTTATAGTTTCTCTTTGGCCCGCTCATAGTGGACTAAAAATAGACATGAGGATTATTTGAGAAAACAACCTATTCAACAATATAATGCAGGAATGGATATTTATGACGAGCGTGCAATTTTTCAATTAAAAATTGAAAGAGGCCATACATCAATTATATTATTGAAATTGTGTAAATACACAAAATTTCTATGTTCTATTCTGTATTGGTTGAGATTTTATTATAGTTTGAGGGAGGGCTTATAAAGAACATAAAACTGTACATCACTACAATATTAACCAACTATGCAAAATCCGCCTTCCAAAGATTTTTATGTGAATGTTTATAAATGAGACCTCCAGAGACCAGAAGTCCAGACTGGAGGTCTTTTTTCGTAGAGGTGTATAAGGGTCATAGGAGTATAGTAGATAATATGTAGATTTAATATTCACAATGGGTTTCCTCTATCCTTACTTACCTGCTGATGATTCTATCCTGTCGCAATTCACAAACAGGGAAAACTTCGTATAACTCGAAAAATTCACATCTGCCTGAGCCTGATTATTTATTAAATATAAAATAAATATACACGAGTAAAATCGAGTTTTCTAGCTGTCTCACTGTTTAAAAAGTTGAAGAAGTTATATGAAATTTTAAAGGTCAGAAACTAATTACGTTATTGTAACCAAAAGTATTAATAATAATTGTTATAGAAAAGTAGAGATTGCACTTACCGAGAAGAAGCATCAAATGTCCGCGAACGGTATCCTTGTATTGTAATCCACTCACGCACAATTCACAAAACTAGCAAAATTATTCTGCAATCGCTCCAATAAGAAGGATCGACTAGAACTGAAGACTGTTATTGTTGGCAAAAGCAACGAAACAATTACTTGGCTGGAATGGAAGGGGTTAACAAAACCGTTGTGAAAAGAGCGGGCCGTTTCAGCAGGCTAAATTCCCGAAGATACCCGAAGTATAAATTGGCTTTACAATACCACCCTTTACAATATCTCGAAATATTGATCGTGATAGTATGTGCCGTTTTCTAGATATTGTAAAGGGTGGTTTTATCAACCCCTTGGACGGCAGTGCACCTGGATATTTTTATTGCTTAATTATCCTAAGATTATTATCAACCTACTACGAAAATTTGATCGTGTTAACATCTTCCGTTTTCGAGATATTGTAAAGGGTGGTATTGTAAAGCCAATTTATACTTCGGGTATCTTCGGGAATTTAGCCTGCTGAAACGGCCCGCTCTTTTCACAACGGTGTTAACAAATGGGTGCATTTAAAAATAGATATTGTTTACGACATGACTCATCAACCCTTCAATGTTCAATTACCGCCATTCTTTGTTCCAGCGGCTTTCCGTTTCAAATGGCAGAGATGGGCAATTTTAGGATCAGCTTAAATCTTGATGGCTATGACATACCAATATGTTTAACTTCTCTATAAATTAGTCACTCTTTTGGGCCTCGGCTATACTGTGGCGACTAGCAATAGTAGGATATCGGTAGTAGGTTTTCCAACAGTGTTATAGTTATGACTTTCTAGTTCCGACTCGATATGAGCCAATAACTTTCCCTTTTATTTTACTTTCTTACCTAAAGGCCCTAAAGGAAAAGTTGTAATCAATTAAAAAATGCGAAATTGAGCTGAGAGCGGAAATATCCGCTTTGGGGTACACGTACACTGGTGACTCAGTGTACGAGTTAGCAATTAGAATCCACGTACATCTATTATAATAAATAATTAAGTGTTGTTATGTTTTAACTAAGATAATGAAATATCTCAAAAGTGGTTGGATTTAGGTATAGGGGATACTGATACCAAACGAATTGGCTTAAAAAAAAATACAGCGGAAAATGTAATAAAATACAGGGTGTTCTATTTAAAGTAAGCAACTTATAAACGATTTAAATTGTGCATGTTGGCGGCTAAGTTTAAAACACCCTGTATGAAATATCAATGAGATGGATATATGGAGTTAACGGGAAAGCGCTTGTTGTTTATTGATTACAATTTCACGTCACTAGCTTCGTTATTAATGGAGATATTGTTATTCAATGTGGACTTGGATTTTTTCAAAATTTAAAAAAAAATCGAAACATCTCGAAAATACATTTTTGGTATAGGACATTGTGCACAAATTTTATCTAGAATTTCCTGTAGAATTCAAAAATAAAATAAAAAATATTAGGTTCCATTTAAAATAACAAATTTGACGTCTACTTCCGGTATAACCGGAAGTGCCACATTCAGGACAATATTATGTTTGAACTCAGCGTCATCCTAAACTTACAGCTTCGTAATTTCAGATTTTTAACATAACTGTATCCGCCATTACTTTTAATCAAAACTCTTCGCGTCACACCCTGTAGTTAGACTATAGTCACAATAAATGTAAATAACCAATCTATTAGAATCAAACAAGATTTTGTAAATAAGTACAAAAATACACCCACCTGAATAAACAAAGCAATTTTATCAATCTTGTAAAGTTGTAAGCATATTCAATTATTCATACGTAAACAAATTCTCAATTTAATCACATGTAATGGGAAATTCTGTTTAGATTTGCAAAACCAACATCAAAATACGATTTTCTTCAAGTAAAAATCTACTACGAACTTTAAATAACGTAAGCAAAGAGCAACAAACAAAATGTGGTTTTAATTTATGAGAGCTGTCAATATTGGAAGCACAACAATAATAATTATTAAATACTCAATTTTCATAAATCTCTAATTATTTAGAACGGAATTTCCATAACCAGCTTTGATACCTTGCTAGATCATGCATAAAAATACCTAAATAGTATCTGCTATACTACGAATATGGATCACTACCTCTTGCACATCCACACATACACGTCTACATTACATCTCACCCACCCATAAGGGGTGTGTGAGTGTGTCCAAAATCGATACAATCTGATTAACTCGCAACGGGCGTACGTAATACTATCGCAACTTACGAAGGACGCTACATGCTACATCTAATTCTAGAGGGCTTTCACGCTTCCTCTGAGCGCCAAACTCGCACGTTAACCTTAAACCAACGACCAACGAAAAACGTGCTTCCAGCGTACATTATTGTCATAATTTAGGTAACTTGAGAATGTCATTTGATAAGTAATTAAAGTAATGCTAATTTTCTTGGCACATTGAGTAATAGCAACAGCCAAACAGCGGAATTGCTACTACACATAGACATAGGTATACATTTTTTTTTCGCAGAAAAAAACATTTTTTAGTTGAGAGGCATCGGGGGCCCCCGTAGGCTAAGGCCTACTACGGCCACCGTTAAATCAGTCACTGGTTGCCGGGTGTAAATGCTGTGACACTTGTTCAAAAGTAGGAACAGCCTCATTCAATAATTTTACTTTATGTTTAGTACGATAAAAAAATAAAAAAATCGCCCTTCAAAGTGTTTACTGCACAATCTATGGTACTCAGCTGGGGACCAATCATATGGAAGTTTCATATTTTTAATCCACTGTTTCACACTTGGGAAATCTAAAATACAGTGAAAATCGTTACCAAATGCAGTGGACGGTATAAAATCTACAACGATAATTGTCAATACAAAACAAGTCTTACAACCACTGAATTTCTATGCTTACAACATATAACATAAAGCATTTGAGAATTTTACCTACGTCACTGGAAAAAATGACGTTCGAAACTGCACCGCGTCAGCTGGCTGCATCATAAATATGTTTTACAAACATTTATTCGAATCCATACATTCTAACGATAACTATATTGTGTGTATGTTTCATTTAAACTTTTGGTTTTGGTAATAATCTAGTTGAAATGACAACATGAATTAATTTAAGTTTTTTTACCTGTGAAATGAAATCCTTCGCTCTTTTTTCTCCGTACGACTGTTGCATGATAACGATGCACATACAACCATTGTCTGCTGATCACTTTCGCGTCTTTAAACACTATTCCAATAAAAACACAAAAATTCACAATGACTCCAACGCGTTCTTTGACTCCAAAGTAATGACGACCGCTTGGATTCAATCACACTTGCGCTCATATGTGTACGTAGGCCATGCGCTATCCACTCTCTTTCATAATCTAAGAGTTAAAATGCGATTAAAAATACGTAGATGTCATCATTATACTCACAGACTATTTCACTTTATTTATGAAGAGTAACAAAGTAGTAATGAGAAATTGCAATAAATTTGCAATCTTGAAAAACGAGAAATGGAGGAAGTTGGACAAAATAAAACCAATCACGGATAATGGCAAAATTGAAATTAAAATCGTTATTACTTTGTTACACTCTTCATAATTCCTAAAATAACATGTTAACTGTCACGCCAAAATCTTGAGTGTATACCCCCAGGCCATGCCGCTTTTTTTTTTAGTTTTTAACCTTTATCTTCATTAGTTTAGCCTTTGTAACTCCTTTAGGATTATGCTTTCTGTTGACCATTAGCGTGTCTACTAAATGGGTGTTTTTCAAAAGGAGCTGTTCGGCCAGCTCAGCACTGGTGTAGAAATTGTCCGTATATAAAGTTCGTCCTTCACCTAACAGTGATATGTCATTAGTTCCAAAGCAGTTTGAGTTATAACTGCGAAGTCACCGTTTGGATTTATGTTCTCTTTTCCGGCTTAAATTTTGGCGAACCAAATGTACCCAGTAACAACGCAAACTTGGAACACTTTTACACCATATCTATGTCGCTTGTTAGGTATATATTGTCTAAATTTAAGCCTCCTTCTAAAAGGGATGATTGAGTCATCAAAAGTAACTTTTTTGTGTGGCATCGTACATTGAACCAAATTCTTTGAGTATTTCTAACAAAGACTTAATTTTATAAAGATGGTCGGTTTGGCTCATAATTTTCGTTATCCGAAAAATTTAACATTTTTAGTAGCAGCTCAAACCTATTACGACTCATGATTTGCAGGACTGCAGTTCAGTTCAGTTCAGTCCAGTAATCGCTAATTATTCCCAAAAACACCTTCATTTCATTTGCAATATTTTTTATCCATTTATTTAATCTGCTGTTTGGGAACATTTATTTTAATTATTTCTTGTTCAGCATATAAAGGACCCCACTCCATTTAAATGGCAAATGGGTTTCTGTGAATTTGGCTAAATTTTTGATATGTTGTAGATTGTAAGGTTCTGATCAAAGACTACAATAGGCAGAAAGTCGAAAAATGGACAGTTTTTGCGCTACAGCTCGCCAAAGTTGTGATTTTGAAGTTTATCAATTTACCGCGGTTTTCGCAAAAAGTCATACTAAGCTACACACGTGCCTTAACATATGTGCCTAAAAAAGTATTATCATTCAAAACGTTACGTCTTTTAATTAGTTCGAAAATCAAATCGAAATTCGTTTGAGCAGTTTTGCCGTAAAAATTGTGATTTTTGAAGAGTCATATAAAGGGCATTTAGAAATCGTTTTCCCTGTTACGTCTGTAATACGCTAACACGGCCAGGGCTAATGAATAGAATTGATGGCGATAATAATATGCTTAAAAGGGAAATAGCCATTTTCGGAAGAAATGAGTATGGAAGGCCATCGTTAGGAAGTCGCAGATTTGACCAAAGCTTGCGCTAATGGTTTTAGGCTGATCCTTAACGAAATAGCTCTTGTTGAAAAGAATCATCAACCCATACTTGTTTGATTGGTAATGGTAATAATAATGTGCGTAGCATGTCCGTATCGTGCACAGTAAACATTTTTATTCTTTAAACATTAACATAGCAGAAAATGTATGATGTTGCGGTTTTATTTTGGAGAATTTACTTCCAGGGTTGCGGTTTATTAATAAGCCATATGTCATTAATGGTCAGCACGTTATGTGATTCAATACCTCGACAAGGTAGACAAAGGTATGTGACCAAAAGGACCTCTTGACGTTTTTATGCAAGATTCAGCAAGGTTTGTCAGATGAGTTTTTAAATTTATTTTTCACTACCCAAGTAGACAGGCTGTAAGTATGGCCATTGCTACAGTTAAGTGAATCACTAAAGCAAAGATTCGTACCTAGTTGTATTGGACTTGAAGCCATTACAAGGGAGGATTACATTGCCAACCATGTAACAGAATTTTCCAACCAATTATATAATCCATAACCCAATACACTGATCACAATTGCATAATAAATTGACGAGACCTACTCCCATATATCAAAAAGTAATAACTTTCGTGTCTTAATACAATCTTACAACGTGCGTAAGAGTCACCAGTTAATAAAACATGCTCTCATTATAGCTCCAAACGGGTACATACTAGCAATCCAAGGACATTATTTTTCAGACTCTAAAAATAATGATGCCCAGTGCTGATTAATGAGGATCTAATTCTTGGTTACTACTGTACATGCAAATCAGGTGCAAGAACTCTTGGAACATGTGCTCACATTGCTATTGTGTTGTGGTTTTTTGGGGTATGCGCGTTATGAAAATGATGTTCACTATCGAAAATGTGCTTTGTTGGATAAAATATTAGAGGCAGCTAAGAGAGCTCAACAACGTGATCCAATCATTGCAAATAATAACAATGCTATGGAAGTGGATACTAATTAGGTTTGAAAAAAACTGCCCTGTGGCTTATATTGTTGTAATGATTTATGTTGTTTGACGTTAATGAATAATTTCGTTAAACTCTTCCACATCACATTTAAAAATAACACTTTTGTATTCACAACTTTGGCGAGCTGTAGCGCAAAAACTGTCCATTTTTTATTTTCTGCCTATGGTAGTCCTTGATTAGAACCTTACAATCTACAAAATATCAAGAATTTAGCCAAATCCACAGAAAACCATTTAAATGGTGCGGGGTCGTTTATATGATAAACAAGTAACTTCAGCACCTCATCTTCAATGAACAAAGAAAAAAAATTAACAGGTTCAAAATTGTAATTCAACTTGGCCAAGCAGTGTTGGGTCATTGTGTTGTCCTTATTGCATAAAAATTGAAGGCAATCATTGTTGCCTGAAGGGTCAATCCAATTGTGATCATTATTATTCACATTGTTCTCTACATCCATCTGGCCCTGTTCTACATCACTATGAGTATGATCAAAATTACTTTCATTTAAATTGGAATTTTCTGGAAAATATTCATGTTCATCAGATGAAGTAACTAGAATAAAACAAAACATAAGAAACTATGTAGTTCATGTTACATAGTTGTATAAACACAGATTTATTTATTTTCAACTGGTCTGACTTTCAGCAAACAAGACAGTTGAAAAGAAAAAAAAAACAACATAAAATGGCTGTAATTAAATCAGCTGAATCATGATCACTGAATCAGAATTCAATATCTATTCTTTTTCACTACCTTTTAAAAAACTACCCATTTTAAAACATAAAACGGAGCAACACATAATTTACAAAAAGTTGACTGTAATTAACAAAAACATGCAATCATGTCGATAGATAACAAGCAAAGAAAAACTACATTACAGCACCATCTGTTGGAATTTGTTTCAGCCACTAAGACCAAAAAAGTTTACCACCAGGCCACATGAGGTGACCACTCCACTTTGATCTAATGGAAAACGAGTATAAATTTGATATACAGGCTCTAGAACAAAACCCTGCATGTGAATCAAATGTATACACATTGCGTGAGTGTAAACATTCAATTGTATCAATTTGATACACATGGCAGTCAACATGTTAAAACACTGACTTTTTGAGTATAATTAAGACGCCATGGCATTATTAATTCCACTTTAACAAACTTACCAAATAACCATGACCCCCGTAATTATCTTCTAAATCACAAGAAACCTGTCTTGAAATTTTACAAAATATGTTTCTTAAAATATGTAGAAAACTATCCATTGTAAGTATAGGGTTTTAATTATCTTCTAAATCATAAAAAACCTGTCTTGAAGTTTTACAAAATATGTAGAAAACTATCCATTGTAAGTATAGGCGTTTGAACAGAAAGCGCCCTTTTTTTAACCCTTAGCACAAATATGACAAAATTATTGGGATTTTCCATTTTTCAATTTTTGATTAGAAACATTTGTTTGAGTAACCTGTATTGCACTAAAAAAAGAGAGTATCGTTTACTAAACAGTGCTTTATATTGTAAGGTTTGCAAGTATTCTTTACCAAAAATTGTAAATAATATGACTTGTTTTACCGAATATTTTTGTTTTTCTCTCTAAAATGCGAATGTACACTAAAAATTAGGATGTTCTATTGAAATTAAGCATGATCGGCTTCTAGTATAACGGGAAGTGCCACCATTTAGAAAATATATTAACCGAATGGCTCCATTGACATTCGTATACCACCAAATTTTAAGAACTTGAAAACTTCTACCTTTTCGTGAATTCGTAGCTTCAGTTCATCGTGGTACACCCTGTTCATGAATACAATACTATTTAGAATTCTAAATTGCATTCACACCCAACTATTTGATTAATTGATTATCAATTGTTCAAACTTAAATTACACACCCCTAATTTTCAAGTTCTAATTTTGGCATAATATTCATTAATTGATGTTTATCTAGCCAAATCAAATGCAAAGACAACAAAATTTAAGACAACAAGCTGAAAAATATCTCCAACAACCACCACCACAATCTCAACAACCACCACCACAATCTCAACCAGAACCACCGAAACCTGTTGTTGTAGCTAAAGTTGAAGTACCAGAAGTTGTCCCAGAACCAGTTCAACCACCTACGAATGGCACTATTGCAGACGAACCATCTGTCACTCCAGCGGCTGGAGAAGAAGATGCTGAAAAAACACGTAAAGGAAAACCATTTTGGGTTAAAGGTATATAAACTAGCGAATAATAAGGATTTTTTAATTAATGATGACAAATCACTGCGCAAATCTGAAGTCTTTTCATGAACTCCAGTGTATTTTATATTTGTCGAGTAATGGTTTAGACAATGTTCATTTGTGAATAAACTGATATATTTTTTCCAATAGTAAATATGTTGTTAAAATTTGACAACTTAAATTAATGTTGTTATAGGAAGTGGTAAAATAAACAAAAAGGAACTTCGACGTCGTCGTAATTTACGTTTGCGTAAAATGTTACAACCCAAAAATGCATTAATGGTTCTAAACGAATTAGTTGGAAGTACTAAATATGAAGTAACTGATGCACCTGATATGTTTAGTGGAACACTATTTAAATGTACTGTACTTGTGGATGGTATTGAGCATGTTGGTGTAGGTAAGTGTGTAATTAATACTTGGCCAAATGTGCTTAAAGATGAATCATGAATTTAAATTGTTTTATCATTTAAACTAGTTTTATGTATTAAATCCCACTATGTTTTACATTATATTTTTTAAATTATTTTTCTCTCGACTGATGTTTTCCAATTATTGTTTTATTAATTGATTCAAATGATTAAGCGATTATCAATTTATAATCATCCACGTGAATCTCAAAGCCATAATTATGACTCAATATTCATTCATTAATGTTTTCAGGTAAAAGTAAACCAGGATCTAAGAATGCAGCTGCAGAATCTGCATTAAAATATATGGTTCTTAATAAAGTGAATATATCTCCTCCTCCGCCAGACACTTCAGGTAAGCAAGAGTTATCAGATACATCTGAAATGAAAATGGATATTGACGAAAATGTGGAAGGAATTTCATGGTCTCATGTTGCATGTTATGCATTACACAAACTATTAAATAGTTGGGATGATGGAAATAGCAACCTAACTAGCAGCAACTTAAATCTATCAACGGATAAGGTACTTTACAATATTGTTATAATTAGTTTTAATGCTTTTGTAATAGGGACCTGCTCCAACTCCTGATATAGCTGATCCGATTAAACTGACCGAAAAGAAACCTGCAAAAAAATTACCAAACAATGCGGAAACTATGAATCCTGTTATGCTTTTAAACCAAATGTTGCCAAGTGCAACATTTGAGGAGGTATCTAAAGAAGGATTACCACCCAATGTCCAGTTTACAGTTAAATGTGTTATTGGAAAAGATGAATTTTATGGCACTGCTCCTACAAAAAAGGGTTCACGTAAACTTTGTGCTTTTGCCGCATGTCAAAATGCATTGAATATGCAGTATTCCCCGGCTTTTCTCGAAGATCAAGGTTTTTCTGAAGATGCTGTTAGAGTCGTTTTGGGAGGTAGTAATTAACAAGCTATTTAATTGTGCATATATGTAAATATGCATACTTTAGAATGTAGCATTTATTTTATTGTTTGAATGTAGAATGTGATTAATTTTGTGAATGAATGATTTTTTTGTGTGTTTAGAAGGACATATAGAATAGAATGACGATAAGAAATATGATTGCTATACTTATCTAAAGTTACTCGTTTTTTGTCTTATATTTAATCAATGTTCGATGTCATTTTTAGGATAATAACTTGTGAAATAAAGTTTTAAGTGTATTGTGTTGTTTCTGTATCTTAAAAGTATGATAATGGTTATCTATACCTGATCAGCTATATTCAACTTAGAACAATGAATGTTTTGTGTAGGTTCGATTGTCACAAATACCTTCACATAAAACATAATTTTTCAGAAAATCTTTTATTAATGGAAGCTACTAAGTAACTCCAAACCGTGCATTAACAGGCTCAGTTCATTAACTAGGTTTGGGTGTGCTGCCCACTACAATCACTGTTATTTGAAGGGTTGTAACCCTATGATCCCTAGATTTACTATTTAATTCGCCTTAGTTACACATTGTTTTTGTTTGCGGCACAGTTGTAAAGGGTTAACGTCTGCTTTTGTTGGTTCCATGTTATTTTGTTTAGTGTGATAATTTAAAGCTTCAAAATGGAGGGTGAAGCAGGCCCTTCTGGCATTATTAAAAAACATTATGACTGAAAAAACTATAAAAAAAGAAGTAACTAACGAAGAATTGTTATGGATTTTAGAAAATGATGGCAGTGTGATGAGTAGGTATAGGATTTATATGCACTTAAAAATGCTGAAATATGCATGCACTATAAAAACGTGAAATATGCACATCATGAGATGTGTTAGAAATTTTTTATAAATATATGCACTTGCATTGTTAAAAAAAATTCCTATTTAGCCTTATTTAAATTTTATTTATATAAATTATTTTAATTATCCATCCTCCGCAACACTGATTAATTCTATTTTCTAAATCTAGAACATAACAGTTCACAATGGCTTACCTTTTTAAATTTTCAAAAATGAACAATATACCTGTTATCCCTAAATATTACTTTATATTTTGAAAAACTCCATTCCACGTCACAAGATGTAATTGGGGCATACTTAGAATTGTTTAATTCTACAAGTGAATAATGTTTTAGCTCATTTAAAATAGCTTTGCTAGGTAATGCATCGTTTATGCTTTGAATTAAGTGAAAACTAGGATTTTTGTCAATGGATTTAAATTGTTGTTGTATAGTAAAACCCTTTGGTCCTTTTACTTTATTCGTAGACACACCTAACAATTTTACATACTTGAGATTCATCAATTGAATTTCCCCGACTTTCTAATTCCTCAATTACTTCAGCTAAACGTACAAAATTTGTCGAACCAAACAATTCTGCGCTCACCTCAATATTAAAAGTATCCTGTGCACTTTGTGTGCATTGTGTTTATTAAGTTTATTTATAAATGCTTTAATTAGATCAAAATGAGAGCATAATATTCTGCTGCAGAAAGCCAAGTAACCCACCTTATTACGGGCTCATGTGGAAGAGCAGTTTCCCTAAATATTTGTATGTAGTGTGGAGTTTTACAAACAATTTTTTTTAGATCTAAAATTATAGAGTTTATGTTAGGGTAAACTTCTCACACTTTTTCCGCAACTTTATGCATTGCATGGGCAAGACAATTTAAGTGGATTATTTTGTCGTACTGAACTTGTAAACTTGCTCCAGCCTTGATTATGTATGGTGCGGTGTTGGTGATGAACAGGAGTACTTCGTTGTGTATACCGTCTGGCCACAAAATAGCCATCAAAGCATTGAACAATTTTGCTAACGAAAAATGATTGGTGCTCTTGAAAACGTCCTTGCTAATACTACATAATTAGTTGGTTACAAACAGTTATTTAAAAAAATATAGTCTTAATCAAGCAAAAATATTGTTGGGATTAAATATGTCACTATCAAAGTAGAAAACAAGATATCCGTAAATTGCTTAGCTGTCTTTGTTTAATTAAATTTTACTAACAAAATGAAGAAACAGGAAATAAAATTTCTAGGTACCTTCCCTTTGTTTGATATCAGGGCAACACACCTTTGATGACGAGCCGTGTTGAGATGTGTAACTTGAAAACATTTTGTTGCATTTACTTTATCGTCGCCACTGTACAATACGACACCTGATAGTCACTTGTAAGAACACACTAAATACCTTAACATAACTTCGAAGTGTAACAGACACAGACCTTTTTTCTTTGCACTCTAAAATTTCAAACTGAAATGCAGTTTGCAATTTCTTAACCATCTTATTTGAAAGAAAGAAACAAAAGTACAGGTAAATTTTTCAATGAACAATAAGTTATCTAAGGATCTTTGAAATTTCCTAATACCTGTCAATAATAATACCCCTGGATATAAGCAGTAGGATTTAAATTTAAGCAGTAAAATATTTTAAAGCCTGTTATTTAGCAATATGCTTAGATTATGGGTTTTTCCTAAACTCAGCTAACTGCCCTTGGTTGGTAGTATTCTAATATTAAAATTATTTTAAAAATATGATTGATCAAAATTTCATAACTAAAGCTTGTAAAACGCTCAAAAGTGGTAAAATATGCACTATCGTCAAAAAAAGCTAAAATTTTATTTATAAAAAACGCCTAAACATGCATTTATATGCACTTTCAAATTGACATATGTGGCTTAAACATGTAGAAACATAACAGCATATATTTGCTATAAGCAGAAAAAACATGCAAATGCTATACCTAGTGATGAATGTCTGATTTAAAAGATTGCGAAACTGTTCGTGCTCCCAATCTGAAGATGCCACCACTGATGTTTCTAATATTTTTGTACATATAAATTGTCAAGTATATTGGAGTTGCGATTATTAACATAAATATTTAAGGATGTAATTATATTGCTTAGATTTGACGTTAACTGCCACGGATGTACTCATACATCGGACATGCCAGAAAAACCCCAGCTTGAAAACACCTTATAACTTCCGACAGTCATGCCAACTTTGCCATATTAATATATACTAAGGTACATTACCTGCCTTCTTTATAAAGAATTATGCTACATATATTATAATTTTACAAGTTTAATCTTTCAGAAGGTCTTTTGATGCAGTTTGAACGTCTGGTCAAGGCTTTGTCAGGTACGCTAACTTCAAAATTAGTCAATTCCGAATTACCTTTTTGAAATTCTGCATTTACTACAGGCACATCAACATTACTTGAATTCTACACCGTCTTGGAAATCCTCTCTGTATTTGTTTGTACTTTTAACTCTCTCCCTTGGCAAATCTAACATAAGATTTACAATTATTTCGTTAATTGGATGAATGTTATTTAAATTTCAGATTTTTATTTGATCTACGTGTACAAAACACACCCTGTTATTTATCTTAACAAGAAAAATGTCTCCAAACAATAATTTTAATACTCTACCAGGCACCCAATTATTAACTTCTCCTGGACGGGTTTTTTCTAAAATTTTATTTCCTATTTCTATTACTGATTTAATTAAAACCAGTAATAATTACCAACTATAAATTTTAATTGATCAATTAATGTTCTAGGTTTCTTTTTGAATAAAATCTGTGCTGGTGACATACAATTGACTGCACTTGGTATGTTTCTGTATTTAAATAGATTATCTAAATGTTGCTGCAAATATAATTTTACTGAAGCTTTCTGATAATTTAATTCTTTTTTTAACATTACTTACTGTTTGAACTGCTCTTTCAACTATACCATTCGATTTTAGATGATACGGAGGTGACTTGACAGTATTATTGCGTTTGCCAAAATTCATTTGAATTAAATAGCGGACCATTATCTAATACTAATACTTTCAGTAATCGAAAGATGGCGAATGACTAAGGTTTTCAAGCGTAGATTCTGTTTTGGTATTTTTCATTATATGAAGATCCAACCATTTAGAGTTATAATTAAAGGTGTGTCCCTTGCAATTCACCGAAATCAATATAAACTCTTTCCCACGAATGTAATCTCTTAACCCACCCATAGTTATTTTGTTTTTAACTGCATTTTGTGTAACTTGTGGCTGACATTGTTTTGTTTTATTTTCAATACACGCATATACTGGGCTACCAACAAATTGATCTAGCTAATGACTTCATTCTGACAATTCCTATATGTTGCTTGTGTAACTGATCTAATACTGACTCTCGTGCTTGTTTAGCTATTACTACTGGAGTTCTGTACATTAAACAACCCTGTTCTATAGACAATTTATTACGTCTAGTAAAATTTGGTTTAAAATTTTCATCTAGTACGTAATTCGGCCAACCGCAAAGTAGAATCGAAAACTTTTGATAAAATTGTATCCAATTTTGTTAACCTCACGATATCTTTATAAGACTGGTCCAAAATTTTCGAAATTAAATTAATTTACAAATAGCTGCTGTGGATCATCAGCAATTTCTGAGTTTACTGGTAACCATGACGATGCATTGGGTATTTTTATTTCCTTTTCTGGAAACAATTTCATATGTATAAGTTTGTAAAATTAATAGTAGGAGAGCTCGGTGGCAATTTTGGGCAGGTATTTGAGGCACCTTGAAAACTTTTCCAATACTTTTTCTACGATAGCTAAATACGAGGTGAACCTCTGGCTGAAGGAGTGTGGAAGTTTACCAACCTTCAATTTCTAAAACAATGATTTTTTTCGAAAAAAAATTCTTGAGGCGTTTTGAAATTTTCATATCCTGATATTTAATATTTGAGAAATTGAAAAATACAAAAGCCAGATTATTTTATCGGATTTAAAATCTCGCCGGGTATTTGGAAAATTATTTTGCCAAAAATATATTTGAGGCACTTTGAGATTTTAACACAGCAATCTTTTTCATTAAAAATTAATATTTTAAAAAAGCCAGATCATTTTGATGGAATTTTCTACCTGCCAGGTGATCAAGAATGTTATTCATGAGTGCTAGTGAACAACGCTATAGGTAGGTAGAAGTGTGAGAGACAGTGTATATCGGCAGCTGTCTCAGTTAAGGACGCTGCTATGTGATTGGTTCTTGCAGAGCCTAATTTTCATGAAATAGAGCCATTTGTAAAAAATATTGGATTAATTTGAAATAAATTTATATATATATATATATATATATATATATATATATATATATATATATGTTAGTCTCGCTAAAACTCGAGAACGGCTGGACAGATTTTGTAACAACCTTTTTTGTGGTTGTATTAAAAATACGTTAATATAAGATCATTAATTTATTTGGCGTGAAATTAGAGGTTTTAATTATTTACATGTAAAATTGAGAAAGGCAACTTAAATTGCATTTCATAGAACATATATTTTGGGTGTAATATTATATAAATAGTTATAGTTCCTTTCTTTTAAAAATTGGACTGATCATTGTATTTCGCGCAATGCGTGACCACTTCTTGAGTAAATTTATTTTAATTAATTAATAGGATTAAAAATATAGTTAAATGAAAACAAAAAAAAGTGACAATTGTTTTACCATTTTTCTGAAAATGTCCGACTGTTAAGTGGTTGAATCGAACATTAAAATTGACGTATCCTGAGAGTAAATCGAACACTCGTTTTATCCAATTCTGGTGTGGGACAATTCTGGTGTGCACCAATGCATTAAATGCATAGATCGAAAACGCTATTAGTATATATTTAGCACTATGTCAGTTTTTCAAACAGCTTTGTTTTTGCTGATGAAATATATTTTAGTGACAAAGGACACGCGAATAATTTTATTTATTAGAGCTTATTAATTAATTTTAAAATGTTCATAAAAGCAACCAAACGACCACAACAACAAACGAAATATATAAAACAGATAACAAAAAAATATGCAGAACAGAAAATATGCATATTTTAGATTTAATTTTGTTTATTAAAATTTAAAATTATTTAATTTATTTTTGCTCTTCCAGGCAGTTGCTCCTGCTTCGCTGGCTACGCCCATGGCGAGAATCATAAATTTTGCATACAAATTTCTTCCCGTAAACCCGTTTTGTGAGCATCTCCAAGATCAATGAATCCTTTCTGATAATTTTCATTTTTCTTTAATGTGTTTAAAGGTCTTATTTTACCTTTTTGGAAAAATGATGGACTATAATCACACCTGTTAATGCATGGAAACCAGGTAAACTCACGCACAAAGATTGTCCCAACTCGAGATTTAATTTTGTAATATGTACAGTCCGCGCGGCCAAAGAATGGCTGAACGTTGGATGCGCATTCGTCCAACTTCAAGTCTCTTAAGCGCGGCATGTTAGTGGCGTCGCCACCAAAAGCGCGTTCCGTTTATTATCATGTATTACACTAATTAATTATTTATTTCTGTTATTAATTTACATACGTACTTGTTAATTTAACTTTATTACAATTATTGCAACAAAACGACAGTGAACCATTTTGTGTCCTATGTGAATTTTAAAGCTCATAATACTCAAATTTATTAGACAAATATGTATAAACAACAAATACTTTCACAATACATAGTAAAATAAATAAGTAGTTTTGCGGTGCATGTAATGCTAATGGCATTTGCTTAAATTCTCATTAAAGAAATCCTAATAGTTGACATTCCTTAGAATCATTAACAACAGATTAGCAAATATTCAAAATGTTTTTATTAGTTAGTTCATTTTCAACTGTGATTTAAAAGCGAGTGTAGAAATATGAGTTCTACATTGGGAAAAAGTGGCCAGGTAATAAGTGGTCAAACGCGCGACGTGATATATAATGTGTACAGTTATTTGAAAAACTTACACCCCATATATACCTTGAAACAATTAAAAGAAACCGTGTCTGAAGCAACAAAAGTGTCTGTTAGATCAGTGGCAAATATTATTAAAGAGGGTGAAGGTCCAACAGAAAAGGGAAAACCAAGATTTTCAACTCCAGGCAAGGAACGCCCACGTCCGTTTGCTGTGACCGACTTGGAAGATTTCGAAAAGACCCTTTTTCGCAATATAGTATATAATTTTCACAAGACCGACGGTGCACGCGTGACAATTTCTGCTCTACGCGAGAAACTCCACAATGATTTAGGTTGGCACGGTGGTGCTACATCTTTACGTGTTATATTAAAAGACCTGGGATTTCAATGGCATCCAACTAAGAATAATAGAAAACTTTTAATAGAGATATAAGGGCTCTAAGAATTACTTACAAAAAATTCAATTCGACCGAGAATTAAATCGTCCAATTATCTACATGGACGAAACATATGTTCATAGTGGACACACACAATCAACGTCGTGGAGTGATGGCACAACTAACGGACTGCTGTCTGCAATTTCCAAAGGACCAAGAATGATTGTGGTACATGCCTGAGGTGAAATGGGTTTTTTACCAGGTTGTAGTCTGAGATTTAAATCAGGAACTAGCAGCGGAGACTATCACGACGAGATGAATGGTAGCAACTACGAAAAATGCAGAGGTGGGTAAAATAGATAATAAAATGTATTTAAGATAGAAAATATAAAATACGTTCATTAAAAGTATTTAAAATAGAAAATACAAAATGATTCGTTTGACGCATAATCATATTATGAAAACAATCTTTCGACTGTGCCGATGATGGCAGTGTAGTGTTGTATTTAATAAATAATTTCTTTATATCAGGAAAATCCTGTAACATTTGTAAATCAGTATTTTCGCTTTGTAGGTACTGGAGACCTTGCAGTTCTAGAGTGTTATTTATACCAATAATATCAGAGGTACCGCTACCTGAAGAATTTTCATCAAATAGAAAATACTCATCATTCAATTTGTTGGTATTATTCACAGATTTTGCAGGTTTTAATGCTAATGCAAGAAATTGCAGTTCATTAAATAATAGCTGTTTTAATTTATTTCTATTTTCTTTTGAAACCCATCGTAATTTAAAATAGGGATGTGTAATTGTGACTAATATTGCGTCATTTACAGATGAAGATAATGAAAAGTATTCTTCAAATCTTTTGTATAAACTAGTTATTAAAATATTGATAAGATTTGAACAATACTTTAGCTGTCGTAATTGATACGATTTTAGAATTTTTTCAATGCGTACAAGTTGGGGAATAAAGCTCTCCATAAAAAGTATTTTTAGAGCCTTGCATGTTATCAAGGCTTACAAATGGTCGAACAATTTCACAGATCTCATTTAGTTTCTCTTTGATTTGCATTAAATTTTGCAAACAATCAAATGTTGAATTCCAACGAGTTGGACAGGGTGAAGTATCAATGAATTCATCATGAATGTCACTAATCATGCTTGCTATTTTGTCGTAAGTGTGAGAGCCCTTAAATCGTCTGCATGCCAGTGCAGTACTCCCTCTAGTCAAATCTTCATTTATCTATAATTTTTGTAAATATATAGGTACCACTACCAAAGCTAAATAAAAATACAAACCCAATGTGCAGTAATGCCCATATAGCTCCTTTTTGAAGTAGACCAAACATCAGCTGTAGTACAAATATACTTTACAGATTTTAATTCATTTTTATGGTCATAATCATTTGAGAATAGTCATTGTCGATTTTATTGAAAGAGTCTTTTTGTAATAACCCGAACTGGATTTTTAACTTGTTTATATCTGAACAAAAGCGAAGTGGTTGTATTCACTAACAGGCATTACAAATTTTCATTACGCTAACAATTAATTTTTAAACGCTCATGTTCAACTATTGCTAATGGACTCATGGTTTGAACCACAAAGTTTGAAATAAGACTATTGGCTTTTCTTGTTCTCCGTGATGAAAAACACCATCAAAGAAGTTTGTTTACTTCTTTTTTCAGAATGTCCTTTCTGTTTGGAAACCGTTGCAGGTCTTTTCTTGGGATGTATATATGTATTTTTTCGATAATTTTCATAGTCTTCTATAGAATGATTTCTTACCTTCAAAAATTGTTGATGGTAAGTATAAAAGATAATATTTTATAAAAAACTTTATTACTTTACTAACCTTTAAGTGATTTCTAAAATTTGTTGTAGCATTCATGCGTCCTTTTATAATTTTCCTACACGTGTTGCACTGCGCTAATATTACTTCCATCTCGAGTTTTAATTTAAAAACCTACCATTTAAAATCAACGGTATTTTTGATTTTCGATTTCACTGTTTATATTATCCTAATTCGTGGATTGCAACATTTTTAGAATAAAAGTATGTAAACTAAGAAAATAATGCATTTTAATTTTATAACCTCAGAATACATAGTGCGATGACTTAAGAAAGATAGATTCATAAATATTCATTATAGTGTTAAGAATAAAGATAGAATACAACTAATGATAATTTTTTAGTCTGACGCTCGTGATGGAAGTGTTTCCATTACCAGCTTGTACACATATTTTTTGACCTTGTATTGTCATAAAGTTATTTTAAATAGTAAATAGATCAAATTTATTATTTAAAATATAAAATAGAAATGGTTTTCATCGACTATTTAAAATAGAAAATAGAAAATGCATTTTCATTTTAAATAGGTATTTAAAATAGATCTATTCAAAATAGTTACCCACCTCTGAAAAATGGTTACGTGAGAAACTTTTACCAAACTTGCCTCCACAATCGGTTTTGATTATTGATAATGCGCCGTACCATAATGTTCAGATTCAGAATTTTTTTAAATCCTGAATAATACTCTTAAAATACAGCCTATTCTGTTTCTATAATTAAAAATCGCACTTATACTTTTTTGATTTTCATAAACGATTAAGCTGTAGTGTTCATTTGTAATTCAAATATAAAATTTATTACTTGTCAACACGGTTATTTTTTTATTTTATAAATGTTTAAACTATTACTGTTCATATGTAATTCAAATAAATAAAATATTTTAAAATTTCTTGTGGTTTGGTGACGAATAATTGAAAACGCGACACCGACGCCACTGGTAATGTTTTCAGTCGCTATTGCGTTAACGAGTGCGGCCGAATGCACGAACATCCATGCGCGACACGAGGCAGTCTTTGGCCGCGCGGACTGTATGTATCTTCTTGTATTTCCGGTGCCACATTCCATGAAGATCTCAAGGTTATCACTCTGAAGATGATCCGTGTTTCCAAGCATAATAATCAATACGTCTGTATCACAAGCTTTGATGCTAACATTCGTTTTAGAAGCATCAAGCTTACACATATGGTGTGATTATTACAAAATCAGTCGTTATTTCTATAAAGTCATCTTTTACAACATATGAATAACAAAAATCATAATTTAAGTTAATCAATGTATCACCAATAAATGGAAGCATTTCCCGTGAAGTCCCATGTTCCATCAAAAAAGTAACAAAGTTCTGCTTAAATTTTATGTTTTTTAATTCCTGCATAAAATCTGTCGGCCGAGTTTGACTGGAACCAGTAATATTGAAGTCAATAGTATTTTTTGCATTCCTGCGTGCACGTTCCCAGTCCTTTTATCAATGGTGTAAATATCGATCAAAAATAATATCTACACATGGAGCTCCTGTTACTGTCAAGGTGGCGATAATTTTTTTGGAGATACCGCCAGATGTAGCAGGAATATGCATTGTATGCAATATATAAAAACCATCAATGATGACAATATAAAAATTTGTTTGTTGGTGTATTACCGCCATTATGTCACACTTCTACCTACATACCTATAGGTCTGTTCACTCGCACTCATGAACAACATTTTCGATCACCTGGCAGGTAGAAAATTCCACCAAAATGATCTGGCTTTCTTTAAATATTAGTTTTTAATGACAAAGATTGCTTTGTTAAAATCTCAAAATGCCTCAAATATATTTTTTGAGTTTTTGGCATAATAATTTTTTAAATACCTAGCGAGATTTTAAATCCGATAAAATAATCTGGCTGGCTGGCTTTTGAGGGTTGGTAAACTTCCACAACCCTTCAGCCAGGGGTTCACTGCGTATTTAGCTATCGTAGAAAAAGTATTAGACAAGTGTTCAAGGTGCCTCAAAAACCTGCCCAAAATAGTTACTGAGTTCTTAAACTATAATCCCCGCTACGAATTCCTTTAGCAGGATGAAAACAATTATATGATTGCTGACGCCTCTTTCTCTGTTTGCGCATAATTTTTTTTCTGCAATTTGTTAAAAGTACTTGACGCGAATAACACGGTACTTTCCAGATTATCAATAATATGACTCATGATTGCACCAACGCCATATGCACTTGCATCGCACGATATTACGATAGGTTTATTTGGGTCCATTAATAATTCTTTTCCGACTTTTTAAATCGGAAACATATTTAATGTTTCCTCACATTCTTTTCTTTTCCATTAATTCGTAAAATGGACGTAATTTCGTTGATAACATCGCTAAAAATTTTACATTCCGATAAATGATTTTTACTGCGTTAAATTTTGTGGAACTTGCGCCTTTTTTTATTGCGTCTATTTTTTCAGTAGTAGAATGTATTCTTTGACCATCTGTTCTCTCCTTCATCTTTATTTGCTTATTTTTACAAATATTGCGAAATAATTGCGTTCACCATTTATTCTATTTACATTAATCTATTCACAGTATCTCCTTTCCCTACATATCGTACACTGTTTTCTTCCCTCTTGTCTCCTCTCCCCTTAACTGTCTTTTTTCCATATTTCTTCCACCCCATCCGCTCCCCTTCCTTTTTCCTCTAGTATCTCTTCTGCCGTCCTCTCCTCTTTCTTTAAATCTGTGCATTCTTTTAGCATATGTTTGATCGTTTATATCTCTTCCCCGCATAGCCCACATTTTGTATCTTCGTCCCTTCTCTAATATTTGTTTTCCCTCTCTTCGTTTCCACATCTAAATCTCGCTATCATTTTCTTTCATTCACTCCTCCCTTCCCCATTCATATACGCCGGTATCCCTTCTCCCTTAATGTTCCTATAGTTTACATTATATTTTCCTTCTTTCATCTTTCCTACTTTTGCACATCCCTGTCCCTTCTAATTATGTCCTCCTTGACCATCTATTCTGTGACCTAAATATTCCACCGAATTATAAAAAAATTTACACTTTCGATTGCGATTTTTCTGTCACACGCAGTTGCTAGTATGCTAGACAGGGAAGCAAATATATCTTCTAAAGTAGATAAAGGGTAACATTCATTAATCAGTACTTTATTTAGCGTAACTTTAAAGTTTACGTAGACTCTAACGTCACCCAATTTCTTTGGTACAACAACTGTAGGGCTACAAAGTGTTTACACTCGCATCTATCATTGCCAAATGGTTAACGGAGCGCAATTTGAACATTTGTAATAAGTTTCGTTTGTTTTTGAGGTTTAATTATGATTTTCTTCCATTAAAGTTACATTTTTATTTCTTACGGTAAATGTGTTATTTTCTCAAAAAAATAGTTATCTAAGGTACCAATTTTTTTACACCATAATTTAAGTAGTTGGACCATCTAATAAAAAGCAGTAAAAAAAATTGGGGTTGTCATTGAAAAAAACCAATGATGACGTCAATGTGCAAAAATACATGACGTCATAAGTAAAATTTTATGTCATAATAGGTTGGCTTAATTAAAAGTAAAAAATTGACCTATCCATGAGCGTTTTACTTGAAACATTAAATAACGCAATTATAAAATTTTGTTCCTTACTATTAAGTAATACCACGACGGTATATATATATAATATACAGGGTGTCCGGTGAGAACTGTACAAACTGAAATGGTATTTTCCTTGGGTCAATTTAAGTAAAAAGTCCCATAAACATAGGTCTGATTCGCAATAGTTACCCAGATACAAGCGTTTAAAGTTTATCAATGATCACATATTTTTCAAAAGTAATTATTATTAGTCAACTGGAAAACAAAACCGAAACAATCTCTCATTTATTCATTTGTGTTCTAATAATGACAAAGTGGATTGTAGTAAATTAAGTGTAATTTAAATTTAAAATGCCTTTTCAATTTTCTAACGAAGAGTATGCTGACATCATTTACATTTATGGATTTTGTGATGGAAATGCGAGAGCTGCCGTTAGAATATGAACGAAGATTTCCCAACAGGAGGATTCCAAATCACCAAACCTTTTCTTCTGTGTTTCAACACGTTCGAACTCATGGTTCATTTCCATCAGTTTCAATAAGATCTGATCGTCCTGTGGAGTTAAATGTGAATGAGCAAGAAAACATTCTACAGATGGTTGATCAGTCCAGGGTTGAGTGTTAGAAGAATTTCTTCTCGAACGGAGTCCTATGTCAGTATGGCAAACATTACATGATGGGCTTTTGTATCTCTATCATACACAAAACGTTCAGCACCTTGAACCTGGAGATTTTGATTTTGGAAATGAACCATGAGTTCGAACGTGTTGAAACACAGAAGAAAAGGTTTGGTGATTTGGAATCCTCCTGTTGAAATCTTCGTTCATATTCTAACGGCAGCTCCATTTCCATCACAAAATCCATAAATGTAAATGATGTCAGCATACTCTTCGTTAGAAAATTGAAAAGGCATTTTAAATTTAAATTACACTTAATTTACTACAATCCACTTTGTCATTATTAGAACACAAACGAATAAATGACAGATTGTTTCGGTTTTGTTTTTCCAGTTGACTAATAATAATTATTGTAAGTTTTTGTTGTTTAGAATTTACATCAGTTCTACATACATAAAGACAAAATTTGCATCGATTGGGGCTTGAACCTTGGTGGCGCAGTTGGTAGCGCGGTACTCTAGCAAAGTACAGGTCGTAGGTTCGAATCCTACTCGAGGTAAACTTTTTATTTATGTATTTAATAAAATTAATAATAATTTTTAATTAATAATAATTACTTTTGAAAAAATATGTGATCATTTATAAACTTTAAACGCTTGTATCTGGGTAACTATTGCGAATCAGACCTGTGTTTATGGGACTTCTTTTACTTAAATTGACCCAAGGAACATACCATTTCAGTTTGTACATTTCTCACCGGACACCCTGTATATATATATATATATATATATATATATATATATATATATATTGTTACTCTTTATCCTCGTCACCAATATTGTCATGTATGTTGGAGGTGGGATTAATAACACACACAAATATTTTAACGATTTAATTATATTCCTTAGATTTAACGTTAACTGACGGATATACTCATACATCGTATATGTCGGAAAAACTCAGCTCGTTTTACCACACTCTCTAACTTCCATATGCCAACTTTGGTATATTAATATTCACTAAGTAAATTTAAATGTAATCAATTTGATTATGCAACATATCAGAGAGTTTATTTACAAATTTATGTAAAAAGACAATCTTCTAGGTATGTAAACAAATGAAACCAATGGGTAGGTAGATGCAAGGTATTAGAAATGTAAGCTAAACATTGATTTTAAAACACTTCTCAAGTTATAAATACAAATGTAACAATTAGATACCTATGTTAGTATGTAAAGAATAAAGAATGTATACGATAAGTTCATATGCAAAATGCACATGATCGATATACTTGCCATAAATAACTGCTTATTTTTTAAGTTATTATTATTTGGCCCTTTTTTTACTGCATATAATCCAAGCTTTAGTTATGACTTTTGAAAATGAGGTTACCTGAGGTCCTGATTGCCTGAGGTATTTTTACCTTTGAAAGTAAGTAGAAATTACATCTTCATAGGCATAGGAAAGAGTAATAATTCCCAAATATGACGTTTTGTTGGCAACTGTGTGTTATTTAACTGAGATTGATCAATTTCGACCATTTTTAAGGAGTTTTATAAATTCCCCCTTTGGATAAAATTTCCGGGCCAGGGAAATATTCCCATTTTACAAGTTCCTTCCCACTGGGAATATTTCCGGCCTACATCGCTACATGGACGAGAGCTACCATTGGACGAAACTATGGTACTTTGGCGTGATCGTTTACTGCTCAAACAATACATAAAAAATAAACGCCACAAATACGGTATGAAGTTGTATATGCTCAATGAGCCAAATGGGCTGGTTTTAAAATTTCGTGTTTACGATGGTGCTTCAAATGTTTATAGTGAAAGGGGGCTTACAGACAAGGTAGTTTTATATTTACTTGAAAATATATTAGGTGATGGACATACCATGCATTTAGATAACTATTGTAATAGTGTTCAGTTGGTATTTTTAGAAACAGAAGAGGTAAAGACTCTGAAAAGCCTGCCGCTATAATTGATTACAATATGCTGCAGATGAGCTTAATAAATTCATATTTTCTATATAATAAGTATTTCCAGTCTGATCGTTTATACCTGAACGGTTTTTGATTATATGTTATTCGGAAGTTGCTAGCTGGACGAACTATCATAAATTCACCAAGAGTTACAACTCCTAGGTCTGTTATCCATGCCATAACTAAAATCGAAAAAATGATAAAAGGGGCCAATGAATCCAAGCAAGTTAGCAAAAAAGTATGCAGGCAGAAGAAAATACAGAAGCAGGCGTTTTCAAGTTGAGTCTTCAAACACATTCTTGTGCACACTCCAGTCGGAGTGCAATATTTTTTAAATGTTTTAGACAAAAAATATAACACTAAAAGCCTTTATGAACTACTTTTACATGTTTTATGGAATGAAACATAAATATGTGGAAAAAATTATTGGCATTGGCCATGACCTTAAAAATACAGGTAGGCAGCCAACCTGTTAACACGTTTAATGCTGATTGTATTATAGTAATGACGCTAAGCAGCGCATAAGGTATTGTAAAAAATGAAGACTTGGGAGAACAAATTTGTATTAGTAAACTATTATTAAAAACGTTGAATGCTGTTTTTAGTCTATTTTGTGTGCCACGGATCCGTGACGGTAATGTCTAATGAAAATGTATTTAAAAATGCTATATGACGCGGATTCGTGACATTACATTGACAGTAAATAAATAGGTAGTAGTAGTACTATTAAAAAAAGGTAGAATCTAGAGGTTACAGTAGTTTTGATTATCTAATCTAAATTTGATAAATTTGTTTATCTAATCTAATCATAGGATCTCCGCTTAACCGGGATATAATACAGCTGTTGGATCCCCGCCTGACGGGTCTCTAGATTCAGCCTTAAAAAAACCGTAAAACTTTATTCATATAGTCGGGTCGGCGAGAGGTGTTTTATGACTCATCTTTTAGTAAAGCATGGTTTAAGATTTTAAAAACGTATGTCGTTATTGGTTCATATAGTTAGTAATTTTGAATACCAATGTTTCTAGGTTATTTTCAAATTTAAGCCGCTCTGTCAAATTTGAATAAAATTATTGTTCGAATATCTCGGGATTAAGCATCCTCAAAGTCTTAAAAATCCCCATCCACTCGTATAAAGTCGAATTTCGTTTAAGGTCTGTTCGCACTTATTCTGGCATGTAAAGTCCACCGAGTGTGGGTAGTCATATGATAAAAATATATTGTACAACTGTAAACGATTATCAGAACCGAGGCCGGGTCAACAAAATTTCGTTTTGGATCTGTTTAACAAATTAATTATATAAATAATTTTCAATAAGAAACGAATTAGCTAGCAGTAAGCAGTGCCCGAATGAAGTACGAAAAGTTTGGTTAATTGCGGAGGATCGTTTTTAGCCGACAGATCTCAATGCGTCAAAAGAGTCAATACTGTAATTGGGTTATCTAAGCCACTTATAAATAACTGATTTTGTCATAAATAAATACATTGTAGTGGATGTTAAAAATGAGATTTATTATTAGTTAATAATATAACCGATTTTAAAAATCTCAAAAAGTTCTAAAAAATATATATTGGATTACTCAGTGGCTCAGCGGTAAGGTGTCAGACTAGTAACTGAAAGGTACCAAGTTCGAATCTGAGAGTAGTCAAGTGCTTGGGAAAAAATATCTATAACATATGAATTCGACTCAAGTGCGAAAACAGTCCTTCTCAGGACTAAGCCTGATGACGGAAGCAAAGTCCGCTTCCGAAAGGTGCGCTCAAAAAGCATAAACTGTGGAAATAGGCCGATAAACTCCACTAATAGGAAACCACAGTTACAAAACACTTATAATACAGAATTAGTAACTCGTTACGGCCCCGAAGTCAAACAACTTTTCAGAAAGCTTGAAACATCATTGAACAAGGTAGCACTAGAGGAGAACCACCTAACATTCCTATACAAAGCCCGTGATAACAACGTAATCCCCACCGGGCTCAACATCAAAACTCCGATACTCAGCCGGAAAATATCACTAATCGCAAAGAGAGCTAGCGAAGCGTTAGTCAAAGAACGCATCAGACATCACCGTGTCAGAAAGTACCAGCTCGAACACCAATCCAACGAAATTAGAGAAACCATTCGAAATCGAGTGAACGAACAAGACTTTGATAGGTTAAACACGGCTACCAGAAGTAAATATTCGAAGACCAAGGCAATGCACAAGGAAATTCAGCAGAAGAAACTCGAAAAGCTAATGAAGGAGAAGAAAGAACCAACCAACATTAATAGAAAAAACACTGTCATAAACATCTCTAAACGACAGTTGAACGAAAATGAAATGCAGGTTCTGGACAAAGGCTTGAACTATGCGATAACACCGAGGTATATTCCGAAAGTAGATTTAATAACGGCAGTCGAAGAAACAGCTATGAAATTAGATCCTGAAGAAGCCGAAGAATGCAGAAGTAAGGTTAGATCAGTCCTAGATTCATCTAGGCGAACTAAACCTAACCTCTCTAACCTAGAAAGGAGAGCGGTCATTTCCCTTAAGAATGACCCAGCGATCAAAATTCTCCCGGCAGACAAAGGAAACGCGACTGTGGTAATGCATATGGACACTTACAACAGTAAGATCCAAGAACTACTAGATGGAGGCGAGTACAAACGAATACCAAAAGACCCCACACCATCAATCGAAAGACGGATTTACCTGACGCTGGCAAAACATAAGGGGGAGTTCTCCGATTACCAGAGAACTAGACTTACCCCACACTACAGCAAACCTCGGCATCTGTACGGCCTACCAAAGATTCAAAAGGAAGGAATTCGTCTGAGACCAATTGTGAGCTCGAGAAATTCTCCTTGTCACCCATTAGCACACTATCTGCTAGGTATCATCACACCCTTATCGGGAAAAACTGAGTCTATGGTCAAGTATACGCAGCACTTCGTGGTAACCATCAGAAACTTCCAACCAAACCACGAAGAAATACTGGTAAGCTTCGACATTGTGAGTCTATTCACAAATGTGCCTACCGATAAGGCACTAACTATCACACAAGCTGGAAAAGGATGAAACGTTAGACGAACGCACGCAACTCTCGGTAAACACAATAATGGAACTTCTGCCAATATGCATTAGAACTACATACTTCCAGGTAGAAGACAAATTCTACCAACAAGAGTTTGGGATGGCGATGGGTTCCCCACTACCACCCATAGTGAGCAATATATATATGGAAGACTTTAAAGACTAAGCGATATCCGAATTCACAGAAAAACAAAGGATGTGGCTTAGATACGTGGACGATACCTTCGTAGTTTGGCAACACGGCAAGCATAGGTTAGATGAATTCCTAGATCATCTAAATAGCCGCGCACCCTCCTATCAAATTCACAATGGAATTGGAGTCGGAACAAAAACTGCCATTCCTGGATGTACTTGTACACAGGAATGACAATACTTTCACAAGTGTATACAAGAAACCTCCCCACACGGGGAGGTACCTACACTACAACTCTAATCACCAGAAAAACGTGAAGTTAGGTGTGGCAAAATGCTTATACGATAGAGCAAAAACAATATGCTCAAAACAAGAGGTCCTGAACAAATAAAAAGAAAATATCGCTAGAACACTCAAAGAAAATGGCTACTCCGATCTAACACCTAACCTAAACAGGGAAAGGGTAACCGAAAAAGAAGAACCTAAATATACAGCGATAATACCATATATACAAGGTACCTCAGACAAAGTACGAAGGATAGGCAGCAAATACAAGATACGCACTGCCTTCAAATCAACCAGAACGCTCAGGGGAATACTAACCAAAACCAAACCAAACAATGAAGATCAGAATTCCAAGAATTGTGTACAACCTACCATGTGAATGCGGCAGAGCATACATAGGAGAGAGCAGTAGACCACTCAAAGTGAGAATTCAGGAACATAAGAACAACGTCCGTAAGGACGAAACAGAAAGATCAAGAATCGCCGAACATGTCTGGAACGAATACCACCGCATCCAATGGGATAACATACAGATAGTGGCAAAGGACGAGAACACAACTCGTCGGAAACTAAAAAAGACACATACATCACACTAGCAAAAAATCCAATAAGCCAAGCTAGTGTAGAAATGAAATGAAACCCATATGGATTCCAATAATGCGCGAAGAGCTTAAGCGCAATACACCTGCGCAAGAAGTTACGGCGCAACATGCGCAATAAACTTTTCCGCAACCACGAAAAGTTTAATATATATATATATATATATATATATATATATATATATATATAACATTTGAATTCGACTCAAGTGCGAAAACAGTCCTTCTCAGGACTAAGCCTGATGACGGAAGCAAAGTCCGCTTCCAAAAGGTGCGCTCAAAAAGCATAAACTGTGGAAATAGGCCGATAAACTCCACTAATAGGAAACCACAGTTACAAAACACTTATAATACAGAATTAGTAACTCGTTACGGCCCCGAAGTCAAACAACTTTTCAGAAAGCTTGAAACATCAATGAACAAGCTAGCACTAGAGGAGAACCACCTAACATTCCTCTGCAAAGCCCGTGATAACAACGTAATACCCACCGGGCTCAACATCAAAACTCAGATACACAGCCGGAAAATATCACTAATCGCAAAGAGAACTAGCGAAGCGTTAGTCAAAGAACGCATCAGACATCACCGTTTCAGAAAGTACCAGCTAAAACACCAATCCAACGAAATTAGAGAAACCATTCGAAATTGAGTGAACGAACAAGACTTTGATAGGATAAACACGGCTACCAGAAGTAAATATTCGAAGACCAAGGCAATGCACAAGGGAATTCAGCAGAAGAAACTCGAAAAGCTAATGAAGGAGAAGAAAGAACCAACTAACATCAATAGAAAAAAACACTGTCACAAACATCTCTAAACGACAGTTGAACGAAAACAAATTCTACCCTGATATACCAGCTCGTCCACTTGCTCCACAATTTCATCTTGGAGAGTAAATACTCTACTCTCCTTTCCACCTTCTCGATTCAACACCAAAATCATAGTCTTGTTCACGTTTACCTTTGGGTGCATGCTCTCACAAACTGTATCAAACTTTCTCAGAGCAGTCTGTAGCTCATCCACACTGTCACTTAATAAGACTGTGTCTTATGTACGGTGACATCACACAGCCTTGTCACACTCCTTGCCAATATTAAAGCATTCACTCACCCTAACAATGTCCGACTTTTTTTCCCTCAAAATCATTCTGCATTTTATTTCCTTCCACAACCATCTCCTCCTCTTTACTTATTCTCATTGCCTCCTTATCTACTTTATTTCTTAATCTGTCCCCTCATAAATCGTTTTTTCTCAGTCTCATTTTTTACACTAATCATTGCCATGTGCGCATATTTTTTCTTACATACTGCCTTTTTTACAGACTCATTTCACCAAGCAAATTTTTTTCTGTCTACCTACAGTCACTCTTCCACATATCCGCACGGCACAATTGACAACACAGTTTTTCAAGCTTATACATGCACTTTGAACGCCGGTGTCTTTATTTGTTCGTTCCACACTGTTTCATTCACATTCAACTCTCGATACAACTAAAAAGTGGTCCGATCCTCGCATTACTTTTGTGTCTTTCAGCAGGTTTCTAAGCCGTTCATCATACACTATCAAATCTATCATACTTTTAGATTCACCTCTTTGCCATGTATACATGCACATTTTTGTGTTTAAACCACGTAAACCACACAGATGTTCACCATTCTCATTGACTCTTTGATCTCCGAACTTTCCTAGAACGCGTTAAATATGTTCTCTCTGCACACCCACCCATCCGTTAATATCCCCCGCTATCATCACTCCTTCGTTTGACTTACATACGTTCAACACGTTCTCTACTTCATTTCAGCAGTTCTCATGCTCCTGGTCTATTTCTCCATTCACCGGTGCATAGCATGCAATAAGAAAAATTCTTCGAAACTCCACTTTCATTCTAACCCATATTACCGGGGGAGATACCAATTCGTACTGTTTAACACATCTTTTTGCTCCCTTCGCTTACGATCGCCCCATCTCCTTTTGCGCCATGCACTTCAGTCTCAACTCCTGACCATAGCGCTAGGCTGCCATACTCCATCTCCACAGCATCCTTTCCTTTGTCCTTTGTCTCCGATACACACATAATATCAAGGTGCCTTTCGTACATTACATTCGCAATTTCAAATTCTTTACCATGCATACTTCTAACATTCCACGTACCGACTCGCCATTCATTCTTTACATAGTCGTCAGCAACGGGCCTGTCTGTCTCGGCCTTGACCGCCCTTGTAGCCAGGTCGATCCATAGCGAGCAGACCGGTTACTGGCTAAATCGTGCCTCGGGCGATGTAGCATTTCCTACTAACAGTATCGTCCTACCACCGACAGTTACTTAAAATAGAAAATTGAAACAGTTTTTCATTTTAGGTACCAAATTTTGTACACCAAAATTTGGTATCTAAAATGAAAATTTCAATTTTCTATTTTACCTGAATTAGTAAAATGTCAACACAGCAAAATATATGAGAATTCAGATTCTGAGTAGGGAGAGTGGGCCACAGTGAAACTTTTTATTTTTAGGCATAACTCATTCTCTGTTCACTATAAGTGAAGTTTTCTTTATGGGTAGAAATTGTGAAACATTTGCGATGCAGTTTTGGTAAGAATAAATATAAAATTATACCAAGTAAATTTTTATTGCCCTTTTAGAAAACATGACAACTGTTTCACTGTGGACCAATTATGGTACACAATGAAACGTCGAATAGTTTACAGTGAAACATAGTTAAAAAAGTTTAAAAAAGTAGATTAATTATCTCACGTCAAGTGAGCCAAAGGAAATGGAAATGGAAAAATTCAAATAGTTCGACATCCTTTTCGTGTTTCGTCTGGCTTCGGGCTGAGGCAAAACACTTCTGATGTCACGTATATTCACAACAGAAACATCGGGTTCAGTTGGAAATAAAGCTGCAATGTCCAAATTTTTGTCTTGCGCAAGTAAGATGTTTCATATTCATCACCACCCAATTCATCCAGTACCTTTCAGATGTAATAAATGTTCATTGAATCTAACAAGAACGAAGTCTTCTTTCCTGGGCGTATTTATTTATGAACTACTTTACATGTTTTATGGAATGAAACATAAATATGTGGAAAAAATTATTGGCATTGGCCATGACCTTAAAAATACAGGTAGGCAGCCTGTTAACACCTTTAATGCTGATTGTATTATAGTAATGACGCTAAGCAGCGCATAAGGTATTGTAAAAAATGAAGACTTGGGAGAACAACATTAGTAAACTATTATTAAAAACGTTGAATGCTGTTTTTAATCTATTTTGTGTGTCACGGATCCGTGACGGTAATGTCTAATGAAAATGTATTTAAAAATGCTATATGACGCGGATTCGTCACATTACATTGACAGTAAATAAATAGGTAGTACTATTAAAAAAAGGTAGAATCTAGAGGTTACAGTAGTTTTGATTATTTAATCTAAATTTGATAAATTTGTTTATCTAATCTAATCATAGGATCTCCGCTTAACCGGGATATAATACAGCTGTTGGATCCCCGCCTGACGGGTCTCTAGATTCAGCCTTAAAAAAACCGTAAAACTTTATTCATATAGTCGGGCCGGCGAGAGGTGTTTTATGACTCATCTTTTAGTAAAGCATGGTTTAAGATTTTAAAAACGTATGTCGTTATTGGTTCATATAGTTAGTAATTTTGAATACCAATGTTTCTAGGTTATTTTCAAATTTAAGCCGCTCTGTCAAATTTGAATAAAATTATTGTTCGAATATCTCGGGATTAAGCATCCTCAAAGTCTTAAAAATCCCCATCCACTCGTATAAAGTGGAATTTCGTTTAAGGTCTGTTCGCACTTATTATGGCATGTAAAGTCCACAGAGTGTGGGTAGTCATATCATAAAAATATATTGTACAACTGTAAACGATTATCAGAACCGAGGCCGGGTCAACAAAATTTCGTTTTGGATCTGTTTAACAAATTAATTATGTAAATAATTTTCAATAAGAAACGAATTAGCTAGCAGTAAGCAGTGCCCGAATGAAGTACGAAAAGTTTGGTTAATTGCGGAGGATCGTTTTTAGCCGACAGATCTCAATGCGTCAAAAGAGTCAATACTGTAATTGGGTTATCTAAGCCACTAATAAATAACTGATTTTGTCATAAATAAATACATTGTAGTGGATCTTAAAAATGAGATTTATTATTAGTTAATAATATAACCGATTTTAAAAATCTCAAAAAGTTCTAAAAAATATATATTGGATTACTCAGTGGCTCAGCGGTAAGGTGTCAGACTAGTAACTGAAAGGTACCAAGTTCGAATCTGAGAGTAGTCAAGTGCTTGGGAAAAAATATCTATAACATATGAATTCGACTCAAGTGCGAAAACAGTCCTTCTTAGGACTAAGCCTGATGACGGAAGCAGAGTCCGCTTCCGAAACGTCGCGCTCAAAAAGCATAAACTGTGGAAATAGGCCGATAAACTCCACTAATAGGAAACCACAGTTACAAAACACTTATAATACAGAATTAGTAACTCGGTACGGCCCCGAAGTCAAACAACTTTTCAGAAAGCTTGAAACATCATTGAACAAGGTAGCACTAGAGGAGAACCACCTAACATTCCTATACAAAGCCCGTGATAACAACGTAATACCCACCGGGCTCAACATCAAAACTCCGATACACAGCCGGAAAATATCACTAATCGCAAAGAGAGCTAGCGAAGCGTTAGTCAAAGAACGCATCAGACATCACCGTTTCAGAAAGTACCAGCTCGAACACCAATCCAACGAAATTAGAGAAACCATTCGAAATCGAGTGAACGAACAAGACTTTGATAGGTTAAACACGGCTACCAGAAGTAAATATTCGAAGACCAAGGCACTGCACAAGGAAATTCAGCAGAAGAAACTCGAAAAGCTAATGAAGGAGAAGACAGAACCAACCATCATCAATAGAAAAAACACTGCCACAAACATCTCTAAACGACAGTTGAACGAAAACGAAATGCTACCCAGATATACCAGCTCGTCCACTTGCTCCACAATATCATCTTGGAGTAAATACTCTACTCTCCTTTCCACCTTCTCGATTCAACACCACAATCATAGTCTTGTTCACGTTTACCTTTAGGTGCATGCTCTCACAAACTGTATCAAACTTTCTCAGAGCAGTCTGAAGCTCATCCACACTGTCACTTAATAAGACTGTGTTTTATGCACGGTGACATCACACAGCCTTGCCGCACTCCTTGCCAATATTAAACCATTCACTCACACCTCCTCTCACCTTAACAAATGTCCGACTACCGTTGTATATATTCTTGCCTGCATTTCCTCACTTCACAATCGTCCCCTACTATTCCATTGTTTACATTCATCACTCCTGCAGTGTTCTGTTTTGGCCACGTTTTGTATTTTTGGCCCATTACCAGAATATTTTTTTTTCCCTCAAAATCATTCTGCATTTTCTTTCCTTCCACAACCATGTCCTCTTCTTTACTTATTCTCACTGCCTCCTTATCTTCTTTATTTCTTAATCTGTCTACCTACAGTCACTCTTCCACATATCCGCACGGCACAATATTGACAACACATTTTTTCAAGCTTATCCATGCACTTTAAACGCCAGTGTCTTTATTTGTTCGTTCCACACTGTTTCATTCACATTCAACTCTCGATACAACTAAAAGTGGTCCGATCCACACTCCGATCATCGCATTACTTTTGTGTCTTTCAGCAGGTTTCTAAGCCGTTCATCATACACTATCAAGTCTATCATACTTTAAGATTCATCTCTTGCACATTTTGTGTTTAAACCACGTAAACCACACAGATGTTCACCATTCTCGTTGACTCTTTGCTCTCCGAACTTTCTAGAACGCGTTAAATATGTTCTCTCTGCACCCATCCATCCGTTCATATCCCCGCTATCATCACTCTTTTCTTACATACGTTCAACACGTTCTCTACTTCATTTCAGCAGTTCTCATGCTCCTGGTCTATTTCTCCATTCACCGGTGCATAGCATGCAATAAGAAAAATTCTTCGAAACTCCACTTTCATTCTAACCCATATTACCGGGGGAGATACCAATTCGTACTGTTTAACACATCTTTTTGCTCCCTTCGCTTACGATCGCCCCATCTCCTTTTGCGCCATGCACTTCAGTCTCAACTCCTGACCATAGCGCTAGGCTGCCATACTCCATCTCCACAGCATCCTTTCCTTTGTCCTTTGTCTCCGATACACACATAATATCAAGGTGCCTTTCGTACATTACATTCGCAATTTCAAATTCTTTACCATGCATACTTCTAACATTCCACGTACCGACTCGCCATTCATTCTTTACATAGTCGTCAGCAACGGGGCCTGTCTGTCTCGGCCTTGACCGCCCCTTGTAGCCAGGTCGATCCATAGCGAGCAGACCGGTTACTGGCTAAATCGTGCCTCGGGCGATGTAGCATTTCCTACTAACAGTATCGTCCTACCACCCGACAGTTACTTAAAATAGAAAATTGAAACAAGTTTTTTCATTTTTAGGTACCAAATTTTGTACACCAAAAATTTGGTATCTAAAAATGAAAATGTTCCAATTTTTCTATTTTACCTGAATTAGTAAAATGTCAACACAGCAAAATATATGAGAATTCAGATTCTGAGTAGGGGAGAGTGGGCCACAGTGAAACTTTTTTTATTTTTTAGGCATAACTCATTCTCTGTTCACTATAAGTGAAGTTTTCTTTATGGGTAGAAATTGTGAAACATTTGCGATGCAGTTTTGGTAAGAATAAATATAAAATTATACCAAGTAAATTTTTTATTGCCCTTTTTAGAAAACATGACAACTGTTTCACTGTGGACCAATTATGGTACACAATGAAACGTCGAATAGTTTACAGTGAAACATAGTTAAAAAAAAGTTTAAAAAAAGTAGATTAATTATCTCACGTCAAGTGAGCCAAAGGAAATGGAAATGGAAAAATTCAAATAGTTCGACATCCTTTTCGTGTTTCGTCTGGCTTCGGGCTGAGGCAAAACACTTCTGATGTCACGTATATTCACAACAGAAACATCGGGTTCAGTTGGAAATAGAAAGCTGCAATGTCCAAATTTTTTTGTCTTGCGCAAGTAAGATGTTTCATATTCATCACCACCCAATTCATCCAGTACCTTTCAGATGTAATAAATGTTCCCATTGAATCTAACAAGAACGAAGTCTTCTTTCCTGGGCGTATTTATTTTCAAAATGGTCATCAACATCAGATAAACTCAAATGATCACCATCAGAGCTCCAGCATATCTTAGTTCTACATCTGAATCTGACGACTCATCATGATGTTGTACTTTCTTTACTGTTTTGACCTGTGTTTGTTTTCTACCACATTTAATTCTGATATTCTGATTTGAGTCTTTTGTGAAATATGCTTTCTGTTTTCTTTTTCCATAATAGTGTGCATTCTGTTGCGATGGGCTTGGCTCATCAACTGGATTATTGTTGTTTGATACTGGCTGTGCTGGTGAGCCACAGAAACCAACTTCATTAACATCTTCTTTTGAAGAGCTGGACACTACGTTAGTTTCCACAAGAGGTCTATCAGTAACTGCCGAGCTAAAGAAATCACTGTCTGTGAAAATGAATTTATTCCAAGGATAGATTCCACACTTTCTAAACCCAGCCATTATATTTGCTGGTGTTAATGTTCTTGTGAGAGCTTCAGATACACTTCAGATATCATAAATCGATAGAGGAACACCCGGATGTCTAATCATCCAAGATTGACAGGCAGAATTATAGTACCTATTGAAAGGAGCAAATACTGACGCATCAAGGGGTTGAGTTTTATTACTAGTATGTTGAGGAAGTGTTAGTATGTGTATCCCAGCATTTCTTGCTTTATCCACTACTTCAATGCTAATATGGCTCTCGTGATTGTCGAAGATTAATAAAGTAGGCCTCTCTTTACAACTTCCTGTATGTTTAATAAAATGATCCATAACAAGGGGAAACAATTCAGCATTCATCCAGCCCGTAGAATTAGCCAAACCAAGGGTTTCTGAAAAACTACCCTTCAGCATCTGTTCTTTAAATTTTTTTCGGGGGAAGACCATGACTGGTGGAATATAGGTGCCCACAGCGAAGACAATAACACATGTTGTAACCAGCTGCCCCCTTTCACCACTTGTACAGCTGTTAACCTGTTTAACCCCATTTCCTGCTACACTTTTCTTAGGAACATGTATGGTAGTCGTACTAGTTTCGCCTAAATTGAAAATGCGTCAGTTCTGGTATTCGATTAAAAAGTTCCTCTAATTTGGTAAAAAACTGGTCGATATTGTGCCGGTTAAAGGAGGTTAATCTTGAGAGACTACACTGTTCAGGTTGGCGAATACTAAGATTGCCTCTTCTTTTTAAAAATCCTCTAAGCCAATCTGGCCCTGCTGCCTTATTTTGTTCCAATGATTCTGGAAACCGTTTCTTGTTTATTACTGCACATTCTTATGCCAGGTGTCTTACTTTGACGGTAATCAACCCATGGGCCATTTGGATACATGTCTGGATATAGTTAGCTAATGAAGATTCCTCATTTTCTGTAAAAATTCGGTTTGCATCATAATGAGGTTCCATACGAACGTCGATATCGGGATTTAGCCGTTGCTTTTTAACATATCGAAATAATGTCACGTATTTTACATTAAAATTCTGGGCAGCTTGCCTCAATGACATTCCATCATGAAGAACAGCATTAATAGCCGCTGTCATATCTTCTTTAGATGCATACCCTATTTTTCTTGGTTTTGGCTTCCTTGCCATCTGCAAAAAAAATAATTATACAGAGCCTGTACATGTGGTATGCAGTGAAACGGTTCGAGGCCTTTTGTTGGTACACAGTGAAACGTTTCACTGTGTACTTTGCCACGGTGTTTCAGAGTGTACTTCTAACGAATTTTGCAAAAAGTTTTACCGAAACTTAACCACACATTATACCCGCAGTTTTAATGGAAGACAACCATTCGAAATCAGTGAACGAACAAGACTTTGATAGGTTAAACACGGCTACCAGAAGTAAATATTCGAAGACCAAGGCACTGCACAAGGAAATTCAGCAGAAGAAACTCGAAAAGCTAATGAAGGAGAAGACAGAACCAACCATCATCAATAGAAAAAACACTGCCACAAACATCTCTAAACGACAGTTGAACGAAAACGAAATGCTACCCAGATATACCAGCTCGTCCACTTGCTCCACAATATCATCTTGGAGAGTAAATACTCTACTCTCCTTTCCACCTTCTCGATTCAACACCACAATCATAGTCTTGTTCACGTTTACCTTTAGGTGCATGCTCTCACAAACTGTATCAAACTTTCTCAGAGCAGTCTGAAGCTCATCCACACTGTCACTTAATAAGACTGTGTTTTATGCACGGTGACATCACACAGCCTTGCCGCACTCCTTGCCAATATTAAACCATTCACTCACACCTCCTCTCACCTTAACAAATGTCCGACTACCGTTGTATATATTCTTGCCTGCATTTCCTCACTTCACAATCGTCCCCTACTATTCCATTGTTTACATTCATCACTCCTGCAGTGTTCTGTTTTGGCCACGTTTTGTATTTTTGGCCCATTACCAGAATATTTTTTTTTCCCTCAAAATCATTCTGCATTTTCTTTCCTTCCACAACCATGTCCTCTTCTTTACTTATTCTCACTGCCTCCTTATCTTCTTTATTTCTTAATCTGTCTACCTACAGTCACTCTTCCACATATCCGCACGGCACAATATTGACAACACATTTTTTCAAGCTTATCCATGCACTTTAAACGCCAGTGTCTTTATTTGTTCGTTCCACACTGTTTCATTCACATTCAACTCTCGATACAACTAAAAAGTGGTCCGATCCACACTCCGATCATCGCATTACTTTTGTGTCTTTCAGCAGGTTTCTAAGCCGTTCATCATACACTATCAAGTCTATCATACTTTAAGATTCATCTCTTGCACATTTTTGTGTTTAAACCACGTAAACCACACAGATGTTCACCATTCTCGTTGACTCTTTGCTCTCCGAACTTTCTTAGAACGCGTTAAATATGTTCTCTCTGCACACCCATCCATCCGTTCATATCCCCCGCTATCATCACTCTTTCTTACATACGTTCAACACGTTCTCTACTTCATTCCAGAAGTTCTCACGCTCCTGGTCTCTTTCTCCATACACCGCATAGCATGCAATAAGAAAAATTCTTCGAAACTCCACTTTCATTCTAACCCACATTTTCGCTCTTTCGCTTACGATCACCCCAACTCCTTTTGCGCCATGCACTTCAGTCTCAACTCCTGACCATAGTGCTAGGCTGCCATCCTCCATCTCCACAGAATCCTTTCCTTTGCCCTTTGTCTCCGATACACACAGAATATCAAGGTGTCTTTCGTACATTACATTCGCAATTTCAAATTCTTTATCATGCATACCTCTAACATTCCACGTACCGACTCGCCATTCATTCTTTACATAGTCGTTAGCAACGGGGCCTGTCGTTTTTGCGGTGTTGCCAATGGAATATTTATTTGTATATCTTAAAATAATTGTTTCATTAATCGAATTTGGTTAGATTAAGTTAGGATAGGTTCCTTCAGGACCCTTTATTAATGTTAATTCACATTTAAAATTTACATGAAAGTACCAATACCAATTGGCAACGCAGCGTGCAGAAGTCGGGGTATAAATTATGGTGGGATGGCAATATAAAATGTTTAAAAACGGCGAAATAATAAATAATTAAATACCAAATATTTATTAAGAATAGTCTCATGATTTTGTTATCAATGTCATGAATTTCAAACATCGTGCTCATGAAAAAGCAGAATTTTGATCTCACAACACTGATTACTATGTACAAAACATTGAGCAGATATGAAGCTTTCAGCATATTTGTTTTATAGGTATATGGTTTTACTACGAAAAACTATTTACTTTCCAGGTTTTCCTGTGTATCTTTTATCTTCCATCAGAGGCAGATCTAAGGGAGGTGGTTCTCCCCTAAAAGGATAAAAGTTGCCCTGGATGACTTCACAAGTAAATAATAGTACATACCTTACCATATTACTTCATTTTTAACTTTTAAAGTATAAATGGTATATCTTAAATATTGAACCTTAAATGGTGCCTAAGCCAGCCTTAAATGTGTTTATAGTTAAAAGTAACAAAAATATTTCGAGTTATTTTAAACTTGGATGACCTTTTTCGTTTAAACAAGCACTAAACTTCATACATAGACCATTTTTCACATAATTTTCCTAAATGTTTGAGGTTAGTTATTTTTCTGAACGATTTTTCGTCACACCCACAAAAAAATCCATTCCTATCTGCCATTGTGCTTCCTTGTATTTGTTTGAATTTTATTCTCTCTCTTTTAACAGAATTTAACTCATGAATGACCTTGTTTATCACTATCATCTATGTTAAAAGAATTTAATTGACTTAACAGCATTTTTAGCACGGAAATCCTAAAAATGAAAAAAGCGTCATACTCAATAAAAGATGTAACCCAATTTCGTGAACCACTAATGCTTAAAGAAGGGAAAGAATGACAAAATTCAATTATAGTAAGGTCTGTATATTAGGAGACTTATTTCACTTATTAAATATTAAAATAAATGCAAAGGAATTGAAGAGGAGACTCATTCCTGGATGGAACGTTTGAATAAAATGTATAATCCAAATATGGGAGAAATTCTGAATTGAGAAAGATGTTATGTTAAAAGAATTTAATTGACATACCACCTTCTTAGCACGGAAATCCTAAAAATGAAAAAAGTGTCATACTCAATAAAAGATGTAACCCAATTTCGTGAACCACTAATGCTTAAAGGAGGGAAAGAATGACAAAATTCAATTATAGTAAGGTCTTTCACTTATTAAATATTAAAATAAATGCAAAGGAATTTGAAGAGGAGACTCATTTCTGAATGGAACGATTGAATAAAATGTATAATCCGAATATGGGAGAAATTCTGAATTGAGAGAGATGGAAGTTAAAAAATTTGTGTATAATTTTATTTATATAAACAATATATAGTTCACTGAAATTCCGAGTTGTACAAACTTTCCAGTATTTTGTTAACTTGGATTTCTTCAGCTACCAGTAACAGTATGTCATCCAGTATATGGTCTGATATTCTACAAAACAAAAATTAATAATAACTACCTTAAGAATAACTATTAAACTAACTGTTCTACAACTATCCAAGGAGGTGTTCGTGTTACTTTGATGTACATTGGCTTATCTTTCATAAATCTTGCATGTTGTAACTTTCCATGCAAAATAGTTTTTAATCGAGGTTTTGAAAGTGGAACCAATTTTCGTAAATATTTTATTGGTAAATGACTTAGATGTAGAGAACTCTTTGATTTCTTTGTGCTCAATTTTTTTCCTTTTTGGCTGCTCTTGTCAAAAGTTTTAACATCACTATTCTCATTTTTGATCTTTTCTGTTTGTTCGAATTTTAAGTCATCTTCTGCAAGTGTTACTAATGATGGACACGGTTGTTTTGGTAAATTAGTTTGTGAGCCAATATCTCGTATGCAAATTAATTGAGCATTTTTCTCTCCTTTAATTTCTAACGTTTCCCTGAAAATGATTAATACTTTTATTAGTCGATAAATTTTATCAAAGAGTGTGTCATTTATATGACTCATATACTAACCAATTGTTTTGTAGGGATTGAGTATATTCCTTACTAGTCATTTGTTCTATAGCTTCTTCTTTTAGTTCCTCAATGGAATTTTGTAAATTGTGAATTTTGTATCCATTGGCAATACCAATCTTTCCATTTTTAATTCTCGATTCAACTTTATGTAGTAAATTTGGTAAACTTTGAATTGTTTGTGATTTAATAACCGGCTCGGTATGTGTATAACCATTTGCACATGACCCAGTTTCATGTTTGTTATTGATTTTTCCACTTAGAGCCATCTCCAACAAGCCTTTTAATAAATTTTCTAATTGTTTCTGACTCATCTCCTAAAATAGAATTAAGAATCAATAATATAGTTGGCTTATTACATTTAGCTAATCCAGTGGCCTGTGAACAATTGTCTTAATTCATTTTGTCAATATGTCATAAATTTTAATTTGTCTTTACAATGGTAAGTATGGATCATAAGTTGTGTGAATTGTTAACATTTTTTTTTAGAACTCTACTTGTGTAGCTTGTGAGCAATCTATAACGGGACAAGTATGTACGAATTTAGTTGCATATTTATAAAATGTGATTGTAGGTTTTAAGTGCACTAGGGAAAACTTATCATCCTGAGCACTTTACATGTGCTAAGTGTAAAGCACCAATACGTGACAGTAAATTTCATCAACATGAAGGTTTGCCATATTGTGAGGATGATTACACACAAATGTTTCTTAAGAAATGTTTTGCTTGTAAACAACCAATTCATGATGTAATGATGTACTATTATTTTCAAACTCAAATTTAAATTTTTTATTGTAGAAAATTATAAAAGCGCTTGGTGTTGAGTGGCACGAAGAGCATTTTGTATGCACTACTTGCCAAACAAGTTTAAGCGGTGTAAGCTTTTTAGAAAAGGATGGTTATCCATATTGTGCAAAGGATTATTATGAGAATTTTGCTGATAAATGCACACAATGTGGTAAACCGTTAACTGATCAAGCGGTAATTGCACTTGATAGGAAATGGCACCAAAATTGTTTCATTTGCGATGTTTGTATATAATAATTAGTCTACTGATTTTCTGTTTACTATGTTTTTCAGAAATGCAAGCAACCAATTATGGAAGAATCGTTTACAACACAGAATGGAAAACCTGTATGCAGTAAATGCACTTAACTATTACTTGTCGATTAAATAATTGCTTCATAACTACTCCCAAAAATATGTATTTATATATTAATTATTGAAATACACCATACCTAAGTAGTTTTGTTCATTTGATAATGTATTTGACAAGATGTGAGATATATTAGGCTACCATTTTTAGGAAGGTATATATTTTTTATATTAGATAATTACCTATTTTGTAAAAGTTTAACTGTATTAAAGGTAATTGCACATTTTAGTAATAACCAATAGACAACGGGGAATTTATGATTGTACTTGTCTGTAATAAAGTATAATCATTTACAGTATGATATCTTTGATTACAAGTTTTGTACAACTATCAGTTCCTTATTTAAAATTGTTTATTTGTAATTTTTCTATTTAATGTTATTCAACATCGAGTTTTATTTTACTATAATACAATGATATCAATAATCATTGACTCAGCCGTTCTTATGAAACATGACGTTAGTCACCATTTGCCCCAACATATGTGATAGTTTACCCCTATTACTAAAGATAACCTAAAAATTGATGTTTAATGTTTTGGGAGTGCCAAAATTATGCAAAGAACAAAAAGCGAATTAAAACAAATGATTAATTCATTTTACAAATTGTTCCTTCCAATTATGGGTAACTCTACAACTATGTTAAGGTTAGTATTGGTGTGCCATCATTTGTTGTGGTAAATGGTTACTAACAATATGTTTCATAGGAGCGGCGCCACCTTATAAACATTAAATGTCAATTTTGAGGTTATGTTTAGTATGGGCCATTAATCACATATGTTGCGGCAAATGGTTACTGGCGTAAAGTTTCACACGAGCGATTGTCGAGTATTTTTAATCGCGCTGTACACTTATCTACAGACATAAATTTGTGGAGTTTTTTATGTAGAGGTGCTGAATTCAGGTGACATTAGTTATTATAGTAAAAAATAATAACTAATGATGTACATGGGACTATGAACTAAAACCATTTATTATACAAACATAAACTTTCACGGTTTTCATTCATGATTAAGAATATTTTCCTTTTTGGATTAAAAAATATGAATATGAAGCCGCTCAGATAAGTCTTCCATTACAATTAGGTGCATGTATTTGAAAGTGTACTATGGAATGTTATCTCATTTTAGCAACGATAAATAACTAGATCTTTAATAGATATCCTTCTCCTAACAATTTAATTGGAAATGTATATCCTTGGAAACCATTGCTTCTTGGAACGTATTTGAAGAATAAATTTAATAGGAGGTGGATATTTCGGGTCTAAATATCATTAAATCGCCTTGAAGGTGACGTTCCAGAACATCATCTACGTACGAAGGCTAACGATGAAAAATGCTACAATCAAAAGACAAATTTAGCAAAGTTATAATATCGGTTGCGAAGTTGTAAAAAAACTTAATTTCAACATACCAATTATCGATCTAGTAAAATTCAGCATAGAATTATTTTTAAAATTGTATTAATTTTAAATCGACTACCATTCTTCATTATTTTGGTATACAAACAATGTATAGGTTTTGCTGGTACACCACGCTGCACCGTTCGATTATAATAATTGAGTATGTGGCTCAGTTGCCACAACATTAAAGAAACCGCGAAAACCTTTAGCGGGAGGAGGGTGAGTTGCAATAAAATATGTTTGCATTCCATTAAGAGTGCACCAGAACTACACTCAGGTGATACAACATTTTGGTGCATTATATCGGTGTGCTGTATTGAGGCCACGTGACTCCATCATGCCAATCTTTAAAAAACGCCATAACTTTTTAGGGGGGGCGGTGCTATAATAGTTATTTACGATGAATCCACCTTACGCGTCGCTTAGGCTTATTGAAATAAGTGGGTTGCCGGCTAAACTCGTTGAAGATGGTCGAAAGTTTTAGTAAGAACGGTAATATCTGTCAATGTGTCACTTGGATTGGAATGTTTCGGGCGAGATGTTAAAAAAACTATTATCTGAAGCGGCGAAAATAGCTAGCCTTCCCTTAGTTATAATGTGGTGACACTATCTTTGTGACCGCGTGATCAGTCACCTTAGACTCTCGCTTTGCTACTTAGACGAACCGATTGTTTCTTCTTTCACTCAATACGTATTTATTTACTAAAATCTCTCATTGGTAAAAGTTTATATTGCGAAATATTTTTACCACAACTTGCTTAATACAACGTATTCTACACAAGTAGACCTTAATGTTACACTACTACAAATAGTACACATTTTTCTTCCCCTTTTTCTCTTATTTACCAAAGTATGAATCTGTAGACACGTTAATTATTCTTGCGCTACACTTTGAGTACTTGGCAGTGACAGTTTCTTATAACAACACTGCCGTATACAACAGTTTTTTTATGAATTGGAATGTTTTAATTAAATTTTAAAACAATTCAGATCATTCATCTTTTCTGGATTTTCCCTGGTGCTATATAGCAAATATAAGGCATTTTAATGGTCTCAAAATAAACACAGGTGTGATCCACAGGTGGTACACATTCCCGCACACACCCACCTACGCATGCACCCACCCACACACAGACACAAACACACGCACGCATGCACACACCCACGCACGCACTCACACACCCACGTACGCACCCACAACACACACACTAATATATATATATATATATATATATATATATATATATATATATATATATATATATATATATATATATATATATATATATATAACACATACACTTACTAAAATCAATTTTGGTTAACAAATTACGAACATAAACATGTACAAGGTGAATAGCAACTGTATTTACAAACTGTTAAAATTTTAAGAAATAGATGAGTGTGCAAGTACAGTATTATAATTTAATATAATAATCGTTTATTATAAAGTTCTGCATATCCGAAAACATCTATATAAAGTTAGCTGCCCACTTAAAACATCCTGAATTGCACAGACTGCCCTAAACAACCGACAATGTCTTTTCAAGTTTTAACGAAACACATGTTTCATTGTTTATTGAGTGTTGTTTTTGGCGAAACATTAGAGACTTATCTTTTGTAGGGTACAACCACAGTTGTGTAGGACGGATGGTACACAAAATGCCTTATTTCGATGATTATGGGTATAATGCTCACTACAACACCATTTAGCTCATGAAGTGTATGTTTACCACCTAGCTCAGTGTGACGAGCCTTCTTACCTAGAACTACAAATTAATAAGATGTTTTTTATGACATACACAAAAGTCACAAATCAGAAGGTATAAACGTCACTACAGCGTTACCCGCCTTTAAATTTCTAAAGGGATAACGTCATGAACACGATCTAAATGTTCGCATAAGACAGAAATACGAACTCACCTTACAGATTCGGTTCACCCTATAAAAATAAAACGGCTTACGATATATGGTGTAATGAAATGCTATCTCTATGTACTTAATTCTAAAAATTTAACATGAAATTGATCTCATAACTCTAGGTGTTTAACTTTAATTTTAAAATAGACATTATTAGAATCGGTACAAAAAATAATGTAGTAATTTGAGTACATTATTACTACAAATGGTTATTCAAAATGGTAGGTAATACTCTATGTACGATAGATACCTTACGTAAATATTACTACAATCGCAATACGGTAATGAATTTGACTTATTATAAGCATTGTTGAAATGATTGGTACAAAACAGGTTTTTATTTCGATTACTATGTGCCAACGGAGGTACAACAAAACGCCATCTTTTGATGACTGTGTACCACCGGTGATACACACAAAAAGCCTTTTACAAATATAAAAATGTGCAACGTGAGTATCAGCCGTATACACAAAGCGACGAAAATTTTAAAGAACCAGATTAGTGCGCATGTGCAGAATTACAATCTGATATGGTAATTGTTTTGCTGTGAAGTAGCCAAAATATGAATATGAGCTTAGCTGCTAACTAAGAGATGAAAATGGCGATTGGTGGGATCTTGAAAAAGGATGTAACGCCAACATAAGGCCTTTTTGTCAAAGTCTTGACAGCATATACGCACCTTTGACACATTCTTGAAACTTCCAATACATCTAAGGTTATTTTGGCAACCTTCTGCACCTACATCTAAGATTCTTTTAGAGGGCACATTCTTTAAATTGGTCTGGTATTTAAGGTTCTTTTAACAGATTTCTGCCCGGCATTGATATGAATATGAGCTTAGCTGCTAACTAAGAGATGAAAATGGCGATTGGTGGGATCTTGAAAAAGGATGTAACGCCAACATAAGGCCTTTTTGTCAAAGTCTTGACAGCATATACGCACCTTTGACACATTCTTGAAACTTCCAATACATCTAAGGTTATTTTGGAAACCTTCTGCACCTACATCTAAGATTCTTTTAGAGGGCACATTCTTTAAATTGGTCTGGTATTTAAGGTTCTTTTAACAGATTTCTGCCCGGCATTGATATACTGTCCTTTTGATCGATAAGTTCTTGAAATTGTCCCAATACGTAAGGCCCTTTTGACAGATTTTTGTCTCTATGTCTTGAAACAAGGTGCTTTTGGAGGGATGAGTCTTCAAATTATCCGACATCTACGGTCCTCTTGTCAGATTTTTGTCTCAACGCCTAAGGTCCTTTTGGCAAATGTTTACACCAACCTTTAAGGTTTTTTTGGTAGGAGAAATTACCAACCTCAAAGGTCTCCGGATTCTGATGGGGTACTTTACAGCCTTGTGCATACATTTGGTACTCACCTTGTAACAGGGCAGTCACCGGAATAAGGTCATTTGAGTACCACTGGTGGTACATAACAATAGAAATTAGGCCTTTTATACACCACTGATGGCACACAGTAATCGTTTTTTTGTGTAACACCGGTGGTACATAGTAATCGAAGTAAGGCTTTTTGTGTACCGCTATCGTCAAAAAGTGACTTTTTGAGTATCACCGGTGGTACACGTCCCTAGAAGGAGGCCTTCTGTGAACCACCAGTGGTACACAGTCAAGAAATAAGACTCTTGTGGTTGTACCATACGAAAATGAAAGTCTCAAATGTGTTTCGTTAAAAACAACTGTTATTCAACACAAACAATGATTCAATTATTTTTACTATAATCAGTTAATACAAAAACTCAAATATGTGTATCTTTAAAACATGGTAAACACATCGTTGGCTATTTACGACTATTTGGACAATTAACTTCATATAGATGTTTTCGGCTATTCTTTACTTTAACAATTATCATATATACTCAAATTCTGCACATTGCAGCCATCTGGTTTTTTATATTTTTAACACTTTTTACTTACCATGTACCGTGTATCCGATTTAGTTGTTTTTCAAAAATATCTTTGTTGTTATCAAAGATAGAAGTTTGCAGTTTTTACATTCACGTAGTACTTTGTTGACCTAGTTTTCATGGCAAAATCGAAAATGTTGTATTTTCTTGTGTTTTCAACTTATAGCCAAACGTTGATATTTTTACTTTTTTCAAGGTCTTATACCTCGGTTAATACTATTATACTGATGTATTTCGAGGAACTAAGGAGAGGAACCCGTTCCTTGATCTGAGCATGCATTCAAAAACTTTCGTGTGTATATATATATATATATATATATATATATATATATATATATATATATATATATATATATATATTCAGGGTGTCTCGACGATAGCATGTTAGACGAATAATGAGAACAGAAAAGCCGATTCAGCTGAAAACTTATAACTTTATATAAATGGTCTACTTACTGAAAATATTTTCATGGCGGTGTCACTTCCGGTTATACCGGAAGTCGATACCAACTTTGTTATTTTAATTACAGTACCACAGTTTGTATTTTATTTTCGGTTTCCGCATAAAATTTTACGTCTTCTACTATCAGATTTGGAATAACTATCTCTTACCATTATTAAGAAAAAAAATAATTTCAGGTTTTAGCAACGAAAATTTGAATCTACTGAAAAATTAATATTTCATGAAACATAAAAGGCAGATAAGCGAAACTTGTACAACGGTTAGACATGATATTGCACTATGTTTTCAGTATTAGAAATTTTTGAAATTTATTTTTAGGGGAGGTTTGGGATTAACGGTAGTTAAGAAAATAAAAAATGTCAATGGGTCAATTTTTTTAAAATTGCAACTGGTTTTTTTATATTCTCATTCCATTCAGAATTTAATTACCTATCTGCTGATATATCATGTTCCTATACCTAAACTGAACAATTTTCGTGTTATCTGCTTTTTTTGGAGATGATGTAGTAAATACGCCGTAAATTAATAGTGTGCTTTGTAATCTGTTTTGCAGCCTGTCGTATGATACCTTCAATCAGTAGGCTATGCAATTGAATTGTCAAATTTATAGTTTGATTTATAATTTGTTCTCATTGTTAGTAGCGACAGCATTACATTTAGGTAATCTAGCGGCAACCATAACATTAAAATGATAACAGTTTAATTACTAATTTAGTCTACTTTTTAAAGACCTACTTAAATTTTTATGCTTCCATTTAAAATTGTAAAGAGAAAACACAATATTAAAAAAATATTAAACAGCGCCCTCTAGCATTTATGCTATTAATCAGATTGCTTCAAATTTACAAATTTTCTATTGTTTAACAAAAGCTCTTTCAAACAACATCAAGTTTATTAAAATCGTCCAGCAGAACCTGAATTAAAGGCATTTCTTCGTAACAAGGTTCCCACTCTCCCCCATCCATTATTTTAAGAGATAGACTAAAACTTGTCAAATAAAAAATATGCAGAATTTGTCGAGGAATCTGATTATAATATTTAATATGCCCCTTAATTGAGTAAATTTTGAAAAATTTTGCTTTTTAAAATTTTAACTGTCAAATACGCCCACTAGCGGTGGACCTACAATTCTGAAAATAATTTCCAGGCGTTTCTTGAGGCCACTTTCGTTATAAAAATTTTTTTCCCGAACCTGTGCTATAATCCATTTCTGAGATATGGCCGACGGCCGTTCTTAGTTGGCCACCCGGTACAAGTTTCACTTATCTGCCCTTTATGTTTCATGAAATATTTATTTTTCAGTAGATTCAAATTTTCGTTGCTAAAACCTGAAATTATTTTTTTTTCTTAATAATGGTAAGAGATAGGTACTCCAAACCTGGTAGTAGAAGACGTAAAATTTTATGCGGAAACCGAAAATAAAATAAAAATTGGGGCATTGTATTTAAAATAACAAAGTTGGTATCGACTTCTGGTATAACCTGAAGTGACACCGCCATGTTCATTTATATAAAGTTACAAGTTTTCAGCTGAATCGGTTTTTACGTTCTCATTATTCGTCTAACATGCTATTGTCGAGACATACCCTGTGTATATATATATATATATATATATATATATATATATATATATATATATATATATCTGTGTGCGTGCGCGAGCGCGTGCGCGTGCGTGTGCGTGTGTGTGTATCTAGTTTAGATTAGATAAAACTACTCTAACCAAAATATAAAAAAAGTTAAATTGACCGGGAATCGAACCCGCACCGAAGTCGATGTAGGCGTCCATTCTACCACTAGTCCAAACGTGCTCTGCCAGTTTGAAATGCTATTTGAGGACCACTTACATTAAACCAAAAGTGTTTTAGGTGCATGCGCAGATCAAGCAACGAGCTCCTCTCCTTAGTCACTTCTTACATTTCGTCAATGGTACTTGAATTCAGCACTTCGCAATATAGAGGTACCGTTGCCGAAAAATATCAGTATAAGAGTGTTAAGCGAGGTATAAGACCTTGAAAAAGGTGTAGAAATATCGAGGTTTTGCTATAAGTCGAAAACAAAAGAAGATACTAAATGTAAAAACTGCGAACTTCTATATTTGTTAATAACAAAGATATTTTTCAAAAAACAACGAAATCAGGACACACGGTACATTGTTATATTTGTAATTTAATAACTAAGGTATTTTTTGCAATACCGTTAGAAAGATTCATACTTGCTACATAGAGCCAGAGAAAATCTAGGTAAAATGAGTAACTCATACTTATAATGTAACCATTACGCCTGTTTTGAATGTGTGTCTGCGTGTTTGCTTGTTTACTCTTTCTTGCGGAAAACCCGCAAGTCTAAATGAATGCATTAGTTGTTTTGGAATGTTTTCTTGCATTGCATGTTTGGGTGTTTGGCTATTTTAGCGCTGCATTGAATCTTCTATTTCACTTTTAAATTGTACCGAAATATGGCTTTGCAATTTACTATTACATTATACCCCCAGATGTCGTTGAATATTGCATGTTAACTTCTAATTGTCCCTCAAGATGGCACTGGAGGTTTAGTTATGTTTTGAATTATACCACAAGATGGCGTTGTAAGCTGTGTGCTAACTTTTAATTAGACCTCAAGATGATAGTACATTCACTTTTAACCTCAAAAGGGGGACAGCGAATTGACCTTTGACTTAGTATAGAGTGCGCGAGAGATAGTATTTGTTGGCTGTTTTATTTGTTTTTTGGGGGATCCATATATTGTATTTCGTTGTTCAATTGAAAGCCACCTTTGGTCAAATTAGACTTGAAAAAAAATTCATCCAGTTGACGTTCTGTAACGTCAGTAATGTTTGCAACTCTCACGAAAAATCAGTCCGTTTTATTTATATTTCATAGTCATTTTAAATATTGCGACTTTGAAATGACATTTGTTATAAAAAATCCGTCCAAGTTTGATCAACTTGCGGTCATTCAATTTTTGTGTGTTGAGCGTTTGAAACCAATGCAAATCCATTTCCGATTACAGACAGTTTAAGAAGAAGCGTATTTTGCCTATCCAACTGTAAGGAATGGTGCCGAAAATTTAGAAATGGTAAAGAGGGAACAAAATATGCGCCGTGACCAGGTGAATTGTGTACTCCATCAACAGACACCTATATAGTGCGTGTGGACGGTTTGATTAGAGAAATCAGAGCGAGGATCCGTCCATAGTATCGTACAGAAACTGGGTTACAGAAAAGTTTGTGCGCAATGGGTTCCTCGTCTTTTGCTGAAGATCAAAAATGTTTACGGATGGGTTTGTTTCAGCAATACCTTACGAAGTACAACGAAAATGGTAATAAGTTCCTTTTATCAATAGTTACTGGGGACGAAACTTGGTGTCATTATTTCAAACCATCCAGTAAGTTGTAATCGATGCAATGGAAACATTCAACGTCACCATCACCAAAAAAGTTTAATGCACAACCCTCCGCAGGCATTTTGTCTGACAACAAAGGAGCATTACTGATAGAATTTAAAGAACAAAGTCAATATTATTCCAAATCCATATACAACAAAACTCTGAATAAGCTTCATCAAGTAATAAGACGAAAACGTCCAGAAAAACTTCCAATAGTGTCAGTTTGCTTCACGACAACGCGCAGCCTCATGTGTAAAATGTGGTGAAAGAAAATTTGCAAAGAAACAATGGAGGGTTTTAGAACGTCCACCCTACAGCCCAGATTTATCACCTTGCGATTTCCATATCTTTGGTATACTGAAAAAGGTATTGAGAGGTAGACGCTTTGAATCGCACGCTGAAATACAAAACACCGTCAAAGAATTCTTCAACCAACAGCCACGAGAATTTTGCGAGCAAGGTATAAATCGGTTGGTGAAGCAGTGGGATATGTGCCTGAATTATGGAGGTGATTATTTGTAAATTTGTTTCCGAACATGCTGGAGCAAGATGTTGGGTCAGGATGTTGTGGGAATAACAGTGGGAGAACCAATCAGAAATAACTTTCAAGGAGAAATCCAAGTTGGGATATGGGTTGTCCACCTATATATATATATATATATATATATATATATATATATATATATATATATATATATATATGGGTTTAAAAAGAAGCGAAAATCTCACTGAATAGGGATGGAAGTTGAAAATAGAACCGGCAAAGAATATGGCTGAAAAGGGGCGAAGGAAAATGAACGGAGCTTAACACCGAAATCCAAGACGGTGCCGAAATTCCAAACGTTTACTTATATTTTACAATAATTCAAATTTTTACAGAGCCAAGCATATTCAAGATAGAACCAGATTTCTGGCAAAAACTTTTTTTCGAGAATTTTATTTGATAGAATGTGTGCGTGCGTGTGTGCGCGCTTGTGTGCGTTCATGTGTGTATGTGTGTACTGATATTGAATAAATATGTAGTTTACTTACTTTTTGCTCTTTAGCTGTAATTGTATCACATAAAGTTTTTAGAATGGGAATTATTCCTTCTATTTTTTTCATATTGCATCCATTAACACAATAATTATGCTGTCTTGTACTATTGTCTCCATTCTGCTTATGGTTCTCCTTATCTCTCTGCATATTAACAAACGTCTCAATTTCATCATCATTTTTGGGCGTATCTACAGGTGTTTCCTTAATATTCGACAAACATCGTTTCGGAAAGAATTTAGCTTTTAAAGGAACTTCTATAATTTTCGGTTTATCAATAGGTGGTCTGTGTTTAAAACCTGCCGTTTTGTATCGAGACTGTACCAGATTTGTAGAATATCTGTAACATAAGATACCGTAAAACGGGATGAATAGAAACATTTTTCCACATTTCAAACTCGGTAGCTGAGATACCATTTATTTTATTGCTAACGAAAAATGTTTAGTCATAACCAATAGATTAAAGGGCATATTGCACACATTTAAAAAAAGTTCATGTTTTTTGAAAAAAAACCGAAAGTAGTATTTTTCTATTTGCCCTCCAAGCAGAGTGAATAGAAACATTGCTTTATTTTGCATGAATTTTGCTAGTATACCATCCAGAACGCCAATAGAAATACAGGGTGTCCCAGGATATTGTGACATATTTGAAGCGCTTATAACTTTTAAACCAATTGAGATAGAAACGAGAAGTTTTCTCAGGTATGCTTTATGTTTCATTTATACAGAGGGTTGAAAAAATGGTCAGTTTTCAATTTAAATTTTTGATTCTTTTTTTAATGGAACACCCTGTGTGTTGTGGCATCTTTCGATAGAGGCATTCTTCCACTTTCTAAAAATGTATAGTTTGATATGCTTATAATAAAAACTAACACAGTGATTTAAATTTTTATGGCAACATGTTCGATACAAATAAAAATTCAACAAAAAGCAGCAAACATTTTTAATTACCATAGAAAATACATAACATTATTATCTTTTCAAACTAAATTGCTGGATGTGTCCCCATTATTATCCATGCAATTTTGAAATCTAAACTGCAAATTTTTTAAAGCATTTTCCATTTCCTGAGTAGTGCTTTCAAAAACATTGATTATGTTATTTTTGAGTTGGTCCATAGTGTGTGGAACGGGCGAGTAACAACGATCAAGTAGGCAAGTCAAAAGTCAAAATGACAATTGAATTACTATTTTATTTGTTACGTTCTGCCAAATCATTTATTGACATTATTTTCTCGCTGTCTTTATCGCATACTTTTAATTAAAATGATATAACAGATCAAGAAAAAGCAGAAGCTGTACTTCTGTACAATAAAACTAATTCTATAACAATAACCAGAAGAAGGTTTCGTTTGAAGTTTGAAAAAGCGCCTCCATGCAGAAATGCCATCATAAATTGGATCAGGAAGTTTAAAGACACTGCCTCCATTAAAAGAAAATGCAGATCTATAATCCAACAACATCCAAATTATTTCAATCGCCTGTTGCAAGTAAGTGATGTGTTAATACAAAATAATTACATGATTTCTATCAGAAAAATATCTGCTAATGTGAACTTTTCTAAAAGTGAAGCTCAGAGATGTTTAAAAATTCTAAACCTTGCTCCTTACAAAATCCAAACCTTCCAAAAGCTTCAACCGCGAGATATTGAAAAAAGATTATTGTTGTATGAGACCTTATTGGACTTGTTTAACCGCCAACCTGGTGTTACTGTTATAATGTCAGATGAAGCCGCTTTCCATATAGATGGAAAAATGAATAAGCATAATTGTAGAATTTGGGGAAGCGAACATCCTAGGCGATTCAATGAGTTTGAGCGGGATACACCAAAAGTGAATGTATGCTGTGCTGTTTCAAAAGAAAAATTGTATGGACCATTCTTTTTTTCCAAAAAAACTATTACTGGAATTATTTATACGGATGTGCTCCAAAAATTTCTTTTACCCACTGTTGGAACAAGATGAGATAATACAAAAAGCATACTTTAAGCAAGACGGTGCCCCTCCCCATTTTTCTCAGATAGCCAGAGAATCTGTATATAGAATGTTTGGTCAGAGGTGGATAAGCAGAGCGGGACCAATAGAATAGCCGACACATTCTCCTGAACTAACTGTGCCTTACTTTTTAAAAGGGGGTATGTTAAGGATCGTTGTTACTCACCCGTTCCACACACACTATCGACCAACTCAAAAATAACATAATCAATGTTTTTGAAAGTATTACTCAGAAAATGTTGGCAAATGCTTTCAAAATTTTGCAGTTTAGATTTCAATTTCAAAAATGCATTGATAATAATGGGGGGGGGGGGGGGCATCCAGCAGTTTAGTTTGAAAAGATAATAACGTTGGTATGTATTTTCTATGGTAATTAAAAATGTTTTCTGTTTTGTTGAATTTTTATTTGTATCGAACATGTTCCCATAAAAATTTTAATAATTGTGTTAGTTTTTTTTATAAGCATATCAAACTATACATTTTTAGAAAGTGGAAGAATGCCTCTATCGAAAGATGCCACAACACACAGGGTGTTCCATTAAAAAAAGAATCAAAAATTTAAATTGAAAACTGACAATTTTTTTCAACCCTCTGTATAAACGAAAAACATTGATTGCAAGTCAGAATAAAACTTTTTGATACATAAAGCATAGCTGAGAAAACACGTTTCTATCTCAATTGGTTTAAAAGTTATAAGCGCTTCAAATGTGTCACAATATCATGGGACACCCTGTACTTAAAAAAATAGTTAATTTTTTTTAAACACCATATTAAAAAGAACACGCTAATATGCATACAAAATCTTTTCTTATGCAACAAATAACAAGAAAATAAAATAATTCTTATCTTAAACAAAGCAAAGTATTTAACGTTATAGGTCAATTATATTTGGTAGGTAACACTAGGAACAAACCAATAAACATAACTTTAGAAACAAAATAACTAATTAATGTCATTCTGTTTTATTGGAAATTTTCAAATTTCTCTCCTTGAACTGCTTTGGAACGTAATAACATCATCTGATGGGTTAATTCATCCCACAACTTGGTCGAAGGAAAAATAGCAAATATCTGGTTCCAACCGGAAGCCATAAACGTATCCTGAGAATGGCTTGGTTGGACGATGTCTCAAAAAAGTTCCACAAAGATCGTCTTCTTTATCAATGTTCTGTAACACTTTCCCAATATAAAATTTGTATGTTAGGTTTTTTTAAATGTGGTTGGAAAGAAAACCAACATCCAGTCTGATATTTGGATATAAACCTTTGAAACTGGAAAAACATGTTTAAAGAATCTACCCTTGAAGGAAACACCATTGGTTGATTCCTTTTTACGCGGTTGAGTTGCAGCAATGTGGGCTAAAGGGATATTCATTTCTTCATCATCATCTTCTGATTAGGGCGATTCTGCAAGAATTTCATTAAATTCGGGTACCTCGATTTCTTCCTCTTCTTCAATTAATTCACTTTCTTCATCACGAAAGTCTGACCCAGTTACATTTTTACAAGCTACCACACTAACCTTCTTTCGTCTCTTTCGTGGTGTAGCTGTATCGGAGTATCGGAATATCTCATGGATTTTAGCAAGTCCACAACTGCAGTATTTACATTTTCTTCAATGGCTTGTACATTTTCAGTAGGGGCACTTGGGAGAAAATTTAGGACTTGCTTGAGGTCTAGAGGGTAAATCCCACATTTTCTGAAACCAGACTTAATATTTTTCTCCTGATTGGGTTTAATGCTGTCCATTAACTCTTTTATAAAATGGGAAATCGATCTTATGGTATGGTGGCTGCCCTTCTTCCCTCGCCTATCTTTTCTTTTCAAGAATTTTCCTCCAAGCTGCCTTCAATGGGCGAAAAAACGGAACATCAAGAGGGTGAGTTGAGTTTGATGGCAAGAAAATGAAGGAAATATTGTGATTTAAGCACTCATCTACCGTTTTTAAAGAAAAATGACTCGAGAGGTTGTCCCCTATAAGATACTTTTCCTGGCAACTCTTTTAACGCTGGAGTTGCAATTTTTGTAACCCAGTCACCAAAACTAACAGCATCGAACCACCCGCTTGGACTTCTATTATATCTGGCACCCTTGATTCCGCCAACTGTCCACGATTCATATAAATTTTGCGCCTTATATACTAAGTGTGTACAACACTTTACCTTCTGCTGTTGTCGCAAACATGACGGAAGTGCAGTTTTTGGATGTGTTACAGACCTGCTCGGGATAGAGGCAACCGCGTTTAGTTATTATGCGTTTTCTTCCCGGATCATCGAACAAATTCGTTTCGTCAAAATTGACAATATTGGATGGTGGTACTCGGATTAATTCTTCCTGTAGGTGATCAAAATATGATTGATTAGTCTCCGGCGATACCGCCACTCTCAATCTTTTTATATTTTGACACATACAAGTCCTAAGTTCCGACTTGTGACGTTTAAGAAAACAATGTAAAAAATGTTTCCCCGGCAAATTGTTTTTAAATTTTGGAATAGTTTTGCCTTTTCCATCAAGATAGCCTTGTACCATTACTCTAAGGTCATACTTATCCAGAGTATAACCCCAATTAGTACAGGTAATTAATTATTTCAATATACTTCCTTTCTCTATCTTTGTTAAGGCAGTTTATCCTCCTTGTTTTTTCAAATTAGGCTTTTTGAAATGTCTATATAGTACCGAATAGTGGATGTTATATTTCACGCTTACATTGCTATATGACATTCCATTTCTTATTTCACGTAAGGCCCGCTCAACAGTCTCCTCATTTGATTTTTTATAAACCTTGGATCTTAGATCATATACATAGTCGCGTGGCATAATTAGTCTGAAAGCGAAAAGCGAAAAGAAACAGCAGGTGAATAGAAACATGGGTGAATAGAAACAGGGGGTGAATGGAAACAAACGTAGGGTTACGTTTTCATAAAATAAGGCTGACGGCAAAAATTTATTAAACTATAATAATTTCAGAATTGGTAACGCTAATGGGACATATTAAGGTGTATCAGGAATGATTTGCAAGCTAGTTACATATTTCTTTCTTACCTGGGCACATAAAGTTTATCCAGTGTCTGGAACGTGGGAAAATCACATGTTCAACTGAAATGACAGTTATGCAGTGTCGCTAATAGTAAAATTATGCAAAACACTAACTTTCAGTTATTGGACTAGTAACGAGTTTATTCACCTAAAGTGAAGCTTCCCTGATTGATTTTAAATAATTTGAGATTTTTTTTAACACATAGTACAGTTTTGTTTCTATCCCCCCTCCAGTTTCTATTCACCCAGTTTCACAGTAACTAAAAATATAAAAATTCCTAGCCATACTAACAATCAAGACCCAGCCTATATCGTTTCAGCTAGGGGCGCGATTTCTTTATATGACAAGACCAATAATTAAGAAAAGACTTTCCAAAATTCGTGTTTTAACATATCGAAATCACCCTTACAGGTTTAAATATTTTATGCTCTAAAACAATTTTTTTCCTATCTATTAAATGCATTTTACCTTCCTTTCTACATCTATGTATGTCGAAAGCAAACGCAATCGGAATTATTTTTACTCTCTCTAAATCAACTATAACGATAACAATAAACAAAAACAACGAATAACAATAAATATCAGCACTAAATTTGGAAAAATGTAACCAGGAATAATTTGAGAGAAGTAGAAACTTCAAAAATCAAATACCTAAGTAATGGCAGAACGTTAATTATTTTGTTTTTTGCGTTACCATGGTTACCCACGGCTATCCACTATTATCAATGTAAATTATAGAAAAAAATCATTTTGTCACGTTATTTATAAAAATAAATATAGACTATGCTATATTTTTGAAAAGCTCTTGGCAAGGGGAAAAAGATTTTAAAAAATATATAGGGTGTCCCATAAAAAAAGTAGGTTATGTCAATATCTCAAAAACTGTGACCTCTAAAGAAAATCTGAGTATCGCCACTGGATTCTACGTAAAAAAATCTACAAATATCAGTTTTTACTTTTTTAATATGTCTGACAATAACAGAGTTACAGGGGATGACTGAAAATGTAATTTTTCCAAAATCACCTTGTAGCACAAAAACTAAGATGGCTATGGCAAATTTGATTAGTGCATCTTTGGTTTCATTAAAAAGTAGCACGGTGTCGCGAAAACCGCAAGGTTCTAACCTAAAAAATAAGCCAGATACCCCGTAAAACATACGAAAATGGGACAACCTGTACAATGCTAAAGTTTGAAGAAGTAGATGAGTACGCATTTACAGTATTACAATTTAATATAACAATCGTTTGTTATAAAGTTAGCCGTGGCCGTAAACATCTACATAAGGTTAGCTGTTCAACTAAAACATCGTGAATTGCATAAACTGCCCTAAACAACCAACGATGTGTTTACCAAGTTTTAACGAAACACATATTTCAGTGTCTATTAAGTGTTGTTTTTGGCAAAACATATTTGAAAAGTAGATTGCATAACTTCTATACCTACATATGTATATGTAGGTTGGAAGGTAAAAATAACTGGAATTAAAATTATTTCATTTCTTTTAATTTAAGTTAGCATCTAGGTGTTTATTAACCTCCGTCTGTTACGAAGTTTTAAACGTCCATTTGACATAGATTATTATTTTTGCGATTACATTCTTGCCTATTTTCGTAATGAACATCTTATAAAATAGGTTGCATAATTATCCTTAAAAAATGTTATTAAAATTATTTCATTTCTTTTAATTTCCATTTTGTAGGTTGGAAGGTCGTGGTGTTCCACACTAGTTATTTTCGCTATGTATTGAACATACAAAGCTGCAAATTACAACACAAAAATTGCCGATCTGGTTGTTGTACTGGAAGCCAGAGACGGAGTAATACATACACGGATAAAGAGGTCAACCGGGTTATGGATGTACTAGTGATGAGGTTACAGGGTGTTTCAAAAAGAACAAATCACTTATTAGACATCGAGGTTGTAAATATTTGACGCTTGTGTTAGGACACCTGAACCATATAACTGGTAACATTGTAAGTTTAAGTATCTTTTTTGGCAGTGCAAATATCAAGATTAGATCTTCAACAACTTGCGAGTTTGTTGTTACGAACTTTATTGAGCTTATACATTTTTTCCTCAAGGTCAAATATTCCAAAAACGAGAAGGAATAAGGATACACAAACTTAATGAAATTCAACTTAGAATAAGACGTAGAATTAAAAAATAACAAAATATAATGAGTGTTCTACTTGTAAATTCAAAGACGTCGGTTCTGGTCAAACCATAGATATCTTACATGGGTCAAACTGGAAGTGATAGAAGACTGGAGATATAACCACAAAAATTCACATTCGCACCTAAATAGTTAATGCATTTTTAATGAACTGGTTGAGTGATAAAACCTATTAATAAGATATCTTCGTTTGAATACGAGGACTGCCTTTTAAATAGTTATAAAAATTAGGAAAGAAAAATAGTTATTTTCGCAACTAGTGCGTTTTTTACACATTTCTTGATGCGAGGGCTTTCTTTTTAACCCGAGGCGTTACCCGAGGGATACAATATAAGGCCGAACACAAAAATTGTAAAAGTGCACGTGTTGCGGACAAAATCTTTTGTAATCGTTTACATAAAATTAGGAAAAAATTAAATTTTGAAACATTTTTAGACAAATGTGAAATTACATACATAAACAAAAAAGTTTATATATTTGGTTATATACTACTTGTTTATGTACAGGTTGTCCCACTTTCGTATGTTTTCCGGTATTTTTTAGGTTAGAATCTTTCGGTTTTCGCGACACCGTGCTACTTTTTAATGAAACCAAAGATGCACTAATCAAATTTGCCATAGCCATCTTAGTTTTTGTGCTACAGGGTGATTTTGGAAAAATTTCATTTTCAGTCATCCCCTGTAACTCTGTTATTGTCAGACATATTAAAAAAGTAAAAACTGATATTTGTAGATTTTTTTACGTAGAATCCAGTGGCGATACTCAGATTTTCTTTAGAGGTCACAGTTTTGAGATATTGACATAACCTACTTTTTTTAATGGGACACCCTATATATTTTTTTTAAATCTTTTTCCCCTTGCCAAGAGCTTTTCAAAAATATAGCATAGTCAATATTTATTTTTATAAATAATGTGACAAAATGATTTTTTTCTATAATTGACTTTGATGAAAAACAAAATAATTAATCACAAATATTGTTCAAATTGCAGGCCATTATGTCTCCTGAAAGTTTCACAAAGTTTATAAATTCTTTTAATAGCTGGAGCCCCATCCTGCTAGAAGAATATACCGTTCAGTTGAGCCAGTGGAATATCTTCTAAAATGTCCACAGTTTTTTCTTGTAGAATTTGTAAATACCCACTAGAGTTTAGGTTTTCTTCATAAATCTTGTAAACTATTTTCGGTTAAAAATAAAGCAGGAGACATTAAATCCGAACCTGCCTTGATGCTCTCTAGGAAAAATTACGTGGGTGTTTTCTTGACTCCAAAACCACGAGTTGTGTCTATTAAGAATTCCCGAACTTGTGAAATGTTTGACCAAATTATTCTTTTTCAAAATTATTGTCCTGAGTTTTCATATTTATAAACCAATTGAAGAACTCCAATCTACGTTCAGCATCACCAGGGTGCAGATGATGAACAAGTTTATACTTGTAGGGTTTGAATTTATGTTTTTTTAAAATCCTTTGCACTGTTGTTTTAGACACACCGGTCTCTTCATCTATTTTCCTGCACGAGGTTTCAGGAGTGGCTTGAACAACTGCTAAAACGTTGATCTCTGATTCCTCGTTCTTTCTGTTGTAAACTCGGGTTCGAGGTTTGTCAAAACATCCATGTTGGCAAAGATTAAATTTTAATTTTTGAAATATTCTTCTGTCGGGTTGTCTTCTTTCGGGATATCTATATGACAAAATAGGTATATAAAATAAATACAAATTCTAAGGTAAAGATTAACTGACCTGTTCAGATAGAGTTCTAAGGCCTGGTCTGCGTTTTCATTAGATAATATGTGCTTCGTCAACCAACAACTTCTGTTGGCTTCGATTCATCTTGCAACACCCAAACAGTGGATTGTTGCTTAGTTTCTGGTTCATACGACTATATTCAAGTTTCGTCGCCTGTAACGATATTACAGGATTTTGCAGTTCTGCGATCGAATTTTTTAAGTATTGCCTTACGCCATTTAACGCGAGCCTGTTTTTTAGCTTCAGTCAAATTCTGCAGAATCTATCTGAGAACTAATTGATGTAAAATTGGATATATTGCAGTTTGTGATATGCCAAAGGATGCCTCTCTCACGATACGTCTCATGTCGATCTTTTACAACCATGTTGCACGCAGCATTGATAATTTTTAGAACCACAACGGGTTTTGGCCGACCTCCACTGACGGAGGGTCGACTACAACAAAATTATGCAAACCAATCATAAAGTGTTTCTTGATAGTGCTTCATTACCAAAAGTTTAACGAAGCGATTCTATGCATTGCTGAAGTTAGGCCTTTACAAAAATCGTTAAAAATCACGGTTATTTGTAATAATATATCGCGATTAATCAAATAACCGGTTAGTTGCATTAGTATTAACCGATAACCAGTTAGTGAAATTTTAAATTTTGGTCAGCACTAGTTGAAAACAAAGAAAAGAGAGGGGGGTTTTAGTGTTCATGGTGAAAACTAAATTATTTCTACAGAAGAAATAGTAAGAGAAGCTACAGCTAACCATAGTGCGTTGTATGTTAAAAAAAGGTAATACTTACCTTATCTGATTGCTAGCTATAATTTCAAATGGTTTTTTCTTCACTTCTTTTCTTCTAACAGAAGGACAAGGAAGAGAGTACATCGAAAGTTTATTTTCCGTTAAAAATCTTTTGCGGCATTTAGCCGATATTATGCAGGAACCAGAAATAGACTTTTTTTTAATTAACGGATTTGCCAACTCATATGCTTTGTTTAAAACAATTTCGCATTTCTCTCTTATTGTCTGTAATATTTTTAATAATATATACAATTCAGAATTAAAGACTTACATCCATCATGTCTTTCTTTTTGGATTCTTCTGCAATATCGGTGTTTAAAATCTTCTGGTATACATCAAATAAATTATAAGTAAAGTTTACCACAATTTTAAGCTTATCAGCAATGATGTTACCAAGCGGAATGTAATTGTGGTACGCTTGAAGAGCTTGCAATACTGTTTGATGTGTGCTAATAACGAATTGAGCGTAATTTTTGCGAAGATCGTTTTCATTTAGCTTCTGTAATTCTGTAATCTGCAATAAGAGTCAATTTTACTTTGAATATTATAGTTTTCATTATACCTGACGTCCAAGATGATATAAGTAGTGCCTTTGGAAACGGGAGCAGAACTCATTCGTTCGAGTAAACCTTTTATTTCGGTCTTCCTCTCCATCAGGCTGTACTATTTTGGTGTTTAACGATATTCTGAAATAATTACATTATTTACAGCATCACAAATGTATATCTTACCGGATATCTTCAATGCAGGATAAAATTTTTTGTAAGAGGAAGTGTAACTTTTTTTCCATCTCATTTTTCTTACTTCCAGTATTTTTGGTAGTTTCTACTGTGTTGACTTTATATGGATAATTTTTAGGCTGTGTATTAGTTTCTTTAACAGTAGACACGTAGACTCTTTTAGCAATTTGGAATTTTCGCGAATGCACCGACTCTTCATCCGAAAAACTACGATTTGTGGAATGAACATAAGAGGTTTTCCTATTTAATTGTGTAGCAACATCACTAAATATTTCCTGAGAATTAGTGCAAGAAATATAATTTTTATTATAACCATTTTTGATAGGCCGGATCGATTGATCAGAATCAGAAGACGATATTACATCTGGATGGATTTTAAAACGCGTATTATCCTTACGTTTGTGCACTTTTTGTGAGCGTTTTTTTATCGCCAGACCTTCTAATAATTTCCCTTGTAAAGAATCATTATTTAAATTTTTAGCTAAAATAATGATCTCCTTAGAACTCGTCTACAACAAAGTTTATGTATTAAGCAAGGTTTTTTTTAAGTAATTCTCACTGGAAAAACAGTGTCAATTTCATTCATTTTACATTTTAACATTCGTTCACAAAAAGTTAAAAAAGCACCTCTGGCTCTAATCAAAGTCTAATAACTTAGTTAAATAAAATGTCAATATTTGGCATATACGGCAAGCCATCTCTGTTGTGTGTAATTATGTGACGTTGCCATGACAACGCACCTGCTTATTTATCAACGACAGGTGCACATTTCAAATTGATCATTTTTTCAATACTTGCATCTAAAGGTTAAGTAATGATTCTTCCAAATATCGATTAAAAATGTTAAAAAGTAAGTTATACATAGGTACATTGTTTGTTTATTTATACACATTACTTCATTTTACAGAATGTTTACTTTGCCAGCCAACATAATATACAATGCCAATCATTTCTAAATGATGAAAAGCACACAACATTCTTCCAGAAGTAGAATGTTGTATACAGACCGAAGACTTCCAATTAATACAATTGTTTTACCACCTTTAGAAGATCATGAAATCGGTATTTTACAAGAGGTTTTGGTATGTACATAATTATATTAAAGACCTCGTGTTCAATCAATTGTTATGATTATTACTTCTAGGTTTAAAAATTCAATTATGCTCTTTTAAAAATAATCGCACTGTAAATATTAACAATTTATTTTCACGTATAAGTACTGATGGCTAATTTGAATAAGAGAATGAGCCAGTTCTTACAGCAGTACAAAATATTCTGGATTCATTCAATAATATAAGCTTCTATTATATGTTAACGGTGACACACTTAAAAAGAATCAGTAAAATTCTTATAGATAGATTGAAGAATGATGTCATATTGTGAGGTTATATCTATTTTAACCATTTTTAGGTTGGCAGCGTACCATACATTTCTGCTAACTAATGTCGTTGATTGTTTAGTCAATGCTAATGTATAATCTATTTTTTTATTTGCTCCCTAGATTTGGGGTGTTTTATTATTACACCAAAAGTATGCTGGTATTTTGCGGTTCTCACTAACCTCAAATGTGATTATATGTCAAAATTAATTTAACAGTTGCCACATTTAATTGAAATGAATAGTAATCACGTATCACTGTATAATAATAGAAGGAGCCTATCGAATTTTAAGTGAAGAAGTAGGGTTCCGCTGTATTATAACTTACCTATAAATTTATTCTGGGGTGTCTTTCAATTGAAATAAAAGATTTTCATTGAATTTCACAAGATAATTTGATACAACTAAAATAGTATATTAAAGTATAAGTGGGTAAAAAGGTCTTTAAAACACGTGCGATTTTTCAAGCACGACGGCGCAACACGAATACTTTATTTTTATTGGTGCACCTTGAAATCATAAATACTAGTATTATTACTACAAAAAATGGAAATAAGAACTAATAATGTAAAATGTGTAAATAAAAATTAATATATCTATCAATATACTTTCTATTTTCATTTATAAAATTAAAAGTGTTAAATAATGTTTAAGGTTTTAAATTTGTTAGTAATATTTTATTTGAAGTTACAAAGTACTCCTGTCAGATCAATAATCAAAAAATTGTTATTTAGACTTCGTTTCTCGAGTTGTTGATGTTGCCATGGTAACTTTAGTAAACGCGCGTTTTTGAAAGATCTATTTAAACACGTTAAGGCGTGCTTTAAATAGTTAAAATGGGGCACCAATAAAAAAAAAACATTTATTTTCAACAATTAAAAACTAAACGCAATAAATAAAAGAACCACACTGCTTTGTTGTTTACTGTAGTTCAAGAAGTTTAAAAATATTTAATAAATGCCAATTAAATCGTGAGTTGAGATTATTTCAGAAGATTCTGTGTCAAAATGTCCTTATTCCATCTCCTTTATTTGTACATCTAAATTAGGTTCATCATTTTCAGAAGAAAGTTCTGAATATGAATCTCATTCCTCGAGAGAAATAATGAATGGTGGAATATTTTCAACAGAAATTGACCCAATTAGTTTTGTAAAGTCTTCCAAAATTATTTTTTCGCAATGATTTATATAACCTTGCCACGTGTCGGACGTATATTTTGAAAGAGCAGGCCGCCGTAAATTTGCAACACTATCTTGTGATTTAGGTTGCGAATTTATGTCTTGCAATAACCCCATGCCAACTCAATTGGATTATGTTGACAATGGTATGGGGGTAAACGAAGAACTTCATGACCATGATTTTTTTAAATGTCGTCAATTACAAACCGTTTAGTATGATGTTCTCGAAATAGTTTAATCAACTCCCTCAATTTTGTTAAATTATCGTTAATTTTCACATTGTGGTTAATCAAATATCCTGCATTTGAGATTTATTGCTAGAAAAAGTTGGTGGTTTGTTCAGCTGCACCGAGTGATAAGGTGCATTGTCCATTACCACCACACATTTTGATTGTAGTCTATCCAAAGCAGGAATTAACTGATTAAGGCCCAATTTTGGAAAAGTTCTGCAGTCATTGTCTTGTGATAGACACGGTCATCATTTTGTGAGTCCAGTAAGTAGTCGCACCCTTGTAAAGAAGCCAAACTTCCAACCTGTGTGTAATATTGTAAAACGTTTGACTTAATTGTGGGAGGATTACTTTTGGAATCCGTATCATGCACCCAACGACGAATATTCCATTTTGGTAAATCCACGTTTCATCCAAAAACACGAATATCACATTATCATCATCACATTGGATTTACCCTTAAAATCCAAATGTTCGCGACTGTCGACCAAAAGTTTGTAGATCCTAAAATGCTCAGATTTTGAATTCTATTGCCAAATGAGTCGCTGTAAATACTTGTGAAAAACATAATTTTCGAATATCGTCACTAGTAGTTGTCGGCCGACCTACTTTAGCAAAATTTGTCTGTTCGTCACGTTCGTTCACAATTTTATTGATGCTCTTTACAGAAACCTGAAAAAATATTAATTTAATACCGGGATATCAACAATGAATGACCGAAAAAAAACTGCTTTTTACAGAATTTTTATCAAAAGTTTATTCCAAGTTACTAGTGAAATTAGGCACAAATATTTATTTCATCTTCGATTGACATTTCATAAACGTACATAGATTTTTCCTTTTTCAATTATTCCTTTATCTACATTTGTATTACATACAATAAAATAGTTTTTTTCAAAACTCATTAATAAATTAACCAGGACTTTCAAGGTAAATTTATTCGTGTATTTTATGCCTTTTACGTAAATAATTTTTTTTAGGTTATAATGCCTTTTACTGTGGAACAAGACAAGTTTATTTTGGAAGCTTATTTCCGAAACGGCGAAAAAGATGTAGATGGGAACTGGAAGTATTCAGTACGATTATGTGTTGAAGAATATCAACATCACTTTCAGAACATCGAATTAGATGATGATGTTTTATGCCGACACATTCGAAGAATTGTTAGTCGTTTTCGTGAGCACGGTAGTGTTTGCAAGGGAAAATCTACGGGTCGCACAACTGTACTTACAGAGGAAGTAGTGGAAAATGTAAGCACACATTTGGAAAGAAGTCCGACAAAACCTTTAAGACAATTTGCCCAACAAACAGGTAATTTTGCATTATACAAAACATGGTTGACATGAATGTGTAAGCAATAAAATAAAAATAATCTTAAAAACCAAAACATTACATAAGTAAAGTTAGATTGACAACATTGTACATATTTCAATATAAGCAATTGTTACAGGTCTTTCTTATGGTACATGCCATAAAGCAGTCAAACGTCAACTACATTTTCATGCTTATAAAATAACGGTTGTGCAAGAATTACTACCTTTAGATTTTCAAAAGCGTTTAGAATATTGCCGATGGTTCAACAACAACTTGAGAGATGACGAAATACTAAACTTAAGTTTCTTTACGGATGAAGCTTGGTTCTATTTATCTGGTTATGTGAATTCGCAAAATTACCGTATGTGGTCAGCAGAAAATCCACACGTTTCTGAAGAAACTACTTTACATCCTGTGAAAATAGGTGTTTAGGCTGCTATGTCACGAAGAAGAATTGTAGGCCCTATTTTCTTTGAAGATACAGTAACTGCGGCTCGATACAAAACTATTTTGAAATCTTTCATTGGTCAACTGCACGATGACGAGCTCCAACATGGATATTTTCAGCATGATAACGCAACAGCTCATACAGCTAATCAAACACCGACTTTTTTACGTAAACATTTTGATGAAAGAGTTATAAGTGCGGGAGTTTGGCCCCCAAGATCACCTGACCTTACTCCACTGGATTATTTTCTATTTGGACATTTAAAAAATAAAATCTACAAGACACGCCTTCATACAGTTGATGAATTAAAAAATGCAATAACTGACGCAATTCAAAATATTACAGACGCTCAATTAATAAATGTATTTGAAAATATGAAACGAAGAGTAGATGCCTGTAATGCAAACAATGTTGGTCCCTTTGAAATTGTTTTATAGATAATTGCCAAGTTTAATTTTATTTTTTCTATTTTTAACTGTAATATAAACATATAAAAGACCATTCATTCCAACGGGTAGTGAGGTGTGCGTCGGGATATCGTTATATTTGTATGTAAATAATATGTGCACTAATTGAAAATCTTTACTCATTATTTACTATACTTTAGCTGAATTGATCTCATTTACATGCACGTTTGAGATCTAAAAAAACAATGCATTATTAATTCATTATTTGCTGTGCTTTAGATCAATATATACAGATTTGAGTTATCTTAAAAAACAATAGGTACATCATAAAGTAGACATGGTGACTAGTTCCATATGAGAAGGACTAAATCAGTGGTATATAATTTGAAATAAGTTTTTGTTCAGAAATTAGAATGCAATGCAAAAGTGATATCAAGCATTAAGTTAAATAAGTTCCTTTTTTCCATTATAATGTATTTGTGATGTTCACCAGTGTACATTCAAAGGTGGTCAGCAAAAATGGTGTACCTGACTTGTGCTGAATATGTTGAATGTATGCATTTATAATAAACTAACCAGTCATACATGTAATTTGTTTTCACTAATATTATTTAACAAATATATCATACATTGATTTCTGATTAATGACAAATTCATTTTAAAAATTCATTTAAATGTTTTAATGTCATTGTAAAAGTAACATCATCCAATATCACTCCTTTTTTTAAATATTCACTCTCCACATATTCACACACTTTCTTCGAGTTCTCAGTTGTAATTTTTTTCAATTCTTTATTGCCAATTGCTTAACACCTTCCATTTGAAATGTCACATTCCTCACTGCTATCCGATTTTTCAATGGGATTTAATTCAGAGTGGTACAAAGGGAGACAAAGGACAGCATGACCATTTTCAACTAGTAGCTTGTCTAGAACGGTTTCTTCAGCAACACATTCTTGTAATTGGGATAATGGCATTGTCATCGTTCCTTCATTTTCTTTTTTCATAAGTTGGTACACATTGTAGATAATTTGACACCCTTGGCTATGAATTACCTTTCGATTATTCATTTTCAACCTGACAACAAAATTCATACATTATTGTCTATTTCAAACCACTCATGTCAATATAAACACAAAGGTCATTAAACGCTCATCTAAACAGTTTTTACTCTCTAAACTGTACATTATTCTCGTAACCAAATTGAGGTTAAAAAGCAAAATTTGTTTTAAACATTACTTTTAATATATAAAAGCACTTACAAAACTTGAATTTGACGAGTAAATACCATGTATTGGTTTAATACACCAGAAATACGCCTTGGAAATCCAGAAAATCTGTAATATCAATTAAAAATAATAAATGATAATTTTTAACCAAATTTTTACATACCTTATAACAATTTCCCTTTAGTCTTAAGAAAGACTAAATTACAATTATTGATGTTTTTGTACGTCTACATAATACGCAATTCGTCATTCACCAAAGTTTTTGTCATTTATGGTAGTATTTATTTTAATATCTGCATTTACGTCACTGGGTATAGCACAATTTTCATTTTAAGGATGCGGAACAGTAGTACTGTTCTAGGAGCGGCACGGTCAAACAATAATGATCGCACTGTATTTTAACAATTATTTGACATGCAATGAAATATTTTTTCGTTTAAATTAAAGCTTTTGCACGAGGAACTTAATTATTTATCAAACTGTGAAAGATTTTTTTATATAAATTATCTTGTGATCTAATTTTTTTAGGCATTGTGAAGTTTTTAAAGTTACAATATCAATCAATTGCAAACTTTCAAACTCCTCTGTACGTTGCTATGCAAACGGATATTTAAAAAAAACTCATTTTTAATACTTAATAAAGGTAACATGTAAAAATAAATTAATCAAATTTGACGTTAGTGAAAAATATTATACCAACCTTGTAAAAATAATTCCCAAATGTCTAGGGCAAATAAAAAAAGATTATGCTCTGTTCCATCTTATTTTGCATTAGAGCAGACCATGGAAATCTAGTGAGAGTGTGGTAGCACCGTCAAAAAAACCAACAGTTACTACCATAGCGTGACTTTTGAAAATAGTAGGTTATATTTTTAAAGTGAAACTAATGCAGCGTTGCAACAAAGTTTTTCACGCTATTTAGACTTTGTTTGCATGAATATCGTTGAATCTCCAGTGACCTATTTAAAAAAGTAAATTTTAGTCTTCAGACCTTCAATGTGTATTACCTACATAAAACTGAAATTGTACATTCTTTATATTGGTCATAAATGACATCATGTCTTACCTAATACAATGAGATGTTTTGTTGACCAAAACTATGTTAAAAACTAATAAGAACGCCTTCTGCTTAATTCGCTTTTCTAAAATAAAAAACAGGGGAGAAATATTCAGGAAATCCAGTACGAAATTTAATAAGTAATCCAAGGTGCCCATTTAAGTAACAAGGAAATACGGGACATGGACGCATCGCCCAAAGAGTCTGAGTGGTACCAAATACTCCTCAGTTTTCATGCTCTCTAGTCTAAGTGACAACTGTAGTGGTTGTTTATGGTAAGTTTTTTGGCGTCCATAATGCAAGTGTCAAGAAAATAAAATAAAATAAATCTATTTAATTCTGCATTTTACTTCAGTTTTTGAAAGTATATAGTTAATAAAATGGCTAGCGAAACGTTACTCATTTGTATATTTTTCCATTGACTATTGGTAAAATATCTGGGCGATCTTGGAGATACTTAAAAAATTCAAGGCTATTCATTTCAAAATTATGTTGTGTCACTAAAAGTCCTTTAAAGTTCTTGCAGTAAGGCTGGCTTTTCGCTGGCCCAAATTTCATTCGTATAAGAAAAAATCCTTTCCGTGGCGTTATTGGATCCTGGTAAACACATACACATTTAAACGATCTTCAATATGTTGGTGTGTGGTATTTCTTCACTCTAGAAGTGGTTAAAATTCTCGACCCATTGTTTGTCAATAGAAACAGAGACTTCTTTCCACTCTTTTGTTTTACATCTTTTAATGCACACAATTTCATCCAAATTTTCCGAATCATCTATGTAAATATCAGGGTGTGGTTTTTGAAAAACAGAGAGTTTCCAACATCTGACCACAAAGGTCCTTTTTTAGAAATGCCCAACGAAACACTTGCGAATCTTCAAAATGTTGCGTCCATTTATCCAAATAGGCTATACAAATAGTATAAAACATGATCACTGACGTTTTAAATTGAATTACGTTACGGTCAGGTCTTCTTCTTCATTTACCAAAGCTACTAGGATAGTGTTAACTCGATTTGGCAAAAAGACTTTATTTTTCCGTTCTATTAATTTTGCTTTAAAATTGATAGAACCATGTATACTTCTACCATTGAAGAATTTTCAGATTCCACTTCCAGCACACATTTATGAAATGTAGAAGCTTGTGAGTGAAGAAACCATACCCAAACTTCAAAAAAATTGTTTTTAAAACTATTACGAATCAATGTGGCACATTTTTCTTTAGAGAAAAGGTAACTCTGTAACAGTTTGAATATCATTAATATTCTTTCTATCGAAGGTAACACCGCTAACCGTCTGGTTTTAACGTATCCCAACAGTTTTTGGTATTCAATATTAACAAACTCTCAAAATTCTTTTAATTGTTCAACCCGAACAGTATAAATGAAGAAATTGCCATAATTTTCACAATAATGGGTTCCATGTCAATAGGCAAGTAGATCAAAAGAGAGCGATTAGGCTTATAAATTACCCGTCCTTAACTTCTCGCATACAGTCCCTTGAGCATAGAAGCATGGTTTCAGTTCTTTCTTTGTATTATCGTTATTACAACGGCTATTGTGCCGGTGAATTACATTCTTTGATACCATCTCCGGCTATCTTTGCGAGAAACACTCGGTTCGCTCATTCACATCATCAGTATGAAGTACAAATCTCCACTTGTCGTACCAAACGGGCGCAATCCACATTTTTCTACACGGCTTCTAAACTCTGGAATGATCTCCCTAGTTCCTGTTTTCCTCTCACTTATGATATGAGAAAATTTAGGGTAGCTGTTCATAAGCATCTATTGGCAATTCATTATCCCTCTATCCATCCTCCTAAGTGTTCCTGAGTGCTTTAGCACGATAGGCCTTATTTAGCCTGTTCAGGTCCACAATCATAAAAAAAAAGTCTGCTGATGTTTAAATACAGTTATGAAGGATATGAGTACCACAGTTCACCCCAACTGAAGGTCTTTTAAGTAACTGCTGATCTTTATGAAAGACGTTATTTTGGCCATGTCTTGCTACTCCCCCAAAATTGCAATCTGTTTTGTCAGCACACATTGTCATTATTTTTGTTGTTAATTCGTATTTGTCAACCGTTTTAATAACATATTCGATATAATGTCTGGAGTTTCACCTGGAAGATCTTAAACTTCCAAAAGTTTTAGATGAATGCTCTTGTCTTTCATAAAATATTTTACGAGTACAGGACAAATTTTTACGCTCTTGTGATTTGAACAATCGGTATAGATTGTTACAAAATTGACTGTGCCAAGATCATATTGTACGGAGCTTAATGATTCTTTTTATAGAATGTTACACACAATACTTTCAGATTTAGTTAGAATACATGCAAATGTTTGTTAGAAGTTACTTTTTATTAGCTTACTAGTGCAACCTATAGAACGATAGAACTGATTGTGGATTTGTCCTTCGTTTCCAAATGTGTCCTTACGGAAAAAAAGACACTTAGCTACTACTAGAAGTAGGAATATCTGCATTTTATGCTTAAGTGGGCTACATGTTGAACAATACCTAACCGCTTTTCCACTATGTGCAAGTAAAAACTGTGCACAACATTTTAAGCACTTTACATCACTATCTGAGGTTGCCTTTTTAATAAATGGATATTCGCATGCCAAATCTCTATTAAGTATACACTTTGTTTTTAGCATTTTCTGACTACCGTGTTAGAGATACACTACACAACGATTATTTATTTAACAGTTATTTATTAACGCTTAACCGTAACTAATGAAATATTTACACTATATTTATTTTCCACACGTACAAGGCACCGTCGTAAGCAAATTCTTTTCTTTATAGATACGAAATATTTACGTAATTTATTAAAATAGTTACATATACGAAATGATGTGTTTAAAAAATGTGAATACTTTCTTTCGTGACGAAGTTACTGCGTCGTTCTTTTCTTGACTGTTACGCACACATGAAAGAAACAACCAGAAATGTATCCATTTAAATCGTGGCTAAATGGAATGCACCACAAGATTTTTACTAAAATTTTGATATCAAACGATGGGGTCTTATTCCAACTCTCACGAGAAGAATCGGATTCCATGTCAATATCTGAATCTCGTGTTTCTCCCAATAATCTTTTTCGTGTGCGAACAAACATTTTGTCACATTGTAGGAGAACATTTGAATATCATCTCAAGCCATAATTTCTGAACCCTATCTTTCAATTGATGTTCAGAACTTATTCGCTTATTGTAATAATTTTTACAAAAACTCTGTCATTTCAATAGGCTTATATTGACAGTGGTAAAGAGGCAATCGTAAAACTTCATACCCATGCTTATTCAAAACTGCATAATTTTTCCCTCTGGACCTAAAAGGTTGAACTCTGTTCCACAGTTGTTTTTTTGTAATTTTGCCCTCAATTTCGACACCGTGCGTAACCAACCACTCCTACAGCAGATCTTTCTCACTAGAAAATGAGGGTGCCTGCTTAACTGCACCGAATGATACGGTGCGTTATCCATAACCACCTCAAGATTTTCCGGACAGTTTAGACAGCTGTTTAATCACGCAATTTTGAAAGCGGTCCCCATTCATAGTTTTATGATAATTCCCATCTTCGTTCCCCAATTCGAGTAAATTGTTGCAGTTTTCCAAAAACCCTAAATTACACCCCGCATATAAAATGGTATAACTTGTATCTTCATTTTTAAGATGAATTAGTTTTGATGTCAGAATCGTGCACCCAACGATGCGATGGATGCTAGAACCATTTTGATAAATCCACCTTTAATCTAGATACACAATTCTGACATCTTGGCATGAACTTTGCAACTGCAGAAATTTTCTCAAAAACTTAATTTTAGTTACAGTAAAATGTTCTGTCCGTTGATACGTTTGTGTTTGTAACCCATTGATTTCAAAATTCTAAATAATGTCGTACGACCCCCATCAACATCGAAATTTGTTTTAACGTGATGATACAGTTTGTTCAATATAAAATATTCATTTTTCGAATACAATTGTCAAATTAGTCGAAAGGTGAAATCCCAAAACTCAGATTTACCATGTTTGCCACAATACGTCGATTTTAAATTTTGAGGTCTTGCAGTTATGATGTCATGGATCACAATAGGTTCCCCATTACAATTCCCCGTTGCACTATTTAATACATATTAAAATTTGCATCTTTGTACTCTTTGCGATGACTTTTGCCATTTTCTCAACAAATTATTATTAGTTCAATATGAGACTTGATCATCATATGCTTTACTTGAGTAAGCAACACAGCATGTATAGTTTTAACGGGACGTTGTCAAATTAACTTCTTGCCATTCTGACAAATGGAAATACCACTAAAAAAAAAAATATAATGGCCTGCTCTAATGCAAAATAAAAAGTTAATTTTTGATGTTGGTACTCAATAATGATACCGAAGCTGTTTTACTCAGTTTGATATTTGCCTTCAACATTTAAGGTTATGTTGTCATTGTGCTGTCGTATGTCATTAGTGAAGCGGATATATCCGGTCACAGTTCTTTTTCGAATTTTTTGACCGATTACAATAACTTTCCCTTGACGTGGGTAAGTTAAAAATGAAAGCTCTTTTAATCTTTAACAAAATGAAATAAAAATATACGGGGTGCGCCACCTAAAGAAATTGAAATATTTTCATAAAAATATTTACAAATTTGGAAGGTTATAATGAACACCCTGTATACAAAATTACCAATATTGTGCAGGCACAAAGTACATATAGCATTAGGCATTTTTCCTACCAAATATTAGAATTTTTACTGTTTAAATAATAGAGAAACTGCTCATTTTTTAAGACCATGAAAATCGTTTACTCCAAATATCTTAAAAACTATGAAACTTAAACCCATATTCGACATCACAAAAACGTTTTTTAAACACAAGGAATTTAAAAATGAAATGAAATACAGGATGTTCCATTTGAAAAAGTAAAATACAGTGAGTACCAAATGTATGGAACCGGCCTTGTTATTTCAAAACTATTGAAGTTAAATCGATCAAATTTAATACGCATGCTGTTTACAAAGTCTTCTATTATTTCCACAGTTTTATTATTTTTTTAACTGACAAGGTCGGGAGCTGCACAACCAACTTTATTTTTTTTTAAATAGGAAGCGGGGTCAAAGCGCGTACCGTTTGAAATGAATTTTCAATTCAGCGACATCCCGCTAGCCATAGTTATCACTAAAGCTAACTTCGCTATTGTAGATTAAAGATTGGGAGTAGGTATTCACTGGATAACTGAAGATTTAGTGAGCGCTCAAAGCAATGGTTAGTTCGTGCTTATTTGAATGTTTTTCTGGAAAGGTGGATTTGACGTCGAAGACGTATTCAATGGCCATCGCGATCATCTGACTTAACCCCACTAAATTTTTACCAGAAGAGTCGTATTTACCTCGATAAACCAAATAACTTGAATGAACTAGTTCAACGAATTTGAGAAAAAACAGCAAATATTCCTCGCGAGTTCATTTTGAATTCAGTTGAAGGATGTTCTAATCGAATTTATTACTGCCAAGAGGTGAATGGAGAACAGATTGAGCATCGCATATAAATGATTCTTGTACTAGATGAACTTCATAAACTTAAAACACGGTTTCAACAACTAAACACTATAAAACAATTCATTGTTCCCCATGCTAACTGGATTTTCAGTTATCCAGTTATCCAATCTTTAATTTAGAATAGCGAAGTTATCTTTAGATATAACTATGACAAGCGGCATGTCGCTGAATTCTACTTGAAAATACCTTTCAAACGGTATCCGGTATGCTATTAAAAAAATCAAGTTGGCTGTGCAGCTCTCGACCTTGTCAGTTAAAAAAATAACAAAAATGTGGAAATAATGGAAGGCTTTGTAAACAGCATGCATATTAAATTTTATCGATTTAGCTTGAATAGTTTTGAAATAACAAGGCCGGTTCCATACATTTGGAATGAACTGTATATTATTTTAATACAAATAATCTCGGGTAAGCAAAAACCTACTTTACTCTATGGCTAATCAGGGAAGATGACTATTGTTTACTATATGTTCATAAAGCGGGCTAATGCCAAATGAACGCTTGTTTGTGTGTTTGCGTATTTCCTTGTCCTTTTATTTTGGGTGTCGCATACTTTGTATGCTAGCAGTTAGCACAGTGTTTGTTCATGAGTTAGGGTTTTAAATAGTTTGATTATTTCCTTGATGTGCATGTTGAGATCGTTTCTTATTACATATTATATTAGCTTCTTTGGTATTGTAGGTAGCGCACCACGAAAATTTTATTATTATAATAAACGTTTGTCAAATCGCCATTGTTACCCCGATAGAACAGATAATTAGTGGATTTTTAATATCTTGATAATACGCCGTAATTTGCTATTGTTTTCAAAATATTTTTATTTATGTATTTTTATATAAGGATGTAACTGGGGTTGTAAACACATTTGGCAGGTATACGCTTAAATATGCTTTACTGAAGGGGAGTAACGAATCATTGTTATTTCTTGATGTAAAAATGTCATTGATCTAATGATTAATTACGGCGGTACAGACCGCGATTAAAAGATATCTTTGTTACTTGAAACCTCGAGAGAGAAATGTAGTGTTGTTACAGACGAATGCATATTTTTAAAATTAAGATGTGCAAGAATTAATATGAAACTGTTCCAACGGAAATTAATGTTTCTTGTTTTTATTACTTTTGAAAAACGGGGGCGGTTTTTTGGGAGTAGAGATAGTTAGTTTTGAAATCGAAGGAGCAGTGACAGTTAGCGTGCCAATTGAGCCAGATCGATTTTTGAGTTAATTAAATACCTTCATTGTAAACCGTTTGTCTTTAAAATAATTCTTGCGTGTACATTTTTCTTTTGAATTCTCCAACACTAAGTTGTCTTTTCTTTCTGGGTTAAACCGCGTATGTTAACGATTTGTGTCTGTGATCAATTGAAGGAATATTTATTCTAGTGTAAGTATGTATTTTTATATAAATGCAGCTTGCAGCCCATCATTTTACCAGCCTATGTAACGTATTAAAAGGATCAAACGTTGCCTTGCAAAGGTATCTTGTTCGTACACGGACTCATTAAGCTGAAATATGTTAAAATAAAAGGCAGTACAGGGTCCTCTCACTCTGGTATTTGTGCATTGTTGATTGTTGTTTATATTTATAGACGTGAGCTGATGAACGGGTATAAGTTACCGCTTTGGTTACTAATTGTAAAAGGCAATTACCAAGCGTGTACACACTCCCGAGATCAGATAACCATTCAACTCCTCGAATTTTATTTTTATTGTTGTATAGATGAGAGTGTAACCGGAGAAGGGAGCACGGTATTTTTCTAACTCACTCAAACTTATATATTGGTCACGATGTTAGTGATCTATTTATAACTCACCCTTGTAAGACTTAGTTTTAATGAGTTTTTTTTGTCAGTTCGTTTAAGCAGAATTATTGTCTTGCGAGTTGATTTGTATCTGCTTTATTGTAATTTGATTTAAGTATTCCGTCCTTTAGTGGTCACTAAACAATTGGGTACGTGCAAATTTCTTGTCTGTTTTCTTTTGTCCTTGCTTTTACCTGATCACCTGTGCAATTTGACTGTTGTATTTTGTATGTACCATAATTATTTTATGTGCTTCTTTACTTAAAGACCGGCATGATTGGTTTTTAAAAGGGCCACATGTTTGGTGTTACGGTTTTTATTTTGATTATTTATGACCCAATTGTGAGTGTGACTACTTTTTTTTATTATAATTATTGTTTCTGTGTAACTAAACTGATTTTGATTCATTTTCTCTTAATGTTATAACTTTGTACGCACTTTAACGTGGTTTAATGGTGTTTGGTTATATATTTAACCCTATCATTGTTTTTTTGTCTTATTTGATTTATTAATGTACTTGTGCAATTACTTATTTATGAATAAAGTGGGTTTTATTGGTGGTTTTTTCCCACAATAGTAGATTAACGGGCTGAACCACCGCTGCGCAACGCTCATTGATTTTAATTTGAGTAGTTTAATTTTTTTGACCTGCCCCTCATGACGCAACACTTACCTCATCAAGCCTATCTAGTTTAGATAGCACAACGTGCCTAACACTAGACGGCCCCTTCGTTTGATCAGATTTGGGGTTTGCGAGTAATTAATATCAGACTTGTAAATAAATTCTAATGTTTTTATTATTGCCCGGAAAGTCAAAGTAAGGCAGGCAATGAAGTTGAGTAATAGTGACATTATGGTCAGTCAAGGCAAGATAAATCACTCAGCGATTGTTTGGTTCTTGAATTTGCATTATTGCAAATAAGTTCAAATTACGCTTTTCAAGATAGGGTACCTGGGGGACGCTACGGTATGTTTTCCAGCTTGTTTCATGCAAATTTGGTGTGTTTTACTTTTAGTGTTTGTTGGTTAGGTTCTACTAATGTTATTTTGAATTAGATAATTTAATAAAAAAATCTTTCAAAAAATTTAAATTAAATTTAACATCAAGGGTACTGTTTCTCTTTGATTTCCAAGAAAAATACTGTACCGGATGGCCAACTAAGAACGGCCGTCGGCCATATCTCAGGAATGGATTATAGCACAGGTTCGGGAAAAAATATTTTATAACAAAAGTGGCCTCGAGAAACGCCTGGAAATTATTTTCAGAATTGTAGGTCCACCGCTAGAGAGCGCATTTGACAGTTAAAATTTTAAAAAGCAAGATTTTTCAAAATTTTTTCAAATAAGGGGGGGGGTGGGAACCTTGTTACGAAAAAACGCCTTTAATTCAAGTTCTGCTTGATCGATTTTAATAAGCTTTTGTTAAACAATAGAAAATTTGTAAATTTGAAGCAATCTGATTAATAACATACATGCTAGAGGGCGCTACTTAATATTTTTTTAATATTGTGTTTTTTCTTTACAATTTTAAATGGAAGCATAAAAATTTAAGTAGGTATTTAAAAAGCAGACTAAATTAGTAATAAAATAGTGAAAACTATAAGTCGATATCTTTTTCCTATCCTGAGATATCGTAAGAAACAGGTAAATGGCGGGAATTGTTCTTCAAACGTCTAATAGGCTAGTTAGCGTTAACGGAAATTATTAAATTTAGCCTGGATGAAAAGATCTTACATTGGTCTGCAGTAATTTAAACTGTTATCATACTAATGATCATGCACGAGGCGCGGATATTGTATATCAACCTTTAGTACAAACTCAAAATCGTCATCATCATTAACCTTTGATACATCAAAGTGATAAATTTCCTCATCAGTTAACCACATAAACCCATAATGTGGGAGATATTGCCGCATACTCATCCATATAAATGCGTTGCATCCGAATACTTTAAATACACTTTAGGTCAATTAGGATTATAATTTGAAGCAAACTCGTTGTTGGCAATGCTTCTCCGCTTAACACAAGTACTCACTCAACCACGAATACCTTTCTTAAAAAAGTGGTACATATGCATATCAGTCAATAATTCTAACTGTACTTTAGTACATTTCAACATGGCATTCCATGCATTTCCTACTATGGTAACATACTGCGTAGGTTCTAAACCATACACGTCTAGACATAGTCGCCTAAAGTTTTCGAACACGTCAGCCAACAGCAATACGTCTGATTTTAAATATATATCAGCATAATCACGCGACAGTATCTTCATCGGATATATTTTCATCACGCATTTTATCGTAGAATTTGTCATAGGAAGGTACAGTGACCTCGTCTAATTTACTAAAATTGTCTACGTACGCATAGGGGAAATTACCTTTCATTCTAAGTTAAAGTCATTATCATCACGAAAATATTTCCTAACCTCTCTACATTGATCGTCTGGTAGATTACGAAATAGAGTATCTAAAGATGCAGCCAGGAACCTGCAACTATCAACGAGTCGCAAATTTATGTGCGACTGTTTATGAATTCGTCTACATGAATATGCTTACCGAATGTTATGTATTTTCACTATTAATAAGGAGTACGGTAATTTCTTCAGTTTCACTCGCTAAGGCGGGAATTGTTCTTCAAACGTCTAGTAGGCTAGTTAGCGTTAACGGAAATTATTAAATTTAGCCTGAATGAAAAGATCTTACATTGGTCTGCAGTAATTTAAACTATTATCATACTAATGTTATGGTTGCCGCTAGATTACCTAAATGTAATGCTGTCGCTACTAACAATGAGAACAAATTATAAAATAATAATGTGATAAATCTAACAATTAAAACCTTAAATAAATAACTACGTAATTAGTGTCGCCCTAGATGTTCGAAATGTCGTCCATCATTTTCAATGCATGAAACCAATCGCTGACGGGTGGAGAGAACAGTAGTTTCAATTTCTGCCCTTGAAATACTTCGTATTGTCTGTCGTATTCTTTCAATCATGTCAGCTCTTGTTGTGAGTCTATCGGCATAAACGAGATCTTTTATTCGCCCCCACAAACAAAAATCTAAACAAGTTATGTCTGGAGACCTTGGTGACCAAATAAATAAACTTCCACGTCCTATCCACCTTTCAGGGTATGATTGATTCCGAACATCTCTAGAATAATGTGCCGGGCACCCATCATGTTGCAAGAACATGTCACGACGAATGAACAAGGATACGTCTTCTAAAATAAGTGGCAATTCGTTACTTAAAAAATCTAAATATCTTTCTCCATTAACAGTCTCATTAAAAAAAAAGGCCCAATTATTTCTCCACCTAGAATCACGCACCAGACATTTACAGGCCAACGACTCTGATGTTGGACCTCCTGCATCCCGTGGGGATTCGTTTCAGACCAGTAGTGCACATTATGTCGATTTACACTACCATTACTATGAAAAGTAGCCTCATCTGCCCACATAATTCGTGAAAGTATTTCAGGATCGTCGTGTATCATATTTGAGAGCCAGTTGCAAAAATCCTACCTGGTATCGAAATCTTGAGCATTCAAACTATGGTGTAGGACCATGTGATATGGGTGCAATCTAAAATAGTATATATTATAAAGTAATCAGATCAATAAGACACATTGAAGTCCTTCGTTATTAGTAAACGAAAAAGGACTTTAAGTGCATTAACTCTCGTAATGTTATTACGAATTTTTTTCGCCCGGCCTCTCATTATTTTTTATTATTGGTACCTTTTTACTTTACTTTGCCTCACTTAATTATCATGTTGTTAGTTAAAATCTATTCACATGGCATAAAATGGCGGCAAATACATTAGTCATTTTGTCACAAGTTAACTTTGATGTAATGACATTTTCGGTATGATAAAAATGAGAAACATATAACGACAAACGAAAAAAATTAAAACATTTTTATCATTATACTACCGAATAAAACATGCATTAATAAATAAGTAGTAACCCGTGTTCTCTTAAAATATTTTGGACGGTGGTTCGACATATACCCAAGTCTCTAGCTATAGCTCTGGTGCTTGAATGAGGTTTAACATTTACATAACATCAATAACATTTTCCTCTGTTCTACCTCTGCGTTGTCTTCGGTACACAGGAAGATTCACATTTCCAGTAGTACGCACACGGTGTGCGAGTCGGAGAAAAACTCTTCTGCTGTGATGCCGTCTGTTTGGGTACTGTAGTGCATACACTTTAGCAGCAACAGTTGCATTTCTCATACATTCAAAATAAACTGCCAACATATCAAATGCTTCTTTATTTGTAAGAATCATTTTGGTACGACAAGATAAAGAAAGTCTATTAAATGCAACACGATGAATAATTTTTGACATATACGTGAAAATCATAGCTTGCTTGTTTTCAACAGGGAATTTATTTTATATCTTACATGGCCCTCTTTACTAATTTTGTTATCAGTAGATCGTAATTCATATTTTAAACTGTATTTGTTGTTGCTGGGCAAATATCGGTTTTTATTGATATTTTATGCTTTTGATTTACTAACACATCGCTTGAAAACAAATATAACATTCTTATATAATTAAAAAAATGTTAGATTTATCACATTATTATTTTATAATTTGTTCTCATTGTTAGTAGCGACAGCATTACATTTAGGTAATCTAGCGGCAACCATAACATTAGTATGATAACAGTTTAAATTACTGCACACCAATGTAAGATCTTTTCATCCAAGCTAAATTTAATAATTTCCGTTAACGCGAACTAGCCTACTAGACGTTGGAAGAACAATTCCCGCCATTTACCTGTTTCTTACGATATCTCAGGATAGGAAAAAGATATGGACTTACAGTTGTCACTGTTTTATTACTAATTTAGTCTACTTTTTAAAGACCTACTTAAATTTTTATGTTTCCATCTAAAATTGTAAAGAGAAAACACAATATTGAAAAAATATTAAACAGCGCCCTCTAGCATTTATGTTATTAATCAGATTGCTTCAAATTTACAAATTTTCTATTGTTTAACAAAAACTCTTTCAAACAACATCAAGTTTATTAAAATCGGCCAGCAGAACCTGAATTAAAGGCATTTCTTCGTAACAAGGTTCCCACTCTCCCCCACCCCTTATTTAACGAGATAGACTAAAACTTGTCAAATAAAATGCAGAATTTGTCGAGGAATCTGATTATAATATTTAATATACCCCTTAATTGAGCAAATTTTGAAAAATTTTGCTTTTTAAAATTTTAACTGTCAAATACTCCCTCTAGCGGTGGACCTACAATTCTGAAAATAATTTCCAGGCGTTCCTCGAGGCCACTTTTGTTACAAATAATTTTTTCCCGAACCTGTGCTATAATCCATTCCTGAGATATAGCCGACGGCCGTTCTTAGTTGGCCACTCGGTACATAATTTTGGAAATGTTATAATTTTATTAGAACTCTCTTCGTGTATTCGTTATTCTGAATGTAAATAGCCACATATGATGCATTGGTGAAATCATAAAAAATTCTCTATTCGAATACTTATTATAGTTAGAGATTGTCGAAACGTTTGACGTACAAAATTTACATATTAGAAAGAGCGCAGGATGTTGCCTTAAGAAAATGCAATTAGTATTTTAATCTTTGGAAGTAAGTAGATTGATTTAAAGAATACGCTTCTGGATAATCACAATTTTCAAAACTCTATACTCTAAAAAAAGGTCAACAAATTAAAAAACTGTCAAATTTAAACTGCCGTTTTATCTTTCTAAATAACTGAGATGTCAATGGTGAAACTGAATACATATAAGTACTAATTGAACAGCACACGTATAATTTCTATTACGTAATAACAATCATCGATTTATATACTAAATTTTTTTCACATTAAGAACTGTTTTATAATTAAATAAAAATTTAGTATTCTAGAGAGAGGGAAAAATAGTAAACGACGCTCGTATGTACTTCTGAAATTGATTTTGAAAGAAATCAATATCAAAACCGCGTTGCGTAGGTGAGCCCACCGAGCAACCGAATTAAGCACCAAGATTTCGTCTTAAACAAACAAAAAGGCCGGTTTTCCTAGTTTATAAATAATAACTACGTAAATAAAAATGTTTAGTGATTTGTTGTGACATCCAAATTTAAAATTATAATTTTACATTTGCATGTTTATTTTTAACGTGCTGATTCATCTACTTATTGAACGTTGTGTTTGGTTTTTCTGTTTTGCTTCTCCAACTTTTAATACTTTAATCATCAGACAATATGGCTTCAAAAGTGATGGTCAAGATTCCGGTTGCACCTTTTGGACAGGTAATACTTAACGTTGATTGAACACAGTTTTTTTTGTTAATTACGTTCGCTTAATTAATACCGGTTACATTTAGGTGAATAAACCAAAATCGGCGAATATTAATGGTGAGCTGGTGACACCTGGAAGATCTGAAGTAACGAATCGGTCAATTGATACTCCCAGAGGAAATGATGCTTCTAGAGTCGCACAATTAGAACAAAATATACGCTTCCTTCAAGAACAACATACGCAAATGCTTGCCGGCCTTCACAAAGAGGTCGACAATCTTAGACATCGCAATCGAGGTACAATCCTTCACAAAAAAATTACTTCATCTAATCTCTTTCTTTAGAGCTACAATTTCAACTTGTTTTTACAAAAGGCGGTATTCCTAGTTCACCTTCATCGCCTGAAGATGATACAAAACCTAAAGTACGTAAGAAACGCTTTAAACATGATTGTAATTTGTTGCGTTTTAGGTATACTCCAGCCCAAAACAAGTGAATGTTACACCTTTGCAAGTTGAAATATTAGAAAAGGAATTAGGGGAGTTAAAAATTCAACTACAAGAGATTGACAGCAGGAATGCATATCTCTCTGCTATTGTTGAAGAGCAAAAAAAGTAAGGATATATAAATGTAAAACAATACAATTTCTAAGTTAAGCAAGTCACTGCAAGTTTACATTTATACATAAATTAATGTTAGTTGCCATGTTATTTAATCACCTCTCTTTCAATTCAATTCAGTTAGAAAAATAGTTTTGATTCAAGATGATTTTCATACCACTACTAGATTTTTCGGTAAAAATTTAGATTGGTGATTGGATTAATCCCCGTACTAAATTAATTAGTAGTATCCACAAAATTCTTAATAGAGGGATACTTTATGTGTGAAGGTCAATTAAACTTATTCGTAATCTCTAAAATAACTGATGTGGAACAACACGCGCACGTACCACCACACAAAGTGGAAATTAAACGAACTGAAGTAATGCTTTTGTTTGGATAATTACCACTTTTGTAATACATTCATACAAACAATAATAATAATTTTAATAATAATAATAATTTGCCTGATGTTTAAACCTTGATATCAGATCTTAGATCATATATACTCCGTAGATAAAGCATTAGTCTTTCTTGCCACATACAGCAAACGAGCCAAGATGCCAGATAGAGAAACGATATTTTGTTATTGTTTAAAGGCGATCCGCACATGGGTACATTAAACCCGGTTTTCAGAATCGACAGACATAGCCGTAGTAAAATGCGTGCTTAAATGCGCATGTTCCCAACGCTGTTGATGAAAGCACTATTTCTGTTTCTGTCATTCAAGCTGACACAAACTAATAGACTAATGCTTTATTTACGGAGAACGGAGTATGCATGATCTAAGTATCAGATAAAGGTTAATAGACATATAAAAGTTGATGTTAACTTGAAACAAGATTCCAAAGCCGTCTGGAGCCTATTGTTGTATACCTGCTGTTTCAGATAAGACCAAAGGAAAAATCAGGTACCGTCAAGTCGCGTCAAAGTAGCAGCCAAGTGATTGCCGACTTTCACTAAATTATGCGTTCGCCAAAATTATAAATTTCTCAACTGTCAGTTATTTCTGACAATCACAAAAACAAAACAAAGAAAAATAAATAAGTTCTTCAATTTTTCAATGCTAACGTAACTTATGACCCACCCAGTATAAAAATCATTTTAAATTTTATTTAAGGTTTATTTGTCTTCGTATTAAGAAACTTTATGAACAAATGTGATGTAAAATTAAATTATCTTTACAAAATATGTTTACACATTTGCCTGTAAGTTGATCATTATTGAGATATTGAAAAATTTGAACAAACACTCAAATTGCACATTTTTTATTTATTTGGAATATGTAGCTGTTTCAGATATATTTTATAAAAACAAAAAACTGCGCTTAATAACCCCTCCCTCCTGCCTCACCGCTACTGGATTTCTCCCACAATCATTATCAGCTCAAGGGAAAATGAAATCAAGCGTAACCACGAAATTTAAAGTATGTACGTTTTATCATATTAGAGTTAGCGTGGATACTAACGTACATCCTCGCTCGCACACACACATTTGCACACACGCACACACAAACACACACACACCCCCACACGCACACACTCGCACACACTCGCACACACACACACACACACACACACACACACACACACACACACCACACACTACACACACACACACACACTCACACTACACACACACGTACACCTCACACACACATTACACACACACACACACACACACACCACACACCACACACACACACACACACACACCCACACACACACACACACACCACACACACACAACCTCACACCACACACCACACACACACACACACACTCACACAACTCACACACACACCTCACACCACACACACATCACACTCACACACACACACCACACCACACCACACACTCACACACACACACACCACACACACACACACTACACACCACACACCACACACCTCACACTCACCCACACACCCACACACTCACACCACACACACTCACACACTCACACACCACTCACACACTCACACACCACACACTCCACACTCACACCTCACACACCACACACTCACACCACATCACCACTCACACACCACACACTCACACACTCACACTCACACACTCACACACACACTCACACACTCACACCTCACACACACTACACACCCACACATCACACACTCACACACCACACACACACTCACACTCACACACTCACACACTCACACACTCCACACACTCACTACACCACACCACACACTCACACACATCACACACTCACACACACTCACACACTCACCACTCACACACTCACACACTCACAACCACACACTCACACACATCACACACTCACACACTCACACACCACACACACACACACACACACACACACACGCACACGTACAACGACACAGCTACACGTACACGTACACGTACACGTACACGTACACGTACACGTACACGTACACGTACACGTACACGTACACGTACACGTACACGTACACGTACACGTACAATACACGTACACGTACACGTACACGTATACGTACACGTACACGTACACGTACACGTACACATACTGGGTGGGCCAACGAACGAGGTAAGCGGCTGTATCTCAGCACCTGTCAATCTGACAACAATGGGAAAACAGTTTTTTTTATGAATGTGTCCATGAGAAAATACTGGAAATTATTTCGAAGTGCCGTATTTCACCGCTAGGGGGCGAATTAAAAATTAATTATTAAAATTCTAAATTTTTCCCAAAACTCCTATATAAAGATATACCTTTGCTTACATAAAGAAGGTCTAGACAATTCTACATAATTTTTGTTTAAGGTTCATTAGCGTACTCACCATAATAAGAGTGTAATCATTAAAATTGCTGTAAATTCTAAACCACTTATTCAATTTTGGTAAAATAAAGCTTGTTTAGAATACAAATGTAGGTATTTTAAACTGCTATTCCCATTGTTACACAATAGTTCCTACTAAAATTGCTAGAGGGCGCAATTTGTTATATCAGTTTTTTTTTTATTTTACTCCGAAAGATTAAATCACACGATATATTTTTGACACCGTATTCCAAAAGTAGATTAAATTTGCAGGAAGACGTGAAAATCGCAAGTTAATATCTTTGCTCGTTTTAAAATTATAGCGAAATGAAGGTTTTTTTTAACACTTTAATTGACGAAGTTTGGTTTTACCAAACCGAATTGGATAAATGTTGGTCTCATATTAATGAAATAGTTGTTGTTAATCGAATTAAGGGCCATCAGTGATTTTTAATGTCTATCCCCGTCGCTAGGGGGCGTTAAGAATACAAAAATAAGGTTACATATTTTTAGTTGCTATGCTATCGATTGTTGTAAAGAGATGTGTATTACGTTGGTTCAATTTTACGGAATTGCTGTGACTGATCAAACTGGCATGGATGTATGTGCTGCGAAGGTCAATTTATCTAAAGCGCGATCATACAGAGTTTGATTTAAATTCTTGAACCAGAGTTGACGATATACAGCTTAACGTATTTTAGCTTTGACTTCAATTTGTGAGGAACAGGTATTGGCTTCTTATGCTTATGAACTTATTTTACCTTTGATCTTAATTTTGAACTACCTTGTTTCATGCAAGACAGCACCCCTATTTCAGTACGATTTCCATGAACTATTTAGAATTTGTCATGAACTGCGACCAGGGGATTCAGCGAGGCGCTGAGAGTTCTATGAATGGTATACCAGGCAATGTGCGGATAATGAGCAATTTCCATATAAAATCATTTGGCCGGATGAAAGTCAAGTGACCAATAATGGAGTTTTCAACAGAATAAATGCTTACTATTCCGCGAAAAAATGCCTAGAGTTTATAAAGTGCTCAGGCACCAACACCGTTACGGTTTTAATATGTGGGCTGCAATATTATTTATGCGAATAATATGTCCATTTTTCTATAACGGATCTTTAAATTCTGAACGCTACTAAAATTTATTAGAAAATGAAGCTGATTTACCTCAAGCTGGTATTGAAGACTATTGGTTTTTACAAGACGGTGCTCCGGCATTTAATTCCAAAGCCGTCTTGGAATATTTATCGGCAAGGCTTCCAGCAAGATGGATCGGAACATATACGAGAATAAGATGGCCAGCACGATCCCCCGATATAACACTTCTTGACTTTTTTCGCTGGAGATATGTCAAATATTCTATTTACTGACATAATATTGAAAATGACAATCAATTGCGGAACTTAGTTCTCTAAGCATTTGAAAGTATTACGCCTGAAATGCTTCGCAATGTTTTGAATTCAAAACATTGGAAAAACAAAAGGAATTAGTAGCCTGTCCTTCTGCCTTCAATTTGTTTGTTGATATTAACTTCTAATATTAAGAAACTTTATGATGGTGTGTCATAATCATATGGGAAAGTTACTGCATCAACTTCTTGAAAATGCAGGTCTGTATTAAAAAATTTTGTGATGGTGGTGCATAAAAGGTCCAAAATGCGATCAGACCATCAAATGTGATACATTGCTGAATTTGTAATAAAAAAAAACCTTTAAAAATCAGTTTTCAAAATATCAGGACCGTATTAAAAAAAATTAGGCGATAGCTATATAAATAGGAAACGGCCGATTAAAAAACTGACTATGCCATGTTAAAGGCCGTGAAAACTTGCTACGGAGAAGTGTTTTTATTTCTACTCTAGCACTTATAACGCCAGAAAAAAATAAAAAATCACACCATTGATTTTTTGTCTCATTTTATTGGTCCCCTAATTACACAACTTTTTTTCCCATTTAACCAGAATACCTATTACCATTTCCGAGAGCCCCATAATGAGAATCCTTATCTTGCACACAGTGTATATGCATAATGGGATTATGGATGGGTGTGGTCAGGATAAGATCGGAAGGAACGGAGTTAGGGTTCTGAGGAGGAAAGTAGGAATAGGTTACAGCTAGATTATACAAAACCGCAAACGAAACAGGTAAATTGTTAATCACTTAAATTAATTAAAATATAAACCATTTAAATAGGGTAATTTAATGTTAGTAAAGTTGCTTTGTTTTGTGTGAATCCTTGCGATATTGCAGGCTCACATACCATTAATATAAGTAATTTGATTGTAATCTCATTATATTTAGAATTTACATTAGTTCTACATACATAAAGACAAAATTTAAATCGATTTGGGCTTGACTCTCGATAGCGCAGTTGGTTAGCGCGGTGCTCTAGCAAAGTACAGGTCGTATGTTCAAATCCTACTCGAGGTAAACTTTTTATTTCTGTATTTAATCAAATTAATTAATAATAGTTTTTAAATAGAATAACGATTACAACCTGACGTACGATACGTATTTAACTGAATAATTAAAAAAATGTTCTATTAGTAATTAGAAAGTTTTCAAAACGTTTGATATATAGATAAAAACACAACTAACTACAACGATATTTCTTTATGTAATAAAATTGCTCAAATCATTTTTGAGGAACATTTCAGACCAGTAGTAAACAATGCTAAAGTAGAGCACATAAGGAAAAATTTTATTTTAACGTGCAAAAATCTGACGTCGTTTCGATGTCGTCACTTTAACCTTGTTTTTATCTGATCTAGTCTGAATTGTTTTTCAAAGATGTATAGAGTACTTTTATGGCATACACTATCGTTTTAGATTGATGTGTTGCTTACCAAATAAATAAAAAATCAAAGTTTTTGGACACTTTCTAATTAGTAATATCATATGTTATGTTTTAATTGCTATCCTACTTAAATTGTTCAGTTGTTAATTTTAATGATTACTCTTCTTGTATAATCTAAGTTTCCTTTTTTGGTCAGACATGAGGGATAATTTTAAATGTAAGTACCCTCCAGCCTACGCACGCGCGCGTGTGCGTGTTGGTGTGTGGGGGGTAGAGGGGGGTTGCGGGTATGCAGGTGCGGGTGTACGTGTGCGTGTGCGTATGGGTGGATGGGTGCGTGCTTTTGTGTGTGCGTGCGTACGTATGTGTTTGTGTGTATGTATGTGCATGTATGTGCGTGTGTGTGAATGTGTTTGTGTGTCCACGGGTGCACGTGTATGCGTGGGTGTGTGTGTGTGTCTGTTTGTGTTTGTGTGTGTGTGTGTCCAAGCACGCACGTGTGTGTGTACTTGAAATTGGCCACTCAAGCTTGATTTCATTTCTCCTGGAACTGGTTAGGGTCTGGGAGAAATCTAGCGGTAGAGAAGAGGGTTTATTAGGCGCAACTTCTTGTTTCTATCAGATATTTCTGAAACAACTGCATATTTCAAAAATGTGAAACGTACAGGCTTTAAAATAATAAATTAATTATGATCTAAGCAATGTTTTAATAGACTGCGTGTTTTGGTAGTAAAAAATTCCTAGAGTGCAATTTAAGTGTTCCTTCAAATTTGTTCAATATTTGAATAACGGTTAACTTCATAGGATTTTAACTAGTGGTGAATGTTATGGAAATTGTTTATTGGCTCCAAGGGTCTACGCAGCATGGTACCCCAACCGAATTCACCCAAATAAAAAAGTACTAGAGAGATTGTTGCAAACGTTTCGTGGGACAGGAAGTGTTGCTTACCCAAAACAGAAAAAATCAAAAGTGGTTACCACTAACGAAAATAACGAATTTTTGGTGTTAGGTTCCATGGTTGATAATCCAAATACCAGTACTAGCATAATTGCGAGAGAACAAGCATTAATTAGCCAATCAATTGTCTCCAGAATTTTAAGGAAACACAAATATCACTCATATCATTGTGCCGTACTTCTTCGGCGGCACTTTAAATGGTTGCAAATTCTTAAACTTTTTAAAAAACGACTTTTGGCTACTTTTAGAAAATATATCATTACACATCAGACAAAAAATATGGTTACGATTAGATGGTGCCCCTGCACATTTTTCACGACGTGTAAGGGAATATTTAGACAAATGGATCGGAAGAGGTGACCCAATTAACTGGCCTCCTACTCTAGACCTCACTCAGATGGATTTCTTTTATGGGGATATATTAAAAATCTAATGTATGCTACTCCTCCTACTACAGCAGAAGACATGATAGACCGAATTAAAAATGCATTTGGAACCGTCACTCCTGTTATGTTGCAAAATGTAAGACGTTCGCTTGAAAAGAGAACTGCATTAAAAAAAAAGTTATAGTAGTTATGTTAAATTGTTAAGAATAATATTATTTGATATATTCGTGATATTGTTAAATATTGTTGAATAACTTTGAAACGTGAAGCTTTAAGTATAGGATACCTTAGTACTTTTTGGAAGATCATTGAATTGATCACATGACAGGTCTAAAATATACAGGGTGTTCCATTTGAAATACGGAAGCTATTATAGTTTGAATGTATTAATATTACAACCGAAAAATCTGAACACCCAGTATAGTATTTTTCGCAATTAAATTGCCAAATAAATCAACGAAACTGTCTATATTCGAGATTCTGAAGCAGTTTTGATAAAATTAGTTTCGTTTGGTAACAATTAATTTTTTCCAAAACCTTGCAATTTAAGAAAAATCAAAATAAATCAAAACGCTCTGTATTTAGGTATAGGGAACCCTAACGAAAGTCTATCTTATTTTTCATAATTAATTCAAAAATGTGATAAAATATAGGGCATTCCATTAAAAAAATCATAACTTTGATATGCCACTCTTTTTTGAAACACCCTGTATAGTTGAAATTATTTTAAAAATGTAGCCTTAATGGACCTACACAATGTCCCAGCCACAAAAATAAAAAAATATATCTAGTTTTCTCTTAAAACTCCCTCGCGTCAGTCGTGACTCACCCTGTATATGTAATGTTCCGGTAATAACAATGTAATCAAGGATTTTAATAATAAATGTATAAATATATAGTATTAGCATTAATATTTACCACTATTTTTTAATACACTAATTTATTTATTATATAAATAATTATAACTTTTAGCGGCACGAGACTCACAACACATGTGTTAAATAACCTTCATTATTTCAAATACAGGTAACTACAATCAAGTATGCGTTGGACTATCAAAAACTAGATGGCGCCACTAATTTATGATGATCGTGGTTAGCGCAGGGAACCAGTAACATTTTGATTTGGTGGTTCCTTGAGTTAACCAGTAGGACGCAAACGATAATACCTTACCGCTTTTATGCTTCATGTAGTTTGAGAAAAAAAATTGGAAAAATTGACATTAATGCCTGTAACATAATAGTCGAGTATAAGCTCCTTTTTGGAATAGGTCGTAAATTAAATATTAAGGCGTTCACGAAAAAGCACAGGCTGCACTACTTAAATTTATCTAATAATTAGTTAAAGAATCATTTTCCTGAGTCACTATTCCTTAAGAGGTTTTGATAGCTCAGTAGATAAGGAATATCTTGCTTGGAGCAAGTATTCGTTAAACACAACTTTTATTGTGCACTATTTTGGCCTCGGCCGTGTAGCCCTTGCCGCCCCACAGGTGAATAATTTTCAATAGATAACTTATGTCCTCTACACATAACAAGTTGAGGTCTAAAATTAATGGCATTTTCTGCGATTACAGGATAAGTGTCTCAACATTTTTTATGTCTATTAACGATATGCTCCTTTATTTTGACCTACATTGAGTCAAATGTTAAGACCAACAAAATTTTCCATTGATAACCCACGGGAAGCATTTTTATGAACATTCTCCAATATGTATTTCATAGACCTCGATACATGGCCTACTTCTCACAAATTGTTCGTGTCTGCGATAACATGATAAACGGTTCAACGTTTTTAATTGGTCTTCACTAATTAATAGAATACCAATTAAAGATCCTATTGTGACCTCGTTTTGGTTACCCATACTAGGTTAATGGTTAATGTTATCCAAACCTTTGTAGACACGTGTAGCAATATAGCAGCATTCGAAAGCTTGTCAAATATTAATGTCATTGCGATCTGCTCATATCCAATCTTTGCAAAATGATCTTAAAACAACATACGTCGTGCTCGAAATCAAACAGTGAGCAATTTTACATAACCTAAATATCGTTTAGATGATTACTTAATATTTCATACTGTATTAATACTATTTTTTTTCCAGAAAATTAGAACGATACGAACGTGATAGAGAACGAGAAATAGAACGAGCAACACAACCTGATCCTGAACTATTACGTAAATTAGAAGACGCCGAGACTATTATACGAAGGTTGCGTAGAGAAAATTCTGAATTACGTCAAGATAATATAGCAAGTACAAGCGGTGGTGGTGGTACTTATCAAAATCAAAGAGGTCAAAATAGAAGTAATAATGGACGTAATCGCGGCAATAGCGCTGGACATTATCGGGAAACTGGTTTCCCCCTTTACATGCACAAACTTATTGGCATGGTGGGAGGGGTGTCGAGAGAAATGGAGGAAATGGTGGCGATAATACAGCGTTGCCTAGCTTAATATCAAACGGTAGCGGTGGTGTCGGAAATACTGGACAGTATCAAAACAGGAGAGGTTCTAATAATAATCAGTACCACAATGGGGAAGGAAGAAAGTATAGAAGTGGACAAAACAGAGGATCGAAGCCGTAACTCTTCGCTTTAAAGGCTGTATTTAGTATCTCAAGTATTATCTATGTTTACAAAAACAGTTATTTATAATATAGAATGGGTTTTCTTATCAAAGCTTTATATTTGCGATACGCAAATCTTTCTTAATATGGAACCCTAAACCATAATAAGCTTTTAATGTTCAATAGTAATATTACCAAATTTTATTTTACGAGCAAACTGTGTTTTAATAACAGATTTATTCGTGTATATTTAAAAGTACTTAAAGGCACAGACTTGAGTGTTTTATGTTGGTTGTAACAGCATCTATATTAAGTAGGGTGTGATTCTTAATTGTTTTTAATGTGATATTATACATAAACTTTTACTATGTACTATATAATAAAGACTTCTATATATATACCTACTATAACTAATAGAATATATCTCCTCAAACCGCTTTTATTTGCTATTCACTTTAAAGTTAATCTTAGTACATAAGCTCGTGATGGGATGTTTGTTTCAATTAAGCTAAAGCTCTGGTTGATGGCGTTAGATACACTTAGGTTGGGTATCATTTTCCTAATCAGTGAGGAAGTAAAAGTATAATTTAGAATCAAAACAAAATTTTCAACTATAATTCCATTCACACTCCACATATGATCCACAAAAAGCACACCTTACTTTTTCATGTAATTCCAACACTGGAAATTCCGTTAACAGATAGATCGTAGTTTTACGTCAATGCGTGATACGGAACACAAATTACCACACTTATTTGTTACGGCTTTGTGTTTAGTTTCTCTTATTTTTTCGATATTACAAACAATTAATTATGCGCAGCAGGCTTCCAAAATAGTTTTACTTTTAAATTATCTACTAACAATACACATTTTTTTAGAAAAGCCGTATTTATATGTATGCTGCATCGAAAATGACTTAATATATTGCTAGTTAACAAGCATTGTTACTCAAATAATAGTATATTATTCAACGAGCGTATAATGATGGCTATTATTCACGAGGTGAAGTTTACGGCTACGAGCTGCAGGCGAGTGGCCTAAATCACCGAGAGAATAATAGCCATTATACGCGAGTAGAATACTATACTTTATCCACGACTACTAAATAGGGGCAAGTGGATGAAGGTGTTATGTTACAAATAGTAAATTCTGAGATAAATCATGATTCTTAAATTATTGTGTGAATTTTTGATTTTTCAAAATACGTTTAAAGTTTTTATATACTTGATTAAAGACTAGTCAATTTTAACTTGTGTAATGATAGCAATGACTTTTTTAAAAAAATATGCATTTTTTTTGTAATTTGAAGGTACATAACACCTTCTTCCACTATTAGCTTATTACTTGAAACATCTAATAAAAATGAAAGAACGTGTTAAAGTGTTTTAAACAAATAATATATTTTGGAAACTAGTGATTACAATTTATATTATTACTAAATTGACTTCCTCTCAGTATTAGTAACATTAGTAACATCATTCATCTGTAGAATTTCTTCATAAAACCACAGATATACAGTGTGTATATCTGTGATAAAACCAACGGAATTGTTCTTTCACATAAACTAGTTGGTCCTTCAAATTTTCAATTTTTTTATTGGACAAACTTCCAAATTTTTCGCTTATTCGTTTTAGATGTATTTTTTCAGCAGCTGGACGTCTTCTCTCATTTTTGAGCACAGAAACTTTTTTAAAAGTTTCCTCTACTCTCCTTATATAAATATGTACCAAATTCGTCAACTCGTATCCATTTCACTTGATCTCTAAATGCAATCTTTTCATTTTGAAAATTTTTCTTTTTTTGTAAAAGATTGAGTTCGTTTGATAAGTTTTTTATATCACGAAAATGGTTTTTCATGTCCTTTGCGTGATTTATTTTTGATGATTTTCTGATAATATCGCGATACTGGTCAGGCAGGTATACGGTCTCATGTTTTCGTAAAACCTTTTCGATGCGACCAAAGTGACAGTCGGAATCTAGATAGGAGTGCCCTACCTCAGGAAACTTATGATCAATGACAGAAAATATACCTTTTAGAATGAGGTACTGGTAGAAACATATCATTAGGAAATTCTTGTTCTGTCCTGCACAAGAATCACTCCAGATAACTAAATGCCGTTTATCGTTCAGGAGTTCCTCGCTTCCTTCTATAAAGGTACACAATGCACTCACAATCTCAAGACTTCCCCTGTTTGCCATATCTTCTGTCCAGTTGAAGTAAAACGCTTTCTCTCCATTTGTTGAAATAGTGTGCACACCAAAGTTGTAGACCCACATCTGTCTGAGATAAAAAGCTTTCGATGTAGTTAACTTTGGTAGGAGCATGGTCTGTTGTAAGTCCATAGTGATGTAAATTAAACTGCTATTGTTTCTCGCTTCCTCCCTGTCAATGTGTTGCAGTTCGAATGCTGCCTTAAAATTTTCTTTATGTTCAGTGTTGGCTTTCCCGGCATCGCAGGTGCTGCAGGTGTCGCTTCTTGGTACTCCAAATGATAAATTAAAATGGTTAGAAAATATGTTTGAGTAAGAACATTTTTTTACAATATAATTTTGAGGTTTGTTATCTTCTTTGCACTTTTCGATGTATAATTCGTGCATTTTGGAGATGTAAAGAATAGGTAACAAATACATCTTGTAAGGGTTGTTATGTCTTGAATAATGCGATTCTTCGGCAGGAAATGAACGAATATGGTTTTCAATATAAGAAACTATTTCGCTGGAAATTTTATGTGGCCTAGTACTATGCTTTCCCCTGGAGTCAGGAGAGGGCACAGACTTTCCGTCTTTGAGTTGTTTTTGAATCAAATCAACTTTTTTTCTTCCGACACCATATAGATTACAAAAAGCTGTTTTACATACTTGTACTGATGAAGTATCGCACGTTATCATAAATTTATAAGAACAGGCTTAGGGTTACTGGCATTTGTTGTTTTTCGCTGGACTGCACCTATCCGAATGCTACTAAACAATAAGGCATTTTTAGCGTTAACGTCTAATTTATAAAATCTGTTAAAGATTTGCTCCCTATTTGTGGGGTTGATTTTTTCGCCACATTTGAACCTGCAATTTTCCTTACACAAAACTTCTAATCTAGGAGTCTTAGCAGACATCTCCTTTCCGTTATATGAGATATATGCCTCTCCCCTTTCCCTAGCTATTGCAGCCTTTTTCTTTTTCCACTGGTCTTCATTTCTGATCCTCTTTCTTGATGTTTGTAGTTTAGGAATGAAAATTTTCTTCTTCTTTTTTTCGACAACTTTAGAAATTTCATTACTATGCATTTCCACTGCAGTAATGTGGGAAAATTTGTTATTATTTTCGCCTCGATTGTTACCAATACAACTTCCTTGTAAGCATTCGTCCGCAATAAGCTTTTCACTACTGTATCGAGTTTTTAATTTCTTAAACAGTGTTCCACCAGCTTTCGATTTCTTTCGGAATTTAGTGTCAGGTTCCACTGAACACTTAGATTCTTCGCTTGAGCTTGGTGCGTATTCATCACTGTCGTCTAAAAAAAAATACAGTTTTCAAATATTGGTAAATCCTAATAAAAGAAGATACACAGAAAAAAGTTGAATTTCCATGAAGCATTTACAATACAAGATAACCAGAAATAACACAATATTATGTCAGGATAAAAATATAATAATATTATTAATATTTTTGTTATAACATTATAATAATTTAAATTAATAATAATTACTATTTAAGGAGTAACATCCTATAGTAGTTTTACATGTAACTACTACGAAAAATACAAAACTTGCTTACCTTCTTGATAAATTTCTGCGTTTTCTAGGTTAGGAAACATTTTAGTTGCAGATTTCTGATGATTTCCATCTCCATTTTCTTCGCTATTTATTTGAAGTGCTCTTAACACCATCAACTTTCCTCTTGAGGGCAACATATTTTATCGCTAATGTTATAAACAATATTTTCGGCATAAACACACAATACTCAAATCACGCATCACAAGGTTTTCTTGTAATACTGTAGTAGAAGAAGGTGTTAAGTGTACTAAACTAAGAGCACAGCATAAAAAACAATCAGCAGAACAACTCTCAGGCGGTGCCTTTGATCTAGTTTGCGTTAGAATTTGACCTTGAGGACGCCATTACGTGCTAAAAGACAGGTCCTCCTTCTTTTATCTATGCAGGTCCTGACTCAAAATAATCTTATTTCCAAGGTTAGTTTATAAAAACCGCATTTTAAATGTATAATGTATCCGTAATTTTATTTGTAAGGAAATAAAAGAAGTAATATAGAAATGATTATAATTTATAAAAGATTATATTTATTACTGATTACGCCATATAATTAATTTATTTTTATTTGTAAACATTTTAATCTCAAAATGGTCTCCACATAACTTATGGCTCTTATGTAAGGAATCTACATTCCTCAATAGATCTTCTCTATTGCTAAGCCTTGCCCATTTTCCAGCTCTATAAAAATAGTTATTTATGTATCAAGGACAAAAAATTGCCTTTTTATGGGCGAGCCTGCAATTGCTTGCCGAGGCGAATTCCGAGGCAAGTAAGCAGGCAGTGCTTAGATGTAAGTGTATGCATTTTTTATTAACTATATTTTACTTGGACATAAACCAATTTCTTATTATATGTAGGTATTTCAAGCAAAAATCAATAACTATTTATTTTGTAAACGATACTGTCTTTATGTATGTAGAACTGATGTAAATATATATATATATATATATATATATATATATATATATATATATATATATATAAACTAATAATAATTAAACATTTTTGTGCTGGATGTTACATTACTTTATGTATTTTTTTATTAATCTTTAATTTTATTCTCTTATTTTTCTTTGATATTTGTGATGGTTTTAAGTTACACAATTTCAATATGGCTGCCCCAATTTAGGTGTTGTGCAAAACGGAGACCTCGAAACTTTTAGTATGTTAAATGCGACCTTAAGACTGTTGCATAAACTAGGTCGCGCTTTATATTTTATTTGGGGTCCCACCCTAATTGTACTGGAGTATTTTCTAGATTTAAAATTTACAAAAGTAGATACAATATTGTTGTTGTCAGAACATACACCATTCTCAATTGCTATTAGTTACAGAAATAGAAAGGGTACACATTTAACACGTCGACGGAAAAGTAATATAAGCACGTGGTGAACATAAGTTTTGTACTTACCTAATACGATCACTAGGAAAACGAAAAAATGTTTCTTACAATTATAACTTTTGTTTTACATTTGTGTGCTGCACACACGTGTCCCCCAACAGACTTTTTTGTATTCATAATACTAAGGAAAGCACACCACAATTTTAGTAATAATTAATCCATAAAACGTTATTACTAAACACAATAACTACACGCCACCACTGGACTATACGACACGCTACCTACGTCAATGAGGCTTTTTCCAGGATATAGCACCGAATGACGGACCTGCGCGAAGATATGCGTCAACTACTCCCGCCAACGAGAGATGTCCTGCTGATTGTTTTTTATGCTGTGCTAAGAGGTTATGTTTGACTTTAAAGTAAATGAAGGTGTTATGTGCACTTGACACTATCATTCATTAGGATTGTACATAAGGTCCGTGTACATAACACCTTCATCCATCGGTATCGCCTAAAATATACCTTTCTAAAGGATAAGCAACGGGAATACGACAGAAGATACTCATACCACCTTATTCCATTAAAAATCTCAAAATTTCAAAAAAAGTCACATAACACTTTCATCCACTTGCCCCTTCAAATATTTCATACAATACATTATTGTTCATTTATACACAGTACATAGTTATTGAAAATTATAATAATCGTATAATATCTCATAATAATTAACAAAAAAATCTATGTATTTAGCTTAACAAATATCACGTATCTAATCTTACAAGATCATGCTATTTATTTATAGTTATTAATAATTGTAATATTTGAACATTTGGTCAAGTTAATCGCAGGAATAGAATTTACATCAAAACTAATGTTTTGGTGACTTAAAACATTTGAATTATATTATTATAAGTTTTTGTTATCAACGAATAAGTTCAAAGGTAAATATGTAATTAAAAATTATTATAAATTTTATTAAATACATAAATAAAAAGTTTACCTCGAGTTCTACATACATAAAGACAAAATTTACTGGGGCTTGAATCTTGATGGCGCAGTTGGTTAGCGCGGTACTACTCTAGCAAAGTACAGGTCGTAGGTTCAAATCCTATTCGAGGTAAACTTTTTATTTATATATTTAATAAAATTTATAATAATTTTTAATTTGAATTATATGTACAGGCTGTCTCAAATTCGAGGGCAAGCATGGGGATCTCACTTATTATAAGAGATAGGATATAGGTTTAAATTCGGCACTTTTGCTAAATTCGATGCCAAGTAATAATCTGAAAAGAAATTTGAGCTAACTCGAATGGATTTGGTTTTATGCTCAAAGAACTAAAAATTTCGATTTTTGTTTTTCGCGTTTGGCTACCTTATTATTAGGAATTTTCAAAATTCGATTAAACATTATTAACCTCTTTTGTACCAATGTATCAAATATGTTACAATCCTAAAATTAAAATGGTTGAATTTTATAAAAATTAATAATTTTATTTTATTTTTATTGATTATAATTCTCATTTTGGAGATTAATATAAAAATCATTTAAGGGTGTTATGTTTGAATAATCGATCTTGCAAATAACGATATGGTTCAATATAAAAACTTTTCTGAAATTTTATTGTAATTTTCTATAGAAGCTTTCTTTTGATTTTTAATCAAATAACTTTTTTTCCGACACCTAAATTACAAAACTTTTTATCTTGTATTAATTCCTTATAAAATTTTAAACAGGCTTAGTTTTGCATTTGTTGTTTTTCCTGGACCTATCCGAATGCTATAAACAATAAGGATTTTTACGTTAATTAATTTAAAAATCTTTAAAGATTTTCCCTATTGTGGTTATTTTTGCAATTTAACCTGCAATTTTCCTTAAAAACTAACAGGAGTCTTAGCAGACATCTCCTTTCCGTTATATGAGATATATGCCTCTCTTCCATAGCTATTGCAGCCTTTTTTTTTCCACTGGTCTTCATTTCTGATCCTCTTTCTTGATGTTTAGTTTAGAATGAAAATTTTCTTCTTCTTTTCGACAACTTTAGAAATTTCATTACTATGCATTTCCACTGCATGTAATTTGTTAATATTTTCGCCTCGATTGTTACCAATACAACTTCCTTGTAAGCATTCGTCCGCAATAAGCTTTTTACTACTGTATCGAGTTTTAATTTCTTAAACAGTGTTCCACCAGCTTTCGATTTCTTTCGAATTTAGTGTCAGGTTCCACTGAACATAGATTCTTCGCTTGAGCTTGGTGCGTATTCATCACTGTAAAAAAATACAGTTTTCAAATATTGGTAAATCCTAATAAGAAGATACACAGAAAAAGTTGAATTTCCATGAAGCATTTACAATACAAGATAACCAGAAATAACACAATATTATGTCAGGATAAAATATAATATATTAATATTTGTTATAACATTATAATAATTTAAATAATAATACTATTTAAGGAGTAACATCCTATAGTAGTTTTACATGTAACTACTACGAAAATACAAAACTTGCTTACCTTCTTGATAAATTTCATCATCTTCTGTTTTCTAGGTTAGGAAACATTTTAAGGATTTCTCATGATTTCCATCTATTTTCTCTATTTATTTGAAGTCTAACACCATCAACTTTCCTCTTGAGGGCAACATATTTTATCGCTAATGTTATAAACAATATTTTCGGCATAACACAATACTAAAATCACGCATCACAGGTTTTCTGTCAATACTCCCGCCAACGTAGAAGAAGTCCTGCTGATTAAGTTGTATGCTAAACTAAGAGGTTATGTTTGACTTTAAGTAAATGAAGGTGTTATGTGCACTTGACACTATCATTCATTAGGATTGTACATAAGGTCCGTGTACATAACACCTTCATCCATCGGTATCGCCTAAAATATACCTTTCTAAAGGATAAGCAACGGGAATACGACAGAAGATACTCATACCACCTTATTCCATTAAAAATCTCAAAATTTCAAAAAAAGTCACATAACACTTTCATCCACTTGCCCCTTCAAATATTTCATACAATACATTATTGTTCATTTATACACAGTACATAGTTATTGAAAATTATAATAATCGTATAATATCTCATAATAATTAACAAAAAAATCTATGTATTTAGCTTAACAAATATCACGTATCTAATCTTACAAGATCATGCTATTTATTTATAGTTATTAATAATTGTAATATTTGAACATTTGGTCAAGTTAATCGCAGGAATAGAATTTACATCAAAACTAATGTTTTGGTGACTTAAAACATTTGAATTATATTATTATAAGTTTTTGTTATCAACGAATAAGTTCAAAGGTAAATATGTAATTAAAAATTATTATAAATTTTATTAAATACATAAATAAAAAGTTTACCTCGAGTTCTACATACATAAAGACAAAATTTACTGGGGCTTGAATCTTGATGGCGCAGTTGGTTAGCGCGGTACTACTCTAGCAAAGTACAGGTCGTAGGTTCAAATCCTATTCGAGGTAAACTTTTTATTTATATATTTAATAAAATTTATAATAATTTTTAATTTGAATTATATGTACAGGCTGTCTCAAATTCGAGGGCAAGCATGGGGATCTCACTTATTATAAGAGATAGGATATAGGTTTAAATTCGGCACTTTTGCTAAATTCGATGCCAAGTAATAATCTGAAAAGAAATTTGAGCTAACTCGAATGGATTTGGTTTTATGCTCAAAGAACTAAAAATTTCGATTTTTGTTTTTCGCGTTTGGCTACCTTATTATTAGGAATTTTCAAAATTCGATTAAACATTATTAACCTCTTTTGTACCAATGTATCAAATATGTTACAATCCTAAAATTAACCATATTTTAATACAAAATTAATAATTGAACCAATTTGAACCAGTGTATCTTATTTGTTACACACCATTTCATATTATTAAACGTGCCAAGTGGAGACATCTATAACCAATAAATCAAAGTAGCTTAGTTTAGGTGCAGGTGTGTAATTTTTCTGTTCTTATCACATCATTGAACTTTAGTGGCGGATTACATTGTATAAAAAACGGTAAGTCGTTGTTTTTTAAATTTAATCTTAATTCTATATACAATAAGTTACAATTGATGATAAGAAATCATGTGAACATTTGTCAGATTTTTGGATACAGCCTGATAAGTGTTTGTATCAAATTTGTTACTGTGGTACACAATTAATGATCGTAGTGTATCATATATAAGCCAATGGTACACATTGTATGTATGATAATACGTTGGTTTTATTTCTAGATGGACAATAAACGTGTTTGTGTACCACCTGTTGACAGCGATGACAGTTGCCTTGATGACAGTGACGATGATCCTGATTTCGTTGAGGAATTGGAGAGTTTTTCTGCGGATTCAAACACTGGATCTAATTATATAACAGATTCTGAGACAGAAAATATTTCCTCAAACAACCAGACTCAAAAAAAGACAAAAATACAATGGACTCAGGTGCTTCCTGAAAATAGTGCTAAAGTGAAGCCAATTTGGTTGAGCAAGTTGGAATATGTTCGTGAAGTGGATAGTGCAATAACTTACTTTGAAATGTTTTTTGACGAAGAACTGATCAAATTATTAGTAGACCAGTCGAATCTATATTCCATTCAACAAATTCCCAATAAACCCCTTTCAGTTACAACTGCAGAAATGGAACGGTTTATAGGGATCTGCATGTACATGTCAATATACCATTTGCCAATCTATTGGGCACAAAGTACAAGAATATCACAAATAGCTGACATAATGAGTCGTAACAGATTCAAACAAATAAAAAGTTCTTTGCATATGAATGACAACAATGAAATTGATGTCAACAATATAGATCGTCTTTTCAATGTGAGGCCATTTATTGAGCACCTAAAACAAAAATTCAATAAAATACCAATGGAGCAACATTTATGTGTGGATCAACAAATAGTCCCGTTCAAAGGACGAAGTGGGCTTCGTCAGTATAATCCGAAGAAACCACATAAATGGGGCTATAACATTTTGGCTCTATGTGACGTAAAAGGTTTTGTCTATAATTTTGATATCTACACAGGAAAAATAAACTCCAATCCAGACTTTCCGGATATTGGAGCGAGTTCTCAATGTAGTTATTGAATTTATCAAGTATTGTAACCAAAGAAACGAAAATGAATTTTCTGTTATCTTTGATAATTGGTTTTCCAATACACTTGATTTATTCCGGTAACTAAACAACGTAGAATCTATTTTTAGGAACTATACGCCTTCCACGATTTCAAGGATTAGTAAACATTCTCATTACCGACACAAGATTTAATGAAAAGAAAAGGACAAGATGCTTACTTGAAGAATGTTCATATTGGTGGGTGTAATCGTTAGAAACATGTAATAGTTGCTTGATTCAATAAACCTTTTCTTGCTATTTATTTGAGTCTGAGACCATCAATTCAACTGGCAAATTTACGATTTGATAAACAAATTTGCAAAAAACAATATAGTCAGATACAATGTCCTGATATTGTAACTACTAATTAATTAGAGAGGTGTTAAGGTACAAACTAAGTTATTTGACTTTAAAGGTAAATAATTGTTATGTGCACTGAATATCATCATTAGATTTACAAAGTCTGTAATAACTACCTTCATCCATTCGGTATCTAAATACCTTTCTAAAGGATAAGCAACGAATACGAGAAAACTCTACCACTTTCCATTAAAAATTCAAAATTTCAAAAGACATACAATTTATCATTTTTAATAATTTCATACATAATATTTGTTTCTTTATAACTCATAGTTATTGAAAATTATAATAATCGTATAATATCTCATAATAATTAACAAAAAATCTATGTATTTGGCTACAAATATCAGTATCTAATCTTACAAGATCATGCTATTTATTTAGATTAATAATTGAAATTTGAACAATTGGTCAAGTTAATCGCAGGAATAAATTTACATCAAAACTAATGTTGGTGACTTAAAATAATTTGATTATATTATTATAGTTTGTTATGAACGAATAAGTTCAAAGGTAAATATGTAATTAAGAATTATTATAAATTTTATTAATACAAATCAAATAGTTTACCTCGAGTTCTACATACATAAAGACAAGAATTTACATGTTGTGAACCTTGATGGCGCATTTTAGCTAGAAAAATGTACAGGTCTAGGATTCAAATTACTCGAGGTAAACTTTTTTTATATATTATAAAATTATAATAATTTTTAATTTGAATTTATACAGGCTGTCCCAAATTGAGGGCAAACATGGGGATCTCGCTTATTATAAGAGATAGGATATAGGTTTAAATTCGGCACTTTTGCTAAATTCGATGCCGAGTAATAATCTGAAAAGAAATTTGAGCTAACTCGAATGGATTTGGTTTATGCTCAAAAACTAAAAATTTCGATTTTCAGTTTTCGCGTTACTTATTAAGGAATTTTCAAAATTCGATTAAACATTATTAAGGCAACTTTTTACGCACAATACTAATACGGTATTAAAAATATTATGCGACGTTTTGTTTATTCTGAACTATCATCAGGTTTATTTTTTCTTATCGGGGTTAAGACATATTTTTTATGGCGTTGGATGGAGAATGTTATGCTGATTTTAGCAATATATAACACTTCATGGTTTGATGGACTGCAAACTAAAATACTCTTAAATTAAAAACTAAATATTACATTATCACGATACCCATGAATCAAACAAAACTCAGGAGTTGGCTTTTGTCATGTCATTTTCTGATTGTAAAAAGAGTAATAACGGCAAGATCTTTCGTGTTAGTGCTTTAAAATTTGCAAGTTTCTTTAGAATGTTTTCAAATTCAGAAAAACGAGACATGATAAGGATATTTTATAGCTGCAATAGAAATAGTGTCAGAGCAGAACAAAGATATTTAGAGAAATATCCGGAGAGCAGCAACAAAACCAGAGATATTTATTAAAGTTAGACCAAAATTTTGCGAGAATTTGGATGTTTTCAGAAACCTAGAAATGCATATGGTAGCAGACTAGACAGAGATGCCGAAGAAGAAATATTACATCAGGTACTATTTGTTAGTATTATACTAATTATAAGAATTTCCACTCACTTCACTGCTAATTTCAGCAGACATTTTTTTGGAGAGTTATGACTTTATGTTATCCATCTTAGGTTCAAGAAAATCCTTCAACATCTACCAGAGAAATGGAGCAAACTATTGAAGTGCCAAAAACGACAGTTTGGCGAGTGTTAAAGCAACACCGTTATAAACCATTTAAGTTACACGTTAGTCAAACTTTTCGGCCTGGGGACGATATGAGACGGTTGGATTTTTGTAACCAACTTAATACCAAAATGCTGGAAAATCGCAACTTTCTCAATCAAATAATTTGGACGGATGAGTGCAATTTTTCCACTAATTGAATGTTTAATCGTAATAACGAGCACTACTGGTCCGTTGAAAATCCACGAATTAACAGGCAAATGCGAGGACAAGGCCACCGGTCCTTTAATGTGTGGGTTGGAATCTGGAAGGATAGGCTCCTTGGGCCAATTATTTACGAAGGTATCCTAACGTCTCAACGCTACCTCGCATTTCTAACACACGAAATATCAGACCTTTTGGATGATGTTCCGCTAAACGAAAGATGGACTCTCGGGTGGCAAATGGACGGAGCTCCTCCTCATAATGCTGCGGTAATAAGTGAATATCTTAACGGCGAATTTTCTGATAAATGGATGGGAAATAGGGGACCACTTAGGTGGCCAGCAAGAAGTCCAGATTTAACCCCTTTAGATTATTTCCTCTGGGGCTATTTAAAAAATATGATTTATAAGACGCCACCGCAAAATATAGAAGAACTCCAGAATAGGGTTGTTAATGAACTTCGTCAAATTCCCAGGCGAACCATTCAAAGAAGCGTAAACAATTGTAGAAGAAGAATTCGTTACTGTATTCAAGAAGGAGGAAACTTGTTACATTTATTATAATAATTTTTGTTTGTTTGTCTGTGTAATTATTTTGTTGTTACCTATCGATAAATTTGCGTTGTCGCTATTATGACTGTGTTACATAGACCTACTTGTTTGAGTTGTTTGTTTATGTTTTTTTTTAAATTGCTTAAATGTTTTTATATTTTTTTGTATGTTCTAACGAGTTTAACAAATTAAATAAGTAGAACTACTGTAATTATTCCTTGCTGGATCCAAGAAGGCGGAATCTTGTTCTTTGTATTTTTCTCATTATTTTAGTTCGCAGTCGATCAAACCATAAAGTGTTATATATTGCTAAAATCAGCATAACATTCTCCATCCAACGACATAAAAATATGTCTTAACCCCCATAAGAAAAAATAAACCTGATGATGGTTCAGAATAAACGAAACGTCACATAATATTTTTAATACCGTATTAGTATTGTGCTTAAAAAGTTGCCTTAATAATGTTTAATAGAATTTTGAAAATTCCTAATAATAAGGTAGCCAAACGTGAAAAACAAAATTCGAAATTTTTAGTTTTTTGAGCATAAAACCAAATCCATTCGAGTTAGCTCAAATTTCTTTTCAGATTATTACTCGGCATCGAATTTAGCAAAAGTGCCGAATTTAAACCTATATCCTATCTCTTATAATAAGCGAGATCCCCAAGCTTGCCCTCGAATTTGGGACAGCCTGTACATTGATTCGTTTGGTTTACTTTTGGTTGAATTGAAGATGATATTTTGTTGGCCGTATCGGTTTTTTTTAGTGACGGATTTGGCTATGTAGCCCTCTGCTACGGACTTCCATCCACCGTGTCTTTTGAGAGCAGTAATATCCCCGCCTGCGTCAACCAGTATTGTTGCAGAAGATCTGCGGAAACTGTGCCCAGAATATTGTTCTGGATTCGGTAATTTGAGGAAAGCAGCGATATCCTTTCCCATTTTTGTAAATTTGTTTATCCCAATTCTCTGAGCTGTACATTTACCATTTTGGTAATTTAAAAAGAATGTGTCACTGGTTACATGACTTGGTCGAAGACATATATGTCTTGCATATTTTGTAAAAGTTATCCGTAACAGTAAATTTTCGACAAATTTTTGTCTTGGTATTTGGCACATTAACCAAAAAAGCTGATCCAAGATCTTATAAATGGGTTATTTTTACTCCCATTATTAAAGCAACCTTAAATTACAGAATGTAATGAAATAACTATGTGAAAGATTTACTTAATATTACCTTTGTTGCTAGGTATTTATCATCAGATGCTTTAGTTAAAAAGTTATTGATATCTTCCCTAGAAAAAGTTTTCGCTTTTTTAGGCTGAAAATTTTCTGATTTTCTTTTTAGTAATGTTCGTAATTTTTTATAATCTTCTAAATTTATACCTTGATGTAAGGTGATCATACTTTTAAGCATTGAGTAATAGGTCCATAGTGTTGAAGATTTATATTTTGCGGATAATTCAGTAAAGTATATTAATGGAAGTCGATTCAGAAAATGAAGTGGTTTTCTTTTCCTTGTGCCAGTTCAAAAAATATTCATAGGTCATATTATATACTTTCCTTGACTTTTCCGGCAATAAATTTAATGAGGCAACTTCAGCAGCTTCTCTAATTTCTGGTGGTGTTAAAGAAAAGTAATTTTCATTTTCTATATCCATTTTTAGTTCGTTTTTTAACACAATTTAACACAAAATATCAAAACACTGAGAAATCTACGCACACAAACAATAATGTCAACAGGTTTGAGTCAAATTTGTTTTGTTTTAAAAGCTAGTTCGATTTATAAAATGTTTCGAAAAACGTGGTATGTTAAGAAACAAATATACGACACGCACATTCGAAGTCGCTGATGTCTCAGCGTAGATGCTCCTTGCCTTCCAACCGTGGGTCCCGTGTTCGAATCTGGTCTAGGAAAATTCACTTTTTTAATTTTTTTTTTATGTACAGAACTGAATTGAAAATATTTAGTGGTTTACACGATAAAATTTTAAAAACCGATTGTAGCAAAACAATATAATATTATAGCTAAATCAAGGAAGCATCTGGCAGCAGTGATTAATGACTTATTAATCACTACCGTGATTAATGGGTATTATTAAGGTCGAGCAAACAGACGTATAATGGATACATTATACAATAGTCGTGGATAAACAATATAAGTTGGTACCTTTCCGTTCAAAACCGTAACAAACTATAGATAGCTACCTACTTTAATCTTTTAACACAAGTAAAAAATCAACCACCAAATTTACAAATATTCGTACGCTCCAATGATTAATGATCCCAAACGTCTGACGTCATGAACAGCGGCTTTATCAAGATTATACAGGATGTTTACTAAACATGCGGCACAGATTCCGATTATTTATTGGATTGTTTTAAAATTTCTTGTTTTTATATAATATTTGAAAGGCGCTTCGTATAGAAGTAAAAGGTACAGCACTGTATTAATTACAAACTAGGATGCATGCATCTGATTTTCCTGTAGACTGTCGAACGCTTTCAAAAACTCCAGTACGGTTTTTAATTTGATTACACGGATCAATGATCACAATATCACATTTATTACCATACATAGAGTTTTGTGTTAACCCACATGTGGTTATTACGGAAGCTCATTTCTGGTAAAATCAGTAACAATAGCAATAATGTTAAATATTTAAATTTTCGAAATGAACTCTATCAAGGGATATAATGATATTTTTAAGTCCTCTAAAAATAACTTTGTTTATAATTAATATATTGTAGCGTCATTTGAAAGTGTAATTTGAACTTATTCGCAATAATGCAAATTCAAGAACAAAACAATCGTTAAGCGGTGTATCTCGACTTCACCGACAACAATGCTACTATTACTCAAATTAATTGCTTGCTTTACATTGACCTTCCTGGCAATAATTAAAACGGCAGAATATATTTACAAGTCTGATATTTTATTACTCGCAAATCTCAAATCTGATAAAAAAAATTGACCGATTAGTATTAGCTACACCATGTTATGCGAATGAGATAGGCTTAGATGAAGTTAAGTGTTGCATTATGTGGGATAGGTAAACCATGAAACTATCCAAATTAGAATTACCGAGCTTTGCGCAATTATGGTTCAACCCGTTAATTTACTATGTTGGGAAAGAACCAGCAAGAAAACCCACTTTTTTCATAAATAATAATTGCGCAAGTACATTAATAAATCAAATAACAAAAAAATCAATGAAAGGGTTCAATATGTAACAACACACCATTAGATCAGGTTGAAGTGCGTACAAAATTAAAAGGTTAAGGAACAAAAAAATAAAAATCAGTTTAACTACACATAAACACACAAAAAAAAACAACCAGTGTAATCACACCCACAATTGATTCATAAATAAATAAGAATAAAAATTGTAATATACTAATTTTCACGAGTCAGAGCAGTTGCGTCATAACTAACTTTGTTTTGATTTCTGATATTAAACATTTGACGTAACACATATTTTCTGATATTTTGTTTACTTAAATTTTATTATTATGATAAAATAAACAAAACCCATGAAGCTGAGATATTATAGTTGTCAAACGGTTATTTTTCACAATCTGGCAACTGCTCTGACTCGTGAAAATTACTATACCGGGTGTAAATCAAATAGGGGCCATCCCTGTGACTTTTTAACGGGTCGTTAGATTTTGTTCAAATTTTGGTGGGTTATATTAGTGCCAGTTTGGGATTTTTTACATAAAAAAAACAATATGGCGACTTCCGGTGTCACCGAAAATGATGCAAAGCTTAAAATTGAAATGGAACACCCTGTATATTTTTACATTAACACAGTAAAATTACACAGGTAAAATAAGGTAACTGCAATGCAGTTTCACTACACTTGGACAAGAACAAAAAAACAGGCAAGGAATTTACACATACACAATTGTATAACACAAAATACATACGTACAATTACAATAAATTATATATAAAAAAATTAATTCGTAGGCAATTGTAAATAAACAAACTGAGTCAAAGACACAAAAACTCATTAAAGCAAACCCTTGCAAGGGTAAGGTGCAAATAAATCATAACAAAGTGACCGGTACACAAGCTTGAGTGACTGCGTTGGAAAATACAACACTCCTTTCTCATCTTACACCTTCATCTATACAACACAATAAAAACAGTAAAGATGTGGTGTTTTAAGGTCATCTGGATCCGTGTCTGTAAACCCCGGTCTTGGGTATAACGAATTAACAAAGGTCTATCGTGCACGTTTGTCCACGCCTTACTATCTCTACGCAAATATTAATAAGCAGTCAACAATGCCTAGTCATACTAGCAATGAGGAGGGACGCGGTACTATCTAATCGTGGAGTCCTTTTATTTTAACAGATTTCAACTTGATGGGCCAGCGTGCGTAATTAAATAGATACTTCTTGCAAGGCAATGATTGATTTTTAATAGGTTACGTAGGCTTATTGAATTGTTTGCTGCGAGCTTTAATTCACATTAAAATACTTACGTTTGAATATTATCATCCTTCAATTAAACACTTATTCACTGATGTTTCACGGTTTAAGGTACGCCGTTTAAACCCAAGACTATAACGATTATTTATACATATATTGTTTACACGCCTGCTTATTAAAACCCGAGTATTTAGGTTAGTAAAAGAAAAAAACCAAATTCGCGGGTTTAGCTTTACTAAAATGTACACGATCAAATATTTATAGCCAGAACGGTTTACAGTGAGGGTTTGTAATTAAAGAATGAGATCGATCCCGCTGAATCAAAACTCCAACCGCAACTGCCGTTTTTACTCTCCAAATTCACTCATGTTTTTAAAAGTTATAAAAAACAAGAAATATTACGTGGGAATATTAAAATGTAAACTTTCACCATTATCACACATCTTTTTTGCCTTTTGGGGTTGTTTAAATGGTGTATTTTAAATTATACAATCTAAAAGGTTCCGATAACACTTACAGTTATCTTCGTCAGTAGTAATATCTATTAAAACAACCCAAAAAAGATAAGTATTTTATTACGTGGGAATATTTTCAATATTTATTACTACAAGAAGTATTAATTTTTTAAATACGCATTCGTCCGTAACAAACCTTATCGGTTTGGAATTTCTTACTACCAAACAAAGATATCTTTTGATTTGCGGTATGTTCCGACGTAATTAGTTATTAAACTAGTGACATTTTACATCAAGAATGTGCGTATAAAAATTTTCAACGATTGGTTACGCTCCTTCGGTAAAGGCAGTTTTGAACGGACACCTGTTTTCTACCCTAACGTATGTTTTCCTTTTCTTTTTCAACCCTTACTCAAGTATCAGTTCCATATATTCAAATATACCTTACACAAAATACATAAAATAAAATGTCCCGAAAAACATCAAATCACGACTTCTTATCAAGATGTTAAAAACCCATTAATTATCATTTCTTTTGCGGTAACAATTGCTATTTCAAAATATTTATTACAATAAAAAATACTTTCCGCTACCTACAATATATACTGCAATAACAAAAGGTCAATATCTCGCTACGAGCAGAAAAAATGAGAGAACAGACGTAATTAATTGCAGAATTATGTTAAGCAACGCAACCCGACGAGAAGTTGCAACTATCTGGCGTCATCACCGTTATTATTATATTATATTATATTTTTATACTTTATAAATTTGCTTCAACATCTTAAAACAATTCTTAAAGATATTACAGTTACTGAGGACGATAAGTGCAATTATCGAAACGAATAGATTTGTATAAATCTCAATATAAAAATATACACCATTAAAAACCCAAAAGCTAAGTATTTGAATCAGTTAAAATCTTATTTGATTAAATTTTAAGGTTTATTTGGTTTTGTATTTAAAAAGGTTTATATAGAAAAGTTGAATTATGAAATTGTATTATCTTTAAAAAGTTAGTTTACACATTTTCGTATAAAGTTGAGAGTTATTTAGATATTAACAAAAAATTAAACGAACACAAATTCTACCTTAGGATTTTTTCTCGCCAAATTATACGCCGTATCAAAATTTGCATAAAGCATGCTTAATTTATAAATTCAAAATTACGTTTCAAATGAAATGCACCACTTAGAAATAATAATGCTGTGATCTTGAAAGTATGGTAAAATAATGCTTTATTAACTTGTATAAGATTAAAGGCAAAATATTAACAGTTAACAAGAAAATGTTAATAGTGCGTAGCATCGCCACGCACAGCAATGCAGGCGTTCACTCTCCGAGGCATGCTTTCTATGAGATGTGTATATCCTGAGGCATTTCATCCCAGGCTGCCTGGATATGGTGTCGTAATTCATCCAAGTTGTTTGAGGGCCTTGGTCTTCGACCCATCTTGTTCCATACATGTTCAATAGGTGAAAGATCTGGCTATCGCGCAGGCTACGGCAATACTTGTAGCTGCACTTGATCCAGAAACCTTCTTGTAACATGTGCTTTATGTGGTCTAGCATTATCTTGTTGCAAAATACCATTTGGCAAGTCTGCATTAACGGTACTACCACTGGCTCCAAAACATTATCAATGTAACGCTGAGCACTTAATGTGCCTAGAATGAACACAAGAGGAGGTCTTCTACCAACACGTATGGCGCCCCGAACCATGACTCCAGGTGTTAAGTCTGTGGGTCATCTTTCTACAAACTCTAAATTTCGACATTCTCCTCGAAACCGCCACACCTTCTGACGACCATCGTTTCGCAACAAACAAAAACACGATTCGTCGCTGAAGACGATGTCATTCCATTGAAGGACCCAGTCCCGCCCCTCTTGACACCATGCCAATCTAGCAGTCTTATGCTCTTGAGTTAACTGGGGTCGTCGATACGGACGATACGAATGTAAGCCATTATACTTAATTCTCCTGTAGATTGTTGACATTGATAGGTCACGACCAATAGCTCCTGTCCAATTCACCGCAACAGACCTTGTCTTCCACTGGGACGAGGTCGTTGAATGCCTTCTTCAGACCAAGAAGACCAAATGCGGGCCACCGTGGTGTGGTCTCGATTAAGTCTTCTGCCGATTTCTCGAAATGACAAACCTGCTTCTTTCATGCCGATAATTCTATCCCTGTCACAATCTGAAACTTGGGCAGAGTTTCGTCGTTGTCTTACTGGGGGTATTTTTTCAGAATAAATATGTCAGTTAAACAACAAAAAATTGACACTGACTTTGACATTGACTTGTTCTCTTTATTGAAACTTCCATCGTTTTCTATGATACTGAAACATTATTTTGCCAAAATTTCAAAATCATAGCATTATTATTTCTAAGTGGTACATTCCATTTGAAACGTAGTGTATATATGTTGGTATTTTTATGTCTTTGGAACATATATGTTTCAGAAATATCTCTTAAAAAAAATAAAATAAAAATATTTGACAGACCCACAGACAAACACACTGGCAGACATACAGGATGACACACAATCAGGCACACATGCAGACACACATGCAGACACACAGACAGGCATACGGGCGGACACACAGACAGATACACAAACAGACACAAAGACAGACACATAGACAGACACACAGACAGACACACAAGCAATGACACGGATAGACACACGGGCAGGCACACGGATAGACATACGGGCAGGCACACGGATAGACACACATACAGACACACACGACACACATATACCACACACTAACACACAACACACACACACACACACACACACACACACCCCCCACACACACATACATACACACACACACACACACACACACACACGCACACAGACAGACAGACAAGGACACACACAAACACAGGCACACATACGCACATGCTCATACTCAGTGACATGGAAATTGCGACACCAAAAAGGGGTAGGAATTTTTTGACCAAACTTGACTGAAACGTTTAACTACTAAAAGGTAGTAATTGATTAAAATTTCATTCATGTGGATCAAGTGGTAATCGCTTATCTGACAGTTCGTTCAGTTTTGCGAACAATTTTGTCAGGTGTATATTGTGCGAGATTGTGTTCTTTATTGTTTTCCCTTGTGATTGTTTGCTTTGAGGGTGAGATCATGCCTAGAATGTGCAACGTGGAAATTTCCCCCAATCGCCTTAACCAGAACCAAACCACCATCATGCGCTGCTATCAGGTATGGACTAGGGAGAGTCAGGAACGGCGCAGAAGAGGAATCGGGGGCGAAGAAGAACAAATGAGGTGCAGGACCGCCATCTTTAACTTATGGCAACAAGAGACTGATTCTCAAGTACCAGATCAATTGCCGCAGAATTAGAGCTTTCGGCTTACAATCATATTGGCCACATCTTGTGTTACCACTAACGGTTCAATATCGACGGCAACGTTTGGGGTGGTGTAGGTTGCGACTGCACTGGGGCTAAGAGTGGCATAGGGCGGTGTTCAATGATGAATTCCAATTCTGTTTGGTGATGCAATATGGACGTATGAAGTTCAGATGAAGACGTGCGGAACGTCGAAATGTTGCATTTTCTGTTGTGAAGCATGTGCACCAAACTGTAGGGATTATGGTATGGGGTGCTATAACTTATGGGAGTAGGTCTCGTTTGGTATTCATCGGAGGCAATATGAACGCCCAAGGATATGTGAATGAGGTGGTAGGACCCCATATTTTTCCATTTCTTCAGCAGTTGGAAGACACACTTTTAAAGCAGGATAATGTCCATCCACATATTGCAAGATGTTCTTTGGACCGATTTACAGAGGATAATGTTAATATCTTGCCATTTGCACCCAGATCTCCCGATTTTTTGCCTATCGAGCATGTTTAGGACATTATAGGGAGAAGACTGATAATCCTGTAGCATCCTCCACAGACGCTGCAAGCTCTACAGCACGAATTACAGATTACTTGGGACACAATACCTCAAGAGGACATCGACCATCTGCTGGAATTGATGCCACGACGAGTTGAGGAGTGTGTAACCAACAGGGGGGGGGGACCAACCCATTATTAATAAAAATTATGTTTATGTGCGCGCGCGTCTGTGTGTACAGAGTGGACCAAAAGTCTGGAAACACCCAATTATCTCGTAAATTGCTAGTCCAAATTGTACACAATTTGGGATAAGCCTGGTTTTGCCAAATTCGTCGTTTCTCTGATATTATTAGTCACTTTGGTTTTTTTAATACATCACCCTGTATATGCAGTCATTATTGGAATCTGCTCTTCAATACGAGTTCAACCATATGTAACACTTATGATTTTATCTAGTCTAGAAGTTCTTAAATACATAAAACATTGCAAAATATGTAGATTTGAAGAAATCTAGATGTTTAAATATAGAATGCTGTCATTTTGACATTTGTTTACCATTTACATTATTAAATACAACTGACAGTAGTTTGATGTGTTTTGAAAAGTTCTGCAAAGTAAATTGTTTCTCTAAAATGGTTGTTATTGAAAAAGAACGAATTACTATTCTAATGATGAGAGGGTACGGCGACAGAAAAAGGTCTTATAGTGAAGTAGCCAACTTGTTCAACGATATTTTCCCACACCGGTCTCCTATCCATAAGGCCATGGTACAAAAAACTGTAAATCGCTTTCAGGACTCTAGAGCAGTAAAAGATAGATACCGATCAGGTAGACCAAAAACAGTTATAAATGACAACAAAACTTTAGATATAATGCAGAGTTTCGTCGAAGATCCACATACATCCTCACGCAAGGTTGCACAATTACATGATATAGGTCATTCTTCAGTCTTACGTGTATTACATAAGAATAAATTTCCACCATACAAAATTCATTTATTGCAAAAAGTTAAGTGAAGGTGGCTTTGACCGTAGATTAGAGTTTACTGAGGTAATGATGGATAAAATTGAAAATGACGGAAATTTAGTTAATGTATGGTCAGGTATAGCGGGTACTCAGTTAATTGGTCCGTTCTTTATCGATGGAAATTTAACGTCAGATAAGTACCAAATGTTACTTAGAAATGAAATTGTACCTACACTGAGAAACTTGTTTTGAGCCAATTTTGGTCAGATATGGTTTCAGCAAGATGGAGCTCCAGCTCATTTTGGTGTAAATGTTCGGCATTATTTAGATTAGATATTTCCCGGACGATGGATTGGTAGACGAGGTAGTATTGAATGGCCTCCACGTTCACCTGGTTTCAATCCTGAAGATTATTTTTATTGGGGATACTTGAAAAATTCAGTTTACAAAACTAAATCAGCGAGTTTTGCATAGCTAAGACAACGAATTATCGATGAATCTCGATTAATTTCTAGACAATCATGGAGAAATGTGGTAGACGCATTCTACCATCGATTGGGGTACTGTCAACTCACAAATGGAGCACATTTTGAACACTTGATTAAGTAATCATTATGTTAAAAATGTTATAATCTTTCAATTGTTACGTTTTAATGTAGTTGAAAATAGTTTGTATTAAAAAATTTATTGACAGTTAGGAGTTGCCAGACTTCTGTTTTATGTATTTAAGACCTTCGAGATTACATAAAATCATAAGTGTTACGTCATATGGTTGAGCTCATATTGAAGAGGAGATTCCAATAGTGACCACGTATACAGGGTGATGTATTTAAAAAACCAAAGTGACTAATAATATTAGAGAAACGGCAAATTTGGCAACGTTGCAAATGCCAAATCTGGAATTTCTGTATCCAAAAATAGGTTTATCCCAAATTTTATACATTTCGGACTAACAATTTACGAGATAATTGGGCGTTACCAGCTTTTGGTCCACTCTGTATATATAATTAAAATAAGGTTACTGGGTATCGGCTCAAAATCTTACAAAAACTCTATTGATTTTTAGTCAAATTTCGCTTGTCATTAAAATCTTCATCAGGACTCAACTAATAACAAATTTTTTTCTAAAATTACAAACAAGGCAGAGTTAATTTTGCTAAAAGTTGTAAAATATAATTATGACGTGAAAACCGGTTATTAAATATAATAAGTCTATTATTATTATATCAGTTCTACATACATAAAGACAAAATTTACATCGATTGGGGCTTGTGAACTCTCACATTCTTCAGGCACATTTTTACGACAAATTTGTCGTTGTTAACAGAAACATTTGTTGGCAAGATATCAGCGCTGTTTTTTGTTTTTCTAATGGTGGCCATTTTTAGTTTTTGATTAGTTAGATAGCCCTTGAGCAGAGCTTTTCAATGACTTACAACATGTCTGAAAAATCTTCATTTTTACGAAAGTTTGACGAAAACGTCAGAGTGACGTAAATGATCAGCTCTGTGAATATTTACATATAAAAGTGGAATTGGTGAGTGACCCAGAACTTTGTGTACTAGTCATTGATGAGTAATCCCCGTTAAGCGTCAATATTTATAAGCACTGATAATGGCAAATAAATTTACAAATAAAGAAGAGGTTGATATATTGGAGGTTTATTTCAAAGCAAATCGAAACTCTGAAAATGGTTATACTAGTTACGCTCAGCATTTTCAGGAAAGATCACAACCACTGAACCACACCGTACAATTTTTAATAGAATAATCAATAAGTTAGTGAATATTGGAAGCTTTGAACAAAGGAGACCCAAGTACCAGGTAAACAACGCTGATGTACGTGAAGATATTATTTTGCAAAGCGTTGCGAACAATCCAAGTATATCAGTCGCTCCAGAAACTGATATTCCGAAATGCAGTGTTCATAAAACATTGAAGAAAAACAAATACCACCCAAACAAACCAATAATTGCACAAGGCTTAAGCGATAATCACTATCACCGGAGATTACAATTCAGCTGGTAGTTAGTATCTGCAAAAAGGTGAAGGTGATGCTAATTTTCCTAGAAAAATACTTTGGACTAATGAAACACGGTTTACCAATTGTGGAGTGTTGAATAGGCATAACTATCCTCATGAGTCAACTAAAAATCTACATTTGGCAAATCAAAGAAAATTTCAAATTCGATTTAGATTTAATATCTGGTATGGTTTGATTGGTACGGACATGTGTATGGGCTATTAAATGTCAGCTACGTGGTTTTTGAGACGCTATGGGGTGTTCTGCCTTCAAATTGTGGAAGGGATGTAAAAATTAAATTTAAAAAGTGAAACATAAACATATTTGAAATATGTGACAGTGCTATTGGGTCTTCATTATACTGTATGATAAAGGTAAATGCTGAACGGCGTAGTGCCGTTTTCAGCCATCAAGCTGAAGACGCAGATCAGCGTTGTGTCACATCACGGCTTCATGAAAAGACGCTGATCGGAGTCTTTGTCCTTCAACGTGTTAAAATAGGCGATTTAAAATCTAAAAAAGGAAAGTATTTGTAATTATGAGTTCAAGTTATGAAAATCTACTCTTTATTATGCGCATATTTCCATTTGTTTTTTTAGCTTGAATTTTCCGGTTTGTATCCGCCGCTGACCACCAAGTAAGATATCATATTGCTACGTTGGTTTATTAAAGTCCAGATAAGATAGTGTAAGGTAAGTCTACGCGTCACTCTTTTTGTTTCATAAGAGCGTCAATGCGCCTTTAAAAATGCCATTTAAAGTATGTTCATAAAATTTTTGCTTTACTCACACTACAACATCGTTACCTATTCGTCCATTGAAATTCTGATCTTTCTATGTATACTTCTTCGAGATTTCCATAGAACGTTACAGTTTCTTCTTGTGGTTTCCCAGCATCAGATGCATAAATACTTATGATGTTTAACTTTTGTTTTTAATAATAGCACGTTCAGTATTTTTTCATTCACATATTCTGTATTTAGTATACTATCACAATATTTTTTGTTTACTAGTAACCCCAAGCCCACTGTCGCTCTTTCATGTTTCTCTCTGTCTGAGTAAAAGGGGATATACTCTCCATACATATTATTCCCTCTGCCTTTCATTCTAGTTTCACAGATGCATATGTCTATTTTACGTTTCCTTAATTCCATAACTATTTCTTAATCTTTTGGTGCCCATGCTCGGATGTTGCATGTGGCTATTCTGTGGGTTTGCGATTACCGTAATCGTTTTTTTCCATTTTTGCGCATTGTTCTGTCCGGCTCTATCCTTTGCATTTCTATAAGCGTTAATGTTGTTTTCCGGAGGGTGGGTTTCGGGCCCGTTCCCCCAATACTCCTCCCTTTATCCGGGCTCCGGACCGGCAACAGTATCACTGAGTTACTCAATCTGCTTAGTGACACTGCAGAAAATTCTCAAACCATTTGTATTCCCACATTTTGGTATACGGCGAAACATGCAAAAAGAAGTGGCTGTTGTATTCATTGTTTAAAGATTGTGTATTTTGGTTTTATTGCAAGTTATTTACTTAAAAAAACAATACCTTCGCGGGAACAGGTATAAATGACTGGCAACACTTATCTCTCCTGTTATCGCGCAATTTGCATATCACTTGCTTTAAAGAGCAAAACCAAAATTGATAATCAAGAACAAAAACTTTTGATCGATAAAAATTACACTGGTATGATGTAATACTGCAAATTGTACAGGGTGGCCAACTAAGAATGCGAGGTACCGTATCTGGGAAACTATCCATCGTAGAGGCTTGCGCAAAAAAAGTTGTTACTAAAACGGCCAATACAAAACCTGGAAAATATTTTCAAGTTTCTGAAATGGCCGCTAGGGGGCGTAACTGCAATCTTGAATCTGAAAAAGTGATGTTTATGTGAATTCTGCTATATTAACCTAATAAAAAATAACAGATCTTTAAAGTCGAGGATAATCTGAACTTTTTTTGTTTGACACTTTTTGACGTATGTCTAAAAATAAAGCGGTGGGGGGGGTATTCAAAAATGTTTCCTTAAATAACCCCCTGTATCTTCTAAACAGCTAAGCCGATTTTAACAAACTTGGACGCGTTGAAATGATCTATTTTTGGGCTACAAATGTTATAATATTTGAAGTTTTGTTAGTTTCACATGGCGTCGCTAGAGGGCTTTGTTCGATATTCCGACAGAAACGGTTAATTTTCGCAAAAAATTAAATGCATTAGTATGACTTTTTTTTCATGAAAAAGTAGCTAAATGATGCCTAAACAAGCTCGTGAAAACCGCATCTCGATATCTTGTTTCTAACCTAAAATATCGGCCAAAGAAAACTTTATACGAAAATCCGTTAATTTTTTTTTTTTAAACTATATTTTTCTGGAATTGTTTCTATTATGTAAGTTCAGGCCCTACATTTAAAGGAGGAAGGTTTTTAATGCCCCCGTAAATACTCGAAATGCTGACCATCACGCTCTATGCATTGCTGAAGCCTCTCATGACTAGACAAAACTGCAGCTTCAATTTCGGCTCTCGCTATGTTACGTATTGCGTTACGAATCCGGTTTTTCATATCTTCTCTAGCAGTAGGTTGAGTTCGAAACACGATGTCCTTTAAGCGCCCCATAAATAAAAATCGAGGCAAGTTAAGTCTGGCGATCGCGGAGGCCATGGAAACAGACTTCCTCTTGCAATCCACCGCTGTTGAAATACTGCATTAATATGCTCTCGCATATTAATAGCAAAATGTGCTGGACAACCATCCAACTGCAAAAACAATTTTTGCCTTGTTTCCAGAGGCACATCTTCCAACAACAACGGTAATTGATCGGCCAAATAGTCAAGAAATACATTGCCATTTAGAGGTTGCTCGAAAAAATATGGCCCCATAATTCTGCCTCCCAGTATGCCACACCATACATTTAAACTCCAACGTCCTTGGCGCTGAACTTCACGCAACCAATGGGGATTTTCTGCAGACCAATAATGCATATTGTGCAGATTGACTCTCCCGTCACTATTGAAGGTGGCTTCATCGGTCCAAAGAATTTGAAATAAAAATTGTCTATTTTCGCGTATCATGCCTAACATTCAATGGCAATAGTCTAATCTTCGATCAAAATCTTCCTCTTTCAAGGCCTGATGCAAAACGACATGATGTGAGTGCATTCTTAAAGTAATTAAAAAAAGTTTAAACGAATACCTATATATTTTGATGGTCATTAGAACTTACCTATGGTCCTTCAAAATATTTAGAACCGTTGTCCGTGATACGCCCAACTCAGTGGATAATGCTCTTGTGGTAACATGAGGATTTCCTTCAATATAGCTCAGTACACGGTTAATATTTTCTTGTGTTCTTCCAATTCTATGCCGTTGAAACGTAGGCCGGATACTACCATTGGCTCGCCACTAATCGGGGAAAAACTCTTACATCGCAAGGACGCCGATTTGGATATCGACGTAAACTCTTTTAGCTGCTGCGGCATTCTGAAGACATTCAAAATAAACCGCAAGCATATCAACAGCTTCATTATTCGTAAAACGCATTTTGAAAGCACAAAAATTGCTCAAAGTAACGCGAAAGTATTGACAACTAATGACAATTTGAGAATTATGTATGTTTTGTTTAGGTATCTGTTTCCATTGCCTGCTTCTATTAATTGTATTTTTCGTATATATCCATAGTGAATATGCATTTAAATAAACAAAAAATAGGCCTTTCGTATAACTTTTAGCATTGCTTACTTACGCGTAGTAATTTCAATAAAGGTGATTTTATTCTGGTGAATAAATTTACAAACATTTAAAATCGCAATTTCTAGGTAACCTATTCAGAGCCGAAATTGAAGCTGCAGTTTTGTCTACCCATAAGAGGCCTCAGCAATGCACAGAGCGATGGTCAGCATTTCGAACATTTACGGGGGCATTAAAAACCTTCCTCCTTTAAATCGGTCCTTTTTAGGGCCACAACTTACATAATAAAAACAATTGCAGAAAAATATAGTTAAAAAAAAATAAAAATTTAAGGGATTTTCGTATAAAGTTTTCTTTGGCCGATATTTTACGTTAGGAACAAGATATCGACATGCGGTTTTCGCGAGATTGTTTAGGCATCATTTAGCTACTTGTTCATGAAAAAAAGTCATAACAATGCATTTAATTTTTTTTGCGAAAATTAACCGTTTGTGTCGGAATGTCGAACAAAGCCCTCTAGCGACGACACGTGAAACTAACAAAACTTCAATTATTTTAACATTTGTAGCACAAGAAAAGCTCTTTTCAACGCGCCCAAGTTTGTTACAATCGGATTAGCCGTTTCGAAGATACGGGGGGTGATTTAAGGAAACCTATAAATACCCCCTACCACTTCATTTTTATAGATACGTCAAAAAGTGCCAAACAAAAAAGTGCAGATTATCCTCGACTTCAAAGATCAGTTATTTTTTTATTAGGTTAAGATAGCAGAATTCACAGAAACGTCACTTTTTTAGATTCAAGATTGCAGTTACACCCCCTAGCGGCCATTTCAGAAACTTGAAAATATTTTCCAGGTTTTTGTATTGGCCGTTTTAGTAATAACTTTTTTTATGCAAGCCTCTACGATGGATAGTTACCCAGATACAGTACCTCGCATTCTTAGTTGGGCACTCTGCATATGTTATACAATTTCTAGATAGGGCAAAATTTAGTTTTTCGTAGAGAATCAACTCTGTAGTTTGAACAAGACAATGAAAATTTTTAAAAGCAATAGAAAAGTGTTGGTGCAATGTTATAGGAACGCATTCGTAAAATTCAAACATCTAAAGAAACTAACAATACATACCTAGATATTTAGGTGTCAAGATTCAAAATGAGATTATATCTTTGCTAACACATAAAATTAAAAAGCATACACTCTATTTAATAGCAGGTACTAAATATTACTCAATCATTTTGGAGTGCATTTTCATATATAATACAAGTGGTAGGAATATTGCCGGTAATTTTTGTCAGTCAGATCACGAGTCCTTTAGCACGAGTTGCGATTTTCCAGAGACAACTACGAGTGATTCTGACTGACAAAAATTACCGGCAAGATTCCTACCACGAGTTGGATTCAGCAAGACAATCCAAAGAAGATGCAGGAAAATTGAAGGGTTTTTTCGAAATGCAGTAGTTCATAAAATGTGACCACGGTAACAAGCGTGGTAAATAGTAAAAAAATTCTACCAAAGTTTTGATGAAATGGCAGAGTCGCGGTTCGGTAGAACAAATTTAAAAGAAACACGGGAAAAGGTGGTGATGACTATACCACATAATACAAGGCGTAGTCGTGATTCTGTGTGGTAGCAGTTAGAAAAAACATTTTCCCTGAAGGAAGTGTCACCTATTTCAAAAGTAAGCAGTATATTTGAAGATTACGCATTCAACGTGAAAAAATGTGATGGTGAGGATTACAAAAATTCCACTTTAAAAACAATGTAGAATACTACTGCCAAAATGGTGCAGGAATTATATTTTAAGTCGTTTAATATGAACATGAATCCATTTTCAGATATTGCGTTTAAAAGTACGTGTGCAGCAAGAGATTGAAAGCGAAAGCAGCTGCAACCAACTGCAGAAAAGAGAAAAGTGAGTTCAGTATCTATAGTAGATGACAACTACGAAAAAATGATTGACGTCTGGAACGAGATACTCCTTCAGAGCTCCAGAAAAAATTCTATCAAATTGCAGCAAGAGAGCTTGGTTGGAGAGGAGGAGAAGCGGTTAAATGTTTGATCGGATACTTTCAAGAAGGAAAAAACTGCACTGGAAAATTGACTGAGAATTTTTCAAAAACTTGCCAAGGCGGACCTCATCGTCTCTGTGACAGTAAATGGCTGGTTTCTAATGAGAAGAATCCTAATCATTATCCCGTGACGTTGGTATTGCTCATAAAAATATGTTAAATATGTATACCGTTTTATGCTCATTTTCAGATTATTGAAAAATATGTGGGGCAGTAACGTCACGTTTATTTTCGACTGTCAATCCTAACTGATGTGAATCTGGTATTTGGTATAAGAATGTTCCTGTAGGAATTAATGAAATTGGCAAGTGGACTAAAAGTAGTGCAGAAAAGTTGGACTGGCTGTAAAGAGATTCACGATAAGTAATCATTCTACGCGTTCAAGTGTAGTAACCCAGCTTGCGAAATCTGGCGTGGAGAAACAACAGTTAGTATAAATTACGGGTCATAGTTCAGCAAGTTCAGTTCGCCCTTACTTGCAACTGGACACTGAACACCACTCATAAATAATAAGTAAAATGACAAAAGAGGAAAAAGTACAACCGATAGTGAATAATTCTTGCACTTAAAAACTAAGAAAGATCTTTATTCGCACCTGTATTATCGCTGTAAGAACTTGCTCCTTGGTATGGAAAGATTGCCAGTGTAATCAGATCCTAATTGGCTCAAATTCAAAAAATAGACTGTTTCGATTGGTTGCTAAATTTTGAGTTGGATTGTCAAACAAAAGCTGTAGAAATTCGGAGCATTTCGTAGGGTTTTGCCGAATCTTTAGCCCAACAGCCAAAAAACTATTTCAACAGTTTCATAAACATTTAGAATCTAACTGTTGCATATTAATATGGCAAGTAAGTTGATTAACGAAAGTGCACGTATTGACAATATAATTGTAAATTGCATGGACAATGTTTTGGATAACGGTATAATAGATTTTAATTTATCGCATCACCTTGGAGTGTTTTCCTCTTTAACTATATATGAAATGAATCAATCAAATAAAATGAAGTCTTTAAAAATTATTCGTAAATAATTATCCAGTAAATTGAAGTTTCGTTCAGTCCTTACATTATGACATCCATTTTAAAATTCGTAGTTTCATAAATATCATAATCAATAAATTCTTATTGTCCTTTCGCGCGTATCAAGTAAGCAGCACATTGACGAAACCCAAAATAAATTGGTTTAACGAGAATATAAGGGAAATGCGACAGTAGAACCCCGGTACCTTCCGCCATATTTGATTTTGACGTAACAAGCCCCGCCCCCTAGGGCACCTTTTCCTCCACTTTTTGTACTCACCCACGTGGGCTCTCGGAGCCCCGAGAGCAAGTTGCGTAGCCATACGCCTATCTTACAAGTTAGCATTAGGCTTCTTATTATTATAATACAAATTAAAATTTTCCGGCAAGGGTACCACGACGATACACGAAGGCCTATGAACAAGTTGCGATCACGACAAGGGGCAAAGACCCGAGAACAAGTTGCGACACCCTACACCTGTATTACAAACTCGGTTATGCTCGGGGAGGGTTGGAGTGGGATCGCCGAAACAGCCCTCGCCGAAATCCTCGCGTCGCGAAATTTACGTATATGATACATGTTAACTTAAAAAAAAATCCAAGGCCGACCGCTTCTATAAAATAAAAATAATCTTCGTACATGTTAACTGGTTAAATTAATTATAATTATATAATTAATTATAAAACACTTGTCATTACCTTCACATGTCTTTGTGCTTTATTAGAATACAATTTTTATAACAGAAGATAATTTTGCAACCTCTTTATAATAAATCCTATTACAAAACTCACATTGTAAAACTACAAAATGCTAATTAATTGCTTACTTAATTAGATACTCGTTTATTTAAAGCAATTTGTATGTCCATATACAATATAAAAACACAATTTGAAGACTGTCGTTTATTTATAACACTTAGGCGATATTTTTGTTTGTACAGAATATAAAAAAAACTTATGAAGGCTGGCTTTTACACGATCAAAGTGAAAATCATTTTTTTTAAAGCATGTTATCGTCGTCTTTATTTTGAATGTAAATTTATAAGTACAATATAAATGCTAAATACGAGTTGCAATAATCAGGTTTTGTGTATTACTTTCTAAACTAGTTAATAATAACCAGTTTATATCCACCTATTCATAAGTAGAAAACGTGTTTAGTGAGCTGTATAAAAATATTTCAGTTCAACATATGGTTATTATTAGTTGAAAGAAAAAACACATCTGAAGGTATGCGTATTATTTTTTAATATACGTTTTACTTGCTATTGCTAACAAAAATGTCGATAAAGGTTTTTAAAAATGTATTATTACTCTTATAAGATGACGTCATAAAATCAGATCTACAATAGCTGGTACGTATTCATGGATTTTAAACTTGTAGTTATTGTTAATTCGAATATATAATAATATACCATTAAAACCGTTTGCCTTTATTTCCATTATAACAATGTGATACTCTTAAAAACATGTTAATTTAATTTAACTCTATGTTATACATATATAAGTAATTATTACTTTCCAGTCCTTTTAATGAGGTTTCTATTTCTATAGAACAATTTTGTGTGTATGTAATTGAACATGCAAATAAATCAGACATAATTTTCCGAGTGTATAGGTAGTGACTGTTTAGAAAGAGAATCTCCCCCTATAAAAAGCATCATTGCATTAGGGTAGAAATTATTTATTATTTCACGTCATATTTAATTTAGATTTTAATGCATTCAGTTTTGAACTGTAAGCTGGTTTCCGCAAACTGTAAGACATGATTTTGGTTGATTGATTGAGATTGATCTGATTGATTTGATCGAGCATGATATTGTTTGAGATTGATTGATTAATTAATTAATTGATTTGTTTGTGTGTGAGAAAGAAGCCGAAAGAGAGAGAGAGAGAGAGAGAGAGAAACGGATAAACGAAAGAGAGAAAAAGAGGGAGGTGTGTATGATCAACTTCTATTACAGAAAATGTTCATTAGTCTATACGCCACTAGATTGCGCTAAAGATCAATTTTTACTCAAAGAGGGCCGGGGCCCAGACCCTGATACAAGTCCTGTCTTACAAGGCTAGGGCCACCTTATTAGAATACAAATTTTTTATGGCGGGGGGCGAAGGCCTATAACTGTAAGATTAGGTTAGAACCCACATACAATTGCACCAAGGGGGCCACGATAGGAGCCAAGGCCCAAGGGCTAGTTTCTGCACTTATATATAAGGTTGGGGCCCCATGCCATTCCCAACCAGGGGCCGCGACAGGGGGCGAAGGCCTAGAACTGTAAGATTAGGTTAGAACACATACAATTGCACCAAGGGGGCCACGATAGGGGCCAAGGATCAAAAGCTAGTTTCTGCACTAATATATAAGGTTAGGGCCCTATACCATTTCCAACCAGGGACCGCGACAGGGGGCAAAGGCCCGAGAACAAGTTTTGAAGATCTACACATGCCTTACAAGTTAGTATTAGGGCCCCTTATTAGAATACAAATTTAAATTCCCCACCATTACCAATCAGAATGCAGAGATTTAGTCCCCCAATCAGAGCACAGCGGCTGAGTGGTGGGGCTAAGGACCAATCAGAAGCCAGAGAGTTGGGTGCACGCACGACTAATCAGTTAGAAGGTGGGGCGTGGCCTAGTTTTAATCCCTCCAATAAACACTGCATGCACGCGAAATTGCCTAACCTCCAAGGGGTATACAGCCAAAAAGGCTCTTAATATTGCCAAATAGGGGCTCAGCTCCGCCCAAGGGTTAAAAATGGTCCCCGAAAAGAAGCCGACCCCACCCTCCTAATATACGCCTACCACGTGGGCGAGTGTAAAAGTTGTGGGGGCGGGGCTTGTGACGTCAAAATCTAAGATGGCGAAAGGTGCCGGGGTTCTAGTTGTACAACATTTATTATTACTATTCATACCTTCATACGAATATTCCTTTTTTTGAGGCTGAAGCCGTAGTATTAGACAAAAAATTTTAAATAACTTTTTTGTTGTACATTGTTAAGACAGTTTAAAAATAATTAAAAGCAATGAAAAAACTTTAGTTTCTTTATAGGTTTATTATGAGTTTGCCACGACACTCATTCATGAACACTGATTATTACATCACGGAGCACTACAATGGTTTTTTATTTTTTTACTCGAAAACGACTAGTCTTAAAAAAAAGATGAGAGCCATTTTTTCGCCCAAATGGAACAGACAATCCAAACAAAATTGAGAAAGATTAGAAACACAGGGGTACCGCATTTTTTTCTTTCAAATTGTATAAAGATTATCCTGCCTGCACGCCACTGATTATAGTAAATCCGCCGGTTTTAGCGTAAAATACACACCGTTGCTAACTCTCAAATACTGCAAAATTTTATTGAAAAGTCTCAAGTGGTTATGGAAATATTAAAAAAATTGTAATTTTTCAATGAAACTTTCACACCCTGTACTTCCGTAACGAAGCAGTTTTGAGGCATAGTTTATAAGAAAAGTTGCCTTTATTTTAGTGGTAGAATACGCTCCTGAAGTTATGTACCGTACTTAGGAAACACCCTGTATATATATATATATATATATATATATATATATATATATATATATATATATATATATACAATTCATATTTCACTTTTCAGTACAAGTAATTATATTAACTAACAATTAAATTTATTTTGAATATTTATATCTGATGTACACGCGACTTCTTATCGAAACCGACTTCCCTTTCCACCACTAATTTGCGTATTTATATAACTTACGGTAGCTTCTGTAAAGATTTTGAGACTGTGTGACTCGATACTGGAAGTCGGCCGACAATGATAAGATACACCATACAGGCGGCTGATAGCTGCGCTTTTGTCGGTTGATAAGGAAAGCTGATGTACCTTACACCGTTTAAACAAGGAAGTTATAATCGCACTTTGCACAACCAATTAATTATGTATTTTTTCTTTTACTTTTGTTGTGTTTACAAGAGTGGAAACAGCTCAGCTTGTAGCAAACATATGCTTTTTTTAAAAAAAACATTTTGCGCCACTCCACTTACCAAATACCAAATAATGTGGCGCCTGCGTTCAGTGAACACATTTCCTACGAGGATCGCGCGGCCCTGGCGATTACCTTGAGTATGTAACACAAAACGTTCTTATAGTTTAAATTTATAAATGTACAACATTGTTTTCATATTTCGTTTTTCAGCTTCTACATAATTTACGCCCGTTTCTAATTTAATGTGAGAAGGTTTTTGAATGGGCTGACTAAATTTGTTTAATTCTGTCATTACTACTGACGACGATAACTGTACTAGTTATCGAAACGTATAAATTTTGGTAAATTTATCTTAAAATACACGATTTAAAACCTATAACTATTTGTAATTAAGAGTTCAAATCGTGAAAGTCTACTTTTTATTATGTGCCTATTTCCATTTCTTGTACGTTGGTTTATTAAACGGCCAAGATACGATAGCGTAAGATAATTCTATCTGTCTCTTTTTTTCTTAAGACGTCAGTGCACGAAAAAATGAATTAAGCGCCTTTAAAAACACGTTCTTTTTTGAAAAGCGTAAGAGACAAAAAATTTAATATTTTAGTTACTTAAAAGCAACAAATTGTTTTTTTTTATTGGTGCCCCATTTTACTTATTTAAAGCACGCCTTAGCGTGTTTAAATCGAGCTTTCAAAAACGCTCGTTTTTCAAAGTTACCATGGCACCAACATCAACAACTCAAGAAACGTGAAGTCTAAATGACAATTTTTTGATTATTGACCTGACAGGAGTACCTTGTAACGCCAAATAAAATATTACTAACAAATTCTAAACCTTTATTCAAACATTATTTAACACTTTTCATTTTATAAATCAAAATAGATAGTACAGTTATTATTGTTAAATATATTAATTTTTGTTTACATATTTTACATTATTAGTTCTTATTTCCATTTTTTGTAGTAATAATACTAGTATTTATGATTTCAAGGTACACCGATAAAAAAAATAGCGTAAAGTATCCGTGCATAAATGGTCTTTAAAACACACTCTATTTCGCGTATAAAGACCTTTTTATCCACATATGCTTTAATATGCTATTTTTGTTATTGGTGTCCCATTTTACCTATTTAAAGCACGCCTTAGCGTGTTTAAATCGAACTTTCAAAAACGTGCGTTTTTTAAAGTTACCATGCAACATCAACAACTCAATAAACGTGAAGTCTAAATGACAATTTTTTGATTATTGGTCTGACAGGGGTACCTTGTAACGTCAAATAAAATGTCTCCAAATAACAAATGTGTCATCTACATATCTATACCAAACTGAAGGTTTTTAGGTGTATTTTGTAACGTTAATGTTTCAAATTTTTCCATATAAAAATTAGCTATAACAGGACTAAGGGGACTACCCATTGTTACACCTTCAATCTGTTCATAAAATTTACTATTCCACTGAAAATAAGTTGTAGTAAGACAGTGCTGAAAAAGAATGGTTATGTCCTTTGGAAAAAAATGATCAATGTATTCAATAGTTTCTTTTAGAGGTACTTTATGGAGAAGAAGCACTGCATGAGTTTTTGGTTTTTATAAATGGTATACATCCTAGTATTCAGTTTACCATGGAAAAAGAAACTAATGGAAGTTTACCATTTCTTGACATATTAATATCTAAAAATAATAATTCACTATCTTTTAAGGTTTACAGAAAGCCGACACACACTGATAGATACCTTCATAAATTATCCAACCACCATCCACGCCAAAAAATTAGTGTAATTAAATATTTAGTAGATCGAGCAAAACGAATTTGTGACCCTGAATTTTTGAATGATGAATATAAATATTTAAGAAAATCCGTACAAGATAATGGATACTCACTTACAGATATTAATAATGTTATTACACCTTCTAGGCGCAACCTTAAAGAAAAACCAGTTCTTAATGTTGGTACTGCTTTTCTTCCTTTTATAGCTAATGTTACAAATAGAATTGAAACCTACAAGGAAAATTAAGGAACATTTAAGGTCACCTAAATATGTGTCAAACCCTTTGTCATCTTCCGGAGTGTATAAGTTATCTTGTTCATGTGGAAAAGTATACATCGGGACCACAAAACGTAGCTTTGATACAAGACGCAAAGAACATATGAGATTTTGTAGATTGGGTCAACCAGAGAGGTCTGCTGTGGCTGACCATGCCCTGAATAATCTAAATCATGACATTCAATTTGACAATATGGAAATATTGTCAAGACAAACCCATTATTATGTTCGTTTGCAACGTGAAGCTATTGAAATATATAAACACCCGAATAATTTTAATAGACAAGAAGAAAATCTCCGTTTAAATAGGTTTTGGCATCTTATAATTAAAAAAAAGCATAATGATACCTCTTAATTTTGATTTTAACTTTTGGTATGTCTAGGTTTTTTGCTGTGTTTTTCCTAGACCTTGAAGCAAATGCTTTACCAATTATATGTTAAATTACCACAGCACTATAATTTAACATAAGTAGTTAAAATTAAATTAAAATTCAAAATTACAAAGAACGTCCTGCATTGTGCTTTTCATTGTTAATAACACTTCCAATTATTGATAAAGATATCTCTTTGTTAGATTTAACTGGGTTATTTTATTTGATATAATGTTTGAATTTGTGAATGCTTCTATCATTTTAAAATTGAAGTTTTTCACAACTTTACACTTACATCATAACTCGATTAAATTTTGTTAAATGTGTTTTTTGGCTGACAAATTGCATTGTTAGCTTTCGTCGTAGAGAGTGTTCTGGTTTGTCATCTTTGAGGCAGTTTAATGAAATTTAATTTTTATGACCTAGTTATTCTTTACTAAAAATTTTATAGTTGGCTTTATGTTTCCCAAACTGTTATATTAATAGCAGGCTTATGTTTATGTTTTAATTTTTCAAATTTGACAAAATTGTTTACTACATCTTTAACAATTTTTAACAAACATTACTACTGACGAAGATAACTGTAAGTGTTATCGAAACGTTTAGATTGTATAATTTAAAGTACACCATTAAAAAAACCCCAAAAAAGATAAGTATTTTATTAAAAAAATAATTGTTATGTCTTTATTAAAATTTTTACAAAAAAAACAGGTATGTGTCACATGACACACAACGCACTAATACATTCGGTATGAAACCGAATGTAGCAATTTCTGTTTTTATTTAAGCAAAGCGGTATTCGTCATTTTACACAAGACTGATACTTGCACTCTGGATGTTTGCACCTATTTCTATAATTTTCTCTCCATTGTGGAAAATGATCTATTTGGTCTTTTCGAGCTTCAGTTTGATAATTTTCATTCGCAGGGCCACGTTTTTGTCTGCAAATAAGCATTTTCAAGATTACCGCTAGGTCGTTCACGCTTTCTAGTCAATGTAGATTTAACACTGTTGCATAAGGCTACTGCAATAGCTACCTTCAAATTTGCAAGTGGCATATGAGTAGCATTCTGTCTTCTCCATGAAAGCCAACTATTGACAACGCACATGTCTATAAAATGAAAGAAAATACTAACATAGCATTTCTTGGATCTAATTTTGATGCGATAGTAACCAAGCATAGAATCTAATAGGTCTACGCCTCCCATGTATTCGTTATAATTTAGGATTGTTTGCGGGCACTCCACATTTTTGTAGCATTTCTCACTCGTAAAAAATCTTTGCTTAGTTCCAGTTGGTTGGATTTCGACGTAAGTTCATGAAGTTGAGACAATTTTATTGTCATACAAGTAAACAACATTTAATTTTACACCGTCTTTGATAGCAGTTTTCTCTTACCAAGGTCCTTTTCCAAGTTTCTTAAATTCCTTTTCCGATAGCAATAACCTGGAACTCGATTCAAGCGCACATTTCCAAAACGTAGAATACCACTTATGGTCAAGTAAACGCTGGTGAGCAATTTGCCAAAAAAATTGTATAGTTGGCTTGCTTGGGGACTTTTTGAGCAAGTTTCGCCACCACTTTACTACTAGTTCCCAAATCAGGAGCATTATCACGAACGATGTTGCTTTGAGAGCCAGCAAAAATGTCGAAACTGTATCTAAAGTCAGAGATTTCGGTTAAAACAAATCTTTGAAACCCCACTTGTGTGTTTTTTTTATTATATTGTTTTATTGTCGATCTGGCTTTAGTGGCAATATCCAGTAAAGATCTTATCTTGAATAATTTATCATGACTAGGTGTGCCGTGAGGTATAAGGTTGTCGTTATTGTTGCAATGTTGAACTGTAATGTGGTGACCAATATTCTCTACCTTGTAGCAATTGTATAATAAACATACATAATCAGGTGCCAATAAACTGCTCTATTTCTTCATCTGTGAGATTTACCGGACGGGTTATACGCTTCTGTGGGCCATATAAATTTGATTCGGTAGTTATTGCATTGTATTATATTAGTAAAGACGAACTTCAAAAACTGTGAAGGGGTTTCTAATTCGCCAACCTCTGGAGGCATATTTACATTGCCCGAAAATTCTATCTGTTTTGGATCTTTCATGAGATTTTCGGTTCTCCAGGATCCTGGATTCATCTTCTCTGCAATTTCATGTAGAATCATATCTTCACTATCGTCAAACTACATCCGCTTCAGGAATGGTTGCCTCATTGTCATGATCTTCTTCGAGTTCCGAACTCTCGTCACTTTCGAAGGCTAATGTTTTTTATGATGTAGTTGGTGTATGTCCTCGTCGTCTGACAAGTCGGAATCGTCACTCTCATTATCGTTCGGTCCCTTCCATATATGTTTGTTGTCTCCGTAAAATATGTTCGGTTCCATTTGGGACCAACTAAGCCTTTATTGGTACTTGTAACCGCATGATGTCCGGTATATGAATCAAAGCAATTTTTGTTCATAACGTGTATTAGAATATAAATTATTGCATGAACTTACCTTAAAAAGCAATAGACAACCTACAAATAATTATTTTTCCCAATCACCAAACTTTGTCTTACTCAGTAAAACTACAGCTTAAAAAACTGAAACATCAACTGCAGAATGCAATGCGCGGGTGTGAACTTGCAAAACACACAGTAACGTATATTTTTATAGTAGGGATGCCGAGATTATTTTAACGCGTTTATTTCTCGTTCCCAAATATGCTACATCATGCAGTTATTCCACCTTCAAATTCTAGAGCTTCAAAAAATATAAATTTTGGCACATATCAGCAGAATAGGGACAGTCTCCCCTCCACTTTTTTGTGCCACAAGCCTCGCCCACTTATGACCATGGGAATTTCCAATGACGCCCACGTGGAGCTCGTATTATTGACCTTGAGAAAGTTGTTTACCCTGAGAAACTTTTCTTAAATAATAAGGAGGTTGTTGTAAGATAAGTGTAGGAACTATATCTTGGGCCTGGTCTTGCGCGGGAAACTTGAAATTGTTTTTAATAACAAGGAGACTCTTGTAAGACAACTAGCTCTTAGGCCTTCGCCCCTTGTCCTGTCCCCTTCGAGCGATGGTATGGGAGCCCTAACCGTATACGACAGGTGTGGGAACTAGATCTTAGGATTTAACCCCCTGTCGTGGCCCCCTTCACTGGAAATTGTATTCTAATAAGAGGCCCCTGTAAGACAAGTGTAGGCTTTCGCCCCCTGTCTTGGCCCTTGGCTGGAAATTGGATTTGTTTGTGGTGCCATCTAGCGGTATATATATATATATATATATATATATATATATATATATATATATAAAAATAATACGCATACCTTCACCAGATGTGTTTTTCTTTCGGCTAGGACTAATTAGGGATTGTTTGTGGCACCATCTAGTGGTGTATGGGTTAATGAAAATTTTTGGTAATAGAAGTTGATCATGCACGCCTCTCTCTCGGCTCAATCAATTAAGCAGATCAAATTAATTAAGCATATCAATCTCAAACAAATCATGCTCGATCAAATCAATCAAACAGATCAATCTCAATCAACTAAATCAATCTCAATAAAACCAGATCATAACTTATAATTTGCGAAAACCAGCTTACAGTTCAAAAATACTGATTTGGCTTAATTAATTTATTATAATATGCGAATAAATAACTACAAAGTTTAAAACCCACAAATACGTACTCGCATAATGTTATTATTTAATTAAAAAATAGCGTAACACTCACACCTTTATCTAATTAACTAAACAAATGAGTTGAGATCGAGTCTGTAGAATAAGAGTTGATGAAGAGTTGGTTGGTTTATGACATCCTCCTCCTATAATAACACATTAAAATCTGTACTGGCATTTTTGTGAACAATATCAAGTAATATATATATATATATATATATATATATATATATATATATATATATATATTAAAAATAATACGCATACCTTCAGATGTGTTTTTATTTCGGCTGTTCTAATAATACGTGTGTTGAAGAACTAAACTAAAATATTGAAATATATTAGTCTCACTAAACCCGTTTTGTGTTTTTACTTATGAATAGTTGATATAAAAGTGGCTATTGGTTTCCCCATCATCATTAAGTAATTTGTAGAATGTAAATGTATGAACCTAATTATATATCCATTTAAATAGCGAAATAGTATAAGGAATAACATTCCGAAATGTATTTGTAAATTACTACCAAAAGTTTGTTATTTCCTGTAATAAAAAAAATAAAGGGATCTTTTAAAGGTCTTAGATTTTTTAAGTCGACATATTTAATTTGATTTTACACATGAAAGATTAAACGTCGTGCAGGCATAGATTATGTTTTTTGTTTTCGCAATACTGCTTATTATTATAAAAGAGGTTGCATAATATTATCTTCACAAAAATTTTTTGGCATTTTATTTTACGTAGTATTAATTTGAAAGGTATATTTTCCCCTCATTAAAATTACCTTTATTATTATTAACATGTTTTTTTAAATTTTTTATTTCACTTGGCCTTCATACAGGTAAAATTTTGCGACGCGAGGTTTTCAGCGAAGGCTGTTTCGGCGACCCCACTCCTCAAGCCCCGAAGATAACCGATCCTATCCGAACATTGCCGAGTGCTTACACCCATTCCTCCCATATAATTTAGCTATAATTGAAATAAAAACAAGCGAAAGTGTCTACATGTTGTCGGCCTTGGGGAGCTGAGTTAGAATACAAGATATTTAATCAATCAATCTTGGTCTCATACCAGCGAAGTACGGGGAGAGGGTGGTTGTGGAACTGGCGAATTTAAATTTTGCTGCCATTCAAATCAACTCAATCTCAAGCACCACGAATCAAAAAAAAAAAAATCTCATCATCTCCTTGAAAATGGAAATATGATGCTCACGTTCTTTGCGCACGATCAAAAAATCCCTCTAATTAGATTACGCTTATTTTTAAAAGCAGATTTGTTTGTTTGTGGTGCCATCTAGTGGTGTATTTTTAAAACTAGGGAATGTTTTCTGCTCGTCTCTCTCCTCCTCTTCCACGTTTCGCGTATTCCTCGTTTCTCCTAGTTTCTCTTGTTTCTCTCGCTTCTCTCCTCTCTCTATCACCTCTCTCACCTGTCTCTCTCTCTCCCTCGTCTCTCTCACTCATCTCCATCTCCCTCTCGCCTTCCTTTGTCTCTCGTCCTATGCTTTAGGTTAGGTCAGTACACGTACAATATTAGGTTATATTAATAAACGCACGGTTTAGGTTAGGTTAGTACTCGTACAATATTAGGTTAGATTAATAAACGCATGGTTTAGGTTAGGTTAATACCTGCGCGCGAGTATTAACTTAACCTAAACCAGATATTTAATTGTGGTTTTTTAGCCATAACTTTTTTTAGTTTAAGGTAATTAAAATTAGATAAAATAAAATTTAAAGGGAACTTTGTAATCTAAAAATTAAGGCTGGTAATTATTATTTTTGATGATTTTCGGCTATGTCTCAATATATATGTATCACAGTAACAAAAAAACTGAACTGTCTGAACTGAAATGTCTACTACAATATTGGTAATTCCATGTTTTTTACTCAGAGCAATATTTTTGTCATAATTTTCCAAAAATTGAAAATCGATTTTGAAAATTGTACGTGAAGTAGCCAAAATTTATGAGCATATTGAGAAATATATGCTTAAGTATCCCCAAATTGGATTTTTCGTTCCGAGCCCCCATATCTTGGGAAGCACCTTTTTGGTTCCATCAAAACAAGAAAAAAATGTTTTGTCATAACTTTTTTGTTTAATGTTGTAGACTTATAATTGGTCTTAACCTATGGACAATTTTAATCTCTACAAAATTAGTTCTGACAAATCTTTACCTAAAAGCCTCCGGTTTCGAGATATTTAAAGGGAAAGATAGAAAATTATATTATTACCACAGCGCCATTTTTAAAGCACTATATCAACATTTGTGTTAGTGACAGAAAAATAAAAAAAGAAATAAAAACGATTCTTTTTTGCTTGACCTTTGAATTAAAACGTTAAACTTCCTTGTGCGAGTTTTGGAGTTATTGAAAAAAAACCAATCAAAAACACGTTTCTTTAAGGGGTAGAAATTCCAATCTTCAAATAGAGACACCTTAGAAGGAAAGCATTTTCAAAAAAAGGCAGAACTTTTTTTATTAGAATCACATAATTTACCCGATTTTGATATTTTTTAGCCCATTAGAGGCAAGGGGGGGAAGTATTACGAGCATATGTCTTCACTATCCTGCGTTTTTTCTTGACACCCTTAGGAACATTTTTCACTATAAGTTGTCTGCACTAGTTGGGAAAAAATTATTTTAATTGGAAGAAATTGAAACATTTGCGCTATTAAACTTTCATAGAATCACATAATTTACCCGATTTTTTAGATCATTAGGGCAAGGGGGGGGGCATAATTTTTCGTAGCATACGTTGTCTCTATCTTGTGTATTTTCTTGACACCCTTACTCACATTTTTCGCTATAAAACTTTTAGCAAATCAAGTTGCAAACATTTTTTAGGTGAAAGTCTTCGTTACCTACACTAGTATAATTTACCAATTTTCACGAGTCAGAGCTGTTGCGTCATAACTAACTTTGTTTCATTACCATTATCACCTTTAGAACCCGCCTATTGTGCACGAGAGGATGCAGATAGAAGTGATTTAGGTTGGCAATTCTGTTCGGTGTTTGACATAACATATATTTTCTGATATTTTGTTGGTATGGCAGTGCTTGTAGTACATAACCCCTGAAGCTGAGATTTGACACTTATAAAACTGTTATTTTTCACAATCTGACAACATCGGCGTTCTCTGACAGTGTTCGTATTAGTGACGCAACTGATCTGACTCATGAAATTTACTGTAGTAAATTTTACATAAGTTTAGTCGCACGCCATAATTGTTTATGATGTATCAAATTATAACGTTTCCTAGGTAATTTTAATCAAAGGGTATACAGTAATTTTCACGAGTCAGAGCAGTTGCGCCTCTAATATTAATATTGTCAGAGGACGCCGATGTTGTCAGATTGTGAAAAATAACAGTTTGACAACTGTCAACTCTCAGCTTCACGGGTTATGTTTGTTTTATCACAATACGAAAATTTAAGTGTTATATTTCTTTTTTATGTCAAATGTTTAACGTCAGAAATGCTTGACAACAACGGACAGAAATGCTAACCTAAATTAGGTCTATCTGGAGCCGCTCGTGCACAATAGGCGGGTTCCAAAGGTGGTAATGAAACAAAGTTAGTTATGACGCAACTGCTATGACTCATCATTTCTAACAGTGCTAACTATTTTTATTTATGAAAGTTGGTGCATTAGACTTTTTAGACACAAAAAATCACTCATGAAAAATTCAAAAAGGACCCTTGGACGTGTTTCATTTTGATGAACAAGTAGTGACTTTTTACGTTTTGAAAGAAAAATCTTGGTTTACAATTTTTAGGAATTAAAGTAACGCTTAATGCTGCACAAGAATCTTTATTTTTAAAGGAGAACAATGTAATTGCCGAACAAAAATTATAAATTGAAAATACTACATAAGTGTAGGTTAAACCAAAGTTAATATTTTGATTCACGGCCTACTTCTAAGCAGTTGCATAACTAGTTACTTCATCTCTGTTGTTCATTAAAAGTTACATGACCTTTTACACCTTCAAAATAAAAATTCAACAAAATGACATAATCGTTCATCCTGCTGTAGTTTATCCTTTTTTTCATAAACGTTTTTTAGTACATATTAATATTTGCTTTGGAATATCGTTACATTGAATTTCTTTATGTATAGGATGCACACATTTGTAATTCCAGTTTTCTAAATGTAGGTCTTTTGGTTCGTATCTTAAATAACAGTTACAAGGTACCAAAACGAGTTAACAGGAAGCTTTACCTTGTTTTCTTCTTTTATAACCTCGCTTTTTCTGTAGTACGTTGTCGTTTTCTACTGCAATTAGCAGTTACGTCACTTAATGATACACTTTCCATTATTGCCACAAAGATCGACGTTATGTATAAACTAGCGCGTCCTTTTATTATTTGTTGATTGAAAACAACACAGAGTTTTAACAAAGACACGCGCGCACATTAATGGTTATAACTTCAGCCATAACTAATGGCTACATGGACAAGTTGCACTTTGATTCTTTAAACACCGTGGACATGTTACGCATTGAAACTAAAATTAACTTTTTAACTTACACTTCGTTTATCATCATCTTGTGCCACGAACGGCCAATTGTGCCATTTTGAAAAATCCATATTTCATCTTGGAAAACAAATTGATGGGAAACATTTACTGCTGTGGTATGCCCCAAGCCATCGTTCTAGGACCGGTTCTGTTTTTGGCATTCATAAATGATTTACCACGATTGGAACTGGAAATAGGCGACCATATTTATCTATTTGCTGACGATACCGTGCTGCTCTTCTCGACTCCGTCCTGATCCACTACTTTTAGACCTGCTTCTAAGGGTCTTGCAATAGTTAAACAATGGTTAGATCAAAACGAGCTTTCATTAAATACCAGCAAAACAAAATATATAACCTTTTCAATTTATAATAGCTCTCAACCTAGTAATTCACTAAATATAAAATTAGAAAATAATTTAATAGAAACAGTCCAACACATAAGGTATCTGGGAACCCAAACAGACCAGCAGTTGAACTGGAAAGCACATACTGAATTCCTAACAAAACGCTTGAATCAGTTAACAAATGTGTTTTCTAGATTGACGAAGGTTTTGGACCTAGGTACTGCAAGGGACGTGTACTTTGCCTTGCTCAGTCTATCTTTAATCTGTAATCTTTATTTTTTAGAACTAACCGGGGTTTGAAGACAAAATAGTATATTAAAAAACAAGTTTTATAAGAGCAGTCTTGAAGCACGAATTTAATTTAAAAAACATTATGAAACACGTTCTTATGCTATTTTTTTGTAATTTGCCCTTTTTATGGCCATTTTTAAATAAAAAAACTTATTTTAGTTGATTTAGGGGTTATTGTGGCGTACTGTACTAATTTCAAAAGTGAAAATTCGGTCTAGTCCCCTTTTGTTTTATCCAAAGTCTGTCACAAATCACGAAAATGGGAGATAATCTTACATGTACGCCCCCTGAAATAAGTGAAATTGCCAAAAATACGGTCGCGAATTTGCTGACATCAACGTTTTCCAACGGATGCATCCTGTTTTTGACACATTTTGCAAGAGTCACATACATAACATAATTCCAGATCAAGCGTTGCCAACCTAAAAGTGGAAGCAAATTAGAAAAAAGTTTTTTTATTCCTAGTAAACGCCACTTCTTGTGATCCGTCAGTAGTTGCAGGACTCATTTCGTACGTCCGGCAAACGAACAGATTCATCTCGAAAATATTACTTTTACTCCAAATAAAATAAAGTACTATTTATTGAGCTTGTGTAAAAAATGGCTAAAGTCGCTAATACCTTTTTGAGAAAACATCATCGAAATATTTTTCATTACAAAATCATTGTAAAATGTTGCGAAATTTTCTGTGATGTTCAAGAATAGCTTAACTATTTTATCATAAAAGTCAAAAAGTGTTATAAAATTTATATTTAATGAATACAACTCAGGGAATATGTCTTAAGTAGGCACCTAACTAATTGTTGATAGAACCGGCCTTGGGCCAAATAATCGTAGGTGGAACAATATTTTGGATCGTGACTCTATTTTTTTATTCTTAAAAAAAATGCTCTAAAAATACAAATATTATCATATAATATTATTATTAATGTACAATATGTTTAGTAAATATTGATATTAGAAAGATAACATTAAAATAGATAACTAGTGTCAGTAGACTAACAATTCTTTCGCTAGATGACGCGGCTTGCAGTTGCAACAACAAAGCATAATTTGTTTAGTGTTGACGTGATCAGCTGTTAGCAATTTACCTTAGTTTTAATGCAGAGTTTTCGGTTTTATTGTTAATTTTATTATAATACGAAGTGTTTTTGTTGACATTTTTTTTGTGTTGATAGTAATAAGCGTAGTATACTAAAAAAATAGTGATTTTACCTATAATTTTCGTAGCTAAATTGCGCAAGCGTGAATGGCTACCGCCAAGATGTGGACTGAAATTTACCGCATTCATGTGTACACGTTTCGTATGTACGTTACTTGGTTAATAGTGTTTAATTATGCCGGGTCAGGATTTAGATAAACAACCGAATTACACAATAAAATTATTAAATATGGAACCAGGGATACCACAAAATCGTTCCCTGCAAAATCTCGTTGATGCCGAAGAAACTACTGATTCAACTGAAGAAACACATACAAGTATTCGTGATGTATCTATAAGGGATTGGATTGTAGTTGCTATTTTATGTTTCGTTAATTTAATTAATTATATGGACAGATTTACTTTAGCAGGTAAGAGTGCATATTTTTTAAACAGTTTAATTGATCCAACCACCTGTACGTTTATGAATTTTTCATTAAATTTTGTATGTAAATTTATCCCTCCAAAGTCAATAACACCTATCAGCCACAGTTTAATTGAACCAACAGTTAGCCTTACTTAGAACATCCCTATTTCTTACCCTAATCTTAATCTTGTGGTTAAAATTTTAACCGGATGCGTATTTATAAATTATAATTATGTCTTGATAACGCTAGATAAAAATAATTTTAGGGAAACTAAAAAAATCACCTGATCCCCCACTTAACCAATGCGAGTTTAGGTAGGTGTGTTATGTTACGTAGTAAATACGTAAAATTTCCCCAGATTAAAAAATTATTGAATGAAAACGAGAAATTAATTCTAGAATTTCTTCCGGTTTTAATTTTTTCACACGCTCATCTAATTCCGTTTTATATTTCAACTACATTCACTTTCCATATTTTTTATTTATGATTTTATGTTAGAAACTTAATGTTTTTACTTGTTATCGTTACTTTCTTTCGAATGTCAGAATGTAGTTACGTTATCAGGTGTGACGTCATCGCCTGAAGTGTACTATGCCAATTGTATTCATGTTTCAAGTTTTTATTCTAAATATAAACATTTACTGTAGCACACGGTATAACTATTAAGCCTTGATGTTTGTGATTCTTCCATGTGCATCGAGGAAATGAACTTAGACAAAGTCCAACAAAGCCGTTTCTATTGACTAATGATCTGTTAGTGTTTCCTTTAAGGATTAATATTGTTTTTTTATATCTCCGGGCTATTGCATGTATGTTTATATAACACAATTTCAGCTAAAATAAAATCAAAATTCTTTAATTTTTTAATTGTTTGTGAATTTTCTATATTTTAATATAGCCTTGTAAAATAAATAACCCTTAGCAACCATTAAAATGTTTCCGTGGCAACCACGTGTACAATCAGTCTTCGATCATTTTAATCGTCTCTTAATGAAACTAATGTGAAGAAAATGTAGAAAAAACATGGACTGTAAAGCTTCAAAATATTTAAATTGCGTAATCAAGTAGGTATTATTATTCATTTTTTAGTATTATATTTCATAATCACGTTGTTTCTAAACCAGTGTTTTATTAGTTTCTAATAATTTTAAAATGATCGCGGCTGTACAGGCTGTCCCAAATTCGAGGGCAAGCATGGGGATCTCGCTTATTATAAGAGATAGGATATAGGTTTAAATTCGGCACTTTTGCTAAATTCGATGCCGAGTAATAATCTGAAAAGAAATTTGAGCTAACTCGAATGGATTTGGTTTTATGCTCAAAAAAACTTAAAATTTCGATTTTCGTTTTTCGCGTTTGGCCACCTTATTATTAGGAATTTTCAAAATTCGATTAAACATTATTAAGGCACCTTTTTACGCACAATACTAATACGGTATTAAAAATATTATGTGACGTTTCGTTTATTCTGAACCATCATCAGGTTTATTTTTTCTTATGGGGGTTAAGATATATTTTTATGTCGTTGGATGGAGAATGTTATGCTGATTTTAGCAATATATAACATTTTATGGTTTGATCGACTGTGAACTAAAATAATGAGAAAGATACGAAGAACAAGATTCCGCCTTCTTGGATCCAGCAAGGAATAATTACAGTAGTTCTACTTATTTAATTTGTTAAACTCGTTAGAACATCCAAAAAAATATAAAAACATTTAAGCAATTAAAAAAAAAAAAACATAAACAAACAACTCAAACAAGTAGGTCTATGTAACACGGTCATAATAGCGACAACGCAAATTTATCGATAGGTAACAACTAAATAATTACACAGACAAACAAACAAAAATTATTATAATAAATGTTCGAACAAGTTTCCTCCTTCTTGAATACAGTAACGAATTCTTCTTCTACAATTGTTTACGCTTCTTTGAATGGTTCGCCTGGGAATTTGACGAAGTTCATTAACAACCCTATTCTGGAGTTCTTCTATATTTTGCGGTGGCGTCTTATAAATCATATTTTTTAAATAGCCCCAGAGGAAGTAATCTAAAGGGGTTAAATCTGGACTTCTTGCTGGCCACGTAAGTGGTCCCCTATTTCCCATCCATTTATCAGGAAATTCGCCGTTAAGATATTCACTTATTATCGCAGCATTATGAGGAGGAGCTCCGTCCATTTGCCACCAGAGAGTCCATCTTTCGTTTAGCGGAACATCATCCAAAGGTCTGATATTTCGTGTGTTAGAAATGCGAGGTAGCGTTGAGACGTTAGGATACCTTCGTAAATAATTGGCCCAAGGAGCCTATCTTTCCAGATTCCAACCCACACATTAAAGAACCGGTGGCCTTGTCCTCGCATTGGCCTGTTAATTCGTGGATTTTCAACGGACCAGTAGTGCTCGTTATTACGATTAAACATTCCTTTAGTGGAAAAATTGCACTCATCCGTCCAAATTATTTGATTGAGAAAGTTGCGATTTTCCAGCATTTTGGTATTAAGTTGGTTACAAAAATCCAACCGTCTCATATCGTCTCCAGGCCGAAGAGTTTGACTAACGTGTAACTTAAATGGTTTATAACGGTGTTGCTTTAACACTCGCCAAACTGTCGTTTTTGGCACTTCAATAGTTTGCTCTATTTCTCTGGTAGATGTTGAAGGATTTTATTGAACCTAAGATGGATAACATAAAGTCATAACTCTCAAAAAAAAATGTCTGCTGAAATTAGCAGTGAAGTGAGTAGAAATTCTTATAATTAGTATAATACTAACAAATAGTACCTGATGTAATATTTCTTCTTCGGCATCTCTGTCTAGTCTGCTACCATATGAATGTCGAGGTTTCCGAAAACATCCAAATTCTCGCAAATTTTGGTCTAATTTTAAAAAATATCTCTGGTTTTGTTGCTGCCTCTCCGGATATTCCTCTAAATATCTTTGTTCTGCTCTGACACTATTTCTATTGCAGCTATAAAATATCCTTATCATGTCTCGTTTTTCTGAATTTGAAAACATTCTAAAGAAACTTGCAAATTTTAAAGCACTAACACGAAGGATCTTGCAGTTATTACCCTTTTTACAATTAGAAAATGACATGACAAAAGGCAACTCCTGAGGTTTGTTTGATTCATGGGTATCGTGATAATGTAATATTTAGTTTTTAATTTAAGAGTATTTTAGTTCGCAGTCGATCAAACCATGAAGTGTTATATATTGCTAAAATCAGCATAACATTCTCCGTCCAACGCCATACAAATATGTCTTAACCCCGATAAAAAAAAATAAACCTGATGATGGTTCAGAATAAACAAAACGTCGCATAATATCTTTAATACCTTATTAGTATTGTGCGTAAAAAGCCTTAATAATGTTTAATCGAATTTTGAAAATTCCTAATAATAAGGTAGCCAAACGCGAAAAACAAAAATCGAAATTTTTAGTTTTTTGAGCATAAAACCAAATCCATTCGCGTTAGCTCAAATTTCTTTTCTCGGCATCGAATTTAGCAAAAGTGCCGAATTTAAACCTATATCCTATCTCTTATAATAAGCGAGATCCCCATGCTTGCCCTCGAATTTGGGACAGCCTGTACAGTCCCTACTCAAATTATTAGACTCACTTACCAAATTTTTATACGATATAATTGTTTTTAAGATTATACTTAATTCTGGTGTAAAGGCTGATTAATAAGCAGTTGTTATGTTAGAAATTATTTATTTAAAGAAAATATGTTATAGTTAGACGGGGCGATTTTTTCGAAGTTCTCATTGTGGTTCCAATGGTAACTCTACTAGCTGAACCTTGGTAGATATCTTTTCTTTAGCCAGCTCCCTTTTTAAAAATTCCCAAACATTCTCGATTGAGTTCATATCGGGTGAGTTGCTTGGTTATGGTAGAATTGGAATCTGACGTTCATCCAACATTTTTTTTATTGATTTGGCCATATGGCAAGGTGCCCCATCATGCATAAACACCTTCCTGTCATTGCAAAACCATTACTGCAACTGGGGAAGAAGTTTGCTTTCTTGCTGGTCTTGTCGCATCGTTCCCTCAACAACATGCAGGCGACCAAGACCTTTGCCAGCGATCACCGACCATATCATGACCGATATGGGATATAACACATTCGCTGTTAAATTTTTCATCTAGCCTACGCCGGACAAACTGTGACTTGTCACCCAGAATGTGAAAGGTTGACTCATCGCTGAAGCATGTCTGTAATAGGGAAAAAGTATGTAAATAAAAGGAAAAGTTAAGAAATTTAATTCAACCTACTATGCGCCAGTCATCAATGGTCAAGTGTTTATGGGCATTTGTCCAAGTTAACCTTTTTTGAACCATGGCTGGTGTTAATCTTCGCTTCTTAATTGATCTGCGACATTTGAAACCCAGGTCGTACAGACTTCGCCTTACTGTAGAAATGGATACAGTGCACCCAGCTTCCTCAAATTTTTATTGTACTAGCACTTTCCCTTCGACAATCTAGCACAATATTTCTAAGAGTTCTTCTTCCTCTAGCTGTCACCACCTTTTTTCTGCCACACCTTCCTTTCCGATTACCATCGGTAGACTGATTGGCATTCATATTTTGATGGATCCGGCGTATTGAGCACTGTGACACTCCACACCTTGAGGCAATATCCCTTTGGCTGTATTTCGTATTGCTTAACAAAGCTGCAATAGCAGCCCTTTTCTCTTTTGCTAGATCTTTTGACTTACCATCTAAAAAATAACACCCACATTTCAAATTAATATTTCAAGTTATGGCTTTGACACTTGCTTAAAAATATAAATAAACATTTACTGAAGCTTCACTTATTGCTAAAAATCACTAACCTTAGCAAAATAACGTCTTAAACAAAAAATAATTAACTGTTGGAACACACCTTAAAAACACTTCTAACCTCTGTATCTGTCAAATAGTTAACAATTAATTAAAAATCTATATTATCGACCACTTTATGTTTCTAAATTTTTAATATATAATTAGGCAATCCTAACACCAACCCTGTCTACTACAAGTTTATCTGCATTTGAAGGCGAAAAATTAAGATAAATTTCACAACGAAGGTAATTTTATGAGTGAGTCTAATAATTTGGGTAGGGACTGTATAGTTAGTATCAACCACCCACCCGATCAGTTTCTTAAATAGTACAGAGTGCATTCCACAGTCGTAATTCAGGCGCCAATAAATGTTAGGCGCCTGGATATTTTGAGCTACAGCAGTTTGCTCATTAACAACGGTTGGTAGTACTAACGGACGCAATCAAATCATAAATAAAAATTATTAATAAATTAAGTGTGGAAACAAGCAAACAAAATGATTAAAAGACCGCAGGACTCGAAAACGATTAACTTTACTAAAAAATTACAAGAATGCTTTTCGATCAGAAATTTGATTTTCTATCTAATACCAAAATTTCAAAAAAAATCTTCTGGACGAGTTTCACAATCGAGTTTTTTGGAAATATTACGAAAATTTTCGAAAAAATTGCAACAAGACGTTTTATGAGAAATTTTATTTCCTATCTACTGGTATTTTCACTTTTTGAATATGTTAAGTAGTTCTGCAGATATTTAGGAAAAACCGGTTTTTTTTAAAATTACTTTTTTGCTATATCTTGTAAACCGTTTGTTGTACCTACATAAAAATTATGGGGATAAAAAATACTCACAATTATATTACTAATCACATATTAAAAGCAAAAAAATCTAAAAAAATAAACATTTGCAAACGGGGTACGTACCGCCCGTTTTACCCCTTGCCCCATACCCAACTGACCCCAATCAGTCGTTTTATGTAGTTGACATCTATATGTGTACCAAATTTCAAGTTGATATGTTAAGTCCTTCGAAAGTTATGGAGTACACACATACAGACAAGATTTTATTTGCTCAAATTTTGTTTTTGGACGTTTTCGAATATTTTGAAGCGATTAAGCAAATACATATTTTTGAAAATTTTTTTTAGCGATACAGTACTTGACTTCCCATCCGTTGGATGTGGAAGTAATAACAATTTTGCTGAGAAGGGATGTCCAAAAACTTTGTACAATTGTAGAAAATATTAATTTGGTTGAGTTTGTCCATTGCCCAAATTTAAACGTTATTGTAACTCTGCTACACGATGCAGAAAAGAAATTAATTTTTTTATTGATATACCGTGTGATGCTGCAGGTGTTGATGTTTCATTTGTTAAGAAATAGAATGTTGAATGCAAAATATTTTCTTAATTCATTTGAGTGGTTATTATAAATTTTTGTTATGAACGAATACGTTCAAAAGTATATATGTAATTAAAAATTATTATTAATTTTATTAAATACATAATAGAGCGCTACTCTAGTAAAGTAGATGTCGTAGGTTCAAATCCTACTCGAGGTAAACTTTTTATTTATGTATTTAATAAAATTAATAATAATTTTTAATTGCATATTTACTTTTGAACTTATTCGTTCATAACAAAACTTATAATAAATTAATATTACTCAAGTTGCTTTGGTATGTGTGAATCCTTGCTATATTGCAGGCTCACATTTTATTAATTTGATTGTAATCTCATTATATTTAGACTTTACATCAGTTCTACATAGATAAAGACAAAATTTACATCGATTGGGGCTTGTATCTCAATTGTTCAGTTGGTTACAACGCTACTCTAGCAAAGTAGGTTCAAATCCTACTTGAGGTAAATTTTTTATTTATGTATTTAATAAAATTAATAATTTTTAATTACATTTGAGTTGTGTTTTTTGTTTTTTTATTACTTTGCAAATTAACTTAAGTACATTAAACAATTCACAATACTCTCAACAATAATTAAATAAACAATGACGACTATAACCACATACATAATTGCTAACAATTAATATTAAAACATCTTTTTTTATTTATACTTTGTGTTTACTTTTTACCTGAGATATGTCTGTTTAAACTTAGCCAAGGTAGCATTCATTTTTTCTAAAATCGGCGAAAAACTTAAACTCTCCATCTTTTCGTTTATTAATGGCGGAACTCCCTTAGTAATGCACCACTCTTCGTAGTGCTAATCAAAGCAGGTAGTAGGTGCGTATATAAATACAATCTAACGTGGCCAGCACAATATTACATCAGTAAAGAGTGTATAGCAGTATAGCGTTTGCTTAATCGTTTAATCATTAATTCAGACAGACTTTGGTAAACATTTATATAACATGGGAAAAATATTTTAATTAAATTCATTTTTCAGGTATATTTAGTTTCACATGAACAAATTGTATAAAGAAAACTAGTTGAAAATTGAATTAAGGTGAAGTGGGGCAAGTGTAATCAGACCCCTGTAATTTTTCTTATAACGTTTTGGAGCTTTTTTGTTCAAAATTAGAAAATATTACCCTTTTATACCCACATTACTTTTTTAACCTATTTTAGTACCAATTCGAAGTATCCACTATTTATTTTATATTGACTGCAATTACACTAATTTTGTGAGTGTCTTTTATGATTTTGAATTTCCTGTTACTACCGCAAATATTATTATGTAGTTGTAATATTTTGCTCTCTTAGGTAATTTTCAACAAGGAATCTGATTCTGCTGTCAGATTTTGATTTGGATACTAACAAAAAAAATTATAACAGCAATTACATTTACCCCACTGAAATGCGCATATGGGGTAAGTGTAATTGCAAGATTGGGGTAAATGTAATCACTGATTACATTTGCCCCAGCCTCCTCCTTCATGACTTTAATTTATAAACTTCTCTATTGTAACAGGCTAATAAGAATAGTGTATGAAAAAAATAGTGTACATACTTACCACAGACTAAAGTAAACTATAAAAACAGTGACTAAAGTAAACTATAAAAAATATAAAATACCTACTTACCTAAATACTTACCAAAGACTAGTTTATACAGTTCCTAGTGAGTTCTTTATTCAACATGGTGAGAAAGTATATAAAAAAAAAGCCAGGTCCATCGTATACTGCTGAACTTTTAAAAGATGCGCTTAGAAACATCAAACAAAGCGGTATCAGTATTCGTAGTGCCGCCCAGAGGTATCAAATCCCATTTTCTACTCTTCAAAAACACCTACGAGGAACCCGAGGATCAAAGAGCACGTCCAAAGGAAGACCTACGGCAATACCTGCAGCTGATGAAGAGAAATTAGTGAATGCCATAAAACCTTGGAGAAGTGGGGTTGGGGCTGAGCAGAAAGGAAATCGTAGAATTAGTGGGAAAGTATGTTACGAAAAATAATTTAAAAACGCCATTTACAGATGGAATCCCGGGCGAAGATTGGTTCTTAGGCTTTAAAGAAAGGCACAGGCTATCTTTAAAAAAACCACAAGGACTTGAGTACGCCAGAAAAAAAGCCAATGATCCCTTTGTAATTGAACAATATTTTGACATCTTAAAACAAACCCTGGAAAGATACGACCTGCAAAATAAGCCTTCTCAGATATATAACATCGACGAAACTACTTTTACGTTCGATCCAAGTAAAACTAAAATTGTTGGTCAGACAAATGCCCCTGCTTCAAGAATAACCACCGGCCCCGTTAGAGAAAGTACGGCAGTACTCATGGGTGGAAACGCAAATGGGGATAAATTGCCTCCATTAATTGTGTTTCAAGGGAGGAATATATGGGATACTTGGATGGCTCCCTATGAATCTACCGTTCCAGGTACTACTTATGCTGCATCGCCCAATGGTTGGATGGAAACCGAGATCTTCGTAAACTATTTTACAAAAACTTTTATTCCCAACGTTGTACCTGAAAGACCAATCCTGCTTTTGTATGATGGATATTCAACGCATTTAGATCAGAAACTTATCGTCACGGTGGGATTCTAAATTAGCGGAGTACCAAAGAAAACATGTGGGTCGTAAAATACCAAAGAAAGATTTTTCTGTACTTGTGAGCACAATTTGGAAAGACACAGATCCAGTTTTACTGACATCAGGTTTTCGTAAAGGAGGAATATGTCCATTTAATAGATCTGTCATTGACCGCACTAAATATGATCCAGAAGCTCTACGAAGATATGAAGAACATTTGAGAAGTCTCCAGCCTGCCACCCAAGAACCTCTTAATGTGCCAAGCAGAAGCAGCCATGAAGAGCCATCGCGAGAACAACCAACCTTGCAGCTAGCACCAGCACCACAACCAGAACCAATAGCAGGACCAAGTAACAGATGTGTATCATTTGAGGAATTGCTGCTGGATACCGTAAGACAATCGCCCCGCCCTAACGAAAAAGAAAGAAGAAAAAGGGTATCTTCGGGAGCAGAAATTATAACAGCAAAAGAAAGCATAGAAAAAAAGATAAAGGCTATGCAAGAAAAAGAAGATCCAAGGAAAGCGAAAGACAATGCAAAGAAAGCAAAAGATTTAGCAAAAAAATCAAAGAATGAATAAAAAAAAAGAACAGCAAAATATACTTTTGTATCGAGCTGTTCAGATGAAGACAAACTGCAAATTTTAAGTGACAGTGAATCAGACGAAGCCACCTTAGAGGATTATGCAAAAAGGTTACAGGAAGACGAAAAAGCATTAAAAGAAGACGAATTGTTACTCAAAGGGTTAGAAAGCCTTAAAGTTGGAAGCTGGGTTCTGGTCTCATTTAAAGGAAATAAAAGTATACTTTTCTATGTTGGTCAAATAACAGCACTCGATGAAGAATCGGAAGCTACCATTATGTTTTTAAAAAAATCACACCAAGACTCGCATAATTCAGTTTTTCATTGGCCTAAACAAGAGGACCATCACACAGTGACAGCATCGGATATAGAGATAGTTTTACCAGAACCCGTTTTAGGGCGAAGAGGAGAACTAACTTTTCCAGTATCCTTTACCTCATATAACGTGAAATAAAAAACAACTCACATTCTGTTTTGCTCAAATATTTACAAAATATACATTTCTAAGAAACATATTTGAGTTTTATTCCCCATAATGGCCCCACTAAAAAGTTTATAACTTCCATATAGATTAACATATCAAGCTCAACTTTTTTTTGTTAAAACCCGAATTTTCCATACTATATTACACTTGCCCCAGATCCATACACACAGTAGGCATATGGCAGTTACAAGCTGTGATTACACTTGCCCCATTAGCAGGGGGCAAGGGTAATCAGTCAGCTTGTTTTTTTATTTCAGTTTATAAAAAAAATCTAAGACAGGTATAAAATAAATAAATATTACATTGATTTAATAATAAAATAAGCTGTGATCTGCGTAAAAAACGATCCTGATATCTCTTTTGGTTTTGTTATTGTAAAATTTTAAATTGCAACCATCATTTTTTGATTACATTTACCCCACTTCACCCTACCTTTAATAAAGATGCATGTAACATTGCTGTAATCGGTACACCATTGTCCAATAACCGAGGAAGCAGTTTACTGTAACTAATTTTTCTTTAATTACATGCTTCAATCCCAAGATGTTGATTGAAACCAGCCAAACGAATCAAGAGAAAATCTACATTGGTCCCGTCAAAAGGACAGACGCGTATGTAGCCCTCGAAAGATAGATCACTCTGACAAAATCTACACTCGTCTATTAATTTTATTAAGGACCGTAGATATAGACTCAAAAAAAGATGGCCGTAAGCCAATAAGACACGGACACAAGATGGCGCAAACAAGATGACGGAAAGTCAAAAAGACAAACGGAAACTAGCTGGCTGAAAACCATATATGGAAATATGAAGTCGGAAAGCCAAAAAATGCATACTAAATCAAGACGACCAAAAGCAACAAATTTACACGGAAAGAAAATGGCGGAAAGCCAAAGAGGCATGCGGAGACAATATGGCGCATAGAGGTTGAAACCACATAGGGATGCAGTCGTTGACTGAAACCAACCAATAGGACCTTCATACGGATGCAGCCATCGAAACAGATCAATCTGAGAAAATCTATACTCGCCATTTTTTTACATATGGAAACAAATTCTATGGTGTAAACAAGATGGCAGAAAGCCAAAAATACACACGGAAACAAAATGATTAAATGCCAAAAATCCACACGGAAAGAAGATGACTGAAAGATAAGCGCATGGAGTAATACCTAAAATAGAACGCCCGGTTCTTGGCAGTGGGTTTAGCATGTGCTTAATTTCACGATGTCAACCCTGCGGCAAAAGGATATGCCTCACCAAGATACCTCAAAATACCGGGAACCAGCTTCAACCAAAAAAGATCCTACATAACGGCTGCAACCTTTAATACAAGATGCTAATCGAAACCAGCTAAAAGTACCGTAGATATGGGTGTGGCCTTAAAATGTTGATTGAAACCAACCAAAAGGATCTCGATACGAATGAAATCCTCGAAACAGATCAATCTGAGAAAATCTACACTCGCCAATGTTTTCGCATTAATTTTATTAACGACCTTAGATGTGGAAATAAGTTTCATGGTGCAAGTAAGATGACAAAAAGACAAAAAGACACACGGAAAAAGATGGCCAAACGCTAAAGAGGCACGTGGAAACAAGATGGCGCATGGAGGTAATACCGAAAAAAGTGCACTCTGTTGTTGGCAATGTGTTTAGCATAGGCTTAATTTTAAGTCATCCCCGAGCCAAAAAGATACGCCTGACGAAGATGTCACCCCAACATACCACTTGAAACGAGCTTCATCCAAAAGAGGACCTAGATACAGCTGCAACTCTTAATACACGATACTGATCGAAACCAGCTAAAAGGACCTCGATATGGATGCAATCTTCGAAACACAAATCAAAGAAAATCTTCACCGACCCCTGTCAAAAGGACCTAGATGCGTATGCAGCACTCAAATGTATATCAACTTTGTGAACATCTTCACTCGCTGATTTTTTGCGTTAATCTTATTTTTAATTAAACTCTAATACGCGAATGAATCATTAAACTTATAATTTCAGTAATCACTAGTCGTTCGGGGATTTGAATAATGACCCGAAAAACCAATTATTTTTTACTTGAGAGTTCAGATGTTAAAACAAATTTATAAATTATGAAAAATATGAACACGCAAATATTTTCATATTTCATAAATTTGTAGCGGTTAAAGATTTTACCATTTACTGAGGACCATAACTGTAACTGTTATCGAAACGTCTAAATTTATGTGGTGCGCCCAGAAGTGTTTTTTGGGGAAACTTTCGACCCTTCGATATTTATTTTTTAATGCGGTTTTTTATCGTAAATTTGTGTATACCGAGTGGCCCAAAAACAAGTTACTACCTCATTTTTTCAAATGAAAACACATTTTTTTTCGTTTTCGGATTTTGCCCTGTAATTCATAGTTACTTAACTTAAACCCAATTATTTTTTAAGTGATATTTATATATTTGTGAAGATAACTATTTTGGCTCGCATTTTTTGCCGCCTTTCTTAGTTGTACATCTGATACGGTCTTAGTTACTAAAATGTTTAATCGTAAATTTTTTGAGACCTGTTGAGTTTAGATTAGGACCAAACATACAGAGAATTTGATGTGGAAACCAAAAATGAAACAAAAAATACGTGTTTTCATTTGAAAAATGAAATTGGTGGTCAGAACTTGTTTTTGGGTCACCCGGTATACATACCATCAAACAAAACGCATCGAAAAATAAAAAAAACGGCGCATCCGAGTGTTTTCCCAAAAACACGCCTCTTAACTTTAAACAAATTTAGACATTATTTCTGGGACGCACGTATTTTTCTGAAACTACAATCCAAATTGAAAAATTATCGTAATGCAGTAGTGATGTTCACTGCATAACTTGTCAAGGGGCGAATAGATATTAAGGGATAAAAAAATTGGCACCGCCCTTAAAGTTTTTTTTTTAATTTTCCAACGGCATTCGAGAGTATCGTTCATTATTTTTTGTTTGTACCCCAAGAGGATGAAAAAAAATTTGCACCGCCCTTAAAGATTTTGGTAATACATTAGGGGTCCGACGCCAATTTTTTTAACCTTATGTATCTATTTGCCCCTTGAGGTACAAATGAAAAACTCTTTCGTATGCCGTTGAAAAATTTTAAAAAACTTAAAGGGCGGTGCAAACATTTTTTCATCCCCTCGTATCTTCTTACTCTTTGGGGTATATGTCAAATGAAGAGCAGCACAAACGATACTCTTTCGAATGCCGTTGGAAAAATTTTTAAAATCTTTGAGGGCGGTGCCAAATTTTTTTCATCCCTTAATATCTATTTACCCCTTGAGGTACAAACGAAAAAAAAAACTGGAACAAACAATTCTCTTTCGAACGCCGTTGAAAAAATTTAAAATGACAAGTTGTTTGGGACCCCCCTAATATTTTTTTGCCCCTGGAGGCACAAACTAAATAAAGGTTGGCACATACGCTGCCATCTTTAGAAATTCTTTTTTTAATTTTTTATCTCAATGTGCGTTATCAGGTTCACATAGCTGTCACTATTATACTCTTCACGATTTGATTTCGTTAACAATGTTAAATAATAACGTTTCATATTTACTGCCAATAGCTGGAATTGCTGTTACATCATCCTTTTTTTAAGTATTTATATCGCTACACGATTATCCCATTAAAAACTAAATATTTGTCATGGTCATACAATAGTGATTGGTCTACATAAGAAATATAAATTTATGGTTGTTAACAATAGTAAAGTGTTTCTATTTCTATTTTTGAAAGTGTAATATTTAATAAGTATTGAATTCAGTTTATCGCTATATATAACGTGACAACATAATAAAACTCGACTGCTTTATTTCTTACATTGCCATTCAATAATAATTCATCAGTTGTGTTATCAATAAATTCGCCCACGTTGAGATTTGCATCAATAGTAGATAAAGGAAACATAGGTAATTTCGTCGTAACACATTCATGCAAAATTATCCTTAACCTAAATATTTTTACGAATTTGGATGACCGCTTAAAATCCGCTTATATTTTTCTGCATCATTAAACTTGATTGAGTTTCGCTTGAATTTTTCTATTTCTCTTGATGGAGAAAAAATCTTTTTCTGCTTCCATTCGGCAACACTTGCTTTCCATCCTCATCCACCAGAAAATTAAATATACAGTTAACTCAGAAAGTAACGGATAAATTCATTATTTTCGAAATCGTTAATTTATGGTCAAAATTGTGCGACACGTCAATTTTTTATTTTGATTCTGGACTTGATGCTGTGTCGCACATGTTGATGGCTCTTCGCACTTTCCGGATATGACGTCAAAGTTCATATTTTTAAATGGCAACCCTGTAACCGATGAAAATTAAACGAGTGCGAAGCACGAGTTCAATTTTCTAAAGGTTTTAATGATGATAATCATGATGATAATCATAACACTAGTGATATTATCCCCGAAAATATTACGGAAGCCTAGTGAAATAAGTAAATGCGTTAGTAATATGTAGCTTGTGTGTGCGTGCGTGTCAATTTACGTGTATTTCAGGGGCAGCAACATTGTGCGTGGATGTGAATTTCGGTGTTTGTTATTTATTATACAGTGCGCTCAGAAAGTAACGGATATATTCATTATTTTCGAAATCGTTAATTTGTGGTCAAAATCCTGCGATACGTTGATTTTTTATTTTGATTCCGGACTTTATATTGTGTCGCATATGTAGATGGCTCTGCGCACTTTCCGGATATGACGTCAAAGTTCATATTTTTAAATGGCAACCCTGTATGTTCTTCGCGGAAATTGATGAACTTTTTCTCCTGAGTTCAAAAATGCCCTATTTATTGGGATTATTTGAAACAGTATGCGCGATATTAATTCTTAAATGTGGCATAATTCGAAAAGTGGTGCGATGTTAGTGTTGTCAATGTTTGCGTTAAATTAAGAATCTGGGTACTAAACAGTGCACAACATTTATTAAAATAAACATAAACTGAACGAAAACAAACATAAAATAACACTTGAAAAGGTTTTTGTCTTCCGTTGACAAAAATACGTACTTCAAGTCTACCTGTAACGATACATAAACATGCCGTTTTCGACCGCTTTAAAATAAAAAATAAACTCCATATCGAGTTAACTAGTTGCTTGTTTTTTTGACAAAAGCCTACATTTCAATCACACCAGTTTCGTTCATGACTAACACCGCACCACTTTTCGAATTATGCCACATTTAATAATTAATACCGCGCATCTGTTTCAAATAATTCCGATAAATAGGGCATTTTTGCACTCAGGAGAAATAGTTTCACCGATTTCCGCGAAGAACGTACAGGGTTGCCATTTAAAAATATGAACTTTGACGTCATATCTGGAAAGTGCGCAGCGCCATCTACATGTGCGACACAGCATAAAGTCCGGAATCAAAATAAAAAATCGACGTCTCGCAGGATTTTGATCACAAATTAACGATTTCGAAAATAGTGAATTTATCCGTTACTTTCTGACCCTGAAATACACGTAGATTAACACGCACGCACACACGCTACATTATTTCACTAGGCTTCCGTAATATTTTCGAGGATAATATAACTAGTGTTATGAATGTTATGATTAACATCATGATTATCATCATGAATATCTTTAGAAAATTGAACTCGTGCTTCGCACTCGTTTAATTTTCATCGGTTTTAATTCGAGCTATCATCGATTATTAATCATAACGCGTGTTACATTTGGTAAGAGAATATAATAAACGTTAATAGAAAATATATTTTTTTAAAGTTTACAATTTTAAACGATTTGTCACTGTGGCAGTAAACTATTTTATTCATTAACATTATGTGACAGTCAACATGCGGTGATAAAATTATCACCGATTTGATAGCGTATTCTGCGATTTTGTTTTTGTATTTTAACTAATGAAAGTACCATGTGACATGTGAATTATATTCTCACTGTATTTCGTTGAGGTTACACATCACCAGTTCACTTTTACTACGTTTACATTCTAATTAGACAATAAATTTAGTAATACTATTTTTTAACGTACTAAAATTGTAAAAAATTACACATTACTAAAAAACATTCTAAACCATTCTCGCTTTTATAAAGTGTTTTCTGCATCAAATTCCAATGAACGCGTAATATTGTGAAACATCTTTAATTTTAATGGCGCATCGGACTTTATGCAATTTTCACATTTAGTGACACTATGATGATCTAATAGAGAATACAACGTCCTTGGAAAAAATCTGTAAGAAACAGAATGGTATGCTTTCAACGACGCAGTTACGACAGGATAAAAAATAATGAGCGATAGGATAATGACACTACTTAATACTTTTTAATTACATCAAATACCAAACGTATAGGAGACAAGCAAGAAAACATTACCAAAGAAACTAAAACTTAAAAAAATTAGTAGCAAACAAAGAAACTGGCAATTAAATATACGTCCAAACATAAAACACGTAAAACCTAAACACAGACAAAAAGTAACACCATCCAAACAATCAAACACGCATCCTCCAAAACAAGGATACTAGCCAATAACTACCTTCAAACGCTCAAACATGCACCACACAAACATACCAAAGAAATTATAACATGTAGAAAAACTAGTAAGCAGTAAACACATAGTCGACAGGTAGGCTCCAAAAACAAATAAATTATAGAACCAGTACAACCACCCAAACACGAAAACTCCGTAACAAACAAGCAATCTAGTAATCGCAAAAACCCGTAAACGTGCAAACACAAACGAGTAAACAAACGCAACCTCAAAACAATGAAGAGACCCAACAACACCCAAACTTGCATGCGATAAGTAAGAAAACATGCAAGGAGCCAGCAAACATGCAAAAACGCAAGCGTAGCCACTCGTGGTAGACACAAACTCATAAAACACCGATCGTTTACGGTTATTCGTTAAAACGCAGGTGTGATGTACCCGTGGGTCGATAAAATAGGTGTGGCCTAATGGTGGATCACTGTTCTATAAATTCTGGGGTTAGATGTCACAAAGGGACAGATTTATTGATAGACGTTCTAGGGGCATGTACCTTGAAATTATTACTAGTTTCTTGAATTAAGAACTTTGGCAAGATGCCAAATCTCTCAAAAGCGCCTAAGATGCACAACAATAAGATATAGGTCCCTCGATGTTGAACTAAGAAATTGGTGTCTAACATATGTAAGTTTAGGGTGTTGTTCCCTTGTTGCGTTTATGCATGTTTACTTGTTTGTTTGTTTACGGATTTACATGTTCGAGCGTTTACTTGATTGCTAGTTTTTTTGTTTGCATGTTTACGTGTTCTTGTGATTGCTGGTTTTGCGAATTTGTGTGTATGTGTGTGCGTGTGTGCGTTTGTGCGTGCGTGTGTGTGTTGAGTTATGTTGAGTTGAGTTGTGTCGAGTTGTGTTGAGTTGAGTGCCGGTTTTTAATTAAAAATTTAAATTTAAAAAACGACAAAACTTTAATTACTAAGCATGTAACGAAATTTAGAAAACGAACAATACTTGAGTCCAAATAAATGCCTGATTTTTCACTGTATTCTTCGGAACACTCTTTTCAATATTGATATCAATGGTTTCTCACGAAATTTTACGAAATCGTTTCATTTTTGACAATAAACTTAACTTAAATTTTTTAACGTGGCTGTCAGTGTTTGACAAATGCTTCTTGTTCATGACAAGAATAGCTCTGTTACTATGGTAGTTCAGTATGACGTCATTGCAGTTGAATTATCGCTGTAATTCATAACGTTCAATGGGATTATTGCTGTAATCCTAACGAAGTCGCATTGCTGTACAGGAGTAAATTATACATGAGGGAAATATTCAGGATAAGTTCCTTAGTAATGCCAGTTTAAAATACTAAAAAAAAATTCCCTTCACTGTTGTCTAAAGAGCTGATAATACCAACCCTCATATTAAATCTGGGAATCGCTACTTATTATCAAGTTCGAATTTGCACGCCAGTGGCAATTCGTCCATCTTCGGAGACTTTTGGCCGCTTAGTGCGTGAAAGATGGGCTTCTTAAAAGTTACATAATTCAAAACGGGGTGACGGTACAAATTTAAATTTTGTTTTCAGTTAATAAGTAAAAATTATGAAAAATACCCATACCGTTGAAGTCATCCTTATTTTTTACCCCCTTCAACCTCTGAATCGTTTTTTTTTGTAATGTTACATGTCCTTGTTTTTTTATCTAAATCGCTTCTACTACTACTCGAACGTAGCTCACACGACGCCATTTTTATACATGGAGTCGAAAGTTTAAATTTATACATTAATGTGTTGAAATGCCATGCAGTATAATTAATATAAAGAACTGAGCGAACACTCGTTTACTGATTCCATCGAAAATCATACTAATATGGCGAAGATAACACTCTTTTTTTCCAGATGTCATCTCCACACCTATACTAATTAAATGATTGGAGCTTTCGAGCGGCGCCCTTCATCTTTATTAGTAGCAAAGCAATAACGTACAAATTTGCAAGTGGGCAACAGCGCAACGATAGCGAAAAAAAAAACAAATCATAATAAAAAATCACTCAAGTCTAAATATGTGTATAACAATTACTTCATTTATATTGAAATTGCCAATATACTTCCATTATAAATAAGTTTTAAAAATATAATTGTTCTGAAAAGAACGATGTAATCAATAAAAAATAAAATCATAACTGTATAATTCGTGAAACTATCAAAAGCCGACGAATTAAAATATTAAATTTGATGTCGACTTCCATCTTTTCCGTTAGGAACTAGATTTATAACAATTACAGTTGACTCGCGATAGTCCGACACTTGATAGTCCGACACGCTCGGTAATCCGACGCCGTATCTAGCCGCATTTCGCGCCTCGTGTTGTGACAGGATTCTCAAGTCTTCCTTTTGTAAGTAGCTCGCTGTCTTTACTAGTTCAGTGAAGTGTTAAGTGTCAAGTGATGGCAAGTACAAGTGGAATCACTATAAAACGTAAACATAAAACATTAACTCTTTCTGAAAAATGGGAAATAATTAAGAGGTTAGACCGTGGTGAAACTCCAACAACTATTTCTAAAGCTTATGACGTCGGGCGACCAACAATCTATGACATCTTGAAAAATCGAGAAAAAATTGAAGATTTTGTGAAAACTGTTGAAGACGACTCAAAGAGAAAAACTCTTAGATTGGCTGAATTTCCCCAAGTAGAAGAAGCTCTTTATTCTTGGTTCAAACAGCAAAGGAACAGACAGGCTCCGATTTCTGGGGATCTTTTGAGGGAGAAAGCAAAATTCTTTTATCGTGAAATTACAAAAAAAAAGATGATTTCCGCGCCAGTGACGGGTGGTTTGAGAATTTTAAAAAGCGACATGATATTCGTTATGTTCAGATGAGTGGAAATTGTCTGCTGACGAGACAGAAATTCCTAACTTTATCAAGAGCCTCACCTCGAAAATCACGGAATTAGGCCTTACGCCTGATCAAGTCTACAACGCCGACAAAACGGGATTAAATTGGCGGCAACTTCCCACAAAAACATTTGTGACAGATGATGAGAAAAAAGTGTCTGGGAGAAAACTTCTGAAAGAAAGAAGCACTTTAATGGTTTGTTCAAATGCCGCTGGGAATCATAAGTTGAAACTGCTAGCTGTAGGTAAAAGTAAGAACCCGCGGGCATTTAAAAACACCAAGATAGAAACTCTTCCAGTGGTATATAAGAATCAAGGACGAGCGTGGGTCACTCAAGAAATTTTCCGAGACTGGTTTTACAACCATTTTGTCCCAGAAGTAAAACAAGATTTGAAACAAAAAAAACTACCGTTAAAGGCCCTTTTACTGTTAGATAACGCCCCCGGACATCCGGCCGTGGAGGAATTGAGAGTTAAGACAGCTAATGGGTTCATTGAAGTTATGTATTTGCCAGCAAACACAACTGCTGTCATTCAACCGATGGACCAAAATGTAATAAAAACATTGAAGGCACATTACAAAAAGCGCCTACTGACGGACATCGTCAACCAGCCCGATGCAGACATCACTTCTGTTTTGAAGTCATTTAACATAAAGAATGCCATCCTTAACGCATCATTTGCATGGCAACAAGTAAAAACGTCAACTCTCATAAAATCGTGGAAGCATATTTGGCCAGAAAATCCACTCCTGAAAAGAAAGAAACGAAGATGAACAGTCTCAAGTTAATGGAGTTGTGGATGACACACTGACACTTTGTGGTAATATCACCGTTCCACAAGAATGTTTAGAAGACTTAAGAACATGGGTCTTAGACGGCAACTTAAATGCGGATGAAACAGATGATGAGATAGTACTGCAAGTCACGTCTACTGTTCAAGACGAAACAATCGAGGAGGCCGTGGAGGAAAATATACCGTCAGCTGTGATGAAGCTATGGCGGCCGCCAACACATTAATACGCTGGTGCGAGGAGCGTGAACTGGACTTCAACAACGTTTTATGCTGAAAGACATCCAAGAAAAAGCCATGACAGACTGTTTACGTAAGAAAAAACAAAAAACAATCACGGACTATTTTAATCCGTAAGTTTGCACAATGTTCGCTCTGTACTTTAGTTTTTTTGTAAACGCTTAATCGTTTTGTGTTTTTCAATTTTATATGCAATAAATCTCTCTTTTTTGTGAAAAATAATGCCTAAATTGATTATTCTACACCTTTGATATCGAAGAGTATACAAAATAATACGTCAACAATTAATTTTCTTAACTTTTATGGACAAATTCAGTAAAAATAAACTAACCTTCGGTAATCCGACAATTTTGGTAATCCGACACCCCCTCGGTCCCATAACTGTCGGATTATCGCCAGTCAACTGTACTTCATATGCTATCTTTGCCACCAAAGAATTGACCTACGTCATCGATACATGCACCTAGCTAAATAAAACGTTTATTTTGCCATCGCACATTTAAGTATACATCAAAAAAGGATGGTTAAAATTTCAAGTGCATTTTGAGCAACCGACGTATGTAATCGACTGTTTAAACGCATTGAAAAGAGATGACCTATAAATGCTTGTTGTAATTTTTGTCTTAATATGATTATGAAAATGCTCCTTTGACTAACCTAGTTTGTTATTCTTATGGCATAACCTTCTTTTGCTTGTTACTTTCCATATTTCATTATACATTTTCAAAACAGTTCTTTTCAGAACTCTTCCGTTGTTCAATCATTTACGTTTATTCCAACATCTTTGTTAGTTTTTCCGAAACCTCGTAATGTCTATACAAGGTAACACCTTGCATACGCAAGCACAACAGTTTGTGCTGAATTTATTATAATATTTTGAAAAGGAGAAACAAAACAACGGCCCTTTAATACCACTGTCTAGTGTCCAAGAGGTAGGTGCTTTTAAAATTGTCTTAAGCTCAATTAATAGTGGTCTCAAATTTACAGCGTGTGGCAAATGCCTTGGGTGTATCTGTCACAACAGTGAAAAATATCAAGTCTTGGGAAAAATCCAACCAAATTCTGTCTAGTCCCGGGTAAAAAACGAGCACGTAAGAAAGTTAAATCCGAAGATATTTCAGATACCTCGAAAGTGTCCATCAGGAATACCTTATATAATATGTACGAATAAAGTGAGTGTGTTATAGTTATATATAGCTTCTACATTAGTTTAAATTGTATTATTTACAGAAAAACATGTCACAGTTGCAACTTTAAATGCAGAAATTCGTAACACCCATATTCTGTTAAGCGATAGAAGTTTAAATCGTGCCTTACATGCAATGTGGTTCAAGTTCCAGAAAGAGTGTAATCGAAGAGCTTTGGTAGAAAAAAGAAATATAGCTGAAATGAGAACGCAGTTTTTTAAACAATATATGTGAGAAATCAATGCACCAATTCCAATTATAGTTTATTCATGCTGGAACTGCCGTAGGATTTGTACAGAATGCTTCTTTGCTATTTACGTCGAAGTCATTGAAAGAAGATTACCATGGTGAAATGAATGGGGATATGCTTAAAAAGTAGCTCACTGAAAACCTCCTAAACAATTTAGAAGCACCTTCATTAATTATAATGGATAATGAATGCGCCTTATCATTCCAAGTTAGTGGAAATACTACCAACATCGTCTTGGACGAAAGGTAACATGATTTCATGGTTAATAAAAAATAACATTAATTATGATTCCACCTCATTCAATACCAAGCTCTATTCATTAATAAAATCACAACGAATAGTAAAACGATATGAGATCGATGAAATAATAAGGAGTTACAGACATGACATATTAAGATTGCCTCTTTATCATTGTGAATTCTATGCGATTGAACTAATATAGGCACATGCTAAAGGATACTATGACAAGCACATAAGAAGAGATGGCTTCAAAGACGAAAATGTAATTAGTATGTGAAACGAAGCTTTACAATAACCTAATCAAGATATTTGGGCTAATTGTGTACGGCATACAGAGGAGATTATGAAACAGTGTTATAAAAGTGCTAGATTTTAGAGTAGACAAAATGATTATTAATGTTACAAGTGATTGTGATAGTTTGGATACAGCTTAATTGTAGTCTTTTCTTTAAATCAATGTGTTACTACAACATAATTATGTATTTCACAAATAATTAATTGCATTAAAATTTATATAATCATGTGGAAGGCCACAGCATTGCTAGCTATTACAATTACAGTTGTACATATTCGAAGATCTTCAAGGCTCGTAATTACTGGGTGATTCTTTAATACTGATGACAGTTTGAATTTCACACAAAACAAAAAATTTTAAAGGTTGGTAATTATACATTGTCATTTATTTAATTCCAGTGGTGTATGTAGTATCAGTCTCTAAATTAATAATTTATTTTTAAAATGCAAATAAATCTTCTGTGTTACAACAAATTTTATATTTATACTAAGCACAGTTATATTATTAACATTTTGTTAAATAAACTATAAAAATTGCTAAAAATATCCATCGTTATGTTCATGACACAATTCCACTCTACGCTTCGTATTGTCAAACACTTTTTCGAGAGATGTCGCAGGTGTAATTCTTTCAACTTCCTCTTCAAAATTATGTGGATTTTCAGTTGTCCACGTTTGATAATTTTGACTATTAATATAGTCAGATAAATGAAGCCATGCTTCATTGGTCATAATAATAATAATAATGTTTATTTATTCAACAGACTGAAAGTCCAATTACAGAATAACTTTACGACAGTTACATTTAAAATATCGTTATTTAAATTTTTAGTAAACCAATCCAATAAATACATCTATTCTCATCATCAACAACATGTAGTTGATGTATAACAGAAATTTTTGTGCAAAATCCGTTGGCATGTTGAATAAGACAACCCTGTAATTTGGAAATAAGGTTAGTAGGTATCACAAATTTATCCGTAGACAACTTACCAGCTTGATCACTTAACTGACGGATTGATTTTTTGGGACTTGCTTCCATTCCTTGCCTTACGACTTCTACCACTTCATCATTTCGTAGTAATGGACGACCTGTAGGATTTGCCTTACAAATGCAATTCCTATTTTCTTATCTTCAAAAAGGTTTTTAACCTACAAATGCAAATGAATGTGATGTAAACATTATCTAATCACTTTAATCAATTCTTGAATTACGGGGTAGCTCTTTAAGGAACGTTGATAATGCATAATGAAAAGGAAAGGAAAAAGCATGGTATTTCATTCCCTCCCCAAGGGGGAGGGCGGGCTGCTCGAGCTTCCCGAGCTCCTTCAGCCACAATCATGGATTCCCAGCATACATACATACATTACGTATATATGCATGGTGGGATTAAGGATTGGTGTGGTCAGGATAGGATCGGAAGGAACGAAGTTAGGGTTATGAGGGGGAAAATACTACTCCAGCATTCGCCTAAGTAGCCGCACATGGTGTGCATATACGCAGTGACCATGCCGCTACATGTGTATGAGGAAAACCCCATGAAAAAACCTCATACAAGGTAGACGGTAACGGGAATCGAACCCATTGCGTCCCGAATGCTAAGCAGGTCCACTACACTACCAGCTCGGTATGCATAATGGAAAAGTAAATGAAAATCAAAAACAAATTAACGACAGTATCACCAGCACTGATGTCAAAAAAGAACGAATAAAGTAACTAAAAATATTTAACCGCCAATGCAACACTGTACAAAAACTAGAATCGTACGCGCGAAATGTATTAAAGAATCAGCTGGTACATAACCTACAAATGTTATAATTACTAATCACATGTAAATGTTTAGACCTTTGTAAAAATCAGCATTTTTCATTAACCTCATTTTCAATTTTCATACACCTGTGGGTTAAGGTGCTATTTTTCAAACCATATTTCATATTATCACCTGCAATTATAATTAAGATTAAATACCTTTGTATGTATAATAACGTCTAACACTTACCATAGCCCTTAATTTTTACGTTACGATAAAAACCTTTCTAATCGGTTTTAACAAAATTACAATTCAATAACTTCAAAATATTTAATTTTTGAAGTTTTTCTACGAAGTATTGTTTAGATATTGAGATTTGGAAACATTACTACATTACCGCCATCTAAGAGAACATTTATTAAGTTTGATTTTTAATCATTATTATGGATATAAGTTGACTAATATTTTAATATTAACCCATCCGTTACTAGATTATGACGTAGGTCAATTCTTTGGTGGCAAAGATAGTATATTAAAATAACCAGCAATAAGGAATAAGAAAGCGATATAGTAAAATTGGCAAGTTAGTAAGAGACACACACATTCCAATTAGCTTCATACTGTGTAATACTGTTGAGACGTACCATCGGTTATCAAAAAAAAAACGATTACATTAATAATTTCATTGGATTGAACTATGTTTTCAGTAGGATGTCATTTTAATATTAATAATTGTCATTTTGACAAGTTAATTATTATAGCGAAAATGGTACTAGCTGATGTACAAAAATCAGTTATTCTAACCCGTATTTTTGAGGGAATTACCATTAGACGAATTACCGAAGAACTGGGTGTTAATACTAGTACTATTCTTCGCGCGAAACGTGTAATACAGAACAGACTTCTTCAAGTTCTTCACTTAAAAACGTCATGCTGTCTAACCTTACTCTATAATTTATGACACTGGCGAAAAACAAAATGACAAGTAATATCAAAATTAACAGTTACGCAACTAATTTTTTTGCAAAATGGACGTGTCTAAATCATCTCGCTGTAGTGGTTTTTTTAAATAACCGATCGTACTATAATAAAAAAAAATTCAAACGTTCGAATTTAGTTGAAAACACAGTTATCTGTTCTTAAAAACTTTTTATTATTTCAATAAGAACGCGTACGTCAGTTTGTTTATATAAAATGTATATAAATGGATACAAATAAATTTACTGGTTTAGGTGTATTCTTAATGTACCGTTCAACACCTCTATCAATACGACGCTAGTCCATGAACTCGGATTTTTTAAAATTACGTAATTCAACATGAGGTGGGAGTATAGTCGGGCCGGCGAGAGGTGTCTTACGACTCCTCTTTTAGTAAAGGACAGTTTAAGATTTTAAAAACGTATGTGGTTATTGGTTCATATAGTTAGTAGTTTTGAATACCAACAAAACATCGTCAATGTTTCCAGGTTATTCTCAAATTTAAGCCGCGCTGTCAAATTTAAATAAAATTATTGTTCGAATATCTTGGGGTTTAGCATCCTAAAGGTTTTAAAAATCCCCATCCACTCGTATAAATAAAGTCGAATTTCGTTTAAGGTCTGTTCGCACTTATTTTGGCATGTAAAGTCCACCGAGTGTGGGTAGTCATATGATAAAAAAATATATTGTACAACTGTAAACGATTATCAGAACCGAGACCGGGTCAACAAAACTTCGTTTTGGATCTGTTTTACAAATTAATTATATCAATAAGAAACGAATTAGCTAGCAGTAGGCAGCGCCCGAACGAAGTGCGAAAAGTTTGGTTAATTGCGAAGGATCGTTTTTAGCCGACAGATCTCACTGCCTTAAAAGAGTCAAGACTGTAATTTGATTATCGAAGCCACTTATAAATAGCTGATTTTGTCATAAATAAATACACTGTATTGGATGTTAAAAGTGAGATTTATGATTAGTTAATAATAATATAACCGATTTTAAAAATCTCAGTTTACAGTTTGTCACTATATATATATATATATATATATATATATATATATATATATATATATATATATATATATATATATCATACAGGGTGTCTCAATATTGCGTATTCGGTCGATAACTCCTTAGTCATTAAACTTAGAAGATAAGTTTAAATACGAAAGTTGTTTATTTTTATAAGCTGCATAATCTAAAAATAGTTTGGTTTCTACAGGGTGTAATATAAAAGAGGTACAATATAGAACTTTTGATTTTTAAATAGAACACCCTATATATTATTTTATTTTTTGATTCTCATAATTTTACATCTTTTTTATAAGAATTACTTACAAGCTAAATCTTACAGTTTTTGAGATATTGGCAAAGTTATCTAAAAACTGACATTTTTATGTAATAATTCAAGTAGGCCTATCTCAGTTATTTTTAAAGATAAAAAAATAATCTTTGGTATAGAATTTATTCATACATGAGCTTACTTTAATCTATTGTCAAAATTGGATTTCAATATATACGGTGATCACAAAAATTAATTCAACAACGTAAATTTGAAAATGCGGTCTTCGTTTTTTTAAATAGCACACCCTATATTTTTTAACGCCTTGTCTTCGTCTATTAGTCGGCTTTAATTTTTATTAAATATGTTCTATACCCATCTCTAATAGTTTCGGAAATATTTAAGTTTGTTCAATTTTTTTCGTTGATAACACTGATGAAGAGTAACATTAGTCGGTCAAAGCAAGCTGTGGATACATAAGAAACTAAAAAATACTAACTGAAATACATAAATTGTAATTATAATAAATATTGTATGAAATCACCATTTTTAAGAGATATTTGAGATGTTTTTAAACGATTCATCGTAAAATTAATCAATTTAATCAAAAGAGCGTAAAACAAAAGATGAACGAAAACAAATGAAGAAATCAAACTTGTCAAACACTGCTAATATTTGTGTAGTATTGTATACTTACTTCCTAAATTACAAAATGAATTTTTCGAAAGAAGAACTTGTTAATATGATTTACGTCCTTGGTGAAAGCGATAAAAATTGTCTTTTAGCTCATCGAATTTATAAGCAAAAATTTCCAAATGCACGACACCCGCAAGTTTCAGCATTTGCAAGATTGAAAGAGCGTTTCGAGCAAACAGGCAGTATTCATTACGAAGACAATTTAGAACGAGAAAACCGCAATTAACGAAGGTAATGAACATTTAGTTCTTCAATCCGTGATTGAAAATCCTCACGTTTCTTGCCGACAATTGGAATTAGTAGTTGGAGTTTCAAAAACATCAGTTAATAGAATTATAAAAAAAACATAAATATTATCCATACCATGTCCAACTTGCACAAGAATTAGACGAGAATGACTTCGTTAATAGATTAAACTTTTGCAATTGGGTCATTAATAAAAATTTAGAAAAACCCAACTGTTTTAGCACGATCTTATTTACTGATGAAGCTACTTTCCACAAAAATGGATACGTTAATAGACATAATTTCCATTATTACGATACTGAGAATCCCAGATTTATAATTCCTGTTGATCATCAACACCGCTGGTCACTTAATGTTTGGGTCGGAATTATTGGGGAAAGAATTATAGGACCTTATTTTTTTGAAAACACGCTCAATGGAGATTCATTTTTAAACTTTTTGCGCAAAACAACGACTGTAGATGATATAAAGGCAAGAATTAGTGACGTCATTCAAAATATAAATGTTTCCACGTTACGAAAAGTAAATATGTCGTTTATTCAAAGACTTCATGTTTGCCAGCAACAAAATGGTGGTCACATTGAACATTTATTATAATTTTAAGTGTTTGTATTTCAGTTAATATGTTTTTCAGTTTCTTATGTATTCATAGCTTGTTTTGACCGACTAATGTTACTCTTCTTCAGTGTTATCAACGTATAAAATTGAACAAACTTAAATATCGCCGAAACTATTAGAGATAGGTATAGAACATATTTAACAGAAATGAAAACCGACTAATAGACGAAGACAAGGCATTAAAAAAATATGGGGTGTGTCATTTAAAAAAATGAAGATATAGAATTTTCAAATTTATGTTATTGAATTAATTTTTGTGATCACTCTGTATATTGAAATCCAATTTTGACAATAGATTAAAGTAAGCTCATGTATGAATAAATTCTATACCAACCATTATTTTTTTATCTTTAAAAATAACTGAGATATGCCTACTTGGCGTATTAGGTTATAAGTAATTCTTATAAAAAAGATGTAAAATTATGAGGATCGAAAGATAAAATAATATATGGAGTGTTCTATTTAAAAATCTAAATTTCTATATTGTACCGCTTTTATATTACACCCTGTAGAAACCAAACCATTTTTAGATTATGCAGCTTATAAAAATAGGCAACTTTCGTATTTAAACTTATCTTCTAAGTTTAATGGCTAAGGAGCTATCGACCGAATACGCACTATTGGGACACCTCATATATATATATATATATATATATATATATATATATATATATATATATATATATATACAGGGTGAATCTTATCTAATCCGCCATAATTAAAGTGCTAGAACTCGTCATTCTAAGCAAAAAGTTCATATGTACATGGGTCTGGAAATGCTTCGTTTCCGAGATACAGGGTGTCAAAGTTGAAAAAAGAAATCGCGTTTTCTTCAATATCTTTCGATTGTTTCGAAATAATTTCATGAAATTTCGTATGTGGAGGTTTTTTGGGATGACAAATTTAAATTTGTGGTCCATTTAGTTGTGGTTTCTAGGGGGCGCCAGCGGCAACCATTTCGACCCCTTTAAATCGTCGCAATTTTTTTGTGCTACACTGTATACCATTTTGGACTAGAAAAATCGATTTCCTATCTTTTCTGCTAAAAAAAGGTATATCTTAGTGAAGTCGCTAGGAGCAACCCTTTCCGAGAAAAACGCATTTAAAACTCATGATGCATACACATTTTCGGAGGGTATTCTTTTGACAGGTTTAACAATAGGATTCTTACTTTTTACTTATGTGTCTGCTCTAGCAACTTCACTTTTTTAGCAGAAAAGATTTGAATTTGTCATCCCAAAACCCCATATAAAAATTTCATGAAATTATTTCGAAACAGTCGAAAGATATTGAATAAAACGCGATTTATTTTTCAACTTTGACACCCTGTATCTCGAAACAAAGCATTTCGGACCCACCTACATATGAACTTTTGCTTAGAATGATGAGTTCTAGTACTCCTTTAATTTTGGCGGATTGTATATATATATATATATATATATATATATATATGTGTATACATATATATATATATATATATATATGTGTTATATATATATATATATATATATATATTATATATATATATATATATATATATATATATATATATATATATATATATATATATATAGATATTGAATCAAACGCGATTTATTTTTTCAACTTTGACACCCTGTATCTCGGAAACAAAGCATTTCGGACCCACCTACATATGAACTTTTTGCTTAGAATGATGAGTTCTAGTACTCCTTTAATTTTGGCGGATTAGATAAGATTCACCTGTATATATATATATATATATATATATATATATATATATATATATATATATATATATATATATATATATATATATATATGAAATTCCACCCAAAACGTTAAATTTGTTCAACAATGTACTGAAAAAACGTCTATTGCTGAAATCTTGAACCTCAACTTCAACGTAGCATACGTATCCTCATCAAGTTGGCAATAGATTTCAGCTATAAATATTTTTTCAGTAAATTGTGGAACGAATTTAACATTTTGGGTAGAATTTCATATAAGTGAACTTACTTGACCCTATCGTATATGAAAAATATTAATATAACGATTAGGGGGATGAAAGGGGTAAAACATGAGGGTTACTTTGATGGTGTTGGTTTTTCCATAATTTTGAAAAAGTACTTTACAGTTTGACTAAAATTAAAGTTGAAAACAAAATTTAAAACTGTACCTCCACCCCGTTTTGGGATTACGTCAATTTTTAAGAATACGAGCACTTAATGCACCTTGCCGTAGTGAATGGATTGTTAAACGCTGTTGTACATCAAATATTTTTATTTATTTAATTTTTTACATTAAATGGGTTCACTAGCAGATATACATGGTGATTCACGATGGATGGCACATTAGACGTTTCTGGTGAATCAGAACTGAGCACTGAAAATTTGATGGATGACATATTTGAAAATTCTCTACCCAACTAAAATATTTTCCACAATGCGGTGTTGCCACTTCCATTAGAAAGTTGTAGCAACTTTGATATTTTAAACGGAATACACTGTATATAATATTATTTTTAGGATCTTCATCAATTTCCTGACAACTTCTCTTAATATTTCCCTATACCTATCTGTAACCGTTTTTGAAATAAAAATTAATTCAATTTTTTTCGTCGGAACACGACCTTAAAAGGTGCCGGATAGCTTCGAGTTCAGTGATATAATGATATCGAAATTTGGTTTAGGGTAAGGTAATGCTTAGATGCAGCAGACAATTACAAATTCGTGTAACAGTGTCTGTAGTTGCAGGGAAAGTGTCTGCTAGCAGATAGTAATTCTAACAATTTTGCTTACTAGGGCCTTGGACGTTCGGCTGTTTTCGTTCAAATTGGCTGCTATTATCGGCTGTCTTCACACCGGTGTATCATTGATTATGAAAGTACTTTGGACATATCTACACTTATGTGAGCTACTACGTCACGGTATGATTCTGAACAATTTCAACTAAATGGGCAACCTCGAATTAATTAGTAAATCTTCTTGTGCTTAAGCCAAATTTGCCCTATTAGTTTTGCCGAGTTCTCTGGTTCGAATTATATTGAACGACCAACTAAAATATATGAGGCACGAGTATGCAAAATTTTGTAAATTGAAAACACGATATCGGACATTAAAACCCCTTTCAAAACGGAATTTCTGTAAAAATTTCGTAATTTTGAAACGGGAGGTATGTGCATTTAGGTTTATGTTAATTAGATTGCTAGTAAACCCATTTAACCTATAAAATGAAAGAAATAAAAATATTTTGAGGTACAACAAAGTTCGGCGCCCTTTTCAATGGCAATGGCGTGAAAATTGAGGAGTTTCCTAACCGGAGGTATGTACATTTTTAATTACTCTTATGCGATCGTTAGGGAACCTTTTCTTCTTCTTCCTCGTAATATAGGACTTTCCCTAATGTTCCTCTACCGTTCTTCTGTGGATCTCGAGACCCAGCTGTGCTTCCGCCGTTTGGGTGGTCTGCCTTGTGGCTGTTTAGTTTCCGGTTTGTCCCTCATTATTCTTTTGGCGAGTTCATCCACTCCACGTGGTCCCTCCATCCTCTTCGTCTATCTGTGACCCATTTTCCCACATTTGCTATTCCACATTCTTCTCTTATCTGTGTGTTCCTGTTTCTATCTCTGAGGCGTTTTACCCAGTTATCATACGTAAAGTCTTCATTTCCATTGTTCTCATTGCTTGTTTCGTTTTATTCGTCTCGCTTCTTGTCTTGCTTTCGATGTTCATGTGTTTATTCTGCCACGTTACGTATTTGAGTTGCCCTGATATCATCGCCGCCTTATTTGTTTGTAATTTCACTTCCTCTGTTGTATCTCTGTTGCTTGTGATATTTACTACCAGGCATTGGAATCTACTCACTTGTTCGATAATCCTTTCCTCCACCATTAGCTTGCAACGTATAGGCTCTTTCGCTATTATCATCGTCTTTGTCTTCTCAATTGTTATTTCCATATTGTAATTTTTTACTGTTTTGTTTAGTTGGAAAAGCGTTCGTTGTAAATTGTCTTCGCTGTCAGCGTCACGTCATCCGCGAAGCACACTATTTGGCAATTACTGCGTTACATTTTATATCCTAAGGTAGTTTTTTTTACACTGCTGATGATTGCGTCCATTATCGCGTTGAAGAGTGTCGGGCTTAAACTGCCCCCCTGTCTTATGTCCACTGCTACCGGTATTTGTTCTGTAATGTTGTTTTGTGATTTTATCGTTGTGTTATTGTGGTTTAATTCTTCTATTAGGCAAATTATTGATTGGTCTACTTTTCGTTATTTCAAGATTCCCCACTACGTCACTTAATCTAACGCGGTCAAATGCTTGACTGAAATCCACGAAGCACATATACATGGGTTTCTCGAACTCGATTGCTTTTTTCTATTGTCTAATTATGAATATTACATCTATCGTGGATCGGTTGTTCCGGAACCCCTGTTGCTCTTCACAGCTACCTATAGTGTTAACAATAACGCTGTGATTAGTATTTTTGTTAGTAAACCTTTTTAACATAAAAAATTAAAGAAATAAAAATATTTGATGTACAACAGGGTTAAACACCCCTTTTAATAAGGTAATTTTAAAACGGGAGGAATGTACATTTTTGTTTGCGTGTGTATTATTGCTAGTGAACCCTGTTAACGTAAAAAATTAAAAAACTAAAAATATTTGATGTTAAAAAGGGTGCAGCGCCCCTTCCAATGCGGTGATGGTCCTCTTAAAAATCGAGTGATTTCAAAACGGTAGGTACTTATTTTTTTGTTCGCGCTTATATATCTGCTAGTAAAGCCTTTTAACATAAAAAAAATAAATAAATAAAAATATTGAATAAAAATTATTATTAATTTTATTAAATACATAAATAAAAAGTTTACCTCGAGTAGGATTTGAACCTACGACCTGTACTTTGCTAGTGTACCGCGTTAACCAACTGCGCCATCAAGGTTCAAGCCCCAATCGATGTAAATTTTGTCTTTATGTATGTAGAATTGATGTAAATTCTAAATATAAATATTGAATGTACAACAGCCTTCAACAACCTATTCACTACGGCGAGATTCATAAAATATTGTATGTACAGGGTGTCCCAACGATAGAGTAAAGTAAGTTTATGCTTAACTAGAATTATTTGTGTAAATATTGTATGGACCATGGGGTAGAGGTAAGAAGTGTGCATTTTTTTAAAATATTGGAAGTTATACAGGGTGTGCCAGAAAAGCAGGACGTGAAAAAGTATGATTTTTTTAAATAGAACACCCCGTATTTGATTTTAGTTTTTAATTCTACGTGTCCATACAAACATATTTTGTCATACAAAATATTGGCTGAAAGTTTTTAGTTCTTGAGATATTCGCGTTTAAAGATTATTATGGTCATTTTCGTGGGGTTGATGAATGGGCAATTGTTCCGTTATTTCACAATAAAAAATTGATATTTCGTGTGAAAAATGAGTGATATTATACTAACGTTTAGACCGAGTAGTATTTCTAATTTTCTCAACAGGGTGTTTGTTATAACCATTCAAATTTGAAAATTCTCAAATTAAAAAATCAGTTTTTTAATTGCACACCCTATATATTTTATTTCATTTTATTCGGGATTAAAAAATCTATCATTTTTGTCAAATATATCCTATATCTATCTTTGATAGTTTTCGAGGAATTTCGATTTTTCTCACTAGCTACGTTACATACGATACTATAACATTATTGTGGATCGTGGTAGCCATGGAAAACAATTGCGACGAAATAAAACAAACCACCTAAGCGAGAATATTAACAGTTTTTATTAATGAGAAACAGTAATTCAATAATTATTCAACATTGCGTCTTAGTAAATGCTCAAATAGACGGCCTTCTTGCTGAATACACATATTGAGCCTTTTTCTCATGTTCTGTCTCACTTCGGATAACATAAGAGGGTCACTGTGCGACAAGCTTCCGAATTCTAGTTTTCATGTCCTCCTTGTTGTAGGTTTAATAATATACACCCGATCTTTTATGTATCCCCATAGGAAAAAATCCAGTGGAGTTAAATCGCATGACCTGGGTGGCCATAATATAAAGCCATTACGTCCTATCCATTTCTCCGGGTATTGCTGGTTCAAGAATTCCCTTACGTCCCGATAAAAATGTGGAGGTGCACCATCCTGTTGCAACCACATATTTAGTCGTCCTTCTAAATTGATATCCTCAAGTAACACAGGCAATTCTTCACGTACGAATGCAAATAGCTGCGGCCCGTTAATTGATCATCAAAAAAATAGGGACCGATAATTTGGTCATTAAGTATACCACACCACACATTTAGTGACCAATGATTTTGGTTTTGAACTTCTCGTAGCCAAAATGGATTATCAATGGCGTAATAGTGCATATTATGCCGATTTACAGCCCCATTACTTTTAAACGTCGCCTCATCGGAAAACATTATGGAGCACAAAAAGTTGTTATTTAATTGCAGCCGTTGATTAATCATATTGCAGAATTCAATTCGTCTTGCAAAATCCTCTTCTCGCAATTCTTGATGAAGCTCAATGTGATAGGGATGGTACTTATACTTCAGCGTTGTTCGATTCACATTTGATTTGGAGGTATCACATATCGTCGCTAATGTTCTAGAACTCACTTGGAGATTTTCTTGAATATTTAATAATATTTCAAGTTCTTTTTCTTCATTAGCTGCCCTTTTATTAACAACTTTACGTTTGAAGTATTTAACACTACCGCTAGAATCAAATCTATCCATCAAATTTTCCAAGCCAACAGTAGTAGGTATTCGACGTTCAGGATATTTCATTTTGTAGATTCGTTGTGCCAATAAAGGGTTTTTTCAGCCTCGCCCAACACGTATATCATATCAATTAATTCATTTGTCGAATAATCCATAATTGATACAAGAATTGATAACAAGTTAAATGCGAAAACGACAAATTTAATAAGTGTTTATTTTGACAAGTAGGAAACCTTTGTATCTTAGTAACGCAATTATTATTTTCCATGGCTACCAAGATCCATGCAATGCAATGTTATCGAAAATAAAGTAGCTAGTGTGAAAAATCGAAATTACTCGAAAACTATCAAAGATAGATATAGGATATATTTGACAAAATGATAGATTTTTAATCCCGAATAAAATGAAATAAAATATATAGGGTGTGCAATTAAAAAACTGATTTTTTAATTTGAGAATTTTCAAATTTGAATGGTTACAACAAACACCCTGTTGAGAAAATTAGAAATACTACTCGGTCTAAACGTTAGTATAATATCACTCATTTTTCACACGAAATATCAATTTTTTTATTGTGAAATAACGGAACAATTGCCCATTCATCAACCCCACGAAAATGACCATAATAATCTTTAAACGCGAATATCTCAAGAACTAAAACTTTCAGCCAATCTTTTGTATGACAAAATATGTTTGTATGGACACGTAGAATTAAAACTAAAATCAAATACGGGTGTTCTATTAAAAAATCATACTTTTTCACGTCCTGCTTTTCTGGCACACCCTGTATAACTTCCAATATTTTAAAAAAATGCACACTTCTTACCTCTACCCCATGGTCCATACAATATTTACACAAATAATTCTAGTTAAGCATAAACTTACTTTACTCTATCGTTGGGACACCCTGTACTACAGGGGGGTTCAACATTCCGTTCACTACGATTATGGTGCATTAAGAGCGCGTTTTCTTAAATTATTGCATTTGAAATTATGAGAGAATTCCGATATCGGATTAGCCCCTTTATTCAAGCACTGGTCGAACGTGCAATTTAGTCGTTTTTACACATGTTATATGACGAAGACGGAAATAAATTTGTTGTATATAACTCCGCGGCGGGTGAACTAAAGCGTACACTGTACGTACGAACGTAGATTCAATTAAGTACATGCGTTAGAAGAAGATGCAAATGTGCAACGGAATGTCCTTACATAAATGGCAAATATCGACTTAAAATCGTTTCCACAGTGGTACTTCAAATTTTTTTACTTATATCGTCTTTAAAATGTTACAAAATTAACTAAAGTAAATTAAATAATTCTCATTTATTTAAAATGTGCAGAAATAAATCCATTATGGCGATATAAACAATTAAGTTTCTAAAAGTACCTAAACAATTAAAAAAACAATTTCTGATGAGCCCGAATATCTAGATAAAATTATTATTATTTTCAGTTATTTTTGTAACGTTTCACTATAATTGTACACAAAAAAAAGAATTTCAAAAATTTTAATTGCCCCAGAAATTTAATTGGTTTAGTTACTTTTACGAACTTGAAAGTATATTGTCGCAATTAATGTAATTATGCATATTTTAAAATTAAATTTCAGTTTTTGAATTTTCTGAAGTAAAGTTCGTCTTTTTTGTGTAAAATTGAAATTTAAACCGCTCTTCGAAACCAAGGAAACCTTCGAATTTCAATTTTCTTAACTGGAATTCTTTTTTTGTGTACAATTACGGTTAAAAGTTACCAAAATAACTGAAAATAATAATTGTTAATTTGTAAACAATATAATTTAAGTAGATTGTGGAAGGTTCCGAATTAAGGAATAAACCGTAAGCAATTAGATAGTAAAACGAGTTTATATAAATTATACATTAATATTGTATGTATTTAGGCTCATCAGAAATTGTTTTGGTACTTTTAGGGACTTAATTGTTTATATCGTCATAATGAATTTATTCATGCTTATTTTAAATAAATGAGATTATTCTATTTGGTCTAATTAAGTTTGTAACATTTTAAAAATGATGTAAGTAAACAAAAATTGAGGTACCTATGTGTAAATGATTTTAAGTCGATATTTGCCATTTATGTAAGGACATTCCGATGTACATTTGCATCTTCTAACGCATGTATTTAAATTGGACCTACATTCTAACATAGCGTAAGTTCACTACCCGCGGGATTATACACAAATTTCTTTCCGTCTTCGTCATATATATATATATATATATATATATATATATATATATATATATATATTATATATATATATATATATATATATATATATATATATATATATATATATATATATATATATACAAGTGTAAAAACGATAAAGTTGCATGTTCGACCGTAGTGCTTGAATAAAAGTGCTAATCCGATATACCAATTTTCTCATAATTTCAACTATAGTTTGAAAACGTGAGGTAGGTAGGTACACATTGGTTCGCTCTTATACGATTGCGAGTGAACCATTTCAACATAGAAAATTAATCAAAGAAAATATTTGATGTACAAGGTTCAACGCCACTTTCAATACGGTACTTGTGCGTTAAAAGCGCGTTCTGTTAAAAATTATGTAATTTCAAAAGGGGTGGTATGTTATTTTTTGTTCGCGCTTACATTATTGCTAGTGAGCCCCTTTAATATAAACTAGGTGAATGCTAGTGTATTACAGGACTTTCTTGCAAAATACTAAAAAAAATATGGGGTATTTTTATATCTTTGAAATATTAAGCTGTTTTGGAAATATTTAATAAAAACCAAAAACTGATCACAATAAATTTTTTTTCCGGTTCAGAGGGTCGTAAAACATCAAAATAACGCAACTTATTTTTTTCGATTTTTTTCGACCGCAATACTTTCTTGTTTAGTAAGAAAGTAAAAATTAAAGAAATACAAATATTTAATGTACAACAGGGTTCAACACCCTTTTTAATACGGTGATGGTGCGTTAAAAGCACGGTTTCTTAAAAATTATGTCATTTTAAAACGAAAGGTATGTACATCTTTGTTCGCCCTTATATATCTGCTAGTAAACCCTTTTAATATAAAAAATTAAATAAATAATGATATTTGATGTACAACAGCTTTTGACAATCCATTCACTACGGCGAGGTTCATGAAGTGCTCGTATTCTTAAAAATTAGGTAATATCAGAAAGGGGTGGGGGTACAGTTTTAACTTTCGTTTTCATCTTTAACTTTAGCGTTGATTGAGGAATCGTAATTTAGTCAATGACTTGACTCAATGAAAATACTTTTTCAAAATTATGAAAAAATCAGTACTACCAAAGTTACCCTTATTTTTCATCCGTTACATCCTCCTAATCGTTTTATTAATATTTTTTACATACGATAGGGTTAAGTACGTTCATTTATATGAAATTCCACCTAAAAGGTTAAATTAGTTGCACAAATTACAGAAAAAATGTGTATTGCTGAAATCATTGCTAACGGGTCACTCACGACGCCATTTTTATAAGTAGAGTGGACATTTACTTACGGACACAACTTGTCGGAAAATCATACTAATATGGCGGAGATGATGCCCTGTTTTATTATGCTTTATTATTAGCAAAGGGTCATTCCATTATCGCGGGTGCAACATTTAGACGCCTGTTTTAGTTCAACCTAACTAAATAAAAAACATTTTTAATTAAATTAGTCTTTAAAAGATTACATTTTAATGTGTTTACTTTATATTAATTAACAAAAATTTTAAAATGATATTTTAAAAGAAAGGTTCAAATTGCCATCGCGGGTGCAACAAATTTGGCCCAACCTTTCCAGATCACAAACAAAAAACACATAAATCTGTTAATTCTTATACATTTAATATGTTATGCCTTAATATTTTGAAATATATTAAAGTAACAAAGAACATAAAATAAAAACTCGAAACAAAACAAAAGTAAACAATGAATTATTAATTTTTTTAACAATCACGGGTGCAACACCAAATTATCGCGGGTGCAACCTGTCTAATTAAAGTGACCATAAACATCAATTTTACTTATATAGGAACAAAATAAGAGATCAAACCATATTTATTACTAACAATTAAACTTTTGTTGTCGCTTATACCAATTATTTCTTTTCAAATACGTCAATAATTGCCGAAAATTCTATGAACATATTATTTCCATCAGTCTTTTTCTTTGGCGCTTCCAATATCGCGATAATATAATCAAATTGCACGTCTGCTATGTCATTAATGATTTCTGTGAATCGTTTGCCATCAAGCGTCGTCATAAATTGTACTCTAACTTCTCCATCTTCATCCATATCACTCAGACACGGTTTTGCAGAGCAATTGTACGAGCACATACACACCAGCGCAATTATTTTTCGGTAACACAATAACTTGGTCAGTAGCAAGCAGTTTCAGGACATGCTTCTGGTGATAATTTTGAAGCTTGAAGAAACGTTGATGGAGTTTCGTCATTTATAAATTCATTGTCTGAATCAGTGTCTAAATCACTGTAAACATCAGAAACGCGCAATCTCTTTTTAAGTGGCAATAAAGATTTGCTCTGATCCGAAACTGAAGGAACATATATATCAGAACCCGGAAGTATTTCCAAATTAGTTCCAAATCGTCATCGGCCCAATCACTATCTGTATTAGCGGTGGATTTTGGCGACTTCAAAACCAATGTGCATTTAAAATGAGACAGTGAGGTGCGCGCCACAGAAATGCTATGAGCCTCTTCAGATTGGAAGAAATATTTGGATAGAATACCTGGTATATTTTTCAGCCCTTCCCATTGCTCATCCAGCATGGCTGTCTTTTCTTTAACTTCTTCCTTTGCTACAAATTTAAAGATGATGTTCTTAGAGAGACACTGATCTTTTGACACTTCCACCAATTCCACCAACGGCACCTTTTCCGTGTGAGGCAGCGAAAAAGTTCCATTCGAGGTGATCGAATCCATATTCTGCTTTGATTGAATTCATACTTTCCATTACATATCGATTCTTAAATTGAGCGGCGCAATTGTCGCTGAAGATATACAAATATGTAATAATGTTATCAGAGACTGACTTGATGTACTCAAATATTTTTTGCAGGAAGAGATGCACAGTATATTTATTGTGACTTAATTCATCACTTGCTATGACCAATGAATGAAGTTTGTCGGTAGTCCAAATACAACACGTGAAAAGCGTGACTTGTGCATGAGACCAATGTGCTGATTGTATTTCGTCTTGGCTAATTAACGCGTAGTTCGCGGCAAAGTCTATTTGTATGACAGCTTTCTCACTGGTCAGGCCTTCTTTTGCGTGTTGGAAGTAATCGGATTGTACATTTTTAACAAAAGAATGTAGCTTGAATTTACCAGTGCTGTCGTGTAGTTCGTCTAGTGCTTCATTGAAAGGTTTGCTAATTATGATCTGTTTTGGTCTCTGATTCTAAAAGATCCAGGCCTTCCAATTAACACAGTGATTGGAATCTAGAGTAATATCCCAAATGTTGGATTCTTTACATGCATCGCAACTACTGGACATGTAGTCTTCATTGTCGATACTACATGATACCTGTTTCAGAAGCTCTTGGCGAGTTTTGGGAAAGTCTGTCGCATGTTTCGAAATAGCCAGAAGAAGATTAATATAATTTGAGTGCGTTGTACAGACGCAAACATTACGAGGAGTATCATTAACTGACAGAATGTGAGCTGGTCTCTCATTATAAAAAACGGTCTTGCCTATAGATATTTCAGGATGAGTTTCTTCAAAAATTTCGAAGGCTTCTCGAATGCGCATAATCATTGTTTTTTTCTGGATTTGCATTTTCGTTCCTGTATTGGACTTGACTGTTTTCACATCTTTTATGTCAGGCATTTGTCTGCTAATGTCATCCCTATTATAAAAATCACAAATCAGTTTTTTTCCCTCCATCCGTTGGCTTTCGAGGCGCTGCTTTAGGGGCGTCATTTTTGTCAAATGCAGCAATGTTGAATTCAGAAGCTATTTTTTTACAACTTCCACTGCTTTGGTGGGACTGGCTGGAAGATTACGTTTTATTTTTGCCACAGCCTTCCCTAGTTGCCTGCATTCTTTCTTTGGATCTGATTCTAGCCAATATTTTCAAATCTTCATCTGGCTCCATGTTCATTTTCATTACTTCTCTCCGTTTGGAATCACGAGCCCTTTCCCGTTGGAGGTGTTCAGCATGAAGCTCAGGATTTTCTTTTAATTTCCGCCTATATTTCTGCGAAGCAGTCTCCTTATGTTGCTCTGTTGTCATTTTAACCGATATTTCTGTAAAAAAAACAGAATATAATATAGACACACATATTTAATATATATCATCAATCGTCTTCAGCATATATTATTAGTCAAGGTATCAAAACAACGAAATGAATAAATCATCACACAAAAGGGTTACGTGAAAAATAGTTGCACCCGCGATCTCACATCGAGATCGCGGGTGCAACCAATTTAAGTTATCGTTTATTTTAACTTAACAATCAGTACACTCTTAAAAACAAATAATTTAAGCTTGGTTTTGATTTCTTCTTACTTTTGCAAAGTTTCAGAACGTTAGCTTTTTATTTCTGTGAAAAAAGTAAACTTTTATATCTTTTGCATCGCGGGTGCAACAAATTAACAGTGTATTCTAGCAGTCAATAATTCTTAGCAAATAACAACATATACTTACATTTTTTGGAACACGAATATAAATGAATATTGTCACTTCACGTTTAGCCGGTAAAACATAACCTCAAACTGTCAACAACAACTGTTTCGCGCCAGTGTTTCTATTATGATTTTACAGATTATACCTTCCAATTATTCGGATGGTAATATTTTCAAACGCGCCAAAAAAGAAGATATGGTACATAAAATCAAACAAAAATAAATTTATTATTACATTTAGACTTTCTTCTTTGCACTAATAACGTAAAAAACAACTAATAGCGTGATTGAAAAAATCATGTCAGAAATCATCTATAGCGGAATCGCCCCAAACCTATAACCTACAATTTTGCAAATCAGCAACAGCGCAACGTTAGCAAAACAAATACTCTTACACTAAAAGTGTGTATAATGTCTTGAAAGTTGCAAAAGTGGAAGTACAATATTAAATTTGCTGTCGACTTCCATATCTTCCGTTAAGAACTGCATTTATAACAATTCCTTCATTTATATTAAAATCGCCAATATACTATCATTGTACATACGTGGTTAATAGCAATCGTCGTTCTGAAAAGAAGGTTGTATAAACTAAATAATGTAAGTAATAAAATTGTACACAAGCGAAATAATACAACAACAATAAATTTTCAATTTAATTTTTGACAATTGGATTTTATTCTATAAAACGTCATAATTTGAATATAACCATCAACGTGGTGACAAAGAAATAGGACAGCATCATGGTAAAATTAGCGATAGTAAGAAACACACAAACCCCATTTAACTTAATCTTCGTAATATTGTTGAGACGCACTATAGTGAATGTATTAGACTACAACGTTTGAATTTACTTTTAAAATCCCAGTACCTATCTGTTATAAAATTTATTTTTATTACTTCAATAAAGAACGCGTACGTCAGTTTATGGTTATATAAAACGTAGGTATATAAATGTATACCAATAAAGTTACTGATTTAGATATATTTAATGTACCTACTGTAAAAAGTAACACTTTTGCTGCAGTTTCTAAGATTTTTAAATATTTCTCGTGTTAGTGAATGTATTGCAATTCAGAAGGAATACTTTTCTACATTTAACCGTTAAACGTGCAAAACTCTGAGGCTTTATTTTTGATGAGGTTATATATATATATATATATATATATATATATATATATATATATATATATATTTATATTTTTTTATTTTATTTTATTATAAGAGATACAGAGTCTGTTAGATTAGCACAGTTGGGCAGAATTACATGATAATTCAAATACCAATAGAAAATTCAACATTGTTGCCAACTTTCTAAGACATCTGAAAATAACTAAAAATCGTCCACATTTTCAATCGGCTATACCTTTTTTAATATTAAAAATACGGAAAAGTTATAAGAGAGACTTTTGATAGCTATTTTTAAGCAAAATGAGAAAATACGAATAAAAAATTTTTTTAGTAATTATTTTTCGAGCTACAACCCAAACATAAATTTTGTTAAATGGCAGCTATAGGTGGTTATGGACTCATTCGATGGCTTATTTTTTTCTGATTTCAAAAATGTATAGCTTTGTATGTTTAGTATTATTAGTTAACACAATTTTCAAAAAATCGTTTTTATAGTATTTACTAAACAAATGCAATGTTTGCCGTGGTGTGCTGTGACAATTAAAAACAAAACATTGATTGACTGTCAAATAGTAGATATTGAATTATTTGTTGTAACCAGTTGTAGTTCGTACTTAAATAGTGAATATTAATTTATGAATGGCTTATTCGTCTGAAGAAAGACATGATATGCTTTTTTGCTATTACGTGTCTAACAGAAATGCTAATGCTGCTTCGGAATTATATCTTGAGACTTATATGGAAAGAAGACAACCTGATGTGAGATTATTTGCCAAACTCGAATCGAATTTAAAAAAAATATGGGGCTTTTACAGTTTACTAAACCTCGAAATTTTAAAATTAATATTAACACAGAAACAGAAGAACGTGTTTCAGCTTACGTCGAATTTAAACTTACTACATCTTTTCGTGAAATTGCGAATGAGTTCAACACTTCCAAAGATGAAGCCCACGTTATTTTGAAACAAAATAATTTTAAGCCATATCATTTTCATTTAGGAAATACATTGTATGTTGAAGATTATCGGAAAAGATTACGTTTTGCTACATGGTTGATTAATGAAAGTCGAGCAAACAATCAATTCTCGAAAACCATTCTTTTTACCGATGAAGCAAAATTTACAAACAACGGCATCTTCAATAGAAAAAATCATATCCAATGGTCCCAAGAAAATCCTCATATTACTGTTAAGGGGAGATATCAATTTTTCAGTAAACGTTTGGTGCGGTATTATTGGTACCAAAATCCTTGGGCCATTTTTTTATAAATACAATTTCAATTCCGAAAGATATCTAATTTTTTTACAAAACGAATTTGAAGAAGTTTTGGACTACCTTCCGTTGAATACAATGAAAAATTTGAATTATTTTCAACACGACGGGGCACCAGCACTCAATGGATTACTTGTGTGTAACTATTTACAGGAACGTTTTAATAATTGGATACGAAATCGAGGTCCAATAACTTGGCCGCCGCGATCTCCAGACTTTACCCCCCTGGTCTTTTTCTTGTGGGGTGCAATTAAAGACAAAGTGTACCGAGTAAAACCTGGTAATCTAGACGATTTAAAAAATAAAATTCGTGTTGCTATACAACAAATTAGAACCCAAAGTTTATTAAAAGTTCAAAACGAAATTTTAAAACCATGTCAAATGTGTGTTCAAAATAATGGAGGGCATTTTGAAGCACTTCTATGATTGTGTTATTTGTTTATATTTTTTGCCGTTATAAGTTAAATTTATTTAGAATTTTTTTATTTTGTAATGTAGTACATTATTTCTTGTTGATTCCACAAATTTAGTAGTAGAATATGAGCTTATTTTGTTATTGTTCACGGCACACTTTAATTTGTTTAATAAATAATATAATTACCTTTTTTTTTTTTTTGAAAATTGTGAGTTAATTAATAATATTAAACATACAAAGCTATACATTTTTGAAATCAGAAAAAAATAAGCCATCGAATGAGTCCATAGCCACCTAAAAAAAATGCATGTTTGGGTTGTAGCTCGAAAAATAATTATTATATTCGCATTTTCCCATTTTGCGTAAAAATAGCTATCAAAAGTCTCTCTTATAACTTTTTCGTAATTTGAATATTAAAAAAGATATAGCCGATTGAAAATTTGGACGATTTTTAGTTATTTTCAGATATCTTAGAAAGTTGGCAACAATGTTGAATTTTCTTATCCCTATTTGAATTATCATGTAATTCTGCTCAACTTTGCTTATTTAACCGGCTTTATCTCTTATAATAACAAATATAGCCATAGAACGTGGGTAGATTCTAGACACCCGGTATATATATATATATATATATATATATATATATATATATTTGAAAAATAATATGACATAAAAATGTTGCAAATATATAAAATCTTCAGTGGTAGAAATGTGTACCATATCTCAATATATGGATTTATATGCAAACCTGTACTTTCAGAAACACTTTTTTCTCTAAACTATAATAAGACACATGTTACATCCATAAAGAAAATTTATTTTCTATTTGTGAACTAATACACTAATACAAAATGTTGAAATACAAATCTTAAAACAAAAATCAAAAGTAATGTCCCAAAATTGTTTTATAAAACTTTATGAATACAAAATTTCAAAAAAAACAGGTAAGCTTAATGAATATTTTATAATTTATGGCAAGGTGCAATACATTCCCGGCAATCGGCATAAGGCGACATTACAATCAAGACAAATAATATTTGATCTGTGCTGTTTATTCAGAGTGCTACAGTGACAACATCTCCGTGTTCCTTTGATAAATAGTTTCCAACATTATTAAGTCTAGTAATATTATGAATTGTAGCTCTCCCATCAGGGTTATTTCTTTTCCGACAACGTCCGAATTCAGCAACTGGTCCAGAATAAGAACATATTAGTTCTGATGCCAAAATTGATCCAAACTTTAGATGTGTCATGGGTTTTCTGGGTTTTGAAGTTTGTTTGATGGTTGTTTTATAAAAATGTAGCTATTGACTATACAAGAGTCAAGACAATAATAAAAGATTCTCAACCACCAACGCCTACTTTTCCTGAAAATACTGTAAGCAGAAAGAAGCTGGCCAAAGTGGTCTACTCCGTCCATATATTTATTATACGACGCCACTCCTTTTGGGCTGGTCACAAGCTTTCTAGTTCCGTCTTTCTGAGTGCAGTTCTTTCTGAATTATGCATAGTGCTAATTATACTAATAGGCGTCTTTCCCCTATCTTTCCATTTTGAAATTCCCACATTTTTGTATAAGGCACCGTCGTCCTACTGTAATATTTTTATCTTAGCATAGAATATGTTTTGGAAACATTTTCTTGTTTGTCGTATAGTGCCGCAAGTGAAAATCTTCGTATTTAATCACTTTTTTGTCAGTAACACAGACGAAAAGAAGTTATCAAAAAACAAGACAATATCCTCTTTTTATGGGCTTCATAGGCATGTACTGCTTCAGGGTACTACCCTCTTTATATTTTATCATTGACAAATAACGTGAAGGATTAAATAGTAACCAAAATCTCTTGGTGATATAATCCAAAAATGGTCGAATTTTATACAGGTTGAATCACGACCAAGCGACGCTACGGAATTCTACGGCGAAGCAACATAATCGTTAATGTCTAATGCAGTGATATTACGTAAGTCAATATGAGCAACATTTTCAAATATACAGGATGCTCCAAAAAAGTAACATTTGAAAGTTATGTTTTTTTATATGACACACCCCGTATATTATTGCATTTTCGAATTTTACATAAAAAATAAGTAGCACTTTCATAAGGGTTTCCTATACCTACATATAGAGTGTTTCAAGTTATATCAATTTTTCTGAAAATATAGGGTTTTAGGAAAAATGAAATATCTCCTAATAAAATTGCCTCCCAACAAATTTACTCTTAGGTTTAAGTAAAATACTGTTCCCTTAGTCTATTTATTGACTGCATAGTAAACACCTCTTTACAGGGTGTTCATATTTTTTAGTTAAATAAGTAGAACATTCATAATGAAATATTCGGATTATTTTAAATGGAACACTCTGTATTTTATACGCTTATCATTTAGCTTACTTAATTACCTTGCAACTTCTATAAGGGTTTCCTATACCTAAACTTCCAAATTTTCAACTTATTTAATAATTTTTGGAATGTGTCTGTTCCTGTATCATTTGTAGATTGAAATATCCTCCCAAAATGCCTACTTAATGTCTTTTTGCTAATGTAGTAGTATTTTTCTTTACCAATAAGTAGAAAGCTCGGTACCAATCTTATGTGCACATGATAGATTTCAGATATTTGTAATTTACATATTAACAAATAGTGTTAATGTGAATCTTGTAAGTTTTGTAGTGTGCTGTGGAATTGCTGGTAACGTATTTGCTAATGTTAAAATTCTGACATTGTGCGCGACTTTTGTCATTGTGTATTGTTATTTTTTCCGAGTCCGTCGAAAATTGTTGAAATATTTTCAATTTAATAATGGTTTATTCACAACAAGAAAGAATTGATATGATTTTAACCATTGGTGAATGGTATGAAAATTGTTGGCTTGCTTCAAGAGTGTGCTCAGAGAAATACCCTGAGCGGGTGCGTCCCGCTAAAAAGGTTTTTGAAAGGTTACCTCAAACATTTCGTGATACAGGAAGTGTAGCTTACCCAAAACAACTAAAAGTGAAGCCTGTTACAAATGATGATGATAATGAGTTTTTGTTATAACGCCCCATTGTTGACAACCAAAGTACTAGTACAAGAGTTATTGCAAGAAAAACAGGAATTAGTCAGCCTAGTGTGTGGAGAATCTTAAAGAAACATAAATTCCACCCGTTTCATATACAAATACATCAAAGGTTATATGGTATACACTTTCCAAAACATATTATTCCTTATCGGTCCTTAATCAAGTTAGTGACAATGAACATTTTTTTGAAAATATATTATTTCCATAATAATGGATTAGTGAATCGGCCCCAGTTTCGTTATTACGACACCGAAAATAAACATTTATTTAATACTGTTGATCGCCAAAATCGATTTAGTGTTAATGTGTATGGTGGAATTGTTCGCAATAATGTTATTGGCCCGCATTTTTTCGATGGCAATTTAAATGGTCAAAGATTCCTTAGATTTTTAAAGAGAAACTTTTGGGAAGTTTTAGAGAGTATTCCTTTAAATGTTAGACGAATTAGATGTAGCGCCTGCGCATTTCTCACGTGCTGTTAGAGAATATTTAAATAGGAAGTTTCCTGATAAGTGGATTGGGAGAGGTGGACCAATTGCCACCTAGATCTCCTGAAATAACATCCGTGAATTTCTTCTTTTGGGGCTACATCAAAAATTTAGTTTACAGCACACCTCCCACCACTGCAGATGATATGAAAAGAAGAATCAGAAATGCTTTTGAGACGGTCACCACTGATATGTTGCAAAAAGTAAGATGTTCGTTGGTAAAAAGAATAACACTGTGTATTCAAGAAGATGGACATCATATCGAACATTTATTGTAATTTTTTGAGCAAATTATCACAACACGTAAATAAAATTTGTTTCCATTGTGTACATGCTTTCTATCCTTACTCTGTGAAACTGTTGCATTATGTAGATTAAATTAAAAATCGCAATAGATTTTTTAAAGTTTCACTGTATTTTTTAAAATTGAAGCTGATCGGTTTCACTTGGACGATCCAAGCATAGTCAGAGCTTTGAAAGGTGAAAATTTGTTGTTACGGTTATGGAGAGTAAAGATAAGTGTATAAAAAATTATTGCGATTTTTAGTGTAGAAATAACTTTATAAACGTTTAAATTAATGTTACTACGATTTGAATTTGAAAATGTGTTACATTAGCCAAAAATGAATGAATGAATGTTCTACTTATTTAACTGAAAAAAAAGAACACCCTGTAAAGAGGTGTTTACTATTCAGTCAATAAATAGACTAAGGGAGCAGTATTTTGCTTAAACCTAAGAGTAAATTTGTTGGAGTTAATTTTATTAGGAGATATTTAATTTTTCCTAAAACCCTACATTTCCAGAAAAATTGATATATCTTGAAACACTCTGTATGTAGGTATAGGGAACCCTTATGAAAGTGCTACTTATTTGTATGTAAAATTCGAAAATACATTAATATACGGGGTGTGTCATTTAAAAAAACATAACTTTGATATGCCACTTGTTTTGGAGCACTCTGTATTTTTAAAAATATTTTTAAAATGTTGCTTATATTGACTTACATAATATCATTGTAATAGAAATTAACGATTATATGCCGCTTCGCCGTAGAACTCCGTGGCGCCGGCCATGATTCACCCTACATAAAATCTCCTTTGACCATTTTCTCTTTCCTGGGCATAATATTATTATCGTTTACATGTAAAAGTCTAGTTATTTTCAAGAATCTTTTCACGGGCATAATATTTTGGATTCGTGTAACACCAAAATTTTTATCGCTACCCCAGTAAAGACGCATTCTAGGTAGTGTATGAAACCCCATAATAATGAGCATTCCTATATATGGGGTTTTAGTTCTATTACGGTTAGGTTCAAACTTTTTCCTATTTGAGACTTACCATACAGATTTGATTGAAAAAATATGGGAGATAAAACGTTAAGAACAATAGATAGTGGTTGGAGAGTATCAAATTTTTCGTATCTTGTTATTCGAAACCTACGTTCATACGACATTTGAGAACATTCACTTGGAGTTTCTGATTTTCTAACCCAATTAAACATTTCTTCGTCACTCATATTTTCTTCCGAAGATCTGCTAGATTCGTGTGCGTCGCTAATATCATCAAGCGCCTGAACATTTACATCCTGTAGGTAATACTTACTGCATTATCATCTGCATCCTCTCCGCCCTTTGCGTGTGAGTTTATTGCCATATCATCAGTTATTGTGTCTAACAAATACCGTACTTGCTGTGGGGGTACTCCAAGTCATAAAATCTTGGTCTATCCATCTGAGAAAAATGAAAAGAACAAACAACGGTTGACTATACCAAAAACTTCCCGAAATTATAAACAAAATGTGCATTTACATTTTTTGCATGGAGGAACACTAATATCGACACAAAACGTCGTTATGGCCAATGTGGCCCACAAAACATATGTTTTGACAGAGTAAAACTTAAAGTGGCTAGTTCGACGACAAAATGGCATATGCAATTCGTCTATAATGCGGAATCATGGCATTCGTTTCCACTATTGCTTGAGCGGATCGAAAGCAATAATGGAAACTCCTGCCATTATTCTTTGCATTATAACCTAATTTCATAATATACTATTATAATGTTTCCTAATATTGTTATCTATACTTAGATGCTCGTGACAGTTGTGTACAGTTTATATTATATATGAGTAATATATCTATCTATTTATTTAAGAATACATCTTCTAGTTAAAGATAAAATAGAGTCTGTTGTTGTTTTATTGCTGATGTGCAAAGTTTTTTAGTCATTGAAGAAAAATCAATAAAAACACGTTCTTGGACTGGAGATTCCAACCTTCAAATGGCGATAACAAAGCATTTTCAGGAAAAGTTTTAAGGACATTTTTTTCTTAGAGTCACGTAGTTGACCCGATTTTGATATTTTTAAAATTGTTTAATTTCCATTTTTAGCTCATTAGAGGCACTGAGGCGGGGGGCTTTTACAAACATATGTTGTCACTATCCTGCGTTTTTTCTGGACACCCTTACGAACATTTTTCGCTATAAAACTTTTAGAAAACGGTTGTTTCAATATTGTAAGCTGAAATGCTTCGTTCTCTACACTAGTTGGGTAATAAATAAAAACGCCTTTATGAAAAATTCAATTTTCTTCCCTAATTTTGGTGACGAAAGTGCCACTTTTCCTCCCTAGGGAGGCAAAATATTTTGGCTCTCGCTAAAAAAAATTAATTTTTTATTATATTTATTAAAGTGTTAAATTTACATTAATTTTGATTCAACATTTTAAATAAACTAAATTAAGATTCTTCATAGAAAGAATTAAAACTAATTGGATTCGTGAAATTAGCTGGGATATTTTTCGTATTGTAACCGAAGGAAATGTTGAAAGAGACATGTGTCGCTGAAGAAGTTTCTGAAGAAATATCTGTTATAATAGTTGATGAAGAAGTTGGTCCATTAATAATTTGATTAGCAACTTGGCATTTCTTTGAAATAGATTGGTCTAAATAACCTTCTGCAACCGATCGCCAGCCCCCATGTTTGAGTATGTCTCCACCGGCTTCAACTAATGCAGAAGTCCTTCTTAAACTGTGTCCTGTATAAAGTTCCGGATTGGGTAACTTCAAGTATTTAGCAATTTTGTAGGGTATTTTTGACATGGTGTTCTTTCCCACCACTTGCACTGAACATTTTGATTTACCATAATAAATACAGAAACGTGAATGGTCTGTTTTAGTCGGTCTCAGAGAGGCATATCTTCTAATCAATTCAAGAACGTTAATGCCTCTAATAGTACTATTTGTAATTATAAATACTCTTTGTATTTTGGTTTTTGTATCTGAAAGGGTTATTACTATATCTCCCTTATATTGAACATCTTTAACAGCCATTTGGCGCAATTCATCATACCGGCAAGCACCACAGATAGCAATAATTAAAGCAACCTAAACGATAACAACGAATTAATAGTGAAAAATATTAATACTAAATAGAGAAATACCTAAGATATTAAATACTGTTCATCCGGTGCTCTCTGGTAAAAGTAGCAGCTTTCTTTGGCTTGTATCCAGCTCCCTTTTTTTCACAAATGCCACTAATTTAGGAAATTTTATATTCAAATCTTCTTTTATTAAAACAGTTGATCGAAGCATGGACCATTTTGACCATAGTGTTAAAGATCGTAAATGACAGTTGAAAATAGGCTAAAATTACCTCTTCACTTATCCTCTTAACTTTTCTTTCCCTCATCCAACATAACAAGAGATCGTATTCCTTTTCATACCGTAGTTGATTTTTCTGGTAATAAACTTAAATTTAATAGTTTCGCCTCTGCCATGGTGTCTTCAGGAATTGAATTTTCATCATTTTCTTCAATCTCTGCCCATTTCTTGAGAACGCAACGTTTTTTCAAGACAAAATTGTGGATCAATCAAAAATTTCTAAATTTTCGAATGTTTGTTGTTCTGACTCCTTGGTAACGATAATAACTGCTAGATTCGACGCTAAATTTCCAAATTCACATTTTATTTATTATTTACAGTTTTCAATGAAAGTGTTGGAAAATAGTATATTATTATATAAGCAGCTAAAGTGACACTTTTTGTGGCGAATCTGTAGGTTTGACAGACGAACGTAGTGAGCCACAAAAAGTCACTTTGCTTGGCATAATATATACTATTTTTTCTTCAGAAACTTTTTACACTTAAATGTGAAATAAGGAAAAATAATTAGGTTGTGAAAATGAGGAATAGTTGGATTTACTTAGAGTGCTCTGGCAAGCAGCAGTAGACGTTGCTAGATTTCGTTGAAAACAACTATTGAAGCGGCTAATGCAGTAATAAATGATCTATTACCTACAAGGTCGAGCAAAATTTACGAACGCGCTTTTCAGCAATTTATAAAATGGTGCGATGAAAAAAATATTAAGACCTACTCTGAAACCGTAATGTTAGCTTATTTTGCCGAATTAGCAACAAAAATGAACATGAAAAGCTCGACAATGTGGTCCCTATATTCGATGATAAAATCATTATTGAGCATTCGACATGGCGTAGATATAAGCAGTACTTGAAACTTCATGCATATCTATAGAAGAAGAATGCAGGATACACCCCAAAGCAGGCCAAAGTATTTATACAAGACCAATTTAACAAATTTTTATCGGAAGCGCCGGACAAAAAATACTTGGCAATAAAGGTAAGTTTTAGAAATAGCATGAAAACAAGTCTTTATATTTTGTATTTTTTTAGATAGTTTTGATTATTGGTATCTCAGGGGCATGTCCGATAGCAAAACAAAAAAAATGAAATCATTTACAGTTGTAGGGGAATCTTTCCTAAGTTTATATAACAAATATGTTGCTTTGCGCCCACGAGATATGAATGATCGCCGATTTTTTTTAAAATATGGAAATTGAAAATGCTTAAGAGCGGTGATGGGAATCCATAAAATAAGTAGTGTCCCTAGGGAGGTAGCTTTTTTCTTTAAATTAGCGAACTATACAGAATACGCAGGGTATTGTCTAAGAAGAACCTCAGCTACACTGTTGGTGGTCGGCGGCGCAGATTTAATGTGCTTGAAGCGCCGTGGTGGCTGGAAATCCAGCACTATAGCTGAGCGTTATATTGAAGACTCTCTAGCAACAATAAAAGAGGCAGCCTTGAAAATGTTTGCACCTAGTGCAAGCGCTACGAGTATAGAAGTTCATGTAGAAGAGGAAGAATTAAAGACCATTTCCTTAGAACGCAGCGAGACCTCCACTGTTACCTCTGGCGGAATTTATTTTGGAGAAAATGTTAGTTTTAATCATTGTACTTTTAATCTTTATAACTCTAAACAATAAATTTGTTTTCGTTGTTTTCCAAATGGGGTGTTTTGAGTTATTAACTTACATTACTTTTGCATCCGCTGCGAAGGGATGAAAAAGACTTTTCCAGCCGCCGGTGTAAATGTCAAACTTTAACGTTGTCAGTTGAAGTTTAATCATCTTTTACTGACGTCTGAAGAAAAAATCATATGTGTTACACTGGAGTAAAGTGTCTTTTCCTCCCTTCTGCAGTTGCCGCCCTCGTCTATGACTCGAGCAGCAAACTCTGCAGTCGGGACGAAAACCACCACTTTCCTCCCTAGTAATACAAATAGCTATTAATGAATAGAAGTGAAATTGTATTGATTTTAATATATTTGCGCTGTTAGATACGGAATTCCATCAAATAAGCTTCAAGAAAATAAATATAATTTAATTCTATTACGGTTCTCACAGTTTATGTTATTGGCGCCCAACGTGAGGGTTCATCCACTCAAACAAATCGAAAGAGGAGAACGTTATAGCTTCGAATTTCAGATGGGTAAAGGCGAGCCAAATATTCGAATAAGTAAAGTGTGAATTATTTTTCATTATTTACGCATTAATCCCATTCGGTTTTATTTACGGATACATGTTCCAGTTAAAAGATAAAATAGAGTCTATTGTTGTTTTATTGCTGATGTGACTTCTGATTCTGTAAAAAAGTGTTAACCTAAGGTTATATCGTCATTATCATTGTATGATTTTTGGAATCTACATTAAATTTCTTTGTGTATAAAAAACAGTTATTTTTGATGAAGAGATTGCAATGCTTGAGCAAGACATTTAACACTATCTCGAACCCTATTCAATGAATATTCTTAGCATAACTTAACAAAAAAACAACGTTTAATTTGTCTAATATAACATTAATGATATTTTTTTTTCCTTTTGGTGTATTGATTTTTACTTATTGTGCATATAACGTTATCTAAATTAAGGTTAGTGTTGTCTATCGTTTAAGCCTCAGACAATTTACAGAAAATACTAAGAAATGTAACATGCGACGTGCTTGATAAGAACTAATATCTATATCTGGTCAGAGTACAAGTACATAATTCAGTTTGATAGTTACGCGAATTACAAGTTTTAGAAGAGTAAATAACGTTATCTCAAACCTTGTCTGTAATTCTCTATTCACATTTCAACAGACGAGTAATGTCTTAAATATTTAATTTTAGACCAGCGCGTCACCCTTATAAAAAAAACTTACAATCGGTAATTTGAGTTGTAAACAGAACGTGATTCTTCCAAAGGTTTTTTAAAGGTCACCTCACATTATCTTCAATAATTTTTCTCTTCTACATATAAAAGCGTTCTATATTTATGAGACAAGTAAATAGATAAAAAAAAATGGAGACTGGAGATACCAACAAAAACGAAGTGAATAGGGTTGCGCTATAAATATCTGGAGAACTCGCATTACTTAAATATTTCTGAGCTGCATCTAGATTTATGTCGTTTTATATCACTCCAGAGTGTGTAACAGATGGTAATTTCGTCGAGTAACGATAAGACTGATGTTACACTCCCCTAAAAATACACAATGAAATACAAACAAAACTTTTTGTGTTGAAACACCCTTTATGAATGAGTCAGGGAATTAATTTTCTTTTTATAATTGAGGGATTTAATCTTAATTTCTTGTTGCCATTGGGGAATCGATTCCCGGCAGATGAACTTTTTTTTTATTCATGTAACAAAAGTTGAAAAGTTTAGGAAGTGGCACGTGTAAATTTGAATATAAAAAGGTCATGCCACCAGCATCCGGATTATCACAGCTCCCCCTAATTTAATAACTTATTATTAAATTAATCCCGCATTCGCTTCCTTATTGCATTTATAAAGTCCCCTGTTTATTAATTATTTCTTTTGTTTGCAGGTATTTTACTTGAAATACAAAAATATTACCAAATAGATGATTCACAAGCTGGTCTACTACAAACTGCCTTTATTTTAAGTTATATGGTTTTTGCACCGCTTTTCGGTTATTTAGGTGATCGGTATAGTAGAAGATTAATTATGGGTTTTGGTGTTTTTTTATGGAGTTTAACTACATTCGTTGGTTCTTATATGAGTGTAAGTGTAAAAACAATTTCAATAAGGAAATAATAATTTTTTTGCAGAATTTTACATTATTTGTATTATTTAGAACTTTAGTGGGCATAGGAGAAGCAAGCTATTCAACAATTGCACCCACGATTATTAGTGATTTATTTGTTAAGGACGTTAGATCGATAATGCTAGCGTTTTTCTATTTTGCGATTCCTGTAGGAAGGTAAGTTTCTAGTTAACCTTGATCGTTTTGCGTACATTGTGTTAATTATACAATAATTATATGTTTTTCTACGTTTGCCAAGTACAAGGTTCACGGCCAATTCGTCTATGTCATTTAATTTAATCTATAATTGAACTTTACAAATATATGTTTTAATCAAAATACACACATACCGTGCAGAAACTACTGCTTTTACAGACTGTATTGCTTATATGGAGTTAGGTACGCAGCACACATTACACTCTAACCTTGTAGTAGTTTAATTGTAAACACGTTGATTATGTGAGTTATCAATTTCCGATTGTCAGATATATTAATTAATACATGTATGATTAAATTAATATACTACAAGAATATTTTTGTATTAAAAGTCTTTGAATTACATTGTAGTAACAAAGAATATGTTACATATTCATTCGTAATAATACAGGGTGGTCCATTAGTGTGTGGACGGCAAATAACTTAAAAAGTATTAGAGATAGAGAAAACTCTTTTCACAAAAATTGTCCAGTTTTTAGAGATGCACAATCGGAAAATATTAACAAGTATACAGGGTCGTCCAAAAACGTGTGACATACCAAACATATAATTTTTAATGAAACACCCTGTATATTTTTCCAATTTTGAATTCGGCTGTTTTTCCTGATTCTAAAAATATACGTTTGTCATACGTTATATCGAATGGTTTAATAGATAGACCATTTTTTATTGCAATAGTTCTGATTATGTAACAAAATAGTACATATGCTCTATTTTTCAAAATTACTTTCAAATTATGAGATATTTTTTATACAGGGTGAACAAGAATATATATTTTAAAATTTCTCAATTTCTTCAAATAGAACGCCCTGTATATTATTGCATATTTGGAATCAGCTGTCTTTCGTGATTCTAAAAATGAATGCATTTAATAATTTACACCGTAGGAATCAGAAGTTATACCATTATTTTATGGAAATTGTGGTAAGTTGAATATTAATACATGTTAAATTGTTTCAAGTTTTAAACAGCACCCCTTGGATGCACGTAAAGAATCGATGAAACAAGTCTGAAAGAGAGACTTTAATAAAATACTTATCTGTTTTGGGTTTTTTAATGGTATATTTTAAATTATACAATCTAAACGTTTCGATAACACTTACAGTTATCTTCGTCATAAAGTTTATGTTTTAATTTTTCAACTTTGACAAAATTGTTTTCAACAACACCTTTAACAATTTTAATAGAATTACTACTGACGGAGATAAGTGTTATCGAAACGTTTAGATTGTATAATTTAAAATACACAAAAAAAAACAAAAAAGTATTTTATTATGTGTGATAATGGTGAAGACAGACTTTAATTGAAATAAACAAGTTAAATCCAAAATGAAACCTTGCACTATAAATTTAAAATAAAGTCATTGCTAATTATAAACTTTTTCTCCAACCACCTAAATAAGACTCTATATTGGAATAATATTTCGTACCAAAAGTGGCCGATTTCGGGATTCTTCGGGTCTCCATGGCAACTGTACAAAAAGTAGTTTAGTTTTCGTCCTAGTACAAAAAGTAAGTTAACTGTCGCTAAATATCAACTTCGCGTTGATGACGTTTGTGGGATTTCCTTACTTCAATAAACACATTTTTAACATTTACGCATGTTCATGACAAACGACATTTTCATTTACAAATAAGTATTGATATTTAATATAATTCTGCTTTTTATTTTAATCTTAAGCAAGTGTAAGTTTATTTAAATGTTTTGAGTGAAAATCTTCTATGAACACAAATCAACTTTTGCTGTTGCCGGTGGCACTATGTAGCTTCACATTATTTCACTATCTGTCACATTTGAATTAAATCTATACAGGTAAAATCTAATGGATGTTAATTAAAAACTACACAATAATTTTTTTTTCCGCTAAAAAGTAGAATAATACTCATTCTGTATAAAATGTGTCTTATTAATGTCTGGTCCATCGTCCCGAACATTGACATTTTTTGTACTAATGAAACAAACAACTATTTGTTGCACATATCAAGCTTAAGTGACTAATTGTACTAATCGAAATTAGGTACTAATTAACAAAGTAAAAAAAAGTTTGAAAAAGGAATAGCAAAAGCGTTCAAAGTGTAAATCGATTTGAATAGTAAGCCTTGGATAGCTTGACAAACATTAAACAAAATAAACAAAGTAAAAAAAAAGTTTGAAAAAGGAATAGCAAAAGCGTTCAAAGTGTAAATCAATTTGAATAGTAAGCCTTGGATAGCTTGACAAACATTAAAACAAAATAAAATGAAATAAAGTCTGTCACTTTGGTTAATTGGCATTTAAAATTCGTAAATTTTCTTTTAAGTTTTCTTAGTTAGTTAGAAAGTAAATTTGTTAGAAAAATGGAGTTTGATAAAAGTGATGTATTTGTCATGATTTTTATACAGGGCGAGTGTCAGAAAAATTGTTTATTAGTCAGCAGAGTTTATAAGGAAAGATTTTCCAATAAACTAAGATATTCGAGAGAAGAGTCGTTTAGAAACCTGTGACATATGAAGAAAATGAATTCATGATTATGACGGCAGTTGTTGAAAATCCTCACACAAGTAGTCCTCAATTAAGTACTAATCTCGATAGCTCTCATGCCTCAATTCAAAGAATTATTTAAAAAAAATAAGTTTCACGTCTACCACATACAACTTCACCAGGAGCTTTTGGATGGTGATTATCAAAAAAGAATAACGTTTTGCCAGTGGATACAAGACCAGCTTGCCGATCAGGTTAATTTTTTACAAAAAGTAATGTTTCCCGACGAAGCAACATTCCTGAAAAATGGAACTGTAAATAAGCATAATTTCCATTATTACTCCGACCACAACCCACATATTATGAAGACAGCCGCCAGCATCAATGGTCTCTCAACGTATGGGCTGGAATTTTAGATGGATGAATTTAAACGGTGCTCTTTACTATGGGTTTTTAAGTACTCAAACTTTTTGCTCTTCTTCAACATGTTCCGGTGCATATTGCCGAAGACATGTGGTTCCAACAAGATGGTTCTCCCCCTCATTTTGCTAGAAACGTTAAAGAATGGCTGAATCAACAATTTCCTGGGAATTGGATAGGTCGAGGAGGCGCTATAAACTAGCCAGCACGCTCTCCAGACCTTACACCATTGGATTTCTTTTTGTGGGAATAGAAATTGTATACAAAGAAATCCCAACAACAAAAGATAATGTGCATTCGTAATGCATTCGCATCCATAACGTGTGAATGAATCATTTTCTAAACTCATCAACAAATGTTTGCTACAACGGGGTAGACATTTTGAACACTTACTTCAGTAGTTATAAGTACACCCAATTTTTTACTGTTCCTTTTTTAAAATTTTTTTTGCTTAGTACCTAATTTCGAGTAGTTTAATTAGTAACTTAAGCTTGTTTTGTGCAACAAAAGTTTATTTTAGTAATGACTTTATTTTAAATTTATAGTGCAAGGTTTCATTTTGGATTTAATTTATTTATTTCAATTGAAGTCTGTCTCTTTCAGACTTGTTTCACCGATTCTTTACATGCATACAAGGAGTTCTGTTTAAAACTTGAAACAATTTAACAACTTATCGCAATTTCCATAAAATAATGGCGTACCTACGGTATAAATTATCAAATGCATACATTTTTATAATCAGGGATAGCTGATTCCAAATATGCAATACTATACAGGGCGTTCTATTTAAAAAAATTGAGAAATTTTAAAATAGACATTCTTGTTCACCCTGTATAAAAAATAAAGATATCTCAAAATTTGAAAGTAATTTTGAAAAATAGAGCATATGTACTATTTTGTTACATAACCATAACTATTGTTTATTTTCAATTGTTGAAATTTGTAATTAACTAAATTAACCTTTAATTGCAATAAAAAATGGTCATTATCAAACCATTCGATATCAGGTATGACAACCGTATATTTTTAGAATTAAGAAAAAAAACCGAATTTAAAAATAGGAAAATATATAGGGTGTTTCATTAAAAAAATTATTTCTTTGGTATGTCACACGTGTTTGGACCACCCTGTATACTTACTAATATTCTCCGACTTTTCTCTATCTCTAATACTTTTTAAGTTATTTGCCGACCACACACTAACGGGCCACCCTGTATAAACATAACTGTAAATATTATGTAACAGGTCAAAAAAGTTTAAATCAACAAACCACAAAGGGCGAGTTTTTCTATTTTTGAGAGCTGTTATGAGAGTACTTAGCAGTGGAATATTGTATATTATTATTAACTCAGATTTCATATTTTACTTTCCGAAATTGCAAGTATTTTTTCAGCATACTTAATAAATTAGGAGAAATAAAATTTAATGCTGGTTTTGAATTATAAAGTTTGTAAAGATATTAGAGAATTTTGTTATAATCAATGATGAATTTGTAGGATTAATTTGTATTTCGGATAAGCCTTGGGTTACAAAATGTAAAACTCTTTTTTTACATTTCTCGACGTTTTGTAGCTTAAACAATACGAAAAACACATTTTTAGAAATGAAAATCCCGTGTCTGATTGTGTGTCTGTGTGTGAGTGCGCGATATCTTTTGAAACATTAAAGCTATCGATAAAACAAGTTTTTAGAAAAAAAATTTCGTGTCTGTCAGTGTGTCTGTTTGTGTGCGTGCGGGATATCTTTTGAACCATTAAAGCTATCGATGTGAAATTAGGTACGAAAAGTCTTTGTCATAAAATCTAGGTCAAGTTCGTGAATAAGCGGAATCCAACCAGTGTGGGAGCATTTTTAGGGGATTAGAAAATTAAAAAAATTCATTGCTTCCAATTTTAAAAAGTTACATAATTAAAAAACCTCATACTTTTTTATATAATTTCAAAATAATAAATTTGGCCGATGGACTTCGACACAACGTTTTCTCGTATAAGGAAACTAACTGTTGCCCGCAGAAATTCCTAACTCCGTATAACTTGTGTTATTAACAATGAAAAGCATAGCGCAGAACGTTTTTTGTAATTTTTAATTTTAATCTTAATTTCAACTACTTATGTTAAATGCTGTGGTAATTTAATATATAATTGGTAAAGCATTTGCTTCAAGGCCTGGGAAAAACACAGCAAAAAACCTAGACATACCAAAAGTTAAAATTAAAATCAAAATTAAGACGTATCATTATGCTTTTTTTTTTAATTATAAGATGCCAAAACCTATTTAAACGGAGATTTTCTTCTTGTCTGTTAAAATTATTAGGGTGTTTATATATTTCAATTGCTTCACGTTGTAAACGAACATAGTAATGAGTTTGTCTTGACAATATTTCGATATTGTCAAATTGAATGTCATGATTTAGATTATTCAGGGCATAGTCAGCCACAGCAGACCTCTCTGGTTGACCTAATCTACAAAATCTCATATATTCTTTACGTCTTGTATCAAAGCTACGTTTTGTGGTTCCGATGTATATTTTTCCACAATTCCAACAATTGGTATTGTTTTGCCATTTGAAAAAATGTGTCTAAAAATGATTTAAATGTTACGTAAATGTAGTACTGCACAATACATTCTAAATTAAACAGTGTATAAATTAAAAATCTAACAAGACACCTAAATCTAATGTATTAACGAAATATTGGAAAACTTACATGTATTTTGTTGAGAAGGAAGCGTCTGAGTCCTTCTAATAAATCTGTAGATTTGTCAGGTATAATTTTATTATTATATACCATTTTGTTTTTTGTTAGGACCACTTTTATATTTGGACCAAGGAAAAACCAAGCTTAAGCCTATGTTCTGAAGAAGAAATGTTAGAGATAAATGCTACAGGGTTTTCAAAATATATTTAAACCTGCGAAACTTGAAATTCAAAAATGTCACTTTTCTCAAATAGAGCACTCTGTATATTTTTACACTGTGTTAAAGAGAATCAAAAACCACATAATTCTTCTCTCGCTGTTTTTGAGTTGTTTTGATTTTTCAATATTATTCAGTATGTCAATGGTTTTTCTTGTAATTATTCACAGTAACCATGATAACAATTTCCCACGTACCAACTATTTGACTTGTTAGACTTATTGCATTTTGGTAACCATTTAAGATTGTGAAAGTTCGATTGCGTCAAGAGTAGCTACCAGGGTGGCGCTAGGTCAGGGCTGTGTTCAATAATCACACTTATAAGGTGTTTTAAACCTTCCAAAATAATTTAGTTTACAGATTTTCAGGTACGGGATAAACTAACTTGTTTTACAGGTACGGTAGACTTGCATAAGGGTTTTTCCCTCAAGTCTGGATTATCGCAGTAAGCTATCAGGACGGATGCTGATTCAGGACTTCGCCGTGGGTGTGCGGGTATTAAAGCTGGTTGCGGATCTTTTATTAAGAAGTGTTGTTAGAAAACTAACTAGTAGCGGTTTCTCATGTTTGGCGAGATTAAATATATCTGCGAGTTTCTGATGCTTCTGGTTTTTACTTATATTGCCTCGTGGATGGCGTATTGGTGTTAGGTAGTGTAATAGATGTTGAGTGAAGCATCATTTACAAGAATCTGGGACTAACCCGTTGCGCTGTGTAAATGAGACTTCCGGTGGTTGGTGGAATGAAGGCGAGAGCCTTTCTTTCCAACGGAGTAAATGAAAGATGACAATCTGCGTATTATGTAATGTAGTGCAATAAAAACGTACGTACCTTTAACCTCAGATTACAACGACTAGCAGCTCGATTATATGGATATGATTTTCTGGGGTCGTTGTCGAGGTAAAAGATGAATATTATGACAAATGTAGCGATCGACAGGTTGGCGGAACAAAGTAACGCGATTAAACGCGACCAACGCGCGGACCGGATTCTCTTTCTTCCGTGGCGCGTCGCGATTTTTATTGCGGATCCGTGGAAGGCGGGTGCGGATTCTGGTGTATGATATCGGGTTGCGATTGGTTGTTGAACGTCGGAGGAGATATAAAATTCATTATTTGATTATTTCTGCAAAATTTAATTAAAACAGGATAATTAGTAATTAATTAATGATGGGAAAATTTGGTGAAGGACATTTTACTGACGGGTTCATGTATATTATTTTTTTGAAATCGTCCGTTGTCATAAAAATTTATTGTAAAACTTTTAAAGATAAAGATGTTCTATAAATATCTAGTTGTGCGCTTTGCCATTACTCTGGTTACTGATGCGCCGAAACAATTAATCAAGTTTTAATGTTAACAATAAAAATTGAAATCTTGATAGCTTCTCTTTTCATGACTAGCCCGGAAAATTCAATTTTCCTGCTCCAAAATTTTTGAGTAATTGACCAAACAACGATTTCAGAAAAAATAATGTTCCACACTCCCTATCTTAATAAATGGAATTCTTGGATAATCAAATTACACGAACATTGTAAGTATATAATATAAATGATACTATTTATACTATGACCTATTTACTACTTTATCGTTATAAATTTTCAACCTTTTTTTCAATTAAAAGCATGAACTGAACTTAAAGCTAAAAACTAAGATCTGGAAATGTACGCTGATAGCGAAACGTTACTGAAACACGTGATTAATTGTTACTTGCAATGCTAATTTTTAGTGACTCAATTGGCCCTGCTATAGAAGGTATGGATTTTATTTAGCGTGAACTTTTATAGCATCTTAAGATGGTGAGCCTCTATATGGGACAGGTCAGTTATTCTGATCTTGGTGAATGTATAAATTGTTACGCTTTAAAAATGTGTCTTTTTCATTAATGTGGTGTATAAATGGTTTATTCAATCAGATTGAGTAATTTAAAACCCGGGTCTCAATTCAGATATTCTGTAGGGATTTTGCCTTCTGGACCGCAAAATAATAATGAACTGACAAAAAGTTGTGGACGGATTACAGAAGAGGGTTCGTGATTTACAAAAACAAAAATGGCGAGTATAGTTAACCTGAAAAATGTTTGTGTTAACAAAATTTATGCGTACAAAGAAAAGTTAAAAAAAAAACGAAACTTGTGGGCAAGTTTTAAACGAAAAAGAAAGAATTTGTTTCCCTGTGAGACGAAGTAGTGAGCCACGCCGTAATTAATATTAACCGAAAAAACTTATCACTGAATAAATAATAAAAATGGCGTTAACGTAGTTTTATAACTTATATTGCTTAAGAGAAAACCAATCAACCCGAAACGGAAAAATGTAACTTATTAAAACAATTAAGTATATAAAACGGTAACTAAAGAATGAACTTGAAGTAAATAATTCTAAAAGAAGAAATCTAAAATTAAAAAATAGCCGGACGGTAATTAGGTAGAACGAAATTAATGAAATATATCAACAATTAATTGATAAGTTCCATGCTACCAACGACTGAAAATCAAGAGCCAATGAATTTTTATACATATAATTAATAGGAAAGGTTTTAACTTATGTGGTAAACGGTAGTGTGGTAATTAAATCTTGATCCGTTTCCGCTGAATTATACTGGACGATAAACGGTGATTAAATAAAATTTGGCCACACTTTTCAAAAAATTTATTAAAAGCGAAATAACTTATTTTGTGAATAGGTGCTTAAATAATAAACTGCGCTAATGTTCAATTAAAACAAATTTGAATACACTTTCAACAGAGTAATTTTATCGATAATGAAATCAAGCGAAGTACATTCACAGTAAACGAAATATTAATTTATTAATTTTAAACGGTATGAACATAACAATTTCACATACCGATGGGTGCCAAAATGACAATACGATACTAACTGAAACTGATTAAACCGGAAAACTGCATAAATTTTCAAAACCATTAGAGGTACTGTCCCAGCAAACCAATTTATAAATGAACCTCATTTTTTGTAATACGAACAAGGTCTGTTTTATTTAATAAAAAACAATAATTTTTTTAAACAAGTCGTGCAGCATAAACTACATGCGAGGATGTTTTAACGTTTAACACTTCATTGAACTATAAATTTAATGACTAAGTTAGATTACGACATAGAGAATGATCTTAGAAAGTATCCTTGTTTTATTTACTCGTTAATGTAGTGGGAGATATGAAAAAATGGTTAGGATGAGAATTTCATTATTACAGTGTAAACTTTTTTGATGTGTTTTAATAAACGTAAAACACGACGGTTGAAGAGTTAGATACTTTTTCGTTTACTTAAATAATAGGCAGCGTACAGGGAAATCATTGAATGGGTAAACTAGCTTGTCGTGAGGTCCGGGAATTTTATTAAATTTTTGTAGTTACGGTAAGTCTGATCGGATAAGCCACTCTGTCATAATCCGGATGTACGCAATCAAAAGGGAGTGCACTAACATAAAACACGGAAAAATATATAAACCTACATTTTTGCTCGCCACCAACGGGTTCCCTAGGTCGATTCTGAAACGTAATTGACATATACTCAAATTAGATGTATACAGCTTACCATGTGAATTCGACAGAGCATACATAGGAGAGAGCAGTAGACCGCTCAATGTGAGAACACAGGAACATAAGAACAACGTCCGCAAGGGCCAAACACAAAAATCTGGAATCGCTGACGATGTCTTGAACGAAGACCACCGCATCCGATGGGATAACGTACAGATAGTGGCAAAGGACGAGAACACAACTCGACGGAAACTCAGAGAAGCCACATACATCGCACTAGCAGAAGACTCAATAAGCCAAGGTAGTGTGGAAATGAAACCCATATGGATTCCAATAATGCGCGAAGAGCTTAAGCGCAATACACATGCACAATAAGTTACGGTGCAACATGCGCAATAAACTTCTGCGCAACCACGAAAGTTATATATATATATAGAGCTCTAAAAAATATGTATTGGATTACTCAGTGGCTCAGCGGTAAAGGTGTCAGACTAAAGGTCAGTGAAAGGTACCAAGTTCGAACCTGAGAGTAGTCAAGTGCTTAGAAAAAAAATCATAGCATATAAATTCGACTCAAGTACGAAAGCAGTCCTTCTCAGGACTAAGCCTGATGAAGGAAGCAGAGTCCGTTCCGAAACGTCGCGCCCAAAAAACAAAAACTGTGGAAATAGGCCGATCAACTCAACTAATATGAAATCAGAGTTAGAAAACACTTATAATACAAAATTAGATTATGATAGTCCGCCACATAAATAATACTGAAATAGAAAAGGTTATCGCCCTTCGAAATCGTTATACTGTTCCTTTACAACGAAATTTAGCACTTAAATGAAACTCAATAATTCAATTTAACAAACATATATGAAAATTACTTTAAAAGAAACAAATGTCCAAATACACAGTCAATTTCAACGTAACGAATAAAAGCTTTTATCGCCGGATACGGTTTGAAAGTAAATAATTCCTTAAACCTTTAAAAACTTCACAAAATCGCCATTTCTTTCTTTTGCTACTACCAAAGCGCTTTCGAGAGCTCAATATTGGCGGCACATGCCATTTTACTTACACATAAATGTAATAAATATTTATTTATAATCACAAACCATACGGACACGTCATCAGTATTCGACATTAAACAAAAGAAATTAAATATCTCAAGATATACGTGAATAAATGACTTATTTCTTAAATATGTCTATAACAAATACACATGTAACTTTTATAAATACTATAAACCAGTGACGCGTAATTTATGATATTTAAACTTTCTGCAAAACTAAAGACCGTTTATATTTATAGTAAACCAAAATAAGCGCTTGAATGTTTTTACCTTACACTTTCAGGACATCAAAGTAGAAACAGTAAACGAATGCTCCGCGCATCAAACTCGCTTTCCCCGTTTGGGCCGAAAGCTGGCCGCTCTCCACCAATTATATTCTTCACAACGCCCTAAAATCTAATAGCCAGCTTCTAGCTTGATACAATTACGGTCAGCATGGCTCTACGTAATATTTTAGTTACAACCAAAAATAACATCCAACACGGGTGCTCAGCACTCACGTTCGTTAAACCAACGCATTTAATTACTGAAGTCTTTGAAGCCGTTCAAGATTATTTTCCCCTCTGTAATTCTTGTGCACGGGTAAAATAAAATTACTAAAATAGGGTGTATCCTGCAAAATCTTCATCGAAATACGTTTCGAGATACGGGATAGCAATTCCTCGTAACTTCACCACTCTACACGTTACTCAGACCCACACGGACATAAGGGAGGTTAACTTAACGCCAACCGCCCCACCACTGAGTATTAGCTTACGTACGACCTACTCAACTCGTCGGTTGCCACTTAAATCAATACTCTTCTTTCGCTATTCTTCCAAACTTCGCCATTTTAAACTTGACAAAGCATAATCGATCACACACCTAAATTTCTTTCAAACCGTATAATTTTCCGAATAATTTTCGTAAAAACTATGTAGAAAGTAAGCCATTGGCACCAGCTTGCCACATTATGCTATCATGCGAAAAAAACTTGTAATCCGCCGTCGCTATACTTTGGAAAAATCAATCCTAATTTAACATCATCTAAAAATCACAGTTTTCTACTGTTTATTTTCTTAACTAATCAGTATTGCGTCGTTGTATTCTCTTGAGTCGACATTCGCACGACACCTGCAGTAATTTTAATTACAAACACTTTCCCATTACGTAATTTTCGCTCAAAACTAATTTATCCCTTATCAATTACCTAAAATTAGGATTATCCAATATTTATTTTAATCAAATTTACTGCCTTTACTTGTTTCTCCTACGATTAAACGTAAACTATACCTAAAAATGCGACAAACGTATTCACAATTTAGAAACTTCAACATCTTTATGAAAAGGAAAAACGCAAATCATAAAACTGAATACGAATACTTCACAAAGATTTCTAATAAACTTAAATAGCGTCAAATACGCCATAAAAACAGGACTAAACTGAATATACCTAAATTTTGAATAACATCATACAACAAAGGACACAATTTTTTACTACTATTTCTAGACATGGTAACACGTTCTCCATCTAACCCTCACTCTATCCTCTGTAGTTTACGAAATTTCTATACTAAACTTCGAAAAACTCACTACAGAAACTCTACGAAAAACCCTATAACTCGAAGTACATTATCTTTTAGCAACTGAAGGTATTTTTCTTTCAAAATATCTTATTTATTAATTACGCACTGATTTGTGACGAATCTCCCACTCAAAATACTTCCTTTTAGTTCATTGCCATAATGTAAAGTTATACCGAGATAGACAGTTTAATTGACGACGTTCCAGATAACTACTATTCGTAATCGAATATAACCAAGTTTGAATTTTCTAATCACAAAAGTGTATCTTACGCAATCTATATTCTCACTAGAGCTTTGTTCTTTATCCTTATCAGGTTTATCGGTTTTCCATTTATAAATTAATTTAATGAAATGAAATAAACATACATATATGATCGACATCGCAATCGGAGTATACAAATAAAACAATCTTCGTCAACACGGCATTTCTCAAATTTCAAAATAAGGTAGTGTAAGGAAGGATATAAGGTAAAATTTTCCACTTCAAAAGATACAATGTGTGCACTCTGCTTGCACGCGGGTATTTGTTTACTAATTTCGCAAACGTTTTTCTCTACATTATCGGGTTTACTCTAATTTTTGTTGTATCATATTGATCGGTTTCCAGTTTATAATACACTTTAAATTAATGAACGAAAATGAAATCAACATACACACGCGGATGATATACATGAAAGCACGTAAAATGAATCCACTGTTAAAAAATATAATATATCTAGAGTACTCGCCGCATTTCCTTACATGTGTGACACTTTAGAGATAATATGTTCACTCACAATTTCAAGCTGTTTAGCTTAGCTAGAAAATAAACCATAAATACCTCCAAGATCATCCACTTAGGCTATAAACACACTGACCTAACAAGACACAAAACCAGACGTGAAGTTTATTGGCCTTTTCATGGTCCCTGACTTGTCTTGGAAACAAATCCATTGATCCAACACAAACCTCATGCGTAGTTCATCGACCTCTTGTAGACCATGGTCCTAGCCAAGGAATGAACTGGATGCAGATTCATTAATCTAGCCAAGCCAAGACATAAACCGCATGCTGTTACGGATGAAAATGGCAATTGAATCTGGTGTAACAGATAATGGGGATGAGTTCCGACAGCTCAGTGGTTGCGGGTGGGTATGGCGCTGTTGGCGTGTAAGGTGATTAGAATAATATAAATCAAATCAGGGAATGTCATAAATCAAAGGGCACCAGTTTGTTTAAAATTAAAAAAATGGGGTATTAATTAGCACACTGATGAAGGCCAGTACTCCACAGCAATGTTTAAAAACAAACAAAAACTTGTTTACCTTTCGTATCATTCACCAGATAAATCAGCAAATGTGCTTCTAGACTGGTGTTCCCTATAAAAGCTTCAAAATATTTACACGTAATCACAACAAAATAGCTTGCTGTAAGACCAGCTGTAAAGGTCATCAACCTTATTTACTCAATTTTACTTTACATTAATGTTATCAATGAATTTCTATTTCCAAAAGTCTTCATTCAAAAATAACAAAAACAGCATAATCAACGTGAAAAGCTTATGTCAAAATCATAAACAAGTAATAAAAATTCTTTGCTCTGCAAGGCCGTATAATTTGAAAAATTACTATCAAACGATTAGCAACAAGAAAATAATCAAAGTTATTGTTGCCTACTAATTTATACGAACCGTAAATAATGATAGTGCTGTGATATATGGCGAAAGTCACACGTAATGTTACATCCGATAATGAAATAATACGCTTACAGTTCATTAATACTATATATCATAATTAAAAAAAAGGTTTAATGAGTAATAAATATGTACAATTATTTTAAAGTCAAAAATAAATAAAATATTTTGTTGAAGCTTGCAAATTCAATTCCACAACCAAATAATCTCAAACCTCAATTTTAATTAACCCAATTATCATCATAACAAAAACTTCCTCGGAGTGATTGAATACTAGCTTTAAATTCACAGTGAAAGGTAAATTTCTTTACGATACCTTCAAGATACCAACGGGTCCATCAATACGTTACGCGCGCACTGTCTACATCAGGACTAGGCCAAACGTTCTCGAGCAGCTGTCAACTGTCTCCTACAGACTTAACTAAAAAATCAAAAACAACTCTTTACTCCCCCAAAGATCACGTCGTGTATTTCCTTTATTAATAAAAATATTCCAAACAAACTGCAAACTGGACGCTTCTCACGAGAAACACAAAAAGCTTCATGTGTGTCGACGAAAAACTCGATAACTAGAATTGAGATAACAAAATGTTATTAAGGAAAGTATCGGATCACTTAGAGAAATCGGAACATAGTTAAATGTTTCATTTTAATTAACCCATAATCGCATAGTCCGTATACACTTCCATCGCGGGGAATTCAAATTGTGTAATTGTTATATGTTTTGTTTATTTTGTATAAAATACAATATTAAATCTTTTTTTTTTTTTGATAACTTGTACAGAATACTTTGTTTTCTAGTTGCAGTGCAAGAATATGAATTAATCCGACATTTGTAAAACTTTGCATATAGACGACTTTCGTATTAATGACCGAAATGGGTCTTTGCTTGAATATAAAATAGTTTTTTCTCAGTTGGCATAGAATTTTAAAAATTAAAAGATGTGCTTGAAATTCTTTTCTGACCAAGCAGGGCATCATCCCAAAACATCAAAACGAAGTTCAAACATTTTTGAACAATATACTTACAGTGAAGTTAATCTGAGGACCCACTGTATATCCATTGTACAATAGGTCGTCGTAGATCAGTGGGTTAGTCAACGGACTTTGGGCACGTCGGTCCCGGGTTCGAATTCCGGTTCGTGCATAGACATTTTGTATTTTGTACACGTATTGTGTTTTATTTTAATAGATGCAAATTAAATTGATATACGAAATAATATTGCTTAGGTTACGCACACTTAAGCACATTGCGTTGTTGATAATGTGAAAAAGCTAAAACATTTTATATAATGTTTGTTTTGAACGATTTTAATTCCGATTTGTTATCCAAACAATATTCATATAGTGTAATTGTAGCAATTGAAGCAATTTATGTTACGTGTGCCTTTAAAGTCAAAATATTGAATGTAAGGTATTTCAATGCAGTATTAGCTTTGAGAGTAACTCAAAAAACATGGGTTCAATAAAACTGAATTGCGGATAGTCAAACAATGTGTAAGCCCATTTTACAAAAGGTGGTATTTTACTAGTTACTAAGCTATTTGCTTTGGCCCGACATAGCTTCGTCGTAGATGGGATGAATTCGCAAAATTACACTTACTCTAATTATAATAATAAATCTAAAAAAAAAACTATCTCTAAAGGAAAAGCGAGATCACCAGGTAGTCCTCCATGGGATCGGAAGGATCGGTGGCGGCAGACGGGTCTCGGGATATCTTGGATGTCTGTGGGTTAGATGATTATTATACAGAACGTGCTTTAAGATGGCAATTCCCCTGGTTCATGTTATGTTATTTTAAATAATCAAAATAATACGCAAATTAATAATTAAAATAAAAAGTTTACTAACAAAAAATCAATACCTTTGGTTTACTTTATATTCCACGAACTTTAATTTTAAACGGTACAAGAGCTCGTATATAAAAATATTTCTGTAAATATATTCTGGGAATTTAACAAAGGACATATAACACGCTTTTATGAGTACAACCACTATATGTGGGACTTGTTACTTGATGTCACAAATGACGCAATAACATAGAAATGGTTGCCCTATAATTAAAATAGTAGTAGTGGTAGTACTAGTAGTATTAGTTGTAGTAGTAGCAGTAGTAGTAAAAGTAGTATTAGTAGTAGTAATGGTAGTATTAGTAGTAGTAACATAAACAAATAATAAAAATTCTTTGCACTGCAAGGCCGTATAATTTGAAAAATTACTATTAAACGATTAGCAAGAAGAAAATAATCAAAGTTATTGTTGCCTACTAATTTATACGAACCGTAAATAATGATAGTGCTGTGATATATGGCGAAAATCACACGTAATGTTACATCCGATAATGAAATAATACGCTTACAGTTCATTAACACTATATATCATAATAAAAAAAAAGGTTTAATGAGTAATAAATATGTACAATTATTTTAAAGTCAAAAACAAATAAAATATTTTGTTAAAGCTTGCAAATTCAATTCCAAAACCAAATAATCTCAAACCTCAATTTTAATTAATCCAATTATCATCATAATGAACACATCGAGAGCGTCAATTCGACAAGTTTTACAATGTAAATATCAGCGCTCAATAAAAGAAATTTAAAAAAATAACACAACAGCGTGAAGATCACAAAAGACAGGGTGAATACACTTCTGCATCTGCGTACCTAAACAGTAGAAACGTAATTACCTTAAATTTGCACAGATTTTCAGTCTAACTTTTCCTTTACCAGCTCACAGCGCAAGATGCAATCCTCGCACAATTAACCCCTTTGTTAATTGATCGGAAAATACCATCTTAAATTCTTTCTACAAACCAATGCAGTGAACGAAAACTCTTAGTGACGTCGGGTAAATTAACCAATTTTTTTAATTCAGAATCGCAAACGAACAGCGAAATATTTAACTTAGCTCATGCGTCTTTTTTACTAACTGTCCACCTGGTTCCATGTACAAAAATCAGTAACTTATTTACACGAAGTTCTTTGTTATATGTATACACAATATATGTTATCAACTTTATACACAACAATTTATTGTCTATTTTCGAACAGCTGTGATTCAGTGCGGCGCGTGATTTTCCATAAACGATACACCAAAATACGATATCTATCAATATTTAAATCCGCTATCAGCGTGAATATCCAAATGAACAGGAAGCACTAAAATAAACACTTTATCTTCAGTAAGAATACGAGAACGTTAATAAACTCTACACGAAACATTAACAAAAACGTTCTCGAGCAGCTGTCAACTGTCTCCTACAGACTAACTAAAAAATCAAAAACAACTCTTTACTCCCCCGCCCCCCAAAGATCACGTCGTGTATTTCCTTTAGTAATAAAAAATGTTCCAAACAAACTGCAAACTGGACGCTTCTCACGAGAAACACAAAAAGCTTTATGTGTCGACCAAAAACTCGATAACTAGAATTGAGATAACAAAATGTTATTAAGGAAAGTATCGGATCGCTTAGAGAAATCGGAACATAGTTAAATGATAATCGCATAGTCCGTATACACTTCCATCGCGGGGAATTCAAATTGTGTAATTGTTACATGTTTTGATTATTTTGTATAAAATGCAATATTAAATCTTTTTTTTTTTTGAAAACTTGTACAGAATACCTTTTTTTATATAGTTGCAGTGCAAGAATATAAATTAATCCGACATTTGTAAAACTTTGCATATAGACGACTTTCGTATTAATGACCGAAATGAGCCTTCGCTTGAATATAAAATAGTGTTTTCTCAGTTGGCATAGAATTTTTAAAATTAAAGATTGGCTTGAAATTCTTTCCTGACCAAGCAGGGCATCATCCCAAAACATCAAAACGAAGTTCAAACATTTTTGAGTAATATACTTTTAGTGAAGTTAATCTGAGGACACACTGTATACCTATTGTACAGTAGGTCGTCGTAGATCAGTGGGTTAGTCAACGGACTTTGGGCACGTCGGTCCCGGGTTTGAATTCCGGTTCGTGCATGGACATTTTGTATTTTGTACACGTATTATGTTTTATTTTAATAGATGCAAATTAAATTATACGAAACAATATTGCTTAGATTACGCACACTTAAGCACATTGCGTTGTTAATAATGTGAAAAAGCTAAAAACATTTCAATATAATGTTTGTTTTGAACGATTTTAATCCCGATTTGTTATCCAAACAATATTCATATAGTGTAATTGTAGCAATTGAAGCAATTTATATTGCGTGTGCCTTTAAAGTCAAAATATTGAATGTAAGGTGTTTCAATGTAGTATTAGATTTGAGAGTAACTCAAAAAACATGGGTTCAATAAAACTGAATTGCGGATAGTCAAACAATGTGTAAGCCCATTTTACAAAAGGTGGTATTTTACTAGTTACTAAGCTATTTGCTTTGGCCCGACATAGCTTCGTCGTAGATGGGATGAATTCGCAAAATTACACTTACTCTAATTATATTCTACGAACTTTAATTTTAAACGATACAAGAGCTCGTGTATAAAAATATTTCTGTATATATTCTCTGGAAATTTAACAAAGGGCAGATAACACGCTTTTACGAGTACAATCACTATATGTGGGACTTGTTACTTGATGTCACAAATGACGCAATAACATAGAATTGGTTGCACTATAATTAAAATAGTAGTAGTGGTAGTACTAGTAGTATTAGTTGCAGTAGTAGTAAAAGTATTAGTAGCAGTAATGGTGACAGTAGTAGTAGTAATAGTGTTGTAGTAGTGGTAGTGGTAGTAGTAGTAGTCCTACATAAATTGTTTATCTTAGACCACCATTTTGCAGTTTTCTTTTAAATATCAAAATGCATAAAAGAAAAAAGGATGAACCTTCTTGAGAATTTATAAACTACCTACTTATTCACTGAGAAGAGAAGAAAATATGTACCATCAGAAATTACAGAAGGGACAAAATGCGCTCAACTCGGTACTTTTTCAGGAAACGCGCGCAACTCGGCTACGTCCACTGGGTCAACAGGTGTTATTGATATCTGCTTGTTTGAAATGAATTACGAATTTTTTGTTTGATTTATTTAGTAATCTTGAGACTTCGGGGTTTTGCAACAATTACTTCTACGAAATTTTATGCTTGCGTATTTTATTAACATAAATTACAGGACTACTTTTTATGCGATTAATTATTTTAGTCGCTTAATGGAAATAAAATATTATACGGAACGGGATTCTTTTTGAGAAATTTGCTCAGGATTTCTAAAGTAAAGTAAAATACGCATAAATTTAAGGAATTTAATTACTCCTTAAGGAAGTTGATTTGAAAACTGTATGCGATTAATTATTATCGCTTCTCAGAAACTATACAGGAACAGGAGTATGAAATCGTAATTTCTACGTTACAGAACGTAGTTTTAATTTCTTAAAGAATTGATTTATTCTTTCGGGAAGCGTATTTTAATACTTCTAACCAGTATTCTGGATGCGAGATACAGGCTGTTCGCATTAAGGACCGGAACTGGATTTAATGCTATATCTGGGCACGCGACGTAGGATTTCTCGTGTTTTAATGACTCGAATACAGGATGACAACGGTCTTAGTCAGGATATTCTGATAGGAAGCGGGTTTATGGAGATTATTTGGCAATCTTTTGTCTTAAACTTTACTGACTTCCCAGTTCGGTCGTGTTTATGTTAGGTATGTGTGTTAGGAAAGGATTAATTATCCAAACGGGCGTACGCTGCATTGGTTAATTAGATGGAAAGTGGACCGAACAGGCCTACGCCTTTTAGACAAGCAAGGTAAAGGAAAAGTCCCGTAGGACAATCAGCATAATCTGACAGGAAGCGGGTTTATGGAGATTATTTGGCAATCTTTTGTCTTAAACTTTACTGGCTTCCCAATTCGGTCGTGTTTATGTTAGGCATGTGTGTTAGGAAAGGATTAATTATCCAAACGGGAGTACGCTGCATTGGTTAATTAGATGGAAAGTGGACCGAACAGGCCTACGCCTTTTAGACAAGCAAGGCAAAGGAAAAGTCCCTTAGGAAATCTCGGTACTTTTCAGGCATACGCCTAAAAGCAAAGAGGATTTTCTGTAATAGGATAGGTTTGTTTACGCGGGCTTACGCTTCAGGTAAGTGTAAGAGTATAGGTATTGCGTTGTTTTACAGACAAGATGGATATATAATCTACCAAAGGCAGAAAAGAAATCTCTATAGCGGGAAACTGGTCGGAAAAATATGATAGAACATTTATTACCCCAGAATGGGTCGACAGGTAGAAGTAAAATAAATTCGGCCGTATGTAAGTCGGTGAAGACCTCAGGACGGAAGCAGCAAGATAAGTGAAGATAGGTAACGATTTCAGATAATAGTACATGACACGAGTATTAGTAAGAACAGTTCTCGTTTATTTTGTGTTGAATCCTAGTTGTACCAGGTGCGTTAGCTGAGACTGAAATCTTGGTGTAACACAAAATGTACTATTTTTTCTTTTAGCACCGACAGCTAAAATGTTAAATATATTTATTTAAATTTAATAATAAAAATTGTGATATATTTCTATTCTTTGGTTTGAGGTTGATATATTGTCTACATAAATTTAGATAAAAATCTACGATAATAATAAAAGGATACAGTTGGGAGCGTTTACTAAATTTGATGTTCCTAAATATTTCATAGTATTTATTTACCACGCGTAGACATTTGTTTGGTGTTAAAGTTGTAACCGCCGCGGTATCTGTCTGTTCATTAGCCATTATACATTAGTCCGTTACAATAGCTTTAATGCAAGTAGACATCTCACAAGTTTAAAATATTACTTCTGTAGCTGTCACCTGTGACTAATAACTACGGTGGTGTCATGCCATCTTTAGGTACTAGCAGGTCGTAAGGGATGTTAGAGGTAAATCTACAGCCATAAACTAAATCCTTGCCAGTTTTGGTTGGGATTCCACTCGTTTGGTTTAGATATTCAAAAAGGAGAAAGTAGTTTCATATCATATACAAGGTGATTTATGCAGACCGTGCATTGGAGGTTTTCCAACTTTCATATCAGCTCTACTTGAACTATTTTCATTCCTCCAGCTAAACTGGGCGTATCAAAAGTCGGTACCAATTTTTTTCATTCCCGTGTTCAATACGAAGGGAACGTGTTGCGATCATGAAAAAATTCGACCTCGCGATTTTGACTGATCTTCACGTTTTGAGGGTTTCTGAATCCATTTTGGCCATTCTTGGGATGCCATGCTTGTGTGTGTGCGTGCGTGCGTGCGTGTGTGCGGGTGTGGGTGCGTGTGTGTGCGCGTGTGTGTGTGCGTGTGCGCGTGCGTGCGTGGGTGTGTATATGTAAGCACGATAGCGGTCAGACCGTTTGAGCTGGAGTTTGACATGCGGCTATTATGGCAAAATCGTAGATCCGTATCAACTTTTGGGACATATAGGACCATCCGAAGTACCTGTTAACGTATACAGATTTCAAATTTTCATGTAAACTTGTCGTTTAGATGGAGCCATTATATTGAAACTTATCACACGCATGGAAGATACTACAAAACTATTAGATCTGAAATTTCAAGCTGATCGAGGTACTAGAAACGGTATTTAAATAAACGTTAAAACCTTTAGAAAATTGCACTCATGCTTCGCACTGGTTCAATTTTCCTCGGTTTTAACTCGAGCTATCATCGGTGATAATCATAACACTAGTTATATTATCACCAAAATGAACACCATTATACTGGACTGGTACCAAAAACCCACTAATTCGGGTCGTTACTTAAATTATTTTTCTAATCACGCCTTAAATCATAAAATTAATTTAAAACTTTCTCTAAAAAACAGGATTATGAAAATATGTCACCCTACAATGACTCAAAAGAACCTAAATGTACTAAAATTATTACTTTTAGTTAATAGATACCCGAAAAGTATTCTAAATAAATTTCTCTTCAGTCACCATCCAGAAAAAAACTACTCTGGTAATTCTAACAATGACTGTAAAGTCAAACCCTTTACAGTCACTTCTGTGTTGTGTTAGTCGGCTTTTAAGTTTTTGTGAAGTCTGCCCAATGTAAACTAGTTGGCAATCTAAGCAGGGAATGCGATATACCACATTATGCTTATTTAAGATTGGGGTATCATTTTTAAGTTTGCTGAAGAATCGTTGGACCGTATAATAGTTATCCATTATCTAAAAGTAATAATTTTGAGTACATGCGTACTAACGATAAATACTACAGAATTTGACCATCGCATTAATTTTGAAGACACAAGCATCTTAGCCACAGACAGCAACCAGAAGAGAAGATCTTTTGTGGAAATGTGCCATATTAAAAGTGAAACCAATAACATGAATTTAAAAAGTGATATCAATAATTTGAGCAACATATATAATCTACTGCTTTCGTGTTATAAAAAATAACCAATTATTGGTAGTTTTAAGTTTTAAGTAGCTCATTAATATATTTTATTTTCTGCGTTAACCTGGTACATATAATTTTAACGGTCTATCTTTAATACTTACTTTTAGTTGATAATGGTTACACATATATTGGTAGTATAGATGTTTACGTTTCTTTGTGTGTTACTTTGAATATTGTAAAAATTATTGTTAATTTTAATAATTGTACTGCCTTGTTTTAGTGTTAAGGATGAATGTGATTAATTGGGTTCTTTTTTATACCTCACTCATAAGTGTGTATTTCATTTTAGGTATGACGTTTTAAATTTCAATTGTTTTACGTTTAGCATCCTGATGAAGTAACAATAAAGTTACGAAATATTGGTTATATGACAAGAGGAATTTTTCTTTAACCTTTATTGTCCCAATGACCGATGACCTGTTATTTATAAATAGTCGGTGTTTTAATGTTATACTGGGTTGAAAAAAAGTTTCAAATATATACAGTGATACAGATAAAAGCATTATATGGGAATTTTTTTTATTAAAGACTAGGTGAAATTTGACTTTCACGTCAGTTGGTGCTTGGAATTTGATCCAAAATTACATAGAAAATTTCACCCTGTTACTCTTGGGTATCTAATGGCAAAAAAAAATCTTTTGGCAGCATTTTGAAAAACTATTTGAAAAGCACCAACTGACCTCAAAGTCAAGTTTCACCTAAAGTCATTAAAAAATTTTCCCATATGATTGAACTTGATCTGTGTCACTGCATTTATGTGAATATATATATATATATATATATATATATATATATATATATATATAAACTGATTTGACCACCCTATAACTTGATAACGAATAAAGATATTTGAATAAAACAAAAACTATTCTTTACAGCTACCAATTTACTTTAATATTTGCTGTTAAAATTACCCCCACTTGAACTACCCTTGAAAAGACAACCCCGACCCTTAAAATTTTAAATAGCACCACCTATGTTTTTTTTATAAATTATGATGCATGTTATGTCCACGAATGTAACAATTTTTACAGAATTAAAATCGATCACTAATTACGGAAGAAAATGCAATTTTTATTTATACATTTATTTATATGTTTATAACTTTGACCGGTCAGAGATACTTGCATTTTTTTTCAAAATGTTGTACCCGAATTGCTGGAAGACATTCCATTGAATGAAAGAAAGTGATGTGTTGGCAACAAGATGGAGCCCCCGTTCATAATGCGAATGCTGTTACAAATTTCCTTCATAACACTTATGGCAATAATTTTATCGCATATTTAGCACCAGAAATTAAGTGGCCAGCTGGTTCCCGAGGCTTATCACCTTTAGATTGTTTCGTCGGGGGAACTTTGAAAGACATAGTTTACCAATCTGAACCAGAAAACAGAGGATTTAAAAAGAAAAATTACAAATGCATGTCACCAAATTGTTGTTGTTCACGTCGTCCATCACGACCGACCTGACTGTAACATACAATTAAATGCATAAATAAAAATTGCATTTTCGTCCGTAATTAGTGATCGATTTTAATTCTGTAAAAATTGTCACATTTATGGACATAACATGCATCATAATTTATAAAAAAATATAGGGGTGCTATTTAAAATTTTAAGGGAGGAGGTTATCTTTTTAAGGTTAGTTCAAGTGGGGGTAATTTTAACAGCCAATATTAAAGTACATTGGCAGCTGTAAAGAATAGTTTTTGTTTTATTTAAATATCTGTATTCGTCATCAAGTTTAAGGGTGGTCAAATTAGTTTGGGACACCCTGTATGTATATATATATATATATATATATATATATATATATATATATATATATATATATATGTAGCGTCTCCCGGACACCCTATCTTGAAGAGTATAATTTAAACTGAGATAGGCTGGGCGAGGTTAAGTATTGCATCATGTGGGGCAGGTAAACAATGAAACTACTCAAATTAAAATTTACGAGCTTTGCGCAATGGTGGTTCAGCCCGTTAATATACTGTTGTGGGACAGAACAACCAATAAAACCCACTTTATTCATAAATAAGTAATTGCACAAATACATTACTAAATCAACCAAAAAAAAAAACAATGAAAGTGTTAAACATGTAACAAAACACAAATCAGGTTAAAGTACGTACAAAATTATAAGATTAAGAGAAAATTAATGAAAAGCAGTTTAGTTGCACAGAAACCCATGTGGTCACACCCACAATTGTGTCATAAATAGTCAAAATAAATATCGTAATACCAAACATGTGGCCCTTGAAAACCAATCATGTCGGTCTTTAAGTAAATAAACATAAAACAATAAGGCAAATTACGGTACATATAAAATACAACAGTAAAATTGCACAGGTGATAATAAGGTAAAGGCAAGGACAAATGAAAATAGACAAGGAATTTATACGTACACAATTGTTTAGTGACTACTAAAGCACATACGTAAAATTACATATAAAGAGAAATTAGTTCGCAGGCAAACAATTCTACTTAAACACAAAACAAAAAAATTCATTAAAACAAAGCCTTACAAGGGTAAATAGATCATAACATCATGACTGATATATAAGAGCCCTGTACTGTTTTTTATTTTAGCTGATTTCCGCCTACTAAGCCCGCGTGTGAATGAGATACCTATGCAAGGCAATGTTTGATTTTTAATACGTTACATATGCTTGTAAAATGATTTGCTGTGAACTTTCATTTAATCATTTATATAAAAATACCTACTTACACTTAAATATATTCCCTTTTGTTAAACACTTTACCACCAACACGACGACTTGAGATGCACGGTTTGAAACTCGGCGCCGCGACGATTAATTACAGATTAATTTTTGGAAAAAACATACGCAAAAAGAAAAGAACGAATTAGTGTTTTAGTTTTGCTAAAAGGTACACAACAAAATATTTATAGACCGTGCGGTTTACAACGGGAGTTTCTAATTAAGACAGTAAAAGCAATCCGGCTCGATCAAAATTTTAACAGCAACTGCCTTCTCCTCTGGTTTCCAACTAACCCAAAATCAACCCCCGTTTTTCAAAAGTAATAAAAAACCAAGAAACATCAATTTATGTTGGAGCAGTTTCATATTAATTATTGCATGACTTCTTAATTTTAAAAATATGCATTCGTCCGTAACAAGCGCTACATTTAGGTCTCAGGTTTCAACGTACCAAACAAAGATCCCTTTGGATTTGGAATCTGTTCAGCCGTAATTAATTATTAAATCAATGACATTTTTACATCAAGAGCGCGCGTATAGAAATTTTCAACAATTCGTAACGCCAGTTTTGCAGAACACCTGTTTTTCTACCCTAATATATGTTTCCTTTTTCTGTTCAACCTTTACTCAAATATCAATTGCAAACTTTCCCGCATTTCTTACATAAAATAAAATATTCCGAAAACATTAGCAAATTACAAAGATATAAAAAATCCACTAATTATCTTTTCTATCGCGGTAACAGTGGCGATTTGACAAACGTTTATTACAATAATAAAATTTTCGTGGTCCGCTACCTACAATATATATGTATATAAAATTTGTTATTTTTTTAGCAAATATTGAAGTGGCAAATAAAATACACCCACGTACCACACAAAAATAAAAAAACACAGAACACGTTTCAAATGCGGTTGATAGGTGAACTATTGAAACGCGTTTGATGTTTTTTACTACGGCATGTTTTTTCGGCCCACTTTATGTTTCATAGTATTTTTTAAATGTACCTTGATTTAATCTGCATATACCCACTTAAAATTTGTTTGAAAAAAACTCTGTAAGTTTACAGAATGACTGGTTGACATTGACTCATCCTGTATGTACCTGCATATACATGATTGAAATCACGTTAAAGTCTGTATGTATTAATCACTACTACATATGCTTTTAAGTGGATGTTTTCCATGCCACGTTAAACCCTATTGTTATCTCTTTTGACGCTGGTACCTCAATTGAAAACTGGGAGCGTTCTTCTTAGTTCACTGCCCGCGTTCAGAAAAATTCTATTCACGCTTACCATCAAACTCAAATGCTATATGCATTGCATAGATGATAGACTCATAATGTAATCATATTATCTAAAATTTTTTGAGTTGTATTTTTTATTACTAATAAAATTTTGTTAAATAATTCATAAAGCCGAGAGAACAAAAATGTAGTTATATAAAATGTGGGATCATTTTCAGTGTCATTGTTTAATAGCCACTTTATTGTTTCACCACAGAAGTGGGTAATTTTTTGAATACACGGAGTAGTATAATGCATGCGTTTATTCGTGATCATTACAACTCGACGAGAATACATTTTGTAACTACCCAACATACGTAACAATCAAGGAAGGTAGTGCTTTGTCACAAATTTCATTTTGTAGTTTTAGTTATCATCAAAAAATTTAGGTAACCTTGAAAATATGTTAATTTAATTCATCAGAACATTGAAGGTAAAAAAAAAATTTTTACATTAGTAATTTATTTTAACAATCATTTAAAATGCTTATATTTTAATTATGAACGTAAGTTAAGTAAAAAGGAAACAATGTTGTAGCACATTATCACTCACGTCACCGACATTTCGCACTTTTTATTCTTGTTCCAAGGTTGCCACTATATATTACATGTTGCAAAAATGGGGTCGTGCGTAAAAGCATTGAGCAATGATTCATTACTCAATGGTAAAAGCTTCTATTACAGCTTTTACCTACAACCACTACAGAAAATAGACAAAAACACACGACACACAGCCTCAGTAAATAACTCATTACGGACGGTGAACAAATCGCAGTCTTTGTAATCAATACCCACAGTTTGACTATATTAAAATTTATACGTAAAAGCATTGTATATATATATACATATATATAGCATGGTACAAGTAAGCGGAACATTTATACCCTCTTTAATTTTGTAAAATTGTTCGAAATAAATTGTTCAAAAATCTAAAGATGCAATAATATACAGGGTATCCCATTTGAAGAAATGAAATACCCAACAGTTTTTAGATCTCTCTGTATGCAGGAAACGAGCAACAACATGTAAAAACAACTAAAATAAAAAATCGACGTGTTTAAGCATCATTTACAATACCTGATAATAATGAAAATATTAAAGTAGTCCAGACTCTTTTGGCACACTATATATGGTCGTAGGTAAAGTATAGTACGTAATGCGTGTTGCAAAGCAATTTCACACGAAGCCGCGTAACGGCGAGTGCGTAATTTTTCCATTCGTGCGTAATATGCCTTTTACAACACTTCTTGCGTAATATAGTATTACGCACGACCCCGGTTTGTAACTAGAATGTGCGAAGCGCATTTGGTTGGATTACGGAAAGAGAAAAATGTTAACACACGAAACACGTGTGTACTTTTTTAGAGATATTACTAATGTATTACGTAATTTTTAAACTAAATCCCTTACATCGGCTGTTCAAACATCTTACTTGGCAGATACTTTATTTTTGTTTTGTAAATTAGTAAATAGCATGTACCATGTTTATCTTTGAAAGTGAGGGAAATTTCCAATACATTTAAGGGAGAACGAAACTTAGAAAGAAAGATAACCAGCGATATGAAACGGAACCACTACCAGAACAAATCAGTTCTGTACGAGTAACAAGAAGCAGTAGCCGAAAATTAAACGTATACTGAAGATGGCAAGTGGAATCTTGCCGAAACCGTCTTGCTCAGACTACTACATCATCACCAACACGGACCAGTAGCCGGAACATATATATATATATATATATATATATATATATATATATATATATATATATATATATATATATATATATATATATATATATATCATATACATATACATAATACATATACAGAGTTGGTATAAAACTGGGCATCCCCTTCTAAAAAGATCCAAGGAATCCAAAAATGCAGTCAGATTTACTGTATCATTTCCGGTTATACCGGAACTTTGTCATTTTAAATGGAACACTGTATATTTTTACATTTTTTAATTCCTTGTTTAATTTTGGATACAATGAACCTCTACATTCATATTTTTATTGCCCAGCAACATGCTTTTGAGAAGTGTTGTAAAATTATTTCGATTATTGATGTTCTTGGGTTATTACTAATTAAAACAAATCTTGAAAACGCGGCAACTTGACAATTTATTAATTTTAACAAAATATAACATGAATCACAAAAATTATAATAAATGTTCAAAATTACGCTCTTCTGCTCTCTGACAATATCCTAAACGGTCTTCAAATTTTTGCAAAGAATTTTGCAAATATTCGTTCGGCATTTGTAGCAATAAGTCTAACTCATTTAAATTTGTGGGTCTACTTCTGTATGCTTTATTTTTCAAATAATCCCACAGAAAAAAATCGAGAGGTGTTTAAAAATAATAAACCGTTGAGGAGATACTCAGGGTGTTCCATACTTTATACTAACTCTCTCTCCTCTCTTCTAATATATATATATATATATATATATATATATATATATATATATATATATATACACGCACGCACACTACCACCCTCACACACCTCACACACCACCCTCACACACTCACACACCCTCACACACTACACACCACCTACACCATCCACATACACCTCACACCTCACACCTCACACACCTCACACACACCTCACACACCTCACACACCCACACCTCACACACTCACACTCACACACCTCACACACACCACCTCACACACACACCTCACACACCTCACACACCTCACACACACCTCACACACACCTCACACACACCTCACACACACCTCACACACACCTCACACACACCTCACACACACCTCACACACACACACCCTCACACACCACCTCACACACACCTCACACACCCTCACACACCTCACACACCTCACACCCACACACACCTCACACCCACACCCTCACACACACTCACACACACACACCACTCACACACCTCACACACTCACACACCCACACACCACACCTCACACACACACTCACACACACACACACACACACACCACACACACACACCTCACACACCTCACACACCCACACACCCCACACACATCACACCACACACTCACACACCACACCTCACACACCCACACACCTCACACACCCTCACACACACCCACACACTCCACACACCACCTCACACACCCCACCACACCACACACCCACACACCACACACACACCACCCACACACCTCACACACCTAACACACACACCTAACACACACACCTAACACACACACCTAACACACACACACACACACCTAACACACACACCTAACACACACACCTCACACACACCTAACACACACACCTAACACACACACCTAACACACCACACCCTCACACACCCTCACACACACCCTCACACACAACCTCACACACACCCTCACACACCCTCACACACACCCTCACACACACCTCACACACCCTCCACATCACACATCCTCACACACACCTCACACCCCTCACACACCTCACACACACCTACACACACACCACACCCTCACACACCACCACCACACACTCACACACACAGCCACACACGCCGCACACACGCCCACACACCACACACACACACACACACACACACACACACACACACACACACACACACACACACACACACGCACACACACACAACTTTACAGAACTTTATGTTAAGAGGTAGATTTGAGTAACTGTATATTATTATATCGGAGGATTTAGAAGTAAATTGTATACTGAATTCATTTACAATTAACATTTTATCGATGTATTTGATCTTCATTAATAGTATTGAATAACAATAATTTTTAATAGAGTTGATGATTGAAATTATATTTGAAGTGGTTTACATAAAGTGATATTGAGATAGCTCGATTCAGAATTTAAATTAAGGACATCTTGCCAGAAATGGACAGGGTTAATTTCTATTAGAATTTCTATACGAAATGAAGCATTTTTCTTTCAACAAAAATTAAGAAGTTACATTACAATTAGTCGCCAAATGTGGTGGCGAAAGTTTAAGTAGTACTTTAAGTCAAGTTTTAAACGAATCATTACAAAAGTGATTCGTGCAAGCTTATCTCCATAAGGGAATACGTGGTTGCATATCTGGTTTGAAATAACAACTGTCATTATATTACATGAACATTGTCTAGATAAAATTTGACATAATTCTATCTTAATTTATGCAAAAAATTTTGAATTTTTGTTTGTATTAAACGAGAAACTGTATATTAAAGTTGACAAATATTTGCTATCTTTAACACAGTATTTTCTTCGTTACTTCAACAAATTAAGAAAAATTTAAATAAAGTTCCAGTAATTTTCCTACGAAATTTGATAAATTCTTGTAAATGAGCAGCGTTTGCTCTTCCTTTTGTTAAATATTTAGTTTATTTTATTCCTAGTCTTTTTTCAGTTAGCAACTAAGTAATTTCTTTTAGAAAATTCCAGAATAATTTTATATTAAGTAGGTATGGTGCAATATAATTTATAAATAATTTGATAATCAAAGTTAATTACTAATAAATACATACTTTTCAAATAACTTCACGGTTTAATAACATCACACTAATAAACCTACATAAGATTCATTTTAGTGCATTCATACAGATTTCTTTTATACATTATATTAACCATTTTAATGAATTTCCTTCTTTGTATTGCAATTTCTAATGTAACGTTATACCAATAATTGAAAAAAACTGATGCGTTAAGAAGACCTTAGTTTTTCTATTTTACATTTTTTTATTTTTACTTTATGAGGTTAGAGATGCATCGCATTTATTGCACCAATGAACTTTGCTGTTCCCTTTAAGAAGTTTAAGAATATATTTTCTAGCTTTCAATAAATATCAGAATTACCAAATTTCGCTTGTTATATTCATAGTCGATTCTATACATTATTGAACTCTTCTCTTTCAAATATAAATTACATATTTAGTAAATTATTATAAGTTTTTTTTATAAGTACAGGTCGCAGGTTCAAATCCTACTCGAGGTAAACTTTTTATTCATGTATTTAATAAATTTAATAATAATTTTTAATTACATATTTAGTATTATGAAAAAAGTTAATGAAAAGGCAATAAACCTATTTCCCACTATAATGTGTTATTTAGACGTTTAACTGTGTATTTTCAAGGTTCATTCTATAATGAGGATTAATTCACACACGAATGCGATAATGGACCTAAATTCCTAATTTAAATATTTTTATAAAATGTGACATAATTTGTAAATATTCAGGTTTCATTCACATAATTTCATGTTTAGTGTGTTAATTACCCGTGCAATTAGCATTTTAGCGAATGGTATTCCAAATGAATGGTTCATTCAAGCGATAACTTTAGTTAATTGGTTTACTGTAACGTTTGTGTATTTTTTTATGAATTTATGAAAATTTTGTTAATGTTTCCATATTGTGACTCACTAGTATAATATGATAATACCAAGATCAAGGAGAAATTGTGGTAGTTCGAAGAAGACATTCAGACTTGGAAGGCAAAGTATTCAAACGAATATTTACTTCTCATCAATAGACTTCAGAACAGTACAACAACGTGTAATGAACAATAAGTATTCTTCCCAATTAGAAGACGGGAAGAATCGACACAGTGATTCCGTTTACAATTATAGGATGACACAAATGATTTTTTTGTTAGTTATAAAATTGTTCAAAATATTATAAACGACAATCAACAATATGTAAAAATTCCAAGTATACATACAGGGTGTCCCAAAAGTGCGGTAAAGATTGTTAAGCATATCAAGGTGCATGATCCAAAATTATTTATAAACATACAGGGTACTCTATAACTTCAAACTAATCCAAACATACCTTTTTTTAAATGGCATCACATATATAATAATTACGAAACATAATTGATCTGGTAAACTTCACTTACAAAAAAAAAACATAGAATATAGAAAATTGATTAGATTAGGAAAGATACAGGGTCCTGAATTCATGACGATTTTAACCTTAAGGTGGCCATAACTTTCAAAATCCTCGGTATACTTCAGTCAAACATAATATCAGGAGATTTATAAAAAATGAGCCGAGTTCAAATACAAAAGAAAAAATATGTGATGCCATTTAAAAAAAGGTATGTTTTTCAAGGTTTGAAGTTATAGAGTACCCTGTATATTTATAAATCATGGATTATACACCTTGAGATGCTTAACAATTGTGCTTTTATAATTTTTTCGTATCTATTATAATAACGCTATGAAAGAACTTTACCGCATTATTGGGAGACCTTGTGTATGTCCACAGAACATTTAGTTTAAATAGAATAATTTATGATCCAAACTCATGGGAGGCTTAGGCAGGTAGGAACAAACACATTTAGATGGCATTACAGACAGTTTACATCGTAATTTTGACGTGTTTACACGTACTAAAGTCGTGTTTGAAAAATGGAAGATAATGTTGAAGGTATGCACTATAGAAAATGCTTATGGGGTTGTAAAATAACCTTTTTCGTTCATATATTAGTGTATGATTTTCTTCGCACAATTTTTTTATTTTATTTTAAAAGTGTTTTTACACGAAAAGTTCGCATTTTTAAGTTACCCGTGGTTATCGATTCTATTAGATTTTAACCAGTTTGCTTACTTTTGTACTTTATACAAAAATACACAGTTTCCATGCCCTTTTTTGCATGTTTCCGATTTCTCGATTTTTTTAGAGAGAAGCATATATATTAGCAGAAACGATTTCTTTAAGGCTACGGTGTAAATTTCAACCAACCCTTACTGACTCGCAAGCTTATTTGACTCAACATATAATAAGCCATATTAGAAGCGAAAATATTACTGATGATGACATAAAAGGTATACAGGATGAAATTGGAAACTTCTCTATTGTTCTTCTTAGAAAATGGAAAGAAAGTCAAGGATTTTTGCGGATTTTACAAAGAAAAATAAGGAGTGGTTACAACAGATTTTGTCCTTTTGTACTATAGGCAAAATTTCTCGAAAATCTAAATTCAAAAGTCGTGGTTGCCCAAAAAAAGCATGTTTAGAAGCAGCCAATCATACACGGAAACAAATACTTAAGGAGTTATGTGAATTGAGCAGCCAGGAATTGTCCCTTGGCCACAGAAATGAAACTTGATTCCAATGGTAAAACGGATGCAGCAGTTGTTTTACGTAGAATAAAGTATTCGATCAACAAGGTAACTCGTTTGGCTAAAAATGTTCCCTATACAGCTGATGAGGCTCTAGCATTATTCATTGCGCTTAAGCTCACACGTAGTCAGTATATAAGATTGCGAATGCCAGCAAAAAGAAAACGATTTAAACAGTTATATCCAAGTTGACCACTTGAAGAAATGTTATCCTTCTCCAAACTTTAACGAGACCAAAAAAAAAACAAACAAACAAATTAGCAATTAATCTAACAATCTCACAAATTATTACTTTTAAAAGCTTTCATCAAAATCATACAAAAAAAAAAATAAATAAATGAACGTTGTCACTGTAAGGTTGTGTAAATCAAAAATTTCCATAAAAAAAAGAACCAGCTCAGTAACATGAACGTAATCAAAATATCTTTTAAATTCAGTACTTCGTAAATAATGATAAAATGATAAAAAAGAAAACGATTGAAACAATTATATACAACTTACCACCTGAAGAAATGTTATCCTTCTCCAAACTTTATCGAGACCAAAAAAAAAACAAAATAGCAATTAATCTAACAATCTCACAAATTATTAAGTTACATGCTTTCATCAAAATCATACAAAAAAAAAATAAATGAACGTTGTCACTGTAAGGTTGTGTAAATCAAAAATTTCCATAAAAAAAGAAACAGCTCAGTAACATGAACGTAATCAAAATATCTCTTAAATTCAGCACTTCGTAAATAATGATAATGTTGTGAGGAAGGACAGAAATTACATATCATCTTACATTCGATAACCAAATAATACGCTCAAAACCATTAACTGCTAACGTAAAATTCCTTAAAGGTATAATAATGACCTCGAAAACATGATTTTGAGAAATTTTCGTGATATGAATTTTGGTATACAGTAATAAAAATTAAACAATAACACACAATATGTAATATTCCGATAAACGGTTGAATACACTTCGATAAAATTATCCTAACCTCCTGAAGGGCTTCTATACAATACTATACACAAAGAAAGCGTATTCATCCGTCTAAACACATACAAAATAAAACAACTTGATTAAAGTCACCGAAATAAACACAGAACAGCAATTACCTTAATTCGCACAAAATTAATCAATCTAATTTCTTTCTTTCATCTCACAGCTGTAAATACTACTCGTACAATTGATCGACGGATACCAAGATCAGGTGATTTAATGACTGATTCACTTGGCTTAATATACACAAACATTTATTTATTTACAAAACGTTCTTTGTGTTTTATGTACACATTTATTATAGCGATAGCTATTTACAGCAACCTTTTATCTGTTTGAACAGCTGTGTACTTTCTCAATGCACAAATAAATTTTCCAAACTCTGCGATATCACAATCCACTGAAGCTCGATTTTGCTCAAAAAGTGAGGAAAGCACTAAAATAAACACTAATCCTCTTCAATGGACACGAAAATGTCTCTTCTGACCAATGAATAACAACACAAAAAAGATCCCCGGGATGAATCTTTAAAAACCAACAAGATGAATGGGAAGACTCCCTCTCGATAACTTCAAGTAACCCGGATAGAACGAATGTGCTCAAACCCTAATCACCCGCTCAGCATCCGACCTCTCTCCTTAACAGCTTAACTTTAAAAGAAACACAAAATGCCATTTTTGAATCGTCACACCAAAAATCTTCCATACTAAAGCTAGATAATGTACATTTCCCAGGAAAAAAACAGACTTGATATCTAAAATCGAGATGTATACATCCTGCATTTCAATAAGAAACCCTGTTACTCAAATAAATTTTCTATACTTCCCCAATAATAATACATAAATGAACTGGTAAATTTGAAAGCATGCAGAACTATTTAAACACGATTGAATCTTTTACTAACAAACCCGATAACGCAAATAAATTTAACCCAAACAGATTATGTTTCTTAAAAACTCACTTCAACCATTATGAAATTGAATTCATTTTATCAAAACCGCAATAACAAACTTTAAAACACAAATTCTACGTATAATGTTAAATATCCTAATATTAAAAAAAATCTACGATAAATTTCGTCCACACGTGACACTGTTCAGAAAAATGTCGACACGTTTTTCACTAGGAGCAATATTTGTTCATAATTTTCCAAAAATTGAAAATTGCACGTTTTTGAAGGATTGAGTACTATAGGTCAAAACGTACTGCATCTAAAGTAGCCGACATTTCTGAGCCCCTTCTCTTGGACTCTTTTTTGGCTCCATCAAAACAAAACAAAATTTTTGTCATAACTTTTTTTTGTTTAATGTTATAGACTTATAATCGGTCTTAAATTATGGGTAATTTTAACCTCTACAAAATTAGTCGTGACAAATTTTTATCTAGAAACCGCCGGTTTCTATATATTTAAGGGGCAAGATGGAAAATTGTCATTATCACTACAGAGCCATCTTTAAAGCACTGTATCTACGTTTGTATTAGTGACAGAAAATTAAAATATATAAAAACCGATTCCGTTTTTCACCAATCAAAAACGCGTTTTTATGGACTGGAAATTTCAATCTTTAAATGGCGACATTAAGGACATTTTTTTCTTAGGATATATATATATATATATATATATATATATATATATATATATATATTTTAATTTCCCTTTTTAGCTAATTTTTACAAGCACATATTGTTACCATCCCGCGTTTTTTCTTGACACCCTTTACAATATTTTTCGTTATAAAACTTTTAGAAAACAGCTGTTGCAAAAAATTTTTAGATGAAGACCTTCGTTGCCTACCCTATGAGGATTTTGGTCTCGTTAAAAGAACTACGATTGGATAGTGTGGCTTGTAAATGTGGCCACTACAGACTGATAGATGGAAATTGGTTTTGGCAGGCGCGAAGATAGGTAATAAATATCTTTAACCAATCGTCACAATAGTCAAGGATATACTACAAAACGAAAGCAAATACAATCAATAATTGAACGATCTTTCTAACAGAACGATTGCAATTAACAGCGGAAAGCTGGGAGAACAACTGAGAGTTATTTTGATGCTTTATATAGGATAAATTAAAAGAAAATGCAATAGGAGTGGTGTTTATGATAGAAAATGTTTAAGTCTGTAATATCTTTCGTAAGAAGTAAGCTGGTAAATAATGCCAAAGAAGTGAAGTTAAAAAATACCATGTTAGATGTAAGTTACATTAGTTGTAATTTTGTTATGGTGGACAGAGGACTTTGCCATATTTTCTGTCTTTATTGGTTTTTTTTTGTTTTGATCAAATTAAATATTGTTCACAATTAATGTGAAGCAATTTGGGAATTTTGTAATGATTGTCTTGTTTGAATCACCTTCCCTATACCATTGCTGTCATTCACCATTTATGTCAATGTTGTAGGTTATGTTATTTTTTGTCACTTAGTTATACATATTTTCGTGTAGAGGACGAAACGTCAAACTGTGCTGCCACAATAACTTTTTTGTTGATACAAATTTTATATTTAAAAAGTATTAAGACACCATCCACACAAGAGAGAGCTACCCTTAAATAATCTACTTCAATTAAATCGTATGCTGTGTTCAAGGGATGCTACTATGTGTTCATGACAATTTTAATCATAATCGTCGTCGCAACTGTTTTTCTCTTGCAACTGCGAATACTCGAAAAAATAGTTTCAAGAACGTGTGATACACAACATTTTTGTTCTGACGCTATTAATCCATTAAAAATATTTTAAAAAATTTGTTTGGTGACACATCGTATTTTCAGTTATGTTGGCAGCATTAACCTGTCTCCTTTGAATATAAAATACCAAGAAGGAACGTATTTAAAAATTGCGACGGATGTCGCCATATTGAACACCTAAGTATGACTCATTCTTAGTGGTTTGATCGAAGAAAGTGGTGTTTGTAAAAGTGTTTGAACTGTTTTAAAGTATCCTGTATAATAATAATTTACTTATTTCGATATTAATTAACAAAGTAATATTAGTTTTATTCGAAATATTTTATTATAAATTTCAAGATTCAATTTAGGTTATGGTTTTAATTCATAGGCGTAACGATCATTGTTCTGGAAGATTTAACTTTAAAAATGTCATAATTTATATATTTAAATTTATTGTATCAAGAAGTGTAAATATTTTTTGGAATAAATGCATGACTAGTTATATCGTAGCTTAAAATATTTATTCTAAATATTAAATAATTTAAAATGTGTAGGTATTCATTATTATGTATTATCGTTGACTGAAAACTTATGATTTTTTACTCAATGGTATTATTAACCGGAAACTTGTTTTGCGCCATATGCAACATCCATCCCGGACGCACATATAATTGACAAAAACTCCTTCCTGGTATTTTATATTCTAAGCCTGTCTCTAATATGTGATTAGCAGCTAGAGATAGGAATAACGGGTATCTATTATTGATTGAAGAAGACGTCATGTAGCAAATTTTGGTTAGGTTGGTACCACTACACTTCATTTCGGTCGCAACGATTGACATTAACGTCCCATGGGGTAATCACATTTGATGTAATTATAAACATTGTTTGCTCCTTTGGAAATGTTTATTGCCAATATTTGCTAATTATAATTAGTTAACAAAATAAATGTTAAAATTATTGTTATGACAAAAATACAAACAAACATTCTTCATTAAATTAATATAATTACAAAATATGTTGAAAATGATGACCCTGATGCTGTAGGCATAAATAACTGATTGTGAATATAACGAAAAATTAATACAGGAATGAAGAATGAACGGAAAAATTATAATAAAAGCTAATGAAAAACAGACACGTGCGACTATGGCAAAAAAGATAGAAACCGATTGAAGTATAATTCTCACTGTTGCAAATACTAAGCAAAGAAATTTCCTAGATTTGACATGACGTCAGCTTCGATCATTAATAGACACGTGTTAGGCTCAATGTGTTACGCATGAACTCATGCGCTGTTCGGAATGATGGTGGTTTTTCATTTTTTTCCAACACTTTGTCTGTCCGGTTCAAATCTTGTTATTGAATTTTCAACAACTTACTGATCTCCGATTGAGCTGAAATTTTGCATACATGCGTATTCTTGATCACAAGACACGAATATGGGTTTTTGCTTTGTCTTTTGCGGCCAAATTTGGCCAAAAATGGTCGAAATTTTTGTTTATAAAGCTAGGACCTTGAAATTTTTTACTTAAGCGTTTCGCATAATACCATGCACAAAAATATGCGACAAGTTGAGTTTCAAGGTCACGGGGCTGTATTGCGGCCAAATTTGGCCAAACATGGTCGAAATTTTTGTTTATAAAGCTAGGGCCTGAGCTTTTGGCATAATACCATGCACACAAATATGCGACAAATTGAATTTCAAGGCCAGTGGGCTGCATTGCGGCCAAATTTGGCCAAATATAGTCGAAATTTTTGTTTACAAAGCTAGAGCCTTGAAATTCAGGACTTAAGCTTTTAGCATAAGACCATGCCCATAAATATACGACAAGTTGAGTTCAAGCTCAGGGGACTGCGCCCGGGGGGCTCAAAGTATTTGTATTCGGTAAAAAAATCAACTATATTCCGATCTCCGGCTGAGCTGAATTTCGGCATACATGTGTATGTTGGCCAAGTAAGTTCCAAATTTTTGTTTAAAAAAATTAGGGTCAAATTGGGTTTCTTTCTTTGTTGGAACACCCAAGCGACTAAAAAGTAGGGAATAAAAATAAGTAAAAAAAAAATTGTAAGGCTTTTATTTCCAAAAAGAATAAAATAATTTTTTTATCTACCCAGTAACCAAAAATTTTGACCAAAAATAAAAGTGTGGGGCATACATGATATCTTATACTTATAACAAAGCCTATCAACACCTACATTCAAACAATGAAGTGCAAGGCAGTACAAAGAGCGTCCCACACTTTTATTTTTAGTCACAAACATTTTTGATGTTACTGGCCAGATAAAAAAATTATTTTATTTTTTTAGTACATTTGGAAATAAAAACGTTTAAAACAAATTTGTTTTTCTTATTTTTATTTTCTGTAGGTTACAGTAGTTTTGTTGATCTAATCTAAACTAGATAAACAAAAACTACTGATGTCCGAAAAGCGCATTCGTTATTCATGGAGCCTATTCCTATCTTTAGCTGCTACTAATATGTGTAACAGTCAGTGGTGCCCATCTAAAAAAATGTTCTCAGATGTATAGCTTATAGAAGTCCTGTAAGCGTTAATTGGTGCGATAGAGAAGTTATCCAAATTGGTTGTCACTGGTCGATGAACCTTAAAGTACCTGAAAGACAAATTCCTTTTAATTTAGTATTTAAAGATCATGTCAAGTAATTTGTCTCATAAAATTGGATCTTATTATTATTAACAGATTTGTTATTTTTTATTCAAATGTGATACTTCTAATTCAATTTTTGATCTCTTTATTCAATTTCAAGTTTTTACTCTTCAGAAAAAAGGCGTTTGCGCTGGGCAATCACTCAGTTTTAACGTACCGAACTCTATACTAAAATCTTCGAAAACAAACGCTTCATAGATTTCGTGAAGTCATCTGATCAAAATTTGAAAACTGATCAATAATAAAGTTTTATTTCGTTACCATCGTGATTTTTGCGTCCTATTCCGTTTTTAAGTTTTGTGCGCAGCGTAGGACGAACTTTAACATTACTCAACATTGTGTAAATTCACTAATTTTTTCAATTATTATATATTATATATCTTTTTTAAATTAATGACGTATACTATGTATTGTTTTGTTTTTTTTCAATTTACTCGAAACTGACTTAATGACTTACTCCGTATCAGAAAATATGATTCTACTGTTTTAAACTTGTTTAAGCATCATTCTGACACATTTAACTCTTAAGAAAATAAAATTTTTCTTCAAATCAGATTTTCCATGACACTGGCGTATCATGTTTTAGTGACGTCACGAGTTGCGCAAACATTTTTCTGGAATTTTAAATATGAAAAACGTTCGATATGATTTCTACGATTCAGATAACCACCATTAAAGAGAAACGGTAAATTTTCACTGTTAACAAAAAATAGTTAAGAAAGGCGAAATCACTGGTAAATTCCAATAAATATACAAGATTGAGGGCAAGTGTTGACATTTTTTTTCAAACAAAAAATAATATAAACATTTATGCGTTCAGTCCAGATTTTTTAAAATTTTCTAGTGTTTAAGGGGGAGGGGGGCGGCTCCGCATTGGTGAAGGTCATACAGAAGCCAATTGAAGTTTGTATTTACTACTCAATACCAAATAAAATCATTTACGTTTTACTTAAAGAGAAACAAGCTAAGAATGGCAAGCATTATTATAACTGAAATGAAATAAAATCTCGAGTTAGTGATGTAAACTCACGCTTAAAATATCTAGCGTGGAACAACACATGGCCTTCTAACCTACAAAGTGGAAATTAAAAGAAATATAAATTTTTTTAAGTTAATTATCCAACCTCTTGTCAGTAACAACGTTTAAACATCATGTCAGATAGAGGTTAATAAACATATAGATGCTAACAAAAAAAAAAAACGAAAGTTGCCTGCTTCTATAAAATATCGATAATACATTTTAAGCATGTTCAATATTATGTAATTAATTTTTTAGACCTATTTGGTTTTGTAGTAAGATACTTTATGCAGAAATGAAATCAAGCTTAAATGCGAAATTTCAAATAGGTACGTTTGATCGTTTTGCAGTTATCACGGATACTAACACATCCACACGAACATACACACACGCACGCACACACACACGCACGCACGCACCCACACATACACACGCACGCACGCGCGCACACACGCACGCACACACGCGCACACACACACACACACACACACAGACACGCACACACACACAGACACGCACACACACACACCCACGCGCACTCGTGTGTGTGGGTTGGTGGGTGTGTGTGTGTCCGTGGGTGGGTGGTGCGTACGTGCGCGCGCGCGCGTTGTGTGTGTGTAGCTCATTAGTGCGTCAAAGTGCGATATCTTAGTAAATATGAGTTTCAGAAGGAAATGTTTCCTATCAAAGTTTTTGGTGTTTAAGAGGTGCGTATTTTAAAATTATTTTCCAACATACGGGTTGCGTCATAAAAGTGTGGTAGTAACAAATTCTGTTTTAGAACCCACCAATTTTTTTGCCATATTCAGATTTATCCTCAAATTTTAATGTTAATTTATATAAGATGTTTTATCTTAAAAATTTACCATTTTCGAATTATTTCGAAAAATATAAAAAATTTGACAGCTGCAGGGTTCCACAAAAATCGATGCTGTACTCTGACCTCTGCGAATTTCGGAATTGGTATTCTGGGGCTCTAAGAAAACCGAATAAGCTACGTCTTGACGTATTTTAATTTAAAAGAAAAGTCTTCCGAAATATTCATCCGAAGTTGCATGATTTCAAACCTCAATAACTTGCTTATTTCAAATACCCTAATTTTTATACCGTTTGAGGATTTATCCTCAAATTTTAAGGTCAGTTTACGTAAGGTGTCCTATCTTTAAAATTTACCGTTCCCGAATTATTCGGAAAATTAAAAAAAAATAATTAATTTTTATTTTGATCAAGTCAACTGGGTACATGTTGACGTGGAATTAAAAAAAAAATTCTTGGATTTGCATCAAGGAGCAATTCACTGTCTCCTAATGAGCGACGAAGCAAATTTTTATTTGAACGGCATGGTTAATAAACAGAATTTTAGATACTGGTCAAATGAAAATCCTCGTGAAATCTTTACACAGAACCTCCATAATCCAAAAGTTGTGTGGTGTGGAGTAGGATCTTGCGGTATTATTGATCCATCTTTTTTTTTTGAGGATGAAAATACGCTACGTAAACATGCTAGAGACATTCCTCATTCCAGAATTAAATAGACGAGGATTACTAAACAATGCCTTACTATTCCAACAAGATGGGGCAACAGCTCATACCGCCAGAAACTCAATGAGTGTTCTGCGAGAAATGTTTAATGGCCGACTCATTTCTCGATTCGGAGATTTGCCTTGGCCTTCGAGGTCCCCCGACTTAACGGCACCCGATTTTTTTCCTGTGGGGATATTTAAAAGCCAAAGTGTTTGCGAGTCGTCCAGGTACAATCGAGGAACTCAAAGTCAAAATTTGTGAAGAAGTTGAAGGAATAGACGAAGGTTTGCTACGCCGTGTAATAAACCACTTTTGATCTAATATTGAAAAATGTGTTGAAGTTGGTGGAGGTGATTTAGAAGACGTGATTTTTAAAAGTTAGAATTAAATTAGCCAAATATTTATAAGTTATCATAAATCCCAAAGAGTTAGCTGTAATTTAGTATAATAAATAGTTTGTTTTGTTAACTAAAAAAATTTTAATGCAAATATTAAAATGGGTAGCCTATTATGGGGAACCCTGTATAAATTTTAATAATTTCAAAATTCGGGAAAATCAAAATAATGAATGAATCGAATGTGTCTATTTTATTGGTCTAAAACCATCTTCGCCTTATTGCCTTTCTAATGAAACCTTTTTGAGCACATCGGTTGGATGGTTTCAAAGTCTATAACGTACATAGGTAGAAACAATTTTTGTGTTTTATAAATATAGATTAATGTTTGTAGTTAACTAAATAAACAAGAATTTCGAAAGAACAGAAATGGTTGACATGGTCTTTGTTATGGGATATGCTGATCAAAATTGTGTGCTAACCCAAAGGATGTTTGCGCGAAAATATCCCGATAGGAGTCAGCCCTCGCTTAAAAGTTTAGAAAAATAAAGAAAGGTTCATTAGAACAGGCCATGTGAATTATGAAAAATGTGAAAGGGTTAAGAGGACAAGCGACGCAGACCATCGAATGTTTTGTTGTCTGTTATTTCGGATCCTTCTACCAGTTCGGCTACAATATCCTATGAAACCGATATTCGCCGATCTACCGTTCGTAAAATTTTAAAGAGGAACAATTATCATGGCTGCAGTATATCCTTCCATCAAGAACTGTTAGGTCCTGATTTGGAGATCAGGAGAACATTTTGCCAATGGGGGTTGGAAATGGAAAGAATAATACCTAACTTTTTCCAAAATGTATTATTCTCCGACGAGTCAACTTTCACTCAGAGTGGTAGCCCAAACCGTCATAATCTAGTCTTATTATGCAACGGAAAACTCAAAAATAGAAAGATTAGTTAAGGCGGAGGTAGCACGTAAATTTAGCCTATTTAGTTACACACAAAATTTTTGAAATACTTTTCTTTGTTCAGAATAGTCCGATTTTCATGGGACTTTCACTACTGTACATGCAATAACTCTACTTAGGTAATGACAAAATTTGAAGTTTGCGAATTAAGTAGCACAATTGAAAAATAACATTTTCTTCTAAGGAAATTCCAACAAACACGAAAAAGTGTAAATTGTCAAGGCCCTATGAAAGCTATTAGAACCAAATTTTCACAACTCCTAGAATTATAAATGTTCAATCGGATAAATGTTATAGCATTATAAATAAATGATCTGATTTTAAATAAAGTACATTGAAAAAATAAGCAAAATTGATTTTTCAAGTGGAAGTAATGTTGCTTTTGTCACTTGCTACAAAAGGTTTACTACTCTAGTAATCCTTCTTTAGAAATATCCAGGTAGTTTGTAAATAATAAGTGTCATCTTCAGAAGTTAAGAAAAATAAATAGGTATACACTCATTAAAATATTACAATGTTCAATTTAACAGAACATTAGTGTTATAGTGCGACGTCAATGTCTTGAATGTATAATACTTATCATAGATGTGACTTTTACATACATACATGTGTATTTTTTACAAATTTTGAAGATGACACTATTATTTAATATGTCGAAACTAATTTTACTATTAAAGAATTAGGTGAAGACTTTAATTAATTAACTTTATTAACCGATTTCAGGCTTTTAAAACATCGATTTACATTCATAAAAGTGCACTGGTAGTTACAGTTATAACAAAATTATGTATTATGAAAATACGGAATGAATTTTCAATGGTGTAATAATAGCTATTACAAAAAGTATGTATGGAAGGTGTGAGTAAATGAGCAAGCATTATATACAATAGTAGTACCCCGACACTTGTCGCCGCCATCTTGGATTTTGACGTCACAAGCCCGCCCACGTGGGGGACCGGTTTTTCCACCCTTATTTTTACTCGCTTACGTGTGAGACCGGATTTTCAACCCTTATTTTTATATACCCTCGTGTGAGAGCGCATTTTCCACCCTTATTTTTGCACATCCACGTGTGAGACCGGATTTTCCACCCTTATTTTTTATATATCCTCGTGTGAGACCGCATTTTTACCCCTATTTTTTTACATATCCACGTGTGAGACCGGATTTTCCACCCTTATTTTTACACATCCACGTGTTAGACCGTATTTTCCACCCTTATTTTTATATACCCTCGTGTAGGACGTGTATTTCCATCCCTATTTTTTACACATCCACGTGTGAGACCGTATTTTCAACCCTCTGTATCCCTAATTAAGATCTTTTTGTAGCTGCTAACGTGAGAGCTGTATTTTAGGGTTAGCGTTGAGCTGAGGGCTTAGGGTGGTGGTTGAACTGGGGTATGGCTTGGCTTAGGGCGGGGGCTGGAGCTTAGGGGTGGTCTAATTATAAGTCTTAGAGTTTGGTCTTGGTGGTGGAGCTAGGGTTGGAGTCAGGCCTTGGTGGTGGAGCTAGGGTTGGAGCTTGGGGCTGTATGTAGAGGTGAGGATAAGTCTTAGGGTTATTTCTGATGGTATTAAGGTCCTTCTAGTTGTAACCCTGGAGGTTAGGCAGACACATACGCATACAATAATTACATAATTAATAAGATATTATTATTTAGTCTATTGCTTTTAAAAGGGTTAAATGCTATTGGAGAAAACGTTTCTAATAAGGAGATGAGATAGCATCTGTGTTAAGGATTGATCTTGCGTGGGGGAAATTTGAATGACAGTAAAAATTTAATTATGAACACTTATTTTTATTATCATAATTAAAAAACCCTCAGTGAGCTATAGAAAAATTACTGCCATTCGGGTGTAATGAAACAAAAAAACATTTTATTAAGTTAATTACATAACAGTTTGTCTTTTCTTAAACGATTATTAAAAACATAGTTTTACCTGCATTGAAAATAATATCCATACGTCCGTTAAAAATGTTGTACGCCTTAATATTTTTAAAGAAACTTAATGCTTGTGTTTTATAACTGTAATTAAAATCTGTAAATAAATAAAAGGGTTAATACCACACTTACCATATCTGTACTTAAAGAACGTTTTCGAGGCACTGATTTATGCGTGATGGTCACCGCTTTTGTGTTATCTGTCAACTAAAACTTTCTAGTTGTGTAAAAGCCAGCTATAATTAGAGTGTAAAATATACAACCTCATTGTCTTTATTGCACCTACTGGAAATCGTATTAACTTTTCTTAAAATAAAATTGTTTTGAAAATATTCGTATACGGATACACAAATTGTTTTATAAAACCATATTAAGTGTTTGGAATGTTTAAAATTCCATAACATTTTGTAGTAAGAAATTACTGTTCACGTTTACTTTTAACTAATTACCGTGTAATTATATAACTTTTGTTTAATTTAATAGTCTAAAACCAATATAAGCGTACGTACGGGCGTGCGAACGCTCATACGTGTGAGCTTGCGTACGTGCGAGCGTGCGTACGTTCGTGCGTACGTGCGAGCGTGCGGGCGTACGAGAGCGTTCGCACGTGCGTGCGTACGTGAGAGCTTGCGTACGTGCGAGCGTGCGTACGTTCGTGCGTACGTGCGAGCGTGCGGGCGTACGTACGAGCGTTCGCACGTGCGTGCGTACGTGAGAGCGTACGTGCGAGCTTGTGTGCGTGCGAGCGTGCGTACGTTCGTGCGTACGTGCGAGCGTGCGGGCGTACGTACGAGCGTTCGCACGTGCGTGCGTACGTGAGAGCTTGCGTACGTGCGAGCGTGCGTACGTTCGTGCGTACGTGCGAGCGTGCGGGCGTACGTACGAGCGTTCGCACGTGCGTGCGTACGTGAGAGCGTACGTGCGAGCTTGTGTGCGTGCGTGCGTGCGTGTTTTTTCGTTTGATCCTCGTGCTAAAGCAGTGCTAGTCGATTGTATGTAGTTGTAGGCCCTATTGTGTTGACTAAGAGCTATAATTGGAAGCGTTGCTTGCTATACCTGGCCGTGGAGTTATGTTTAATCAGCTTTTTTTTTTGACAGATGTATTTATTTATGATAAGATCAGGCTTGCATGTAAAGTAATATAGAGGTGAAACTAACTAGCTAATGTGTTTTGCTGCTACACGTATCACAGTATTGAAGATTCTGTTTATGTATTAGAAAAACGTATTACAGCTTCGAAACAGAGTGCAGATAAAAATTGAAGAAAGTGAATACGGTACAACTTCGGCGAGCAGACTTAAAGGTTTTAAGTGTGTACAGCATTCCCAGAGCAGCGTTGAAACCATTTAATTTAGAGCTAACCTCGTGTCCATGTAATAATGTCTGATAAACTATTAGGGTTATTAGCTTGCTTTATAGGTTACAATATAATCGTTCAAGGTGAAGACGATGAGATGGTAGTATCTCAAAATTTCGATGATGGTGATGCTCTCTATGAAATTTCAAGATAAAATAGATTACGTCACTCTACCACGCCACTCAATGTGGGATAACCACGTTTTTGTAAAACGTCTTATGTAATAGCATTGTCTGCCCCTTACAGATAAATTCTTTGTGTTTAAAACTGTTTCCTTGTCTGGATGTAGATTTATAAACCTTCATGTTAATTATACTAGTACTTTTTGAAATATCATTCGTATATAAGAATAATACAAGGTTTGCTTCAAACGATCTTCATCGTATACTTTAACAGTAAACCTTTTTCAGATAGTTGATCACCCTATTAAAATGGAGCATTAATAGTTTATAGAAGTACGAGTGTAAATAAAAAAATACGCTACATAGCGATTGTGTTATAAACTAGTTAGTGGAGGTCGTTATTAATTCGTGTATAAGTTGAATTTATGTAAGTAGAAGGTTACAACAAATAATACAGGTCCACTTACACATTTTATATATATATTGAAAACAATTACTTGAAATAAAACGGCGTATCAACTCTAATAATATTTTTTAGAAATTATATTAACCATTTATATTGGTTTTTAGACTATTAAATTAAACAAAAGTTATATAATTACACGGTAATTAGTTAAAAGTAAACGTGAACAGTAATTTCTTACTACAAAATGTTATGGAATTTTAAACATTCCAAACACTTAATATGGTTTTTATAAAACAATTTGTGTATCCGTATACGAATATTTTCAAAACAATTTTATTTTAAGAGAAAAGTTAATACGATTTCCAGTAGGTGCAATAAAGACAATGAGGTTGTATATTTTACACTCTAATTATAGCTGGCTTTTACACAACTAGAAAGTTTTTAGTTGACAGATAACACAAAAGCGGTGACCATCACGCATAAATCAGTGCCTCGAAAACGTTCTTTAAGTACAGATATGGTAAGTGTGGTATTAACCCTTTTATTTATTTACAGATTTTTAATTACAGTTATAAAACACAAGCATTAAGTTTCTTTAAAAAATATTAAGGCGTACAACATTTTTTAACGGACGTATGGATATTATTTTCAATGCAGGTAAAACTATTTTTTTAATAATCGTTTAAGAAAAGACAAACTGTTATGTAATTAACTTAATAAAAATGTTTTTTTTTTGTTTCATTACACCCGAATGGCAGTAATTTTTCTATAGCTCACTGAGGGTTTTTAATTATGATAATAAAATAAGTGTTCTATAATTAAATTTTACTGTCATTCAAATTTCCCCACGCAAGATCAATCCTTAACACAGATGCTATCTCATCTCCTTATTAGAAACGTTTTCTCCAATAGCATTTAACCCTTTTAAAAGCAATAGACTAAATAATAATATCTGATTAATTATGTAATTATTGTATGCGTATGTGTCTGCCTAACCTCCAGGGTTACAACTAGAAGGACCTTAATACCATCAGAAATAACCCTAAGACTTATCCTCACCTCTACATACAGCCCCAAGCTCCAACCCTAGCTCCACCACCAAGGCCTGACTCCAACCCTAGCTCCACCACCAAGACCAAACTCTAAGACTTATCCTTAGACCACCCCTAAGCTCCAGCCCCCGCCCTAAGCCAATCCATACCCCAGTTCAACCACCACCCTAAGCCCTCAGCTCAACGCTAACCCTAAAATACAGCTCTCACGTTAGCAGCTACAAAAAGATCTTAATTAGGGATACAGAGGGTTGAAAATACGGTCTCACACGTAGATGTGTAAAAAATAGGGATGGAAATACACGTCCTACACGAGGGTATATAAAAATAAGGGTGGAAAATACGGTCTCACACGTGGATGTGTAAAAATAAGGGTGGAAAATCCGGTCTCACACGTGGATATGTAAAAAAATAGGGGTAAAAATGCGGTCTCACACGAGGATATATAAAAAATAAGGGTGGAAAATCCGGTCTCACACGTGGATGTGCAAAAATAAGGGTGGAAAATGCGCTCTCACACGAGGGTATATAAAAATAAGGGTTGAAAATCCGGTCTCACACGTAAGCGAGTAAAAATAAGGGTGGAAAAACCGGTCCCCCACGTGGGCGGGCTTGTGACGTCAAAATCCAAGATGGCGGCGACAAGTGTCGGGGTACTACTTACAATATTTATTGCTTACGAACGGTCAGAAACATTTAACCCTCTTGAATACGCGGATCTGCCAATTCAGGCAATGCGTATTTATCCCAAAACTGTTTGAGTTTTGGAAGAATTGAATTGTTCCAAAATTCTGCGTCCTTTCGTATACACACATATTCTAAATCTACATCAGTAAATAATACTAAATAACAAATTCTTATCACAAATATTTAATTGTCCCTGTATTTGAAAATAGTAATTATGTTTTTTTTTAATATCTATTGCGTTGGCTGAGTTGAGAGTGACACACAAATTATTCTCCTCGCGTAAAGCAGCACGAATTTTTTATCCCTTATAGAGTATAAGCACTTCACCTCAACTAAAAATTTATTTTGTATAATGCCATCAGGGCTAGCTCCCAAAAAACAATAATCTTTGCAAATGAAAAAACCACAACTTTCGACCTTTGCACCTAATTCCATTTCAAATCGTTTTATGGCAATTTATTCGTTCTCTATCCCGTATGAAATTGCTTTAGAATTTATAGGGGTTGAATAAAATATTTGTTTAATAATTGAGGTGCGATTGGTTTTTTCTCGCAGATGGCAAATCCTTCCAAAAACGGAAGCTGTTATTCTGTTTCGACGAGATTCATACCAACGCAAATTCGCCCTTTGGCCCCGGGTACTCTCTTCTGTATCGCATACATTATCTTTACCCAGTTTTACCAATATCACGTTTTTGGCCATTTCCAAAGCTTCAACGTCGAGATCAGGAGCTGACAGTTCACTTGCTAAGTTTCCATAATCATGTGATTCGTCTGTAGTTACATGGCGACGATTCCTTTTATGTGGCGATTTTTTAATTTTGCTGCGTCGTTCACAAAATTTGTTTAAAAAATATTTTTCTTTGTTATTACCATAAAGTTTTTTATGAAATCCTGAAGACCCTACATTATAACACAGTGCAGCTCCTGTACATCTGGTAATATACATATTTTTCATTACCAAGTTGGTTCGTTTGCCACCGGTAAATTTGGATACTATTGACATATATCGTTCGGCTGGATTTGTAGTGACTTTGTGAAGTAATCGATCTGCTTTTCGTATTACATTATCTCTCGCCTTTTCCATTTCTAAAAATAGAGGTGAGTGTTCTAATAATTTTATATCATTGCCCATCACAATTGTAAAGGAATCTTTTAGCTGCATCTTCATATTGAGCAGATCTGATGATGTAGCAATTACCTTCCTTGTGCAAGATGATATTTTCCCAACATGCTTCTTTAAAAGATTCCTGCTTTCTACTTGAAATTCGCGGTTCTTTATTAGACGATGAAGTGCTGCAGTATATGCTCGGACGCAATGGTTAGCACATTCTAGTTTTATTACACTACGCCCATAACACACTTTTTCTTGTATTCTGGCGTAAACACTAGAATCTCCATCGCCAACTACATACTTATAGCGAATTCCGTACATTTTCATGCTCTGATTAAAACCCTCCACAATAACTGCTTGCTCCATGCTCGCTGATGAATCACTAAAGTTTTTAAAGCACGTATGTTCACGGTTGGTAGTAGCACACATGTAACAAAATTTATTTTTAACCCCAATGTATAATATTTTTTGGGTTTTTTGACCAATAATACATGCTACCCCAGATAAAGATAAGTAACTATGTCCATATGACCTTTTGGCCCATCCCCCGTCGACTACCACGGTGATGTATGGAAAACCATCTTCTACGTTTCCAGCTTCAATAGCTAATTTTTTCTCTTCTTCAGCACTTTGTTGCATATGCTTCGCCAATAATTGTTGCCATTTGTCGTGTAGTCCAATTTCCAGTTTTTTGTATGTTTTTTTTGTCATTACGGGAACATTGAGAACGGACAACAGTTCTTCAGACTGAGAGTACCCCAAGCCAATTGCTGATCCACCCCATACAAATTTTTCATTTACATCGTCACCGTTGTGGGTTTTTATTTTTATTTCATCTGTACATGTATGGCAGAAATACGTAAAATACGACAATAAACCATTGCGAATTTCATGTCGAAATTCCATTTTACCCATCATTTTGCGTCATGGATCCCTAGTCGGCGTGATTGCTCTACGAAATAACCTATTTCAACTAGTCGATTGCCGTGAAGAGTAGAGGGCAAAACTGTACTTCTTTCTACATGAAGATCCGGTAACTCCTCCGTTGGGAGACTGTAATCACATACAAAGAATAATCAACTTCAAAATATGTAAAACCTAATAGGTATAATAATGATTGTATAAAGCACTACAAAACGAGAGTTAGTGAATATTAAATATCCAGAGTCAAGATTTCAATTTCTAATTAATTTGTAGGTACTGATTCAAAAACTTACTTATTGAAGTATTCCACGTGGGTGTTTTCAGGTACATTATCGGTGGCGGTTTCAATTATATCTAGCACTTTTTGACGTTTCCAAAACGACTTTCGCGCCTTCGCAGCCAAATTCCGCTTTTTTACACTACTAACACTTCGCGGCATTGAAAATACGCACTTATAGGCAGAAATGTATAAAAGTATGTACGCCAAAGTCACACAACTACATACAAAAGTAGCACAACAAATCAAAGTTACACAACTACATATAAAATATCACAAGAAATGTAAATCATACAAGTACATATGAAAGTAACACAAGTCAAAGTCACACAATTACATATAAAATATCACAACAAATCAAAGTCGCACAACTACATATAAAAGTAACACAAAAAAATGAAAGTTACTCAACTACATATAAAAGTAACACAACAAATCAAAATCACACAACTACATATAAAATAACACAACGAATCTATCAGAAGAGACGCGATATAACATTACCTGACAGAGGAGCATGTTAGCAATAACCACTATAGTGAAAATCAAATTCCATAAGTAGAACTGGATTTACCAGTATAGTAGACAATGGGTACTAATTTCCTATACATAAATAGTAAGACCGACAAAATCTCACGAAAATATTCCTTTATTTTGTTTATTTTGCGAAGTCGGTAGTAGTAATTTAGAAGTTAGAATGGTAAATAGCAACTTGATCTAGCTAATCAAAGTTTTATTTTTTTTTATGATAAATACTAACTCGTTCTTGCTTATATTAATAAAAACATTATAACTTAGAAACAGTTCATGCAGAAAGGTTGAATATAATGTTTTACAGTGATTATGAAGACAAAGCAAGTATTATCCGCAGGGGTCCCATTCATAAATCTGTTAAATTACTACCTGGCCCTCGCTTTTTTAAAATAAAATTTAGTTTCCATCTATTGGATTTGTTCAGAAATTTTAGAACCTATCTCCGCCTTAATTCGCAGCGATAGTCGACTGCTAATGTTTGGGGTGGTATTATGTGTGATTTTATAGTTGGGTCACATTTCTTGAACGAACATTTGAATGGTGCTGAATATTTGCATTTTTTGCAAAATTGATTTGCCCCAATGTTTGCAAAACATACCTGTTGTTTTAAGGCAAAATATGTGGCTACAGCATGACGGTGCTCTTGCGCACTTTGCGTTAAATGTCAAAGATTACTTAAATCGAGAGTTTGAAGGTAGATGGATAGGCCGTGGCGGTCCCGTTTATTGACCGCTTAGATCACCAGATTTTTTTCTATGGGGGGTCATATCAAAAACGTTGTATATCAAACTTCTCAAACTACTGCAGAAGATATGAGACAACGCCTAATTCATGCGCTTAGCAATAGCGTGATCATTGAGGTGTTACGAGAAGTAAATAGATCTTTTCTGGCAAGGCTGCAATTGTGTTATGATCGATATGGGGGACAGTTTGAGAATCTGTTCTGAATTTTCTGCAGTTTAATGCATTTTTGGATTGTCAACATGTAGCCGGTTGACTTATCAAAATAAAAATTAAATAATTTGTTTAGTTTTGCGGAATAATTCGGAAACGGTAAATTACCTTACATAAATTGACCTTAAAATTTGACGATAAATCCGAAAACAATAATGAACAACTATAAAAATTGTGTAAGAGATATTTAAAAAATATATCTTTGGATCGAAAAAAAAAAGAAATAACGAACGTACAATAAAATACGTGTCCCTTAGAAACAACTATGACATTTATGATATTTTCGGAAAAAACGCAGGCATCATCAGGAATAAACCAACTTTTTTTTGTTTCCTTGTCAACATGTGGTCGGTTGACTTGATCAAAGTAAAAACTAAATAATGTTTTTAATTTTACCAAATAATACGGAAATTTGACGATAAATCCGAAAACGGTATTCCGTTTGAAATAAACATTGTTAAGGTTTGAAACCATGCAACCTCGGATGATTATTTCAGGGGGTTGAGGACTTTTTTAAAATTAAAATATGGCAAAACATAACTTATTAGGTTTTCCTAGAGTCCCAGAATACCGATTCCAAAATTCGTAGTCAGGATACAGCAGCGATTTGTGTGGAACCCTGCAGCTGTCAATATTTTTATATTTTTCCAAATAATTCGAAAACGACATTTTTAACATAAAACATCTTACATAAATTGACATTAAAATTTGACGATGAATGAATGAATGTGGCAAAAAAATGGGGGTTATATTAAAAAAAAAAAACATAATTTGTGACTACCGCACTTTTATGACATGCCCCGTATATTGGAAAATAATTTTAAAATAGGCACCTCTTAAACACCAAAAACTTTGATAGGAAACATTTTCTTCTAAAACTCATTTACTGACATCCCACTTTGACGTACTGAGCAACCATATATATATATATATATATATATATATATATATAGTCCAATTTTGTTTATTTCAAAATTTTTGAGAGGGGTCTCTTATCTCAAATATTCCACCAGTCCAAAATCCGAACACGAATTCGTAATCAGCATGAAAGTTTACATCTCGGTCATATCTCATACGTCCCATAAAATACCGAATTGTAAAAACGGACATGAACCTAAATTGGTTTTAAAGCCAGCTTGTTTGAGTTCTACTTCAAAAATTGTAATTTTCCAGGTATATTTAACAAACATTTATAATTAGCCGAATTTAAAATAAAAAACTTGATATCTACTTCCGATATAAACGGAACTGCTGCTACTTCCAAGATGGCTGAAAGAGCCAAATATGTCAATGTCTTCAAAATAATTCACGAGATACCGATAGTTTAAATTCACAGTGACACTGTACCTAACACGCATTAATAGGTGTTACTGGACGGATCCATACTAGGTGCCGTAAATGCTTATTACAGCATAATCCTAATACCATTTTGTTACCATACAATAGCTCAAAAATCGGTAAAGAGCTTCACTGTAGTCAAATATTTATCCAGATAGCTACTTACTTTAGGTATTGGGAAGCCCTAACAAAAATTGGAGGGGATTAATAGAAGATCTCCGAGTTTTGAGTCACCGCGTATACAAACCGCAAGTGAATAAATAACGATAAGTAACGATACTATATCATATTCTGAAACAAACTGGCCAACATAATTTTTTTCTACAAAGTGTATTGTTCTACAACAGGGCGTCGGTTTTAAGTACAATTTTAACACAAAACAATCCATACCCTTTAAAATACCCTGTATAACTTATTCAAACCCTGTATTAAAAGAATCAAAAAGATGTGGACTTTCCGAATTTAAAATAATATGCAGGTGTTCAAATTTTAAAAAACCTAAGTTTGATTCGTACCTGAGTTACGAAGCAACCCATATAATTTAAAATAACTTTAAATTGTGCACCGTTACTCCCTCTACTACTTTTGTTTTAAAATTTTTTAATATAAAAACAAAGGGGTTATCGAGCTTTGAATCTTGGTGGTACGCCCTGTATGTAGGGACGTGTCAATGTTTTCTTCGTAAGCGAAACTGAAAAATTCTTGTAATTTTGATATAGGTATATATGGGGTTAAAACTTCATATATAATAAAGACGGTCTGCGCATGCGTGTACCCAATTATTAATATAGGCGCTAATTTACTGTGGAATCATGAGTTCTAACTCAGAAAGCCGGAAGTTGATATGTTGTTTTCAACAAGAAATACACTGTGTCCACAGATTGAGTTCATCATAGGTGTAAATGACCAAAAATTTTGGAATTTCAAAACGTTTTTTTCAGATTCAGCCTTGCTGCATTGGATATGAATTTTCATCATATTTTTATAATTCAAAGCCGCCTTGGTGGTGGAACAAAAACGATTTTCATTGCAGGTAAAGTATCTTTTTTCTGTATCATAGAGCAAAATTTTATTAAGAAAAGGTGTTGAGAATCGAAAAATAATAATAACTGCAAAATTTGAAAATAATCGGCACAATTTTATGAAACCTTTATTTTTATTTGCATATATTTTAAACAATACATTGTCATTATTGTTTACAAACAATACTTATTGTCACTTTATAGTCAATTTTCAATAATACATATTTCAAAGTGTCATCCTGTTACAATGATAACTCTTCAAGAATTAATTTATCTTGTAAAGTGCTATGGTATTGGGGATGTTCGTACTGGTATGCAATATCCAGATGTATACATTACGGTTAATGGAATAAAAAAATTAATAAAGAAATTCGATGAGACGGGAACTGTTGAAGACAAAAAGAAAGCGAACAACGCATAACGCGAAGACGACGATGCAGCTACTATTCGAAAATCCCAGGCTGAGTTTACAAAGAAGAACATTGGAGGTTGGTTGTAGCAAAAGCCAAGAGTATATTCAAAGATAACTAAATTATTCCCTTTAAACCAAAATTTATTCATACCTTAAAAGCTTGTGATTATGACATTAGGCTTGATTTTTGTGCAAACATTGGTGAAAAAATTATGGATGGCCGTTTTTTTTTACTATAATACGAGGGGAGATTTTTAAGTTATCTACCTAACTATGAAGGAAAACAGATATATGAAAACAAAAACTTTATTTTTCTACATAACTTTCTCCTACACATTTAGTCCAACGTGTCTTCAGTTGTTCCATACCTTCAGAAAAAAATGAATCGTTTACCCCGTAAATGTTTATTGTACGCCCTCTTTCCATGTATTCCACTAACAAAACACCCTCAGAATTCCAGAAAACAGTTGCCATCAACTTTTTTCCCGAAAATCGTATCTTTGCTTTCTTCGACGGTGGGGAGCCGTTGTCAACCCACTGCATCGATTCCTGTTTGCTAGAGGGGGTCCCAGTGATAGGCCCACGTTTCGTCACCACTAACAATTTTAGTCAAAAAGTCGCGGTCTTGCGCCAAAGCCGCCAAATTGTCTTGGTAAATTTTGTTCCCTGCATTGTTTTTGCTCTGGTGTGAGCAACTTTGGAATCCAGCCTGCAGACACTTTTGTCATCCCTGAGTCCTCATGCAAAATGTTTAATGCTGTTTCCCATATGTTGAGTTCTTTGGCAACCACAGAAACCTTTGTTCGGTGGTCTTGCAGCACCAATTGCTCAATCTTGCGAACAATTTCCTCCGTTCTCGCCTCCACTGGTCGTCCAGTTCTTGGATCGTCTTCAATTGAATCCCTCCCCCAACGAAACTGTTTTGACCAAAATTTAACTTGGTAATATGATGGCCCATCATTTCCATACACTGCAGTCATCCTCTCGAAAATGATTTTAGGGCCATTTCCTTCCTTTGTCAAAAACATTACACTTCGATACTCCAGCTTCATTTCGCTCATGTTACTGCACTAATTGCCGTGGCAAATTTGTACTACTTTACTGATTGACTTGCTATTTTGACGTCACTTTGAATATCTAACGCATACGCAATATTGTTTTCGGTCGCCTAGCAATCCGTTTTCATAGCTAGGTAGATAATTTAAAAATCTCCCCTCGTATTTTATTTTCCGATGAAGCAACGTTTACGACAAATGCAGTTGTTTCATCCCAAAACTGTCAATATTGGGCAGGTGAAAATCCTCATTTCAGGATTCAATTTTTTGAAAAAGTAAATGTTTGGTGTGTTGTTTTACCAGACAGAATAATTGGACCGTATTTCCTGGATGACTCATTAAATCAGGAAGTATAGTTGGATTTGCTAGACAACTTTTTATTACTAGAATTAGAGAACGTTCCCTTGCAGCAAACGCGTAAAATTATATATTTTCAGCATGATGGGTTTTTCTCACATTCGACTTTACTAATAAGAGGATGGCTGGAAATATTTTCCGGAATGATGAATAGGACGATATAGACCCATATTCTTTCCGCCCCGTTCTCCCACTTAACAATTTTGGATTTTTTTCTATGGGGCTACCTACAACAGAATGTGTACCAAACAGATATGAACCACAATATTAGATATCTTAAACAAGCAATAATTAATTCCATAAATGAAATGCTAAGAAATGTATACAAAGAATTTCGAGTTAGAGTGGAGAGATGTTTTGAAGTTGCTGGGGGCTACATTGAATAGTTGTTCTTGTTACTATTTAATGTACGTGTTCTTTTCTTTTTAAATTATTTTTGTTATTGATTACAAATAGACGTTACTGTTACATGACAAATATGGAAATCTCATTGATTAGATAATTACAATAAATAAACTATATGAATAAGAAGAAGAACAAAAATCCACTACTAACTTTCACTATAATGGCAATCAGTAATATTTGTAAACAAATGACATTGTATTGTTTGAAATGTTGTATGCATAGATTCCTAGATCTAATCGATGATAGTTGTCTTAATAAATAAATATAACAGATTCATGAAATTGTGCCGATTATTTTCAAATTTTGAAGTTATTATTATTTTTCGGTTCTGAACAGCTTTTCTGAATAAAATTTTGCTTTATGATGCACAAAAAAGGTACTTTACAAAGAAAATGGTTTTGCTCCACCACCAAGGCGGCTTTGAATTAAAAAAATTAAAATATGATGAAATTCATTTCCAATGAAACAAAGCTGAATCTGAAAAAAATCGTTTTGAAATTCCAAAATCTTTGGTCATTTACACCTATAATGAACTCAATCCGTGGAAACACTGTATATAACAACTTCATATCAATTCATATCAATACCTTAACAAGTAAAAATGTCAGTCTGCACATGTGTGAATCATGCATAACACTACTTTTTCATATGGGTACTACTTTAAGATCTTACAAAATCAAATAAGATGAAACACTACAAATCGTCATTGAGATTATAATAATTTGTAATCTGATTGTTCTAATTTAATTTTCATAAAGGACTTTTATGAATATTTTTTTAAAGGTGCCCTACTCAAGGTTAAGTTAAGATTAGGAACATTATGATAATTATTTTACACTTGAACATATTTGACTTTATGTAACAATTTTCTTATTTTCAGTGGTCTGGGTTACATAGTCGGTTCAGAAACAGCAAAAGCGTTTGGATTCTGGCAAGCGGGTCTTCGAGTAACCCCAATTTTAGGAGCAATAGCAGTATTACTTATAATATTTGTATTAAGAGATCCCGAAAGAGGTCAAAGCGAAGGTGCTCACTTAAGAACGACCAGTTGGTTTGAAGATGTCAAAGACATTTTACAAAAGTAGGTACTAATATTTTGTAAAAACACATTAATTATACAAATTTATTTTCTAGCCCCAGTTTTGTACTATCAACTCTTGGTTTCACATGCGTAGCATTTATAGCCGGTGCATTAGCATGGTGGGGTCCGAAATTTATATTTCTAGGTATAAAATTACAACCAGGAAGTGAAGATATACAGCTGAGTGAGTGAGTATAAATTTTTTGTGAAAGAGGAAAAATTTGGATAGTTATGACAATGGTGGCTTTCCACAGTGTTTCTTATAAATTTGGAATCATAGCGATGATATCTGGATTGCTAGGAGTTCCAGGTGGCAGTTTTTTGGCTCAAGTTTTAAGAAAAAGATATTCAAATACAGATCCCATTATTTGTGGATGTGCGCTGCTGCTATCAGCACCATTTGTATTTTTTACATGTTTAGTAGCAAAAACTAGCACATTTTTATGCTATTCTTTCGTCTTCTTTGCTGAAATCAGTCTTAATCTCACATGGTCAATTGTCGCCGATATTTTATTGGTAAGAATATTAGTAATGACCATGTGAGATATGTAACATTATTAAAGTAGCAACCATTGTCTATTTGCATTTTAAATGTATACATATCTCACATTATGTTAATGTTGTTTCAGTTTATCATTTCCGTTCGGTGGAATTACGATGTTGGCTGGCATATTTGGTCTCACTATAGGTTGTTTTTTAAGTCAATGGCTAAAAAAACGTTACCCAAGAGTAGATCCAATTATATGTGGTGCGGGTTTATTGTGCTCCGCTCCTTTTCTATTAGGCTGTGCGTTGACGGCCCCAAAAAACACATATGCTTGTTTTGTCCTACTATTTGTAGGACAAGTAGCATTGAATTTGAATTGGGCAATTGTCGGTGATATTCTACTGGTAAGAATTAAAAAAAACATTCTAACGTGTACACATGCACATACACATATTTGGCTTTTCATTCCTTTTTATTTTTACGAGCTTATTTTTTTGAACATTTTAAAATACTACAGATTGTCATGTTCAAGAGAATAACTCACGTTTGTGTCAAATTGTTTTAAATTTTGGTTATGGGTTGCTTGAACTATATCACATAATTGCTTTTTAGTTGGGTGTCAGGTATCTCTCTAGCTGTCTATAATAGATTTCTCTTTGTATTGATTTATATAGATCACATAATGAAATTGGATTACTTACAATCCGATCTTTGAAAGGGTTTTTAATTTTGTGTAACGTTATGATCCATTTATGAATCAAATTACATTATTTGTTGAGTGTGTTTATTTTGTTTTTACAGTTCGTGAGTTATGATTAAACTGAAACAACATTTAGGAAAACCCGTATATACAGTATGGGTTTATTTAATATACACGTTTGCACGTCTTTTGTTTTGTGTTGTGCTTGTAGAATTTTATTGTAGTGCTTGGTGGTTAAATATACTGCATTTAGATCAAGTATGTTATTATGTGCCAAATTTTGTAATTATTATGAGAACAGCATGTCTGTACTTGACCTAAATTAATGTAATTAAAATGTTTAATGTTATCCTATTTGTAACGTTTATATTGGCAAATATTAATTGAACTTTTTAGTATGTGGTGGTCCCTACACGAAGATCGACAGCAGAAGGCTTCCAGTTGCTCGTTTCTCATGCATTAGGTGATGCTGGCAGCCCATATTTTATAGGAATGGTAATAACGAAAAATTGTCAGTAATATTTCAATAAATTTGTGTAGATTTCAGATGCTTTAAAGTTGCTCTTAACTTCAAACTTACAATCATCGTTATCTATCGTGACAAATGGCACATCAGTTGCTGCTTTACAAGATATACCATCAAAAGAATCAGATATAATCAACTTTAAAGCTTTACAATATGCTTTATTTACAACCTGTTTCATTGAAGTTTTAGGTGGTGTTTTTTTCCTAGTCACTGCCTTATATATAGTCAAAGACAGATTAAAAGTAGACCGTGCTATTAAAGGTAAACCATATTGTACTTTTATTAAGTAATTGTAAAATTTTGATCTTGGTAGAAGTAGCTGTTTCTCCTCCTGTTTCCCCTAGTGGTACTAGTTCAGATGTTCTTAAGCAGTGTTAAGTAAATATCGGTAATGTTATTTAATTGGTGAAGGGATTTTTTGCTTCCTCACTTTACAATTACATTAGCTTTTTTATCAATTAGTACTTCACAAATTAGCTCTAGCAATTTCACGATTTTGTCATAAATTTAACTTTGGTCTTTTTTTTTAGATACACTAGATGGTGAACATTCTCCAAGACTGGTGGTGGTTAATGAGACTGAAAGAACTTTAATGTCTTGATTGTTTCTGTATTAGTGTAAAAGTGTGTTATATGTATAAAAAAAAAGTGAGCGATAATGCTAATTTATGATAGTACAAATTTGTTTAGAGGTTTGTATAACTACTGTAGCTGCTTAAAGTTCGACACTCGACTTATAAAGATTGGAAATTAAATTTTCAAATAGCGATAATTGTATGGCATATCAAAATCGGTGCTTTTCTATTTCTGAATCAATCTAAACCTATGTATAAAATGACAAGTCTGTAATATGAAAAGTTCGTGTTTGTTGTGGTAGTGTTTAATAAAGTTAAATTTTATTGAGGCAATATTTACTACTTATCTATCAATTGTTCTGAAGACTTTTATTGTAATTTATATATATACGTTTTATATATTTTTTTTTATATTTGCCAATTTGTAAATATATATTTTGAGAATATGTTTTCGGTATATACCTTCCTTTGCTATTGTTTTACTATATCTTTCATATGCATACTCGTACATTTGCAATTTTTACATTCCCGTATACTATACGAAGTATAGTAAAGGGAAGGTATTGTGATCATGAAAAAATTCGACATCGACATTTTGACCGATTTTCAGATTTTGACCATTTTTAGAATGTTGTCTATGTGTATGTATGCAAACACGATAGCGGTCAGACCGTTTGAGCTGGAAATGAAATGTGGCATACACCTATTATAGTAAAATCACAGATACATATCAACTCTTGGTGCATGTAGGATTACCTGTTAACTTACGCAGTTTTCAAATTTCTCTAAGTAAACTAGTTTTTAAAATAGAGCTATTAAATTGAAACTTCTCACACACATGGAAAATATTAAAAAAAGTAGATATGATAATAGAATGGTATTAAAAAAAAATTATTCTTATATAAATTGAGACTTTTTACAATGGTTTTCGGTTGGGATGCTACAGAATCAATATAAATTGTGAAAAACGTATATATACATAGTTTCGGCTCAAATATTAAACTAAAAATGGACCAATTTAACTTGAAGATGGGTATTAATAGGTGGGCATTGTAACAATTGCTTTTTGCTTACTTGCTTATCATATATGATAGGGCACACTTCAATATGTTATGCTCTCATTTGTATTTAATATGTATAGTGCCACAATGTGAAAATATTAAACCTAAATTATGGCCTTTCTACATCATTCTGAAAATGATTCTAAAACACATGTAACTAAAGCACAGGAATATGCCCTAAAAAACCTTAATTATAGGTGCATAATATGTCATTAAAATACACAAAATATGCAAAAAAGATGCAGTTGAAAAACATAATATGCATATATGCACAAATAAAAATAATTGTGCTTTTCTTCAAACATGCACATTATTATTTCCCTTTCATTAATAAACTTTTTATTTACTGTACTAGTTATAATAAAATAGTAATTACAGAGCCCTACCATAACTTTATCAAAACAATATCAATACATCATACACCAATACATATTAAAATCATACATAGACAAACAGGATTATAGACTATTGATTAAACAAACATTGCCAGTGTAATGCTTAACATAACTATTTCTAATATATCAAAATAGGATAAAATACGGGTTGTAAAAACATTTGAAATAAAATAGATAGCTTTTGCAATTATTCAGTTAATCTGTACTTCTGTTGTTGAAATACGCCACAATACAATATCTTTCTCTATATTGTGTACCTTAAAACTTTGGCTGTGATCAGATAGTATATTTTTATACTCGGAAAAAGACCTTTCCACATCACAAGATGTAATTGGTGCATTTTTAAATTTAGTAATATCTAGACTCAGTTCAATTTCCACATCAGGTGAGCCAGACAAAATATCATTAAGTGCGTTAAGGGTTTCATAACCTTCATTTTCATTCAAAATTTCAATAAGTTTGTTAAACACTTTATGTCCTATATTACCTGGTACACTGTTTAAATGAGTTTGAAATTGTTTACTGAAGCTAACGATTCCAATAAAGGGGTAGATTTTTCTTCTAATTTAGAAATTACTAAAACAATTCTTTGAAATTTTTTAGTTTTATATGGTTTAGTTTTTTTATTTCAGAGACTGCTGAAATACTTTCTTCATCTAACTCATTTACTAGGCTCCAGAATTTTTCAAAATGTTGGTAATAAAAACAAGCAGCTTCCAACCAAGTTCCCCATCTCATAATAATTGGTTGTGGCGGTAAGGGCGTATCCGGTAAACGTTCTTTATATAGCTGAATACGGAGGGGTGCCTTCAAGAATATTTTCTTTCCATTCTTAATCAAAGAATTATCTTCACTGTATTCGTTGCATATAAATTCCGCCACTCTATCAATAGCATGCACTAAGCAAGTACCTTGGAGTAAATTCTGGTAAAATATTTTTAGAGCTGTTGCTGCTTTTTTCATGTAAGTTGCTGCATAGACACCAGGCACTATAGGCAATGGTCGACTAATATATTTTTCTAGAAATGAATGGAATCGAACATTTTCAATCTTTGTCAAAGGAATATTTGCACTTATCAAAACTTCGCATAAATCTGAATTAAAATCAGTTGCTTCTGAAGTACTTGGTATTATTGCATATGATGTCAAGAGTATATGTTTATCATTGAAAAATTTAATTTTATTGTCCTTGTGTATTTGGTTTGCCACATGTTGATTTATGAATATTTAAATACATAATAAACAAGAATCGCAAAAGGTTAGGTCTGGATAGTAAAAAGCTTGAAATATTGAATGGCAAATTACTAAAAATAACCACTCAATTGTAATTCTGTAAGACTTTTGTCCATAATGTAAACAATTCTTTTGCTGCTTAACCCTGTTTTCGGCATTTTGGCAATTAATAATAACAACGTGGAACCAATCAACTACGAAAGGTGCAAACAAACCTGGTTACTACTGAACAGGGACGGCTCCTCCATTAGTGCTGCTGAGCAGTAGAACCACCAGAATAAATTCTCAATGTATGCATTAAATATTAACATTTAGCGTTTACTGATTATTTCATTAAAAATATTAAATTTTGATAATTTCATCGAGTAATGATTGTCGATTTTCTAAAAGTAAACTCCTGAATTAAAATTGTTTATGTTATGAAAGCTTGGACGAAATTTACCTAACAATAAAAATAACAAAACACATGTTTGTTGCATAATTTATATTTGTAGAAGCACAAAGCTGAATACTATCAATGTAAAATTATCACGTAATTATGATGAAATAGAATTAATGTTAACACTATGTATACTTTCATGCCTCTTATGAAAAATGCCACAGCATCATAGATCTCATAATACTACTAATATATGCCACAGCATCATAGATCTCATAATACTACTAATATACACTGTGTCTCTTGAATTTCTGGACATAGGGAATTCCCATGTTAAAATAAACTATTGTAAATATTGGCTCCCCTAATTATTTTACAGTAAAATGTCAAATGTAAAACTTCTTAAGGAAAAAAGGCTGCTTCTTATGTTACAATTGCATTTACATTTGGTTCATCCGTTTTCGAGAAAATTAGGAAAAACTTAAGGGCTTTTTCGTAATCGGTAACGTTAATAAGCCATGTAAGTGTCAGGATAAATACAATAAGGAGCACAAATAAAATAAGTCTGTTATAAACAAGAAAATGATATTCTAAATAAACAAATTAATTATGAAAATTGGAAAATAAATAACAAAAAATCATCATTTCTACTATTTGATCAAGTGAATTGCCAGAGTAATGCCATTCAATAAATTTTACTTTTTTCTTCAATGGTGTAATAATTCATTTTTATAAACAAATTTTTCTTTAAAAAGTAATAATCTGCCCCAAATAAAGTTTTAATGATGAATGAATTGTTTTTGAACAATGAATGATTTACAATGACAATTAATAATTATTGTTAGCATTGTCTGTCTAAAGCAAAGCAACCTTGACCAGTTACGAAAAAGCCCTTAAGTTTTTCCTAAATTTCTTGAAAACGGATGAACCAAATGTAAATGCAATTGTAACATAAGAAGCAGCCTTTTTTCCTTAAGAAGTTTTACATTTGACATTTTACTGTAAAATAATTAGGGGAGCCAATATTTACAATAGTTTATTTTAACATGGGAATTCCCTATGTCCAGAAATTCAAGAGACACAGTGTATAATGTATATGCACAGCATTCATAATTTCCAAGAAAGTCATATCCGCAGCTCATTGCAATAAGATAAATCTGTACACGAAGTAATTTGAGGAAACCCGACGGTGTATGGCAAACGCCGCGATAACGTCGAGTTTAGCTGCATATTCGACTGCTCAGTAGTCACAGTCACTGAAAGTTGGTCAATGGTAATGTACACATCGCAGGCAATTTGATGTAAAAATGGATATATATATATATATATATATATTTTTATTATCGTGTTATTATTATTACTTTAAAGTTTAAACTGGTTGTGGTTCGTGCAGACCACCTGCCTTGAAATTTCAGGAGCTGCCACCACTACTGAAGACCTAACACGAATGAGCCTTTGTAATTGTATGAAATTGCAATTCTCATCAATCGTGAATTGGCGGTGGTGGAAAAATTATAGTAGTATTTTAAATGTAATTAAATTGCAATTGTACTCTATATTTGTGCTGCAGTTGAACTTTATAAAAAAACTTGTATTTGTATGATTCACAAACTCCTTGTGTCGGCATAATCAAGCACAAAGATTATTTACTTAGAAGGGGACCAGGAAATGTTGAATCTGCGATAAACTCTTTTGAATTATACGACCAGTAATAAATTTTAATATTTTGAGCGTTAAATAGAAAAATGCCTCAAAGGTGTTTAGGGTTTCTTATTAGCTACTTTGATGATTTTAACTTTTCTGTTATTTAACATTTGTTGTATCTTACAGTATTTATTCTGAAATCGTGTTTTAAAATCTTTCTCAGAAGTGCTCCATTCCGGAAAAGAGTATGTTTAAATGGCTTGCATTAATTCCGCAAAGGGATTGGTAAACAAACAAATTTTAATATTCGAACTGTATTAATTAAAAATTCGATAAACCACATAATAAAGCATATTTTATGCATATGTATGCTTTAATAAGACTTGTATATTCAAACATGCACTAACGATACGAAATATGGAACAATATGCCCTATGAAAATGGTATCATATTAAAGGATTTTTTAAAACTCATTTACATTAAAAAAAATTATTATTCTGCGTACCATACTTTAAAACATGCAGATGCATATTTCTGCGTGCTCTACATATAACATAACATAACATTCACGCCATTCCCTTACGGGGTAGACAAAACAATCCCTGTCTCGTTTATTTTGAAATCTTTCTCCATGCTTTCCTATCCTGGCATACCTGCCTAGCTTCCGCAACCTTCATACATTGTCTTTGACATGCCCTTTTATTTTTAAAACTCCTTATCTTTCATTCCTTTATCATATTTTCTACTGCATTCAGCCAAGTTTTACACGACCTATCTGGCCCAGTCTTATCTCTTTATCTCTAACTTCACCCACATAAATCTGATTTGTTAATCTTATGTTGTTCATTCTTTCGATGTGACCAAACCAACATAGTGTAGTACTTTTATACCTATCTTATCATAATCTTGTTTTTACCACACTCCCTCATACACTTATTCTTCATTCTATATAATTCTCATATAGAGTGCATGCAAATCGGCTTAATGGAACAGAGGCAACTATAGAAAGTGATTCTGGTTCATATTTGAACTAAATGCCGCAGATTTGAATGAAGAATCTTCGGATTCAGATGAAATGAATTCACCGTACCTTCAACTTTTGAAGGAAAGGATGTTTCTAATGTGTCTCAAACTATGAACAATGTAATTTGACAGTTACATTTTAGTAGTGATAGTGAAGATAAAAGTGAAAATGAGTGCCCTGTTGCCATTGAGGATAATGTCCAAAAGACTGAGTGTGGCCCAGTTAACCAAAATAAAATAGAAATTTTTGAGTTCTCTGAACCGAATCCAGGAATTAACTCTGAGATTATGGCATCATATATGAATAAAGGACCTATTCATTTTGATTATATTTTTCTAACAGATGATATAATAAAACTTATGGTTGATGGAACTAATAGATATGCGACACGGATCAAACTTTCGTGCTAACCAAAAGCTAGAATTAAAGCATGGCAAGATACAGATGCCAGTGAAATGAAGAAGTTTATAGGTGTCTTGTTATGGATGGGAGTAGTATTTGTTTCACAAGTTCGTGATTATTGGTCGAAAAGTCATCTATATGAAAACATAATAAAGGACTGCAATTTCCCAAAATAAATTTAAATTACTTGTTCGAACCTGGGATTGTTCTAACAATGAATTTGCAATTCACAATGAGAGGTTGTACAAAATCACGCCGCTTATGAACATTCTTGTTTTAAAGATTTCAATTTGCTTTAGTGTCGGATCAAGATATGTGTATCGATGAATCTTTAGTGTTTTTTTGGCATAAACTATTATTCAACCACCATCCACCACTTTGTTTTTTGTAACATCACCCTTAGGGTACCTTTCCCATCACTTTTTATATATGCCCACATGGGGATCGTATTTTTTCACCTAAGAATAAAAATATTTTATTTAATCTGTTTATTATTATTAATATTTATTAGGTTAGCGCCCGTTTTTATCAAAGGAGATTGCATAATTGTTATTTAAATTATTATTACATTTCTTTTAATTCCCATCTACAGATTGTGACCTTTTACCTATACAAAAAATGTATTTATACATTGGGGGGTTGTATTCTAATAAAGGGTGCTAGTCTTGTAAGACGGGAATCTGTCCGCGGGCTCGCCCCTGTCGTAAAAATTATATTCTAATAATGGGGAAGAATGAATAGATAAGACATGTAAAGATGACAAGTGTTTTCATAATAAAAAGATATTTAATCTGTGTTTTAATTTTTACCAAGGATATAAAAACCTAGGTCTTAAACGATTATGTTCTATGCAATTTTTAATACTGAATTTAAGCGACAAGATGTATTTCAGCCGAGACAGAACCTGTATGTAAAACCGTCTTATGTGATGGCATGGTACGGCAGACCCTTATCCGTAAAAATTCGAGGGTTAAAAAGATAGTGTGCTAATATGAGGCTGGTATACTTAATTTGATTATAACCCCATTTTGACAAAGGTAATTCAGCTAAGATAGAGCTTGTATGGTGTATAGAGGCAAAAGCTAACTTAAAGAAGAAGACTGATCCGGAATTGGATAATCTCAAAAAAGATGTATACGGTACAGTTTCAGGGGTGGAGAAGGTTTGAAAGCGTGTGTAGTATTTCAAGGTAGTGTGGAGAAATTATAATAGCGGAAAATAAAGATTGTACATTACCCGCTGCATATATTATTATAAAGCAGTATCAGGGGTATTAGCTCCTTTTACTTGTTAATAAGCTATTACAATATAATCTCTTAAGATGAAAACGGTGAAGTTGATGCTGCTAGTAATGTTCTCTATGAAGATCCATATAAGTTATATTACGCTGCCCTTAATTTTGAACATAAGGGGAAGTGCACCCATCCCAAAAGTTGACTGCCGAAAATGTCTCCACACTAATATTTAACATAGGAGATTATGGATTACTTAGATTTGAGGATGTTTTCGATAATTTACTGTTAAACGTAGCACCTTTTTGCGACTGATCTATATAAATAAAGAGTTGTTACTTTTAACAGGTATTATAAGCTTTATGACTATGAATATATTTTACTGTTTTTTAAAGTAAGTATGACATCCCATATCACTAATCAATTTTACGTAATTTAATCTAGGTGTTAAAAGTAATGCAATTGATTTAAAAAAAAAGTCATCCCTAAACTAAAATACACAATGAAGCGTAAAACAAACAACTGTAATGCATATGTGTAACAATTTAATGTATTTATTTTCTGCTTAGACGTTATACACATATAATTTTAACTGTCGACCTACAATATTTACTTTTAATTAATAGGACTATTAAAAGGAGCACGCAGTGAAACGTAGAACAGCATGTGTATTAACTAACGTATTAATACAATTTTATTTTCCACTTAAACCTTGAGCATTTAATCTAGCAGTTGACCATCAATATTTTACTTTTAATTGATAATTGGTGCCACTATTACAGGGAGTACACAATGAAGCGTAAAACAGCCTATAATGCATATGTGTAACCATTTATCGTATTGCATTTTATTTGAGCTTAAACCTTGTACATGTAATTTAACGTTCTCAAGGTGGAAAATCGTTTAAAGCATGGCAACTTAATTACTCATTTTTAATTATGTATGATGTTGAAGGTGACTTTCTCATAGGCAAAATAATTATATTGTAAAATAAAGTAGGTCTTAATGAAATGTAATAATAATTTTAATAACAATTATGCATTCTCCTTTATAATAAACCCTATTACGAAAACACATTGTAAAACAGTTATCTAGATCAGAATGATATCTAAACCTCAGATAGAAATTAATTAATAGTCATACATACAATATGCTAACCTCAGATATTGAAAAATTTGAGCTAGCGCTTAAATGCAGTCTTAAAGATTGCATAGAACATAATCGTTTAAGGACTAGGTTTTTATATCCTTGATAAAAATCAAAACAACCCTAATAAATAATAATAATAAACACAGATTAAATAACATCTTTTTATTTTGAAAACACTTGTCATCTTTACATGTCTTATCTATTAATTCCTCCCCATTATTGGAATACAATTTTTGTGACAGGGGCGAATCCCGCGAACAGATTCCCGTCTTACAAGACTAGGATCCCTTATTAGAATATAACTCCCAATGTATAAATAAATTTTTCGTATAGGTAAAAGGTCACAATCTGTAGATGGGAATTAAAAGGAATGTAATAATAATTTTAATAACAATTATGCAATCTCCTTTGATAAAAACGGGTCCTAATAAATATTAATAATAATAAACACAGATTAAATAAAATCTTTTTATTCTCAGGTGAAAAGAATACGATCCCCACGTGGCCATATATAAAAAGTGGTGGGAGGTTGCCCGAAGGGTGACGTCACAAAAAACAAAGTGGCGGATCGTGTCTCGGTACTACTTCTATAGATTAGACATTTTTATTCATGTTCCACTAACGTAAACATGGCACAATGCTTAGAAATCTACAGAAGGCTGTCATGGTCATTTGTGTTAGCTATTTCCTTTCCTAGTCAAAGAGTTAGCTCTTTGTCTAGGAAAGGGTTAGGTACTCTATACCAGGCGGGAATGTAGGAGTGGGAGACGTCACGTAGTTAGGTCTAGAAATTTGATAAAATGCATGCCGTAGCATATACAAATTGTGGAGTTTTAGGCTTGACTAACAAATTCTAATGATATCTGTCGGAATATGACACATATGCCATGTACCGGATTCTCGAAACACCCGTCATAATAGGGCAAAGTGGAAGGCCTAAGACAAAATTGATAAAAAAATTGAAAAAACAGTTTAATGGAAATCAAAACCAAATGCTACACTAGAATGTATATTTGTTTATTATAAGTAATGTAAATAAACGCAAAATTAGAAACACCAAAAGAGTAATTACTTTTTTTAAAAATCTTGAAAATTTTCCACTTTACCCCAGCTATGGGGCGAAATGGAAAATATCAGCGAGCAATATAATAAAAAAATACATTACAAAAATCTTATTTTTCCATGCCTAAGCTTCTCATGCTTGGTAAGGCGACCAACAATTTCCTTCATGTAGACGGCGCTTTTATCAGGAACTTCGGGAAACACATAAATATTATAATTTTGTCTGTATTGGCGCATAAAAGAAACTTGAACTCCTTCTTCGTCCATAGATTGAACTTCTGCCACAAATTTTTTCTTTTGTTTACCATTTGGATTTTCAAGTTCCACAAGTAGAAAATCATTTTGTTTAACGTGTTGACATGTTACTTTTTCAATACGTAATTTTTCCACAGAATTAATCACTTTGTCCCCATCTTTGCCTGACGAATCGTTGAAAATTTCATCAGAAGATGAAAAATCGTCGCAAAGTTCCTCAGAAGATGATTCAGATGTTGATTGAATGTTTTCAGGCTTTCTTCGTTTGTTTTTTTCTTTCTTAATATTTGGAACCATTTTTCGCTTTACAGTTTTGGCCTTTGTTTTACCAATAGAGTTAAGAGATGCCTTTAGTTCGTCTAGGTTTGGAGTAGCTGTTAATACCATAGTTTTTCCACGTTTATGTGGTTTTCGTTGTTTTTGGCAAGCTTTCGGAATTGGCATTATGTCGCTTAGAGAATAGTAAATTTTATCAGATGACTCTTGTACAAAAGAACAACTAGGCTGTGGTGATACGTTTTCTCTGTTTTCCAGTTTCTTGTTTGCGGAAGGAATTCTACTGGCAACTTTTTTGGATCTAGTGCGATATCATTATCCCGAACAGGCAAATTGGTAGAAAACGTTAATGGTGAAGGTGTTCTGTGTTCCATTTCCTGATTTTCTGCAGGCAAAATAGTATCATTTTGATCCTGATCAGTTGTTTCTGCTGGTTTATATAACTCTTCAGGGAATATTTCAGGATTGTAAGGCCATATGCCTGTATTTTTAAATCCATTAATCGCATTTTGTGCTGTTGCAGCCCGTTGAAAAGCTCCACCAAACAGTTCACCAACATTATGGGCTTTAATAACCTGACCAGGATGGTTTTGTAGCCATTTTTTTGCCTCTTGTTCATAATATGTGCTTAGAGGGAACATAAATGAAACGTCGAGGGGTTGCAATTGGTGAGAAGTGTGCGGCGGCAAAACAAGTATGTGAACATTGTTTTGTCTTGTCATTTCCACTAACGATAAATTTTTAGCGTGGGTTGCATGCCCGTTTAAAATTAGGAGCACAGGGTCATCAACACTTGGTTTGGCATATCGGTGCAAAAATATTGGATTGCATCCATCCGGATGGGTGATACTCCACAATGCTCTCCGGTGGAAGTCCTATTTCAAATAATGAATTTCTTCGTACTCGAGGACATATCAATAATGGTGGTATATACGATCCCAAGGCGTTGAAACGGATTTCAGCAGTCACGAGAACTCCTCTCTCACCCGATGCAAGAACCCCTACTTGTTTCTTTCCCTTTAGAGAAAAAACTTTTGATGGCTTACTATGCACTGTAGATATGCCAGTTTCATCACAGTTATAAATACGACTCGGTGTAAACCTATGCTTGTCCATCAATTCTCCAAGTAATTTGAAAAACTTTGACACATTGGGCTTATTGAAAGCTGCTGCTCTCGCTGCTGAGGTGTTTTCGGGTAAACGTAGGACAATATTTTGATTTCGTTTTAAAAATCCATAGACCCAATCGGAGCCCGCTAGGCCTGTTTCAGCATTAAAATTGTTGGGAATTCTATTTGTTTGTGCATATTCAAATGCTAATGCTCTCAGATCTCTTCTAGTCAAACTAAAGAGTTTACTTTCCATTAAAAGTGTATAATTGGCCAATTCATGCTCTTGCTCTTTATTAGAAATGGGCCTATAATCACCTAAGAACTTTTTTGATGCATTAACTGCCGTTTTTTTCCGATTTAACTCGTCTGTGAAGCGTGCCAACAGGGACATTATATTTTTCAGCAGCTTTCTCATATCCACATATTCCATTTCTAATGTCATTTATGGCATTTGACATCGATTGTTCTGTCCAAAAATGCTGTTTAGATATCTTCTTATACTCACGAACCATACTGTAAAGAAATTCACAATGAATAAAATCGCTAGGGCAAAGTGGAAAATTTTCCACTTTACCCCAGCTAATGATTTCCACTATGCCCCATGTACAGTAATTATAAAATCCAATGTACGAAAAGTTATTGTACTAATATTAAAGCTTGTGTACGCTCACTGTTTACAAATATGTTGCATTATTTACTAAACGTTAAAAAGTCAGTTTACAATTACAAGCAGTAAAATAAGTGGCTTATTTCTTACCTTGTGATATTACAATTTGCAATTGAGGAATTTATTTCACTTTATCAACTAAACATGTGCACTAATACAGACAACTGAATACGTCCCAAGTAGCAAACTAGTGAAATTGAGCCAAGTTACAACATACAGTGTGACCCATTTCAAATGGAAACCTCTCTGTAAAAATGTATTTATAATCCTATGTTAACGGTTTTTTTTTTAATGATAAACCATCGAAAACTCCACTTTATGACAAAAATTTAGAGATACATTTCAATTTTCAAGGCTTTCTATGATTTATTTTCAATGTCGAAAATGGACAAATTTGATTAGCGATTTTTTTATTGAAATTTTAACTACACCACTGGATTCAGTAACCTCTCATATGAGTAAATCCCAAGTTTCATGAAAAAAAATTTAAAAATGACAGACCTATGACAAAATTAATGAAGGCTCATAGTAACTTTTGCTTGATTTTTTCTAACAATTGAAGTAGCCCATAAAAAATAAACAAAAGAAAGATAAGTTAAGTGAATAGTTCTAATAATTTGACGTTTTACTATAAAATTTGTTTTCCATGGCCCTCTATTATTATCTGCCATTACTCAATAGAAATGTAAATCAAGTAAAAGTTGCTATGAGCCTACATTAATTTTGTAACAAATCTGTCATTTTTCAATATTTTTTCATGAAATTTGGGATTTACCCATTTGAAAGGTTACTGAATCCAGTGGTGTAGTTGGAATTTCAATTAAAAAATCGCTAATCGAATTTGTCCATTTTCGACATTGAAAATAAATCATAAAAAGCCTTGAAAATTGAAATTTATCTCTATATTTTTGTCATAAAGTGGAGTTTTCGATGGTTTATCATTTAAAAAAAAAGCGTTAACATAGGATTATAAATACATTTTTTACAGAGAGGTTTCTATTTGAAATGGGTCACACTGTATAACCCTAGATGCCGCCAGTTATTCTAAAAATAAAATTTAAATTCCATTATGCTCCGTATTCCACTATGCCCCACTTTCCCCTACTACTTTATTTAATGTTACAGAATATTGCATTGTATAATTATAAAAAATTACGAAACCTCTATAAATCAGTTGTGAGCGTCAAAAGTTTAATATCATTGCGATAATTCAAAGCATTGCAATAAAAGTCTAATTAATGGTTGTATTTACTGAAATTGTAGTTACATACGTGTTTATTAAAAAAAATACGTGAATATTTTTACTAATTTTAAGAAATCTGGTTGATTAATAATACGAATAGGATTACCAGCTATTTACTACAGTTTCTATCAGTTAATGAATTGACACAATATCCATGAAACATGCTGATGCAATTTGTTTACAATGCACAAAATATTGTTTTGTCTAACTATAAAAAATTTAATAATGTAATTGCAGACCGCAAAATGAAAATTAAAAACATTGAAATGAATTCCGGACTTTTTTATTATTCGTGTTGCATTAGTATCAATTACAAGTAAATTATAGAAGTTACACTTAATCATTTTATATAACACTATTACATTAGAGATAAAGAATAACAATCATCGTTCAATTCTGGTACCACTTCTAAACGAGATATTGTTACTAAGATTTTTTGTTTGGATTGTTATTATTAAAAAATATAATTTCCGATCATTTGAGACCAGAGATTTGGTTTTTAGTCATTAATTTGATTAACAACAAGTAATCCTGTCTATAGACTCTGATTCTGTCCGTTTTTCAATACCTTCCGTTGCGGAAATCAACCTACTGACGTCGTCGGAGCAGAAAGTGGGGGCTATATTCCCGCCTAGTATAGAGTACGCAAGGAAGTTTTATATTATAACTTCCTAGAGAGTACGCCGTGGTTTGACTATGTTTGACACGTAAATTTAAATGGGCATTGCGCATGCGTGTCCAAAACTAAAATTCTATTTCAAACGATGGGCACAATCGAATGATTTCAACAATCGAGACTTAACCTCTCGCGTGAAATTTAAAATCGAATGATCATTCGAATGATTTCATTTCGAAAAATTATTTCACTTAGGCCAATTTCTCGTTTCTCAGGATCGGTACAATTGGCAATCGCCACAGATATATGTGGGATAACCTAATCGCTTACTCCGCTGCACGTGCGGCTACCGCCAAAGGAGTCTGCGTTGGTAAAGCCATATATAAATAATTATTATTATATCTAATAAAACTGTCGTATCAAGGTGGTTGCAATTTTTTTTCTCCCTTATCTTTCCCTTTTCATTTACGTTAAGTTTAAGTTTAGTTTCACTGAGTACAAATCAATCGTGCAACAAGTCGATTTCGAAAATTAAAATTAGTCGCCGTATTGGTAATAAAAAATCTATACTTTGGGAGTTTTTTTTTATAAGATCAACGGATCGGTCTAATGTGGAAAGTAAGCTATGCAAGAAACGGTTTCTTTCCATGTTGTATATAACATTTTTGTTTAGTCATTTATACTGAATCTAGCATCTTATTTAAGAATTCGTTGTATTTAGAATTGTGCCACGTAGCCTTTCAAACATTAAAACTTGAATAAGAATTATTTTTAATTGAAATGCGCGCTTTGATATTTTTAAACTAAATACGGCGCAAGCAAAAATAACCCGTATGACGGGCTACAAAACGTGCGATAGGTTTGTAAGTAACCCAAATGTGGCGTCCCCGACTCCGACCGAAGCTGCAGTGTACTAACAATTCGATCTTATCGCTGAAGGCTAGAAGCACAGTATAAAACCTATACTGTGCTAGAAGCGAGAGGAAAGTAGAACGAATGAATGCGATGATGAGTGCATGACCGTGTGAGTGTTGATTTCGATCAACAAACCATTCGAATGATTTTCGCATAACCACTCGAAATATCTCGAGATATCCGTATAATCGAATGATCGATTATTTTTCATTCGAGAGGACGCACCACTACGATCTGACAGTGTTGATGTCCTAACCTATAAACTAAACATAACCTCAAAACGGCAATGCACGAGAAAAGTTTTTAACGGTTTATTTCTTTATATTTTATTACTACCAAAAATAATATTTGCTAAATAAATTACTTAGGGTGCTAAAAATGCAATCATTTATACTTGAAGAAATTTCACAGTTAGTAAAGTCTGGTTTTAACAGTGAACAAGCTATTAATGCTATAAATACAATAATACAGTATCGTAGTTCAATATTTCCATGTAAATTCGAAGAGGAACTAACTATAATTACTTTTATCAATAAAACCATATTTCAATCGCAGAAACCGGTGGATGGATATAAACTTCTAAACTACATACTATTTGATATTTCGAAGGAAAATATACTTCCCCAAAGTACAAAATGGGTATTAAACATCCTTCCAAAAGAAGATCCAAGGGAGGTTTATATGATAGATGTTTTATGTATGTATTCATTTATTTCGAATATTGCTTAACTTTTATATTACAGATAAACTTATAAAAATTTGTGCTGGAAATCAAGAATTTGATAAATTTTTACATACTCACCTAATTAAAATAGTTAATATATGTTTAGCAGATTACAATGATGAAATTTTATTAGAATGTATAATGAATTGCCTTTTAATTTGTATACAAAAGTATCCAAGAAGTTGCAAATTTATGAAAGAAAAAATTGAGACAAGTTTACTTAAATATTTCATCGTGAATAACCCTCCACCTGTAATTGAAGCATTAGGGAATGTATTTTCCTGCTTACCAAAGGTATGTTGGTAATTTTAATTCTATTGGTCAACTCATAAATTACCATTTTATGAAAATTGTTCATTTTCTTGAATAGGTGCAAGTACATGGTAAGTGTGATTCAGAAGTGTTTACACACAAATGTAGTTGGCTTTGTAAAGCAGTGCAAGTTTAAATACAAACCATTTTCTAAACAAACATACACTATAAAGCAAGTTTTTTATTTTATTTTGCACATTTATAGTGCAAGATTTACAAGTAGGTAAATTCCATTTATATTCGTGGGCTGACTGGCTGATAGTGATACTATATTATACTCCGTTCCATCTTATTTTGCATTAGAGCAAGCCATGGAAATCTAAGGAAAGTGTGGCAGTACTATTAAAAGAGGAAAAAGTTACTACCGTAACTTGACTTTTGAAAATTGTAGATATTTTTAAAGTGAAACTAATATAGCATTGCAACGTAAGTTTTTCATGCTATCTAGGCTTTGTGTTTAATCTCGAATTACCTGTTTAAAAAAAATTCAATTTTAGTCTTCAGAGCTTGAATGTCTATTACCTACACCTACATAAAACGGAAATTGTACATTCTTTACTTTGGTGATAATGGACAACATCGTGTCTTATCCAATATAATGAGATGTAAAAACTAATAAGATTGTTTGCTCCTTTTCCACCCTTCCAAAATAAAAAACCTGGAGAAATATGCAGGAAATCCAGAGCATAATTTCATAAATAATTCAATGTGAAGGCATGCCATCATGGTAAAATTCACCTAGTGCATTTTTCTCTTTCTTTTCTTGGCTATTAAACATGATGTAGAGGTATGTTTATATGCAAATTTAGTTTTTCAGTCACAAAGTCGATAGGTAACCAAAACATCAATATGTATCCATATAATCCACAGCAATTTTTCATAAGTAATCCTATGTGAAGATTTGCTTTTGTAATGATATTTGCTACATCGTTCTTTTCAGTACTGTTATGTACACATGAAAGTAAATAACGAGAAATGTATTCCATTTATGTCATAGCTAAATGGAATTGACTACAAGATTGTTGCTTAAATATTTAAATGTATTTTTACTAAAATTTTGATACTAAACAGTGGGGTCTTATTCCAACTGCATTATATCACCAGAAGAATCTGAATCCATTTCACTATCTGATTCTGAATTGGATTCTCCTAGTGCTATAATAACAGGTGGGATATTTCAATAAAAAAATTTCCATGTTTGTGTGTGAACAAAAATTATGCCACATTGTAGGAGAACATTTGGAAAACCCTCAAACCCAAGATACATATAAGAAAGATATGATATTGCGCATGGTGGGCGGAGCGTTTGGTTGGGTATGACGTCGGTCATTGAGTTACAATTGAGGCCATACTCGTTGAAGTCAAGCGTTTGATTATACGCGATGCAAAAAATATTTGCCTTTGCGGAAGTCCCACATTTATTAAACTTAATCCGCAATCATTTTGTATATCACGGTTTTATTTTACGTGGCAAAGAAATTAGCAAGGTTGTAGAAAAAACTTTGGATGCTACTGCTGCATCAGATTTAACAATTACTCACATAATGTGCAAAAAAAATTAAACGTCCGAGGCGCTCAAACACAAAAAGTAAAATATGCTGCAAAATTATTTTCGCACACCACACCAAAAGCTATAAGTCTGTTTGGAACTCTTGATCATTTTCCATCAGACATAAATTGGAATGAGTGTGCTGAATTATTTAAATTGGTATGTAATAAAGGCCACTTAATTATATTGTTAGATTAATATTTTACTAATGGTTGCAGATTAATGGCTTGGATCAACATTTTTAATGTGAGTGACCTCACAATGTTACAAGACCCAAAAATAGAGCTTACGGTTTAAATATTGTTGAGCAAAATCAAATAATAGATGAAATGTCCGACACCATTATTTTCAACAGTACAAAATGGGTATTAAACATACTTAGAGTGAAAGGAAGAAAAGTTTTGCTTCTTTTAAATATATATATATATATATATATATATATATATATATATATATATATATATATATATATATATATATATATATATATATATATATATATATATATATATATATATATATATATATATATATATATATATATATAATTAATCTTAATAACTAGGTGTAGTTATATTTTTAAAAGGATAATGCTGGGATTTCCTAGTTCCAGTAGGCATACAGGTAAAAAGCCAAAATGTGATAATATTTATTACTATTTTTATATATTTCGGTTAAAAATTTTAACTAATAATCTTTTATTCAATTTCTTATAAATTAGTCGTTTTGAAGCTCTAATATATATATTTTTATTTCAATATTCCAATGTATAAAAATTAAAACACATTTTGTAGGTCACCAACTTTGTTTAGTAGTTAGTTAATTTTTATGTTTAACTTGTCATGTTATTAGAGTTCTTTTATATTGTACACTTTATACTATGGTTTTCTTGAATGTATACGGTTAAGAATAATTTTAATAGAGTACCTTATCATCCCATTCACAATTATGTCACTCACGTCAAGCAATTAATTTGTTCACCAGTAATTTTCTATTTAATTGTAAGTTCACATATGTTTTATAATTAGTTACACAAATATGTTTTTAATTCCAATTGTAGACGTTTTTCTGATGAAGGTTAAAATTTTTAACCGAAATATATAAAAATAGTAATAAATATTATCACATTTTGGCTTTTTACCTGTATGCCTACTGGAACTAGGAAATCAGCATTATATATATATATATATATATATATATATATATATATATATATATATATTGTGTGTGTGTGTGTACACTGCATGTTGAAGCCGCCCTATATTGGGCTCTATAGACTGTTTTCTTTTTAAAAGCTCATTCCACCGCACTTTATCCTTATACAGGTTTGGGTTTTCCTTTGCTTCTTCAACTACCTTTCTCCATTCTTTCCTGTTCTTCATTTTCTCTGTCAATCTTGTAGCTCTCATGCTACCTATGTCCTCAATTACTTGATCTTCCCACCTCAGTTGTGGTCTTCCTCTTGATCTTGTTACTGGTTTCCACTTCATTATTATTTTAACTGTTAGTTCCTCGCTCATTTTATTTATGTGTCCACACCAACTAATGCGTTTTGATTTCATTACCCTTACTGTATTCTCTCGTTCTAATACTTTATCTACTTCATTTGTTAATGTTCTGTATTGTTCTTCATTTATTGTATATCCCCCATATATCTTCCTAATTATCTTTCTTTCGAGAATTTTTAATTTTTCTTCATCTCTCTTTGTCAGGAACATATTTTCTGCTGCATATGTTGCTACCGGTCGTATTGCCATCTTGTATAGTCTTAGTTTCGTTATTTTGCTTATCGTTTTACTGTTCATTATCATCTCATAACGATGTTATACCTTTATCCGTTTTGTACCTTTTGATCTTTCTCTTCCCTTCTATCATTTCTATTATTTGTTATGGTTCCAAGGTATTTGAAATGATGTACTTCTTTAATTCTGTAGCTATATATATATATATATATATATATATATATATATATATATATATATATATATATATATATATATATATATATATATATACAGGTGAATCTTATCTAATGCGCCAAAATTAAAGGAGAACGAGAACTCGTCATTCTAAGCAAAAAAGTTCATATGTACATGGGTCCGGAAATGCTTCGTTTCCGAGATACAGGGTGTCAAAGTTGAAACAAGAAATCGCGTTTTCTTCAATATCTTTCGACTGTTTCTAAATAATTTCATGAAATTTAGTATACGGGGGTTTTTTGGGATAACAAATTCAAATTTGTTATCTATTTAGTTGTGGTTTCTAGAGGGCGCCAGCGGCAACCCTTTCGACCCCTTTAAATCGTTGCAACTTTTTTATGCTACACTGTATACCATTTTGGACTAGAAAAATCGATTTTTCTATCTTTTCTGCTAAAAAAAGGTATATCTTAGTGATGTCGCTAGGAGCAACCCTTTCCGAGAAAAACGCATTTAAAACTCACAATGTTTATTTATTTAAAACTAACTTTTGTAAGGACCACTAAAATATCCAACATTAAAAAAAGAAGAAGAAAAGAAATTAATATTAAAAAACCCACGTATACGAAATTTCATGAAATTATTTCGAAACAGTCGAAAGCTATTGAAGAAAACGCGATTTCTTTTTTCAACTTTGACACCCTGTATCTCGGAAACGAAGCATTTCCGGACCCATGTTCATATGAACTTTTTTGCTTAGAATGATGAGTTCTAGTACTCCTTTAATTTTGGCGTATTAGATAAGATTCACCCTGTATATATATATATATATATATACAGGGTGTTTGGTACATCGATGCAAAGATTTAAAGGGGTGATAGAATACGTGATTTTGAGTCGATTTAAGCAAACATACTCATATACCAAGTGTTGCCGTTTTTGAGATAATGCCACTTTTAATATTTCTTGATTTTACCATGTTTTTCTGCAAATATCGAAGTGTACTAGAGTAACAAGCCGTCTTATCGCAAATTTATACTAAGTTTTTTTATTCCTTATGAAGTGATTGTTCATATTCTTTTATCAGAAAAGCTTAATATATCTTTGGTTCTTGCCTAGAACTTCTTAAACATGAAAGTTTTAATTTGTAAAAAAGCAATCACTAAAATTCAAACGTGGATTTAGACTAAAATCTTTCGTTAATTTTTTTTCTAATTTCAGTAAAACTTCCTTGGGCAATGGTCTTTAAGATAGCATGAATAGATTTACAAAAAAATTTTTACAAACTGGAAAAATTGAATTTAATTACCATAGTACCCCCTAGGCGCATTCGCCAAAACGTAAAATAGCCCTTCATTATTTAGTTTAAATAGTTTAAAAAAAGCAGATTTTTAGAAAATGTCCGATTTATTAAAACATTAATAGTATTATTATTGGTGTTCAAAATTAGTACTGCACGAGGCAATATTATATTGAGTATCAAGAACAGTAAGGGACGTTTACCGGTCGCCGGCCATGTTTGGAGGCTGAGCGATAGCGAATTTGGCCGGAGACCGGTACAACCCTTAATGTTCGTGATGCTCATACTGTTTTTGCACGATTGTATTAAATTTACCACAATTGAAATTATTTCCACTAAATAAACGAAAAGTCAAAAGTGACGTTTTAAATAGCAATGTAGATTCACTTGAAAATAAACTCGATTTTGCTAAGAAAATTTTACATTCCAGTGTTAGTGAGGTGAAAGAAATCTTGAATTCAGAAACAGTTTCTGTAAACTCAAGTACTGGGTGGAGCGATAACCGCAAAACATTTTCTAAAAATCTGCTTTTTAAACTATTTAAACTAAATAATGAAGGGCTATTTTACGTTTTGGAATGCGCCTAGGGGTATTTTGGTAATTAAATTCAATTTTTCCAATTTGTGAAAATTTTTTCTAAATCTATTCATGCTATCTTAAAGACCATTGCCCAAAGAAGTTTTACTGAAATTGGAAAAAAAAAAATAACGAAAGATTTTAGACTAAATCCACGTTTGAATTTTAGTGATTGCTTTTTTACAAATTAAAACTTTCATGTTTAAGAAGTTCTAGGCAAGAACCAAAGACAGTTTAGGCTTTTCTGATAAAATAATATGAACAATCACTTCATGAGGAATAAAAAAACTTAGTATAAGTTTGCGATAAGACGGCTTATTACGCTTGTACACTTCGATATTTGCAGAAAAGCACGGTAAAATCAAGAAATATTAAAAGTGGCATTATCTCAAAAACGGTAACACTTGGTATTTGATAAAAATATGTCATGCGAAACTTGTTTTTTAATGCATTATTAATAATTGAGCGTTTTTAGTGTAGATTTATTAAATATTTCATTTCACTTTATTTGTTTTATGTTATTCAGAAAAATTTATATGAAATTACAATAAATGCTTATTTTCTAGATGGAAGCTTCAACGGCTCAAGCATGGTCGTCTCTATTTCATAAATTTTGTGTAACCATTAATAAAATATTTGATATACTTTTTGTGTCAATACCAGAATATACTGTTTCAAATGAATCCCACGATATGACGCCATTTGAACTAGATGTAGAGGAAGGCAATGCGTTTACATTTCTGAACAATACTGTGCAACTTATGGCTTGCATGTTAACGTGAGTATATCTTTTCTAGATAATGTTGCTTGATACAACATATTCAGAATCTTATGAGTGAAGCACTGACGATCAAGAGTTAAATACTTGAAATTTGGTACCGCTTAGGATCTATTCAACTGTGGTAAGGTGAACAACAAAATTTAAGTTCACCGTGTAAGCGGCTATTTTGAAAACTATTGTAATATGAATGTATGTGTCAAAATTTTTAAAATTCTGAATGGAGAACTAGATTATAGGTATTGAGTGTAATTTACAAAGTCATACGATTTTTGTTAAATTTTGAAAAACCTCAGACATCTACATAAATTTTTTGGCATCATTAAAAATTGAACGAAACCCATGATGAGTATTACATTTTCATAGATTTTGTTAAGTGATTTGTAGAATGTCGAACTTTATCATGTAAGCCACAGCTAATCAGGAGGTGTAAATTCTGAAGACAAAACTGTAGATGACAATAATTTACTTTAATATCATAAACACAAATTAACCAGTAATTTTGTTAATTAGCAAGTGTCGAAATAATTCCTGGTTGGGAAACAATACTTGTGAATATTATAACAGGCATAAGTTGTAATAACATGCACATGCTTTGTACAAAATAAATTATCTCTATTTTTAATCGTCTTATTTTATATTAAAACTATAAATTTATTGAAACAAAATTAAGATTTGGTTTGAAATATATTCTAGTAGATTTAGGTTTAATTCATTGATTAATAGTAAAATTCAGTATTACTTGTCCTTCAATTTTCTGGTGCTACAATACTAGTGAATGTAATAAGTGGATATTTGAAAACATTGAAGAATTTTAACCAAGTAGGGTGTCAATAGGGGGATTGTAGGGAGTCCGCGACGCACAACTTTTGTATTTTGGACGCCATATATATAGAGTGGGTCTAATTATTCCTAAAATTAAGTTATTAGTATATGTTGATCTTGATCTTAATTATTGTTGAACCATTGGTATTGTTCAGACTTAACGACGGCCTGTTTGTCAATCAATTTTTGTTATTGTAATAAAAATAATAACAGTAAATGGTCGTGATTCTCCAACTGTAGAGTTGACTATGTTGAATGGTGATTGATTTTAATATTGAAAGCGATTAAAAGTTCATAGAATTATCGGTTAAGGTTTGTTTGGTTAACTCGTGTAGCTGTGTGGAATTTAAATTAAGATAGGATTGAGTAACAGGGTAAATCCATGAGCGTATTTGCAAAATAAACAGTCTTAACATTTCGTTCTTATTGAATGTGGCATTTCAACTTATTAAACTGAAGTTTTCTTATTGACGGACATTGAAGTTATAGGAGAGAGGCAGTTTTTTCCGTTCCGTAGTTAAGGTCAGGAATTCAAACAGATTTAGCATAAAGTAGTGTGAAGATAACACAGGCCTTGTGCCCGCAGCAAGGGGCGTCGATATGTTACCGATGTAGTTTGTTAAAACTAAACGGGGGATGGGGGCTAAAAAAACCAGCGGTTAGTGCAAGCGGATTATTTATTGTTACGGAACAAACCATTGTTATTATCGTGGTGGAACTCTTAGTTGTATATTTTATAAGTAGTCGTACGGAGCTTCCACATTTGGTACTGTCGTTCTGTTAAAGCTAACCGACGGCGATGGGCCGTGTGGTGACGTGCGCATTACTTTTTCTCCGTTTTTCAATGTTTCCGTATAATAATGTGCACTGAATTTTCGAGCGGTGTTATAACTGGATTCTTATAGTCTTTTAATGGATTAGGTGGGCCCTCTGTGGGCTAAAAACATCTTTCATCACTTGACAAACAAGGTGGCCAAGATCCTGGATCGGAATCTAAGATAACCGCAGGTTGTGTATTTTCTTTAGAAGTTCTTGGAGTAGGTTCTTTTAGATTTGTGTCATAGGTTATGGTTATCTGATCAACAGTATCCATGTAATTTAAGTTTGAGTCTGCTTCATCTGAATTTGACCGTTTTGTCATAACTACAAAATGTTAAGTAAAACCTACGACCTCACGACGAGCTAGTTGGTTCATTCAGGTATTTGCTTGTGCGATGTTCTGCCATTTGAACCCGTTACACTATTTTTTATTTTTGTTTGGTTTATTAGTTTATATATTTTTTTATATAGCAGTTTATTGTAAAATTAAGATGTTTATTTTTGTGTCTCGAAAGTACCACCATCTTTTGCTTTGATGTGGGTATATTGCGCAGTCAGTAGTGCAATTAGAGGACAGGCGTCTAAGAGTACGCGTTTCCTAAGAGTACGCACTTCAGATTTTTCATAGTTGGCAACTCTAAAGTGCGGTTGCTGCAAGTGTGTTGTGTTTGTCTATGGTACGTGTAGATGTCTACATGAGCTTAAGACAACACGGCTAAACGACTGCGAATAACGGTAAGAATTATATTTTGAAGGTTTTTTTTTATAAAATCTGACGTTTGTACAATAGGTTGGCGATCTGATGAATGTGTGCAGAATGTCAGTGTGTTTTACGGGCTTCAAAGCTTGATCCTTAGGCATCATAAGCATGTCCTCAAAAGTTAGGTTACGTCGGACTGTTCAACTTCTGTAATAGAAAGTTCACGTGCATTGTACAACGCCAAAAGAGTACGCACCCCCAAGAGTACGCAGGAGCCTGTGCGTAGTCTTACCGTATTTCTTTTCATAATGGCTATATATCTGTTATAGATAAATTTAATGGGGAAATACTCAAGGAAAAGTGAAAGGGAGTTGCGATTTATGGAGATATTTGAATTCGTATAGGAAAAGGCGAAGGCAAGCGTGCTGTTGCGCGGTCGTTGGGGATAAACGAGTGCACGCTGCAAAAGCGATTTCGTGAGGCAACTTCTTCTTCTTTCTCTCTTCCCTTATGCCTGTGTAGCGTCGGGTACTGTTCCTCAATCCAACTCCTCCATTTTTTTCGATCTACTGCCATTTCTTGTATTTCTTGGAGGTTCATGCCGTGTTTCTAAGCTAACTCTTCTATTATATCTTCCATCATTTTCCTTGGACGTCCAGGTATTCTTCGATCTATTGGTTTTGCTTGTAAGTACTGTTTAGTTTTCCGGTTTGGGTCCATTCTAACTACATGACCATGCCAAGTTAACTGTTACTTTTCTATTTTTGTGCATATCTTTTCCTGCTTTAAGTCTATATATTATTTCATTTTTCTGTCCATCTAGTTTTGTTATTCCTTTTATTTTTCTTATATATTAACCTCTGTTCGTGTTTTGGTTGTGTCGGTAGGACTTCTATAGTATATAGTAAGATTGGGCTTATTACTGTGTTGTATATCTGTAACTTTGTTGAACTTTCTATTTCTTTCTTCCCTAAGATTGTGTTGTTAATCGCGTAATATACAGGGTATTTAAAACAGATGCGGCCATATTAAAGGGGGTGATTGCCCATGTCATTTTATTCAATAAAGTTCCTATAAACATAGGTCCGCAAACGCTTCGTTACCGATCTACAGCGTCTTGAAGTTTAATTTAAAAAAACAATCAAAATTAGATTTTTACAAAAGGCATGAGATATCATAAGGAAATTTTACGCGTGTCAATAGCTGTGGGAGACGCATACTTTGCAATACAACACGATGTTTCAGTCGTACCATTGGCGCGCGTATTGGCACGTCACCGGCTATTTTTCAAGAAAAAAGTAGGATGCCGCCGATTTCTCTAAAACTAAAAAATGTTTTTTAATTCTTTGTTCAATTGTGAAGAAAAAAGCTCTCTTGACTTTTTATCGTACGACGTACCGTTTTTGAGTAAAAAAAAACATTTTAGTGCATGTCCATTTATTACAGAAAAAAAGTTTTAAAAATCAAGGGTTTCATTCAAGGGCAAAAACAAATATTTCACCAAACCAAAAATTTTACCAACCAAAAATTACAATAACTGTTCAAGGTGACCACCTCGAGCTCCGGATGCAAGAATCCAATCTTCTCCTCATTGACTGGTGAACTCTCTCAAAAACACCAGGATCTGTTTTAATTGAGTTGCACCCAGCAATGATTCGATTTCTTAAGTCTTCTACGTTTTCCAATGGAGTAGCGTACACCAAGGACTTCAAATGGTCCCACAGGAAAAATCAAGGGGATTTAAGTCTGGTGATCGTGCAGGCCATAAGTGAGGTCCACCTCGGCCAATCCAACGATTTCCGTATGCTTGTGTTAAGAAATCACGAGCTAGTTGACTAAAGTGGGCTGGTGCGCCATCGTGCATATACCACATTACATCTCTAATTCCTAATGGTACGTCCTCCAGAAATCCAGGGAGCGTGTTTTACAAAAAGTTGCGATACACCTCTCCGGTAAGTCTTCCGGGTAGAAATACCGGTCCAATTAGGCAGTCACCCACAATCCCAATCCAAACGTTCAAAGAAAACTGATGTTGAAAACGATCTTCAACAATTTCATTTGGATTTTCTTCACACCATGCATGGTTATTATGGAAATTCCGTATTGCATTTCTCGAAAAACTCGCTTCATCGGTGAACAGAATCAACATCAGGAGTTGAGGGATTTGAACCATTTTGTGCAAAAGCCATTGACAGAATGCAATGCGAGGAGGAAAATCAGTAGGAAGAAGTGCTTGAACGCGTTGTATATGGAATGGATAGAACAGTTTTTCCTTAAGAATGTGCCAAATAGTCCCATTACTTACATCCAAAGCGTCAGCAATTTTTTGAGTAGAAGTACCTCGATCTTCTTCAATCATGTCCAGCACATCCTCTTCCAGCTCTACCGTTCTTGCTGTCCTTGGCCTTCCTGCTCCTCCATTTCGTCTTAATGTGCCTGTTTCATAAAAACGCCGATGAATACATTCGAAAGTTTTTCTATCAGGAGCAATACGGCCTGGAAATCTTTTAGTATACAACCGCCTAGCTTCTAATGCATTCCCATCAGCAAGTCCATAAATGTAGTACATGTCGGTCATCTCGGCATTCGTATAGCGATTCATGATAAGGAACTTCAACAAATTCGACACATACAAAATTATTAATCACGAGACTCATTCAATATGTCTGTGATATGCCAGTGAATAATACAGGAATGTTTAAAAATATTTTTGTACGCATGATAAATGGACATGCATTAAAATGTTTTTGTTACTCAAAAACGGTACGTCGTACGATAAAAAGTCAAGAGAGCTTTTTTCTTCACAATTGAACAAAGAATTAGAAAATATTTTTATTTTTAGATAAATCAGCGGCATCCTACTTTTTTCTTGAAAAATAGCTTGTGACGTGCCAATACGCGCGCCAATGGTACGACTGAAACATCGTGTTGTATTGCAAAGTATGCGTCTCCCACAGCTATTGACACGCGTAAAATTTCATTATGATATCTCAAGCCGTTTTGGAAAAATTTAAATTTGATTGTTTTCTTAAATTAAACTTCAACACGCTGTAGATCGGTAACGAAGCGTTTGCGGACCTATGTTGATAGGAACTTTATTGTATAAAATGACCTGGGCAATCACCCCCTTTAATATTGCCGCATCTTTTTTAAACACCCTGTATATTTGTTGCTTTTTTAATTTACTTGATATTTCTGTGCCAATTTTTCCATCGCTGCTAATGATTGAGCCTAGGTATTCAAATGCGGTTACTGCTTCTAGTTTTTTTTCCTTACACCTGAAATCGTAGTTGTGGTCTTCTGTATTTCTTGTGATTTTCATCGTTTTTGTTTTATTTTCGTTTATTTCCATTCCTACTCTTTCTATTTCCGTTGTCCAGTTGTCTATTAGTTTTTGCATTTTAGTTTGCTTGTCGGCTATGAGGACTATGTCGTCAGCATATAGTAGACTTTCTATTTTAACTGGGTGCAGGTTTTTGTATCCTATGGTCGTTTGGGGTGTTTTCTCTTTGCATCTTTTCATTATCTTATCTATATATTATAAAGAGTAGAGGGCTCTAAGAGTCACCCTGTTTTAGTCATGTTGCTACGTTAAATAGTTTTGACTTAGCTCCGTCAATTTGTATTGATCCTGCGTGAGGTAAAAAATTTAAAATATTTTTGAGCTGGGTTCTAAAAATTTATTACTTTATAACTAGGGAACAATTCCCACGTACCTAGGAAAATATTCACTGAAGAACAAGAATATGAACTGGCAGGACATGTTTGGGAATTAGAGAAAAGATTAAATGGATTACGCATGAAAGATGTAATGTCGCTTGCCTATCAATTTGCCGAGTTAAATAAAATTCCTCATCGATTCGAATAGAGAAACAAAACTAGCTGCATAATACTGGATTAAAGACTTTGCTAATCGTCAGAGTCTGTCACTGCGTGCTCCAGAAAAATGTAGCCTAGCTTGAGCAATTCGCTTTAACAAAGTACAGTGTGAAAGGTTCTTCCAAAATTTACGACAATGTTATATTAAATATAACATTGAACCTCATCGATTATTTAACATGGACGAAACGGGGATGAGCACTGTTCTCAATAAGATATCAAAAGTTTTTGCTCCAAAAGGTAAAAAATGCATGTCTAAAATAGTCTCAGCCGAAAGGGACAGCTCATAATGTCTGTGTGCTGCATGAATGCCTCGGAAACTTGGGTACCTCCAGCTCTAATATTTCCTCGTAGGCGTATGAAGGAAGAACTGTTGTATGGAGCACCACCGGGAACATTAAAATTAATATCAGAGTCGGGATACATGAACACTGGCCTGCGTCACTTCTGTGCACGTCTAAGACCTTCGAAAGCAGAGCCAGTTGTCCTTCTTTTGGACAATCATACTTCCCATTGTTCGCTCACTGTTCTGCAGAGAAAAGTCTACAGTAATGGTAACCTTGCCACCTCATGCAACACATAAATCACAGCCTCTACTAGATAAGGTATATTTTTCACCGTTAAAAAATGCCTTTTCTTCCGAATGCGATAAATGGATGGTAAGCAATCCTGGCAAACCCATTGCACAGAAACAAATGGCATCTCTGTTTAACTTCGCTTATTCTCGGACTGCTACTGTAACACTATGTCAGAAGGCATTTGAAGCGACTGGCTATATCCTTATAATCTGGAAATCTTCACAAAGATGATTATGCTCCCGCGGACGTGACTAAGGGTAAAGAAAGTACGATGAATGAAGCCGGGGACGAAGTGGCGAATGTGGCCCAAAGAGGCTCAGTGAATGAAGATGGAGATGGGTATGATTCCGATGATGATCTACGATTAAGTGTTTTTGTAGAAACGGCAACACAACCACACAGAATGAACAAAATTAATGTTCAGCAATGGAAGTCGAGAATATAAAGAACAGGACACGAGAACGTCTAGTTTTAACAAATGGTAATCGAGAACAACAAAATGTTACAAGGAACCTCACAAGTAGCGAAGACGTTTCGTTTACTAATTTGAATAGTATTGACATTTTCGATTCTCCTGAAGATGAGGTCATTGATTCACCTTCTAGAACTGAAGATCGCAAGGTTCCCCTAGATGATCCTATTCCAGGTCCGTTCTCCAGAGTAACAACTACTAGGGAAGAACCATTGGCAGCTGTCGCCCAAGACCTCTGTAATCCTCAGAATATCACACCGCAAAATGTGGCGAAGCGAGTCTTCACGAAATCAAGGAAAGCAGCTGCAAAAACGTCAACTCTCAAAGAGATGGCTACAAGAAAAAAACCATCTACTCCAGATGCTTCTGAGGTTAATACCATCTGCCGAGAATGTCACAAGCATTACAGCACTTTTGAATGGATTGAATGTGAAGTTTGTGGAGATTGGTGGCATGAAGACTTTTAATTATTTTGGAACCGAGAAGTTCACGTGTGGCTATTGTTACGTATCGTTTCAGATTCTTAGAAAAAACTATTCATTTATGTACATATTTATAACAGAAGGTATATGTTTATTTCAGGAACTTTTTTAAGTTTATTTTACAGAATACATTTATTTTTGTTGGTTTACACTGTTATTTTTCATAAAAACCTAATGTACTGTCTCTGAAAGTTTTCTCTAACGACTCGTTGGAACTGGGTATAGTAACAGTACGCATGTGCCGACTTTTCAAAAATAATATACAAACATTAAACAACAACTTACAGAACATCATTAGGTAGTTCAGCATGTCCCTAACAAATCATAAAAACATTCTATGCTGTTGTACAATATGCCCTGTTCATAAAAGCTGTTTTAATTAAACAATTGTACTAAGTGCGTTCTCTTGGGCGCCTCTCCCCTATACTGTTATAGTTACTTGAATTTAATACAGAATCTCAGATTATATTAAGTACGATTTATTGGATAGTTAAGTGGAATATTTACGTAACATATCACCAAATAAAGCAAAGCTTTATTTGGTTACTAATAATGAGTAAATTTGAATTGTTAGCAAGTTTCCTGATTTTAAAGTTGAGGTCAAGATCAAGATCACGTAAATCTTAGTAAGATTGTGAAATTGCAAACTTTCACGATTATCATTCATAATTAATTTTTATTATTTCTTCACGAATTTAAATGTTTCGGTAACAATTACAGTTTGCGTCCACCCTTAGGTGAACACTAGTGTACAATAGATATAAATGTTACCTTTAATGTTTCATTTTTGTCAAATTAATTTTTTTTAGATATTTAAAAAATAATTAAAAATTCAAAAATTTCTTGTATAGTAATTAAAGCTTATGAGATTCTGAGTAATCAGCACAATTATTAAATTGTACTTAATTTACTAACGTTATAATGATTTGTTTTTTTTACAGTGTTAAGTGTGATTATGAAAGAACAATATCGGTTAAACCTCTATTTGATGTTATTAAGCGTGGTCTGGTAATAGACTTGTATGACCAATCAATGAGATCTTTACGTATGATGAATTTTGTAGCAGATCTATATCACCTCCAAATTAACTTACTTAATCTACTGAAATCTTCTGTTAAATGGTAAAATGTTTGCTATATAATAGAAACTTTATGCCATATTTTTTGTTACAGTATTAGATCAAATTGGCGACCGTATGCATCACAGATTAATAAACTAATTCTTGATAGTCAACGTCGCACTTTTAAGTCATATTTTACCCATAAATGGTGAGTGTTAACTATTTCTAAGCGTGATTTTTTTACACACATATTTTAGTGATTATCAAAAGGAAGTGTATGAAACATTAATTTATTGGGTGACTCTAACAGGTGATACTTTTGAACCAAACGAACATGATATGATTCTTGAAAACATTTTAAAAGATATTTCACTTACAGATAAAGTATGTTACAATTTTCAACAAGGGAAACTTTATACAAACCTTTTTTTTAGCCTGCAACCCCACAACATTATCGTATGATAAAGGGGAAAGTTTGTGAGTATGCATTAAATGCTTGCGCAACTGTTTTGCCTGTTGTTAATTTACAAGCAAACGAAAAAATTTGCACTGTAAGTTATTTACTATTATTATCAAGTTTTTATACCTAATTTTTTGCAGGAATTATTTATTTTCGTAATTAATTGTCTTAGTGCCATTCAAAACAATAATGCTATTCACCCCTACACAAATACTAAATGTGTAATTAATTTATACAAAGTTCTTTACTCTATGTTATGTAAATCGAATTACAATCATCTAAAATTCTTTTCGTTGGTAAACAACATATTGAATGCTGAGCAAATATTTCGTTCAAAACCTAATTCTGAAATAATAGAAGTAATAGCTGATCTCCGGTTTATAGTTCAGGTTTCTTCTCTTTCTCAAAGGATTGTTAATAAATCGTTATTAGAGCATGAACGTTTGAACTTATCAAAACCGGATGAAGCTGTGCAGATGGTTGTTGAGTCGGATCAAATCAATGCTATATTAGATAAATCTGCTCATCTAGAAAAACATTCTACAATAGATTTAATCTTATCAGAATTACCAAAACAAATAGAAAATATGGGAACTATTAATGAATCAATTGAAGCGAAGGTATCATCTGAAGCCAACATACAAAAACTAAAAGAAAGCATGGAAACTGTAAATGAGTCTATTGAGGTGAATGTTGCACATATTTCCTTAGAATCTCCACATAATGATGATCATGTAGAAGAAAGTGTTGATGTTTCCAATTATGGTAGAATAGTTACGAAAGAGTTGACCAATGAAATTGAGATTAACAAAAATGAAAAAAATGGACTTCATAATTATGTTAATAACTCTGTTCAAAATGAAGTTTCTTCAGTAGTCAATAAAAGTCCATCTTGTAATTCATTAAATTTGGAGGACTGCGGTGATTCAAGTTCTGAAACCGAAGCTTATTTAAATTCTTTTAATAATAGTATATATAATTTTTGAAGTAAATTAAATTTTTTTTTTGTATTAAGAAAAAGACTGTATGTAATGTTAACACTATATTTTTTATAATCTGTTTAGAAAATCTTTCTATTTTTTAATCATTGATTGTATTATCCATTTTAACTAAAACTGTAGTAAAACTAAAATGTATGGAGCTCTCTTTCCTTATCCTCTTTTGCTTCAGGACAGAATGTTTCTTTAAACTAGTTCTTATGATTTACTTGTGTTTTTGGTGACTTTTGGATGGTGCACTACCTTTTAGAATGAGTGACAGTTCTCAGGAATGATGACAGCTGCTAAGCTGACTGATCTAAACGTAGTTGTGTTGGTGTACTGGCAAGGGTTGGTTACAATGCATTGGAAGTGGAAGGAACAAGTGGGATTAAATCTTAACTGAAAATGTATCTCGTTAAAACGAGACATTTTATTGGCCATAACCTAGCCACTTTGAAACCAAATGTTAAATTCCGTAGGAAAGTGATGTCACATAGTTAAGCAACATCGTATGTGTAATAGGCCTTCCGAGATGGTTCGGAAACCACTTTGCCTTTGCAACCCATAGCATTGCTTTCAGACACCTTTGCTAAATTTATGGCTTGAATGGTTGTCTATCAATATCTTCCAAAAATAACTCGAGATTGATCAGCCAAACCAATGCTCCGTGTTGGTGCACCATCTAAGAACCTATCCTTCTGCCTAGCGAATATAAAAACGGATGGTATTGCTCCTTCAAAGTTGTAGTCACACCACACATTGTAATCTTTCCACATGCTTTTTATCTCTTTTGGCTATGTGTGTTGGAGATGGTAAAACTGTGGGTGTATCCCTTTTGTCTAAGTTTATTTTTCTTTCTGGACATTCCCAATTGCATCAATAGATTACATAGAATTGGAAAACCTTCTGCAAATTCCAGATCTATTATCATCAAATTTCTTAGTTATGGTTTTAAATGATAAGAAAAACTTTGAAGGTGCAGGCTGTGTATTACAGGAAGATCTTATTGTTCATTTGTTAAAGTAATTTTAAGAAACCCAGATCATTTTAGGGCAGGGGAATGTATGGACTCACAATAGAAATGTTTATGCAACAACCGATAATAAGGAGATTTCTGTAAAAAAATGCTAACGATTTGTGCCAATTCACAAAGGATTTTGGATGTATTTCGTTTTCTTTTTGTATATTTATCTCATTGCAATTTGTCTGCGACATTCATAAGTGATAAAATGTTGCGCTATCTGTTGCGTTATTAAACAATGAGAGTGCAAACAAAACCCCGCTACACATTTTAGTTTATATTGAACTTAATCCAATAAGTATAGTAACTTTTTTCTTATATATATAAAGTGATCTGATCCACACTCCGATCCGCGCATTACTTTTGTACCTCTCACCAGATTTCTAAGTTGTTCATCATACACTATCAAGTCAATCATCCTTTTAGATTCACCTCTTTGCCATGTATACATACCCACATTTTTATGTTTAAACCATATATTAGATACAAACAGGTTTGTCTCCACACAGATGTTCACCATTCTCATTGACTCTTTTATCTCCAAACTTTCCTAGAACGTGTTCAGTATGTTCTCTCTGTACACCCACCCATCCATCCATCTCCCAATATCACCACTCTTTCGTTTGGCTTACATACGTTGAACACATCCTCTACATCATTCCAGAAGCTCTCACACTTATGGTCTCTTTCTCCATTCATCGGTGCATAGCAAGAAAAGAGAAAAATTCTTCGAAATTCCACTTTCATTCTTACCTACATTAACCGCCGGATAGCAATTCGTATTTTTTAACACATCTTTTCACTCACGGTCACTCTACCTCCTTTTGCGCCATGGACTTCAGCCTCAACTCCTGACCAGAGTGCTAGGCTGCCATCCTCTATCTGCACAGCATCCTTTCCTTTGCGCTTTGTCTCCGATCCACATAGAATATCAAGCTGTCTTTCATACATTACGCTTTGCTATAATAAGTGAATTTGGTTACTCTCTACTGCTTGACATATTTGATGTTATTTACTGTAGAAATGAAGTGCAACTATATCCAGAACGAAATCCAGATCGTGTACTAGGTATTACATTGCTTAATGATAAATACCGTTTTATTTGCAATCCCATAATTTTTTCTAAAATTTTGGATAAACATGGTAAAATACTAATAGGCATCAGACGTCCGTATTCGGTAGGATGTGAAATTTTCAGTAGTCGATGCACCAAGACTGTTTTCCAGAGCTTTGGATACCATTGTCTATAGAATAGTAAAAATATGAGTGATATATGGTAATATACTTGGACAACATAAACGTAGTAGAGATATAAGTTTTCATTATGAACGAATAAGTTCAGTCAGGTCGTAGGTTCATATCCTACTCGAGGTAAACTTTTTATTTATGTATTAATAAAATTAATAGTAGTAGGTAGAGATATATTAATATTGTCTACACCAGCAGCATTTGAACGAATTGATTGTATTGTACATTCCACAGTTTCTTGAGTGACGTGTTGAAATTTAAATTGGGTAGAAATATTAGGAAGAGAGTGACTTGGATAGTAATGCATTGTAGCGTTCACCTGTTGCTGCCCTAATATACAACTATTTTTAAAATATGGCTTAATTTTGAGCATTTAACTCTATTATAAATATTTAATTGCATTAATATTCGCCAGGTTGATTTCCATCACCTGTCTGCAATTGATGCTGAAGAAAAGTTTGTTTATCTTTTTTTACAGCAATATTAATTAAATTATACAAGGTTTTATAGTATTCAAAATCACTCTCTAGATTGATTGAATTTTCTGAAAGTTTGGTTTTGTGAAGCTATCATTGGTTTCAAAGTATGTGTTAACCATAGAGCAGCAGGTTTAGTTGCATGAATTCATTTAAAGAGTAAGTGTGTCACAAAGTCATTTATAACTCCACTTTTAGAGTCCACACCATTTAAACTATACACTATACCCTAGGGAGTAAAATTTAAATGTTCTTGAAGTAAGTGTATAACTGAATTAGAGAAATCACCAACTGTACGATAGATTGGTGTTGTCTTAAAATCGAACTTTAACGTGCATGATATTAAAGTATAATCGGATATGTTAGGTAAGTGCACTATTTGGGTATTCACGACTTTATTTACATTGGAAACTATAACTATGTCTAACAAGTTATCTGAACTTTTAGTTATTCTTGTTGGATCATGAGTCATACTTACAGGACTTAGTAGCACGTTAAATCTTACAATGCAACATGCAAAAAGTTTGAGCATATTGATGTTTAAGTCCCCTGTACAGGTGACATCCGCGCATGTTTGTCTTGCAATAACAAGAGCATTCTTTACATTGTCAATGAAGTCTGAAAAATTCAATTTAGGAGACTTATATAGCAATGTTTTCTTTATGATTTGAAATTTTAAGTCACAATTGCTTAAATGCATTAAGATTAATATCAGAACAATTAAATATTTCAAATTTTAAAGAATTCTTTATATAAAACGCAACTCTAGTGCCTCTTGGTCCTCTATCAGTATGCAATAAAATATAACCATTAATTTATAAACTAGTGATATAAGAATTATGCGAAATCCATATTTCTGTAAGAGAGATAACGTCAAAAGTTGATGTCAGCACATGTATGAAATCAGAGAAATGTATTGTCAAAGAGCTCACATTTATTTTATTTATTTTATTTATTTATTGTTTATTGGTGTTATTGCAAGAAGCTTACACACGTCAATATTAATATAAATTAACAATAATAATACAATTAATTACATTATTAATAACAAATTACAATATTAATAATAAATTACAATATTACAGTAAATTACACTAAACAGACAAAAGAACACTAACAAGAAGACAAACTTATATTACATTTTTATCATGTAAGTATTCACGTAATTGTAGACGCTTTCTGTATTAATAAATTTTTATTGCTGCTTTAAATTCCTCAATTTTAGATTTCTGTAACTACACTTAGTTTATTAAAAAAGTTGGACCGTAATAATTTAAAGAAAATCTGCTTTTATTCAGTTTATTCCTAGATAACTCGATATTATTTTTATTTCTAGTATTATACATATGTACATCAGAATGTAAAATATATTGCTCAATATTATCATATGTATGTAATAAACTGTAATATATATATATATATATATATATATATATATATATATATATATATATATATATATATATATATATATATATATATAATATATTATATTAGCATATAATATAACTCTTCATTTGGAAAATAATATATCAATTACATCAAATAATTTATATATATATATATATATATATATATATATAATATATATATATATATATATATATATATATATATATATATATATATATATATATATATATATATATATATATATATATACTCAATGGTCATAGTTTATTTACTAACAATATAATTTACAATTTTTAATTATAATCAATATATGAGTTCGATTAAAATTAATGCTTCAGTTACATTGATATATAATTAAATTTAAAAGTGTAAACAGAAGCTATATATATATATATATATATATACATACATATATATATATATATATATATATATATATATATATATATATATATATATACATATACATATACATATACATATACATATACATACATACATCAATAATGTTTTTAATAAAAAACTTGTGTATATGTCCACAATTAGTACTTTTCTGAACCGTAACCTTTTCCATCCCATGTTGATCTCATTATATACAGCTTTATCAACGCGAACGTAAATCTTGAACCATTACAACGTTGCAAGTTTCGTTTATACGTCGCCTCCGTTATCAGTATGGTAAACAATTCTTTATATAATTATTTTTATCATGAAAAGAATTTCTGACAACAAGCAATATTAATCTGTAATAATTAGTATAACACACAGAGTAAGAAAAGCTAGTACAGCATGCGGGTTTTGTATATTTAATACGGAAAGATAATGTTTAAAGATTGAGTGTGCATTGGTACACCAAACCAACTTCTATACATTTACCTGGCTTTGAAAACTGCAAGTATGTTAGTAGTACTGTTAGCAAATTCCAAATATCGGATACTTTCTTTAGGAATGAGTGCTTATCAGTCACAGCTGCTTTCCATGTTAATGGTGTAAAAGTTGGCATGTTTACATGAAAAAGTAATAGCTGAAAAAACCTGTTGATGTAGCATCTAATTTCGTATTTTAAAGTATTGTTTTAAACATATTATGTTATTATTATACGTGCATCAAGGAGAGACACATCAGTTTATCCGCGGTGCAATCTGTACAATGCACCAAGCGATAAATGGCATTTCGCTCCAGCGATGTATATACCAATTTTGTACACTGGGGCAGGCGTATACTTAGTTTTTAACAGATTTAAGAATTTTCGTTAGTAACTTGATATAATAATGTTAATAGAAAATGAAATATGTATCATGGGAACGAGTTTGACTTTTTGATTTATAACAAATGTCTATAAACGTGAGTGAGTTTTCATTAAGATTTTGTTTTCTAGGAAATAAAACCCAATTTTCGTTCCTATTTGTGACCAGACAAACGGACTTTTACTCTCCCAAGTGCAAAATGCTATATTACACATCAAGAGAGGGAAATGCATTGTTTACTGCGGTGCAATTTGTACCCCGAAGGCGAAAAGGAAAAATGCCATTTCGCTCCAGAGGTATATATACGATTTTTTGTACTCGCGCAGACGTTTACCTAGCTTTTAACAGATTTCAGGGTATTCGTCAATAACTTTAAATATACTACCATAAAAATTGCAACACCTAGAATTTATTGAACGATTTTATTGAAATTTTGGTCAACGAAGTCTTTCATTAGAACAAATAAACTATTAAAATTTGAAATCAAAAGAACAAAAACTAAAATGTTTTTTTCAATAATGAGTTGCTCCGCCACGATTTGTAGTGCACTCATTTAGACGACGTGGTATCAAGTGATCTATAACTGCCTGTGCTATATCAACCCAAGCTTCTTGAATCCGTAGCCGGAGATCGTGTAAGTTATCTGGAGGGTGTGGTAAATTACCATACATGTTCAATGGGCGATAAATCAGGCGACCGAGCAGACCATGGAAAGACGGCAATGTTAGCTTCTTCCAAAAAACGTGCAGTATCCTGTTGGAAAATAGGATTTTCCAGCCCCTGAAGATATGGAAGCGTTTAAGTTGCCATCAATGAAGACCAAGGGTGATCTGCTACTGTAACATATTGCACCCTATATCATCATTCCTTGTATGAGGTCTGTATTGCGTTCCACAAAAAATGTTGGATTTTTACGTTCTCCACGCATCCGTCTGACCCTCCTACGACCATCACGAGCCCGCAAGAAAAATCGGGGCTCGTCACTAAACACAATTCGATGTCATTCTTGCGCCCAATTCGCTCTTTTATAGCTCCATTCGAGCCTGCGTAGACGGTGAAGTGGTGTAAGAGGAAGACATAAAAATAGACGATAGGAACGCAGCCCATAAGACCTTATTCGGCGATAAACAGATGACATTGATATTCTGGGTCCTACACCTCTCATTTAATCATTCGCAATCGATCGAGTTGTTGAAAATCTGTCTCTTGTGGCCAAAAGTCTTAAGCGGCGTTCTTCGTGATCTGTAGTCCTGCAGGGGCGTCCAGATACAGGGCGACGTTGTTGCGCCCCTTCCTCGGACTATTTGGACCAACATCTCAATACCGTTGTAACATTTCGGTTTACACGACGAGCAATTTCTCTTAGCGAAAGCCCGGCCCCTCCATGCCAATACTACGGCCACGTTCAAAATCAGTCAATTGGGAAATTAATTGTTCAACTCAAACAGTATAAATGTAGAAATAGCCATAGATTGTCACAATAATTGCTGGATGTCAATAGACAAGCAGAGAGTCTTCTGATGTTTGAATACAGTTATGAATGATGTGAGCAGCACAGTTCATCCCAACTAAAAGTCTTAAGTAACTGCTGAATTTTATGAAATACGTTATTTTGGCCATATTCTGCTGCTCCTCTAAAATTGCAATTTGTGTTGTTAGTGCACAATGCCATTATCTTTGTTGTTAATTCGTATTTGCCACCCGTTTTAATAATGTATTTGGATACAATGTCTGAAGCTTCACCTGGAAGATCTTAAAATTCCAAAAGTTGTACTTGAATGCCCTTGTCTTGTACAGGACAAATTTTTACGCTCCTGTGATTTGAACAGTATGATGGTTACAAAATTGACCGTTCCAAGATCATTTTGTATGGAGCTTAATGATTCCTTTTGTAAAATGTAACACGCAATACTTTCAGATTTGGTTCTCGTATGCAAATTGTTGTTGGAAGCAACTTTTTTTAGCTTACTGGTGAAAGCCACAGAACGAAACGGCTGATTGTGATTCACGTTGTGGTATGACTAAGTACATTCAATCGCAACTAGCTTTTGTTCTTCATTAAAAATGTCTTACGAAAAAAAGACGACATTTTGCTACTACTAGAAGCAGCAATATCTGCCTTTTTATGATTAAGCGTCGATATGCGTTGAACAATATCCTCTTTTCCACCATGTGCAGGTAAAAACTGTGCACAACATTTTAAGCACTCTATATCACTATCTGAGGTTGTCTTTTTAATAAATGGCTACTCACTTTCCAAATCTCTATTAAATGTACACTTTCTTTTTGGAATTTTTTGATTTTCTACCGTGCCAGATACAAACTACACTACAACAATTATTTATTTAAAAAAAGTTATTTATTAACACTTAATCTTAATAATGAACTATTTACACTATATTTATTTACACGCACCGGTCTATTTATTTTCCGCACGTACAAGACACCGTCGTGGCGTCGTAAGCAAATTTTTTCGAGCTAGGCTTGGTACTTAATACTGTCTCATAAGCGGGATCGCGCGCTATTTATTAAAGTCGACAAAAGTGCTACAATGGTCTCGTAAATTGTAGAACTTGTGATGTCATCCTATTGTATCTTATCTGAAGGTTGCACCATCTTTTTCGTACTTTCTAGACTTTGATTAATATATGAAACGTCTGAAACGACAAAAAGGTAACTTCATTATAAATACGAAACATTTACGTAATTTATTCAAATAATTACATATACGAAATGAAATGTTTAAAAAAGGGACTATCCCGTATAATACAGGATGAATGGTCGTCTTATGTTAGTATTGCACTTTTTGCAAATGCTGTGGGATACGAAAATTAGTAGTTATTATTATGAAAGTTAAGGGTGCAATAGATGGAGCGCTGATAAATAGTAAAAATAAGGTAATACATGTAGTGTAGAAAATGATTTTTGCACTCGTGAGAACAAATTGTTTGTTCACAATTTCGTTCTGAACTTGGGAACAATGCCAAGAGTACGTCAACATCAACATATTTGTCTAAAATACATGCAAAACAAGTATGAAGAAATGGTTAGACAACGGTGTAGCAACAACCAACTACATACGAAAGGCTGAACTATTGAGGTTACTATAGTATATTACATTACATGGCATGAAAGTGGCATTTTGTTGGATGACGAGCCTTGCTGAAAAAATATGAGGATGCGCTAGCATACGAGTATTTTTCAACGCCTCCGAGTCAAACAAAAATACTTTCATGCTGCGTGATGTATTACATTTTTTCTGAAATCGTTTTGAAAATTATTAAAAGTTGTTAAAATTATTTAAAAATATAGAGTTGAGTTAATCAGAGAGCTTTGACAAATGTATATCAACAATTAAAAGCGTGTTGTCTTAACGACAAGTAAATAAAACACAAAATTAGTGAAAACATTTTTGCGGTTTGGTGTTTGCTTTCTGCGAATTTTCAATAAATAACGATGTCCCTAAGCGATTTTCATTGTGAAATGGATGTTGAAATGAATGTAACGGAAGCTACAACGGCTGCTGTGGCGGAGTTAGTTCCAAACAAATTAAGGTATGAGAAAGAATATGCAACGTTTAAAAAGTGGTGCAGCATAAAAAAAATTAAACAAGTTACTGAAGACGTTCTTCTGGTATACATTACCGAAGGCAAATCATCGACTCTTTGGAGTACTTACTCCATGCTAAAAGCGATGTTTTTGGTAAAAGAAAACTTAAACATAGGTAATTTTTCAAAATTAAAAGCGTATCTTAAAAGAACATCGACAGGATACCAAGCAAAAAAGTCCAGAGTGTATACAAGACGATTTTCTTCTTCGAAAAGCTCCTGATGAATTTTTAATGATGAAAATAAGCAATCATAATTAAGTGTTCCAAGGATGTCATACTTATATTCGTTTCAGGTTGTATTAATTATTGGTTTAGCGGGTGCATGACGCTGTGACGAGTTAACAAAAATGACACTTAATGACAGAGAAGATAAGGGTATTGTTTTAATTGTAAAAATTCCCGATTCAAAAACTAATAAAGCATGGCGCTTTGTGATCATTGATGGAAAGGGAAATCAGCAAATCAACGTCGGCTTGTACCGAAACTACGCCCTCCGCATACACCACATAGACGTTTATTTGTGAATTATAAAAACGGAAAGTGCAGCGTTCAAGCTACACGTATCACAGTATTGAAGATTCTGTTTATGTATTAGAAAACGTACTACAGTCTCGAAACAGAATGCAGATAAAAATTGAAGGAAATGAATACGGTACAGCTTCTGAGAAGGAGCTGAAAGATTTGAAGCGTGTGCAGCATTTCCAGAGCCGAGTTGATACCAGTTAATTTAGGGCTAACTTCATGTCCATGTAATAATAATAATAATAGTGTCTGATAAAAGCTGTCAGGGGTTATTAGCTACTTTTATAGGTTGTTACAATATAATCGTTCAAGGTGAAGATGATGAGGTGATTATATTTCAAAATCTCGATGATGATGATGTTCTCCATGAAATTTCAAATAAAGTTAGATTACGTCACTCTTATTTCAGATTAGACATGTTTTTAAAACGTTTAGTTGACATTGCTATTAATCCCAACTGATAAAAACCCATATAACGTGAGTCACATGTGTGTGTGTGTGAGTGAGTGCGTGCGTGCGTGCGCGCGCCTGTGCGCGCGCGTGGGTCCGTGCCTGCGTGCGTGCGTGCGTGTGTGTGTGTGTGTGTGTGAATGTAATTGAGTGTACAATACTTTTATATAATCTGAAGATTCAATTATTTAAAGTAATTTCTGCGTTAGCAAAATTTTTAAAATATTTGTAAGTGTTTTGAATGTAAATTTTTGTAAGTACAACATGATTGTTAAATACGAGTAGCGGTATTCCGGTTTTCTGTATTACTTTCTAAAATAGTTAGTGATCTGTATGTAATGGGCTGTTTATATCCAGCCATTCACAAATCGTATTTTAGTGAGACACGTTGTATAAAAATATTTCAGTTCAACGCATGGTACAGCTGAAGGAAAAAACACTTCTAAAGGTAAGCGTACTATTTTAATATATGTTTTTTACCTGATATTGCTAACAAAAATGTCGATAAAGATTTTTAAAAATGTATTATTATTACGCTTATAGGATGACGTCATAAGATCAGCTCTACAAAATAGTAAGTACGCATGTATACGTGAATTTTTAAACTTGTAGTTATTGTTAATTCACGTTTAATAAACCATTAAAACCTTTTGCCTTTTATTTCCATTATATCAGTTTGATATTCTTAAAAACATGTTAATTTTAATGTAATGTTATATATAAGTGATTATTACTTTTCCAGTCTTTTTTTTTTAATGGGTTTTTACAACTGTTAATGAACACGTTACAATGAAACAGTTTTGTGTGTATGTAATTAAACATGCAAATAAATCAGATATGATGTTCCGAATGTATAGGTGGTGACTGTTTAGAGAATCAGCCTATACATAAAGCATAATTGCATTAGGGTAGAAATTATTTATTATTTCACGTCATATTTAATTAGACTTTAATGTATTCAGTTTGAACAGTAATCTGGTTTCCGCAAACTGTAAGACAATTTCAGTTGATTGATTGAGATTGATCTGGTGATCGAGCGTGATTTGTTTGAGATTGATTAATTAATTAATTAATTTGTTTGTGTGTGTGTGTGTGTGTGTAAGAGAGAGAGAGAGAGAGAGAGAGAGGAAGAAACAAGATGGAGCAAGAGAGAGGTGTGTATGATCAGATTCTATTATAGAAAATGTTCATTAGTCTATACGCCACTAGAAGGCGCTAAAATCAATTTTGACTCAAAGGGGCCAAAGCGTAGACCCTGATAAAAGTCTTGGTTTACAAGAACCTCTTTATTAGAATACAATTTTGTATGATGGGGCGAAGGCCTACAGCTGTAAGATTAAGTTAGAACAACATACAATTGCACCAGGGGCCACGATAGGGGCTAAGCTCTACACTTATCTTATAAGGTTAGGATTCCCACACCATCTCCGGCCATGGGGCGAAGGCCTGAGAACAAGTTGCGAAGCCCTACACGTGCCTTACAAGAACCTCCTTATTAGAAATACGTTTTCTCGTATAGGTAAAAGATCATACAATAGCATTTGACTATTTTTAAAACAATAGGATTGATAATTTTAATAATAATATCTTATTAATTATGCAATTTCCAACATTGTATGCGTGTGCAATTGCGCAACCTTCAGGGGGATTGCTCTTAATATAGTCAGAAGAACCTTAATTAGATGACTATCAAAAATAACCCTAAGACCAACTCCAAGTCCAGACCCAAGACCAGCCCCTCACGTGAGCAAGTACAGAAATGCTCTAATTAGGGTTGACCCTCGAAAAGAAACCATAGGGTAGAAAATACGCGTCCTATACGTGAGCTGTCATAAAATAGGGGTGAAAAAACACGTCCTACACGTGCGCAAGTAAAAAATAATTAGGGTTGAAAAGGGCCTTCGAAAAGAAAGGGTTGAAAATACGGTCTCACACGTGGGTGTATGTAAAAAATAATTAGGGATGAAAATTCCAGCAGGGGTTGAAAATACACGTGGGTGTGTAAAAAATAGAGTTGAAAAAGACCTCCGAAAAGAAACCATAAAAAATAAGGGTGGAAAATATGGTCTCCCACGTGGGCGGTCTTGTGACGTCAAAATCCAAGATGGCGGCGGAAGGTGCCTCATTACTACTTACGGGTCACTGTTTACGCCGTACGTCGGCAACTTTATTAGTGGACGCTGGTGGCGATATAATAGATCTGAAAAGGCATGGTGGATGGAGTTCTACCAGTGTAGCAGAAGGTTATGTAGCCGAATCGTTAGAAAATAAACGTGTAATCACTAGTAGGATTCAAGAAGGAATCTCAGTCCCTAATAATCTTAATATTAACGAGTTGTTCGTTTCGGAAGAGTCGAGAACCGAAAATTCCGAGCAAAATATTGCTGTTGTTTCTTCATTAAAAAATTCTGCTTTACCTGGGATAACTACCTCAAATGTTTAAATTTCAACAATTACAGTTAATATCAATTAGTATTTCTAGTAGGTAAGATTGGAGACTTGGAACACACCACATTTCCAAGGTCGCACATTTCAAAAGTTACCATAATTTCAAGGTCCCACCGGCTTAAGGTCGCGAAATAAGGCCATGTTCATACACAACTTTCCGAAGGTCGCACATTTTTAAGATTACCACAGCTCCAAGGTGAAACAGCATGCGTAGGTCACTAACACTCAACACATTCTTAAGGCTATTTGCGCACCCTACCTACTCAGATAGTCTCTCACTTTTTCAAGGGTTGGTCATGTAATTTTTTACACTTCTCTGATACCACACTTAGAACCAAATTAAAAAAGATAATGATATGCTAATATATTCTTCTGTATCATTACACCTGCGTGGACGTGGTGTAAGTAATTGAGCGTACGTGCAGTGTGGTGCCCATCCAAGATGGTCCTGTAGCGGAGTGTCAGATGACCGCCATTGGTTTATTCGAACTCCACATGAAGCATTCAACCGTACCGTCTGAAGATGCTCCTCTAGGGGACTAGCAGATGTTCATAAGCGGTACATGATGGTATACCATCACAGTATCATTGATATATTTCAGCATAGAAGGAGAGCTCTGTCAGTTATACTTACTATGCCTGTGTCGATCACCTGCAAAGACTACTTGCCGAAGAGCTACGTTACGAACTCGGATGAGTTCGTAATGTTCGGCAACCTTTTCGACAATTTCCAGTATTATCTCCAGATGTACAATGTCGTGATCATACCCACTTAGTATAGCTAGGCTTATAACACTATGCCAGTCATGATATAATATTACAAGCCTAGTGTCCCTAGCTGCTCTTCTAGAGAGCTTACCGTAATCACAACATCATAATTCCGGACGAATGACACTATGGTTGTCAGCTGTAATGAAAGAAAGAATTATTAATATAAACAAAGTAGTATCAAGACAATACATACCGTGAACGTGAGACGGTCCCATGTGATGGTGCGATGTGCGTAGAATAGCCAGTACCACCCAGCGATAATAAGGAATGCAAAATTGCGTTGAGTGGTACTGTCTCCCGACGCCATCGCACACAACGTTGTATAATGGTGGAAGCATAGTGCGACCAATCGTCATAGGGATATGTGTAGCCCAAAACCAGCCATCGTCAAGTCCTTCGTCGTCATTGTCGTGCATATCGTCGTCACTGTTTTCGTTATTTCCGTGATTCTGGATCTGAGGAGCGGCGTCTGGAGCCCTACCATTGTCATTGGTCTCGTCCTGTATGCTATTATGTAACTGTTCTTGTACACTTAGTTGTTATATTACGTCTAACAGTTCTTGAGCGCTACGTTCCAGTTGTTGCACGTTGTTAGTGAGAGTGTCCATAAAGTTATCCTCATCGCTACTCCTTTCAGCGATGATTTCGTAGTCGCTGTTATCGTATCGCGTCATTGTCGTAGTCCTCGGAATCATAGCTGTAGGCAGGGTCCATGCATACGTCGGAGTCGTTGTCACCAGTGTTGTGGTAATCGTTCCCAGCACAGGAAGAACATACTCCCTCAACACTGGATGATATGCTGACGAAGTCATCGCTATCATTGTTTTGTTCGTTTATGACAATAGGTAGTGGTGTGTCCTCGTCATTGTTCATGTCAAGTATTACTACATCAAGACTGTAATCTTGTAGAGTCCAGGACTACGGTCGTCAGTTCATAAATTTCATCGTCGCTGGATTGGGCGTCCACGGTAATAGGAGAGGATGCAGAGGGCGGGATATATAGAACCTCAGGTGAAGAGGGTGCGGAATCCTGAGGTGTGGGAGTTGAAGGGAGGTCAACGTCAATTGGATAGGAAACCTGAGGTGTGTGAGTGATGTCGGGGAGAGAAGTTGAGGAGGCTAGCGGGATGAAGTCGAAGGGATACAGGAGATACCCAGGCGATGGAGAACGAGGGGTAACAGCAACCTGTAAAGAAAGAAATAAAACGTTAGAAATGTATCAAGAATGGAAAAAAAATTATAATTAAAAATACATAAGACTTGTTGGTTCTTACCTGGGGAGATGATGTGGAACTTGCTCTTGAAGTCATTGTATGTTCAGTAGTGTCAACTATAGAATCAGTTGTATGAATAATTTATACTGTTTTCGTTTCGCTAAATATAGGTGTTTCCTCCACTAAAAAGAACGTTTTTCATAAATTTTTAGAGGACATTTTTCCAGGTCTGCTGGTGGGCCCCATCCCCATATATATATATATATATATATATATATATATATATATATATATGGGTGACCTTGACCTACTTTCCCAGAGTAGGTTATTCCACTAGAGAGTCATTCAATCGTTATACGGCAAGTGAAAAAGTGTCAAGCGTTATAAAGTGCTGTTACATCATGTCTTCGTTTATCCTCAAGCTCTGTAGCGCAGCGGGTGCTGGGGAGAGAGGAATCTCCTATTACTCTGACACCTGTATGCGTTGTAGATGAGCAATCGTCCACAGCTGCAACATATGCAGAGGGATGAATAGTAGGGAATCCATTTGAAGGTTTGCTGAGCCCTGCTTCTACCGTAGAATTTATGGAGTGGTCGTACAGTAGTTCTACGGCAGGAGGAGAGGTCAGGGAGCACATTTTTGATATTGTCCTGATCCCTACTTGTATCGGAAATTTCGCTGAAGAGTGGAGTTCTGTGAACTCTTCGATACAAGTGGAGCAAATGGATGAGTCATCAGAGAGTATCCTCAGTCCTGTGTGTGCTGCTGATTTTATAGATAATGAATGATAGATAAATGACTTAGCAGTATCTAGGGGTCCTGCAGCACCCATACAATACTTACCTGCGCAATCAGGGATATAGTGGAAAACGCAGTATCTTCTCCCCAGTGTGTATTCAGCCCTACATGCTCTGCGGAGTTTCTGGAAAAGAGGTGGGGGTAATACCTTGCTATCCCGACTATCATTGTTATTGTTTCCTTACCCGTACACTACTCTTCCCCTCAACCTGATATATCCATCATACATATTATCCTATTCCTGGCGATATATTACGTTGCGTCCTCGTTTGCATCGCTGGATATGATCTTTTTTTAACAGTTGTAATACATGATAGTAATAAATGCTACAAACCAATAAAGATCAATAAAGAGTTAAAAAAGGAATTATAAAAAAACACGTAACTCTACCCGTTCATTTATACATTGTTTATACATTCTCTTTGTTACAGATCGCAATAAAATGTTTCAATGTGAATGTCGGAAGAAATTTTCAAGAAAAGACTTTGTACTGCGACATCAAAAAACTGTGTGTTGGATAAGTATTCCAACTACCCCACCTTCAGAGATACCGCAGGCTGTACCGCAAAACCGTACCGCACTTAGGAATGTGACACAACCAAGTACTTCCGATGCGAACAGAACGGAACATAGTCATATTGCTGAGCGTCTTGCACAACCTGGACCATCAGGGTTAAACAACTTAAAGAATAATGCGAAACACAGGCATGTTGATTCCTTTGCAGAACCAGGGCCATCGGGTTTGAACAACTCACGGAAGCGTAAGTTAGACCAAAGCAGCGAACCAGTACAAAAAAAAGTAGCAAAAGTGTTGAAATTGTGCACTGCATTGATTGTTCGATTGATGTTGCTCGATATGCTTATCAAGACACCTTAGAAGCAATATACACAAATCAAATGTGCGTCTACTCGTTGATACTGGGGTTGAAGTGATTCGCAATGCTTTTTAACAACGCATTGTTTCGTATAGACTATCACCATGCAATACCCATACGGATGTGCAGACGTTTATGGGTGATTTTAAAGTAAATGCCTTGAAACTAATACAAATTCAGTTGCCGAAACACTTCTCGTTGAAATGTAATGTTGAGTCGTTTGGGTTGTACTTTCTGAACAGTAGAGAAAGTACTGAATTTAAAGTCCTTTCTAACGAAATATGATATATTCAGTGTCGGGATGGTGTTGGAAGAGTATTTTCAAAGAGTAGTGGAAATCTTGAATGCTAAGCAATCAGAATTTCAGCTTAAAGATTCTGGTACATGTGAGTTATGAGTAGAAGGGTATTATATTATTAATATATCTTGTTTTGTAGGGTGGTCGCTGGTGCATTTCGTATATTTAGAGGTAAACATGTTGAAATTTTCTCCCACTACGGGTTCGTCCTATATGAATGTCCCGACTGAAATTCCTGAGATAGTGGGTCCTCTCTACTATACCAGAGCTAAACAACCTATTCATGTTAATTTATTACTATTAGTCAGTAACCTAACGGGTAATCAGCATTATCTATGAATAAAATTTTTTTAAAAGTTTACTTAGAAACCAAATAAGCCGACGTAATGGAGCAAAATATTTTTGTGATTCATGTATTCATTACTTTAGAACGCAGGAGCAATTAACTCGACACGTGTCTCATGACTGTAATTTCTTATTTTTTTTTATGATTGTGGACCTGAACAGGCTAAATTTGGCCTATCGTCCCAAAGCACTCAGGAACACTTAGGAGGATGGATATAGGGATAATGAATTGCCAATAGATGCCTATGAACAGCTACCTTAAATTTTCTCATATCATAAGTGAGAGGAAAACAGGAACTAGTGAGATCATTCCAGAGTTTAGAAGCCGTGTAGAAAAATTTGAATTGCGCCCGTTTGGTACGACAAGTGGAGATTTGCACTGCATACTGATGATGTGAATGAGCGATTCTCGCAATTATAGCCCGAGATGGTATCAAAGAATATAATTAAGTAGCAAAATAACCGTTGAAATAACGATAATACAAAGAAAGGACTGAAACTATCCTTCTATGTTCAAGGGACTGTATGTGAGAAGTTAAGGACGGGTTATTTATAAGCTTAATCGCTCTCTTTTGAATACGATCAACGATATCGAGAGCGTATTAGGGAGCACTAACCCAGAGGTGAGAATTATATTTCAGATGAGGCCGAATTTGGGGCTTATACAGCAGAATGAGTTGTCGAGATGTAAAGTACTGCTTATATCTGTACAAAAAGCCTATTTTATGAGCAGCAGTTTTGGTAGCTGACAGAATATGGTCAACCCATGAGAGATTTGAAGATACAGTCATACCTAACAGAGTAATAGGGTCTGAAAACGAAATTACACAGCTAATATTATACGTATGATAAATACAGGTGAATTAAGCTAGCACTAGACGAATTAACCCGCAGCAAAAGGAGTTGTAATTGAATAGTATGTTGAATATCGGTAATCAGTTCCCGGTGCGTAATTAACGCGGTGGTGGGACTATTACGTGCCCTAGCTATTACAATAACAAGTAAAATATAACACAAGTCCTAAAGTAATTATAATACAATCCCTACATTACGCTAAGAGTAAACGATTACAAGTCCTAATTAACAACTGAAAAGTAAAAATAATACAAACCCTAACCTATGTAATAATATATAAATCGTCCGTGCGAAACTAACAACTAGATACTGTTTTATGGAACCACTACGTAACACGATATACTTGGCACTCAGCGTACGTGTTGCACCAGGCCTCGACCTGCCTACTCCTGGTGCTGCTGCTGGATCTGAAGGCACTTGGGATAGATCGCCAGTCTCAGCGACCTACGAGGTATAAGGCAAGACTTGTACACCCCAAGGAAATGATGAATCTCAAGCCAAGCTGCCAGTCTCAGCAGCCTGCGTAGTATAAAGTAAGACTTGTTGACGGCGTTTTTGGTGCTGTATTTATACCCGTGTCAATCGGTCCGGGCATTGTGATTGGTTGGTTACTGTAGAGGTTTCTGGCAGATCCCGACGTAATCGTAGGTAGGGAGGATAGTGGTCCGCCCACGTTTCCGTGACAGTACCTCCCCGGCTGGCATGGAGTATACATGCCTACCACCTTTACACACTGAATTACCTGGCGTAAGGCAAAGAGAAGACAGAACCGGGGAGTTCTGTGCGGAAAATATACTTGCGTTTCGGAACTATCAAAAACAGATGTTTCTACCATTCGTATTCTATGCAGATTTTGATGCTCTATTAGTACAGGTAAATACGGCTGAACCCGATCCCGAACCACCGTTCACGATAAAAACGTGTAAACATGAACTATACTCATTCGGTTATTATATTAAGTGCGGTGTAAACGATGCATGGTCCAAATTAGAACGTTATAGGGGGGTTAATGACGCGGAGGTATATATTACACGACTCGAGAGTGATGTGAAACGAATATATAATGAACATTTGAAAACTGTTGTTCCAATGTTACCACTAACTGATGAACAACTGGTGATACACGAACAAAGTCGTAATTGTTATATATGCGACAAGCTTTTTACGGACGATCTTACAAATTCCAAAGTATGAGATCACTGCCATGTCACTGGTACATATCGTGGCGCGGCACATTCAAATTGCAATTTGAACTATCAATTACCTACATTTATTCCAGTTTTTTCCATAATCTCAGTGGTTATGATGTCCACCTGTTCATCAAACAGCTAGCGAGTGAAACTGAAGAAATTACCGTACTCCCTGTTAATTAGTGACAAAACATATCACGTTCGGTAAGCATATTTATGTAAACGAATTCTTTAACGGTCGCTGCATTAGGGAAAATACGTACATAAATTTGCGATTCGTCGATAGCTGTAGGTTCATGGCGGCATCCTAAGATACTCTATCTCATGATTTATCAGATGATCAATGTAGAGGCAAGGAAATGTTTTGGTGATGATAATGACTTTAACTTAGAAAGAAAGGTAATTTCCCGTACGCGTACGTAGACAATTTTAATAAATTAGACGATGTCACTGTACCTTCCTATGAGAAATTCTACGATAAAATGCGTGATGAAAATATATCCGATGAAGAATACTGTCGCGTCCTACTGATTTGGGATCACTTTAAGTGTAATACACTCGGAGACTATGATGGTATATATTTAAAATCAGACGTGTTGCTGTTGGCTGACGTGTTCGAAAACTTTAGGCCGCTATGTATAGACACGTATGGATTAGAACCTGCGCAGTACAATACCTGGATTTTCGTGGGATGCCATGTTGAAATGTACTAAAGTAGAGTTAGAATGATGACTGATATGGATATGTACCACTTTTTAAGAAAGGTATTCGTGGTGGAGTGAGTACTTGTGTTAACCGAAGAAGTATCGCTAACAACGAGTTTGTTCCAAATTATGACCCTAATCGTCCAAAAGTCTTTTTACAGTATTTAGATGCCACGAATTTATACGGATGGAGTATGCGGCAATATCTCCCTCTTGATGGATTTATGTGGTTAACTGAAGAAGAAATTAGGCAATTATTATTATTATTATTATTAATGATTAAGGATGATGACGATTTCGGGTTTGCACTACAGGTTGGTATACACTATCCGCATCACCTGCACGATGAGCACAATGATCATCCTTTTTGTCCCGAAATGATCTACGCACCACATTCCAAGGAGGAAAAATTAATTTCTAACTTAAGTGATAAGACCAACTATGTTATACATTACCGATATTTAAAACAATGTATAGAGCATGGGTTAGTTGTTACTCATATTAATAGAGTTTTACTGCTTCGTCAAAGTCATTGGCTAGTACCATACATAGACCTTAATACAACTTTTCGAAATCAAGCCAAGAACAAATTCGAAAAGGATTTCTTGATGTATGAACAATGGTGTATTTGGTAAAACAATGGAGATTGTCGACAAAAGAAGAGTAATAATGCTATTAACAGATTGGGAAAATAACGGACGTCGCTTGGGTCTAGCACGGTACGTGGCAAAACCGCAATTTAAGAATTTTATTCCATTTACTGAAATTATTTGCAGTGGAATTGTCCAAACAGGTCGTTACTTATAACAAACCCGTATATGTTGGATTTAGTATTTTAGATCTTTCCAAAATTATAATGTATCGATTTTTTTACGATATCTTGCGCAGTCATTACGGTAATAATGTAACGTTGCTCTATACAGACACAGATTCTTTAATTGTCAAGATAACTGATGATGAGTTTGCGCATATGAGGAATCATGTTGACGAATATGACCCATCCAACTATCAAGACGGTCTGGATGGTATTACAACGAATACATCTGTTGTCGGAAGAATGAAAGATGAGTATGCCGGAAAGCTATTCAATATTTTTATGGAGCAGGATCAAAATCTTATTGTCTAAAGCTTGCTGATGATCAAGTGGTTAAGAATGCGAAAGGTGTTAAGAAAATCGTTATTTAAAAGTGCTGACGGGGGTAGATTACAAATCTGTTGCGGAAGCGTCTGATAAAACAGTAATGTGTAAAATGTTCGTGTTTAGATCGACTTTCCATGATATATACACTGAGATGTTAAACAAAATCGCCTTTAGGTCCCAGGAAGACAAACGGCATCGATTGCGTTACACGTGTGCAATACTGGCGTGGGGGCATTAGCGAATTCCGGAATTGAAGAACTTCGATCCTTTGAGCGGTCTACTAGAAGTTGCCAGGCAAATGAATTTGTATAATCCAGATAGTAACTAATAGTTTGGGTACTGATACTTCTTAATTTTAGATGTGTATATCTTATCTCCGTAATGAAGCTATGAACATACATCGCCATACATGTTAATGTGTATAATATCGATACAGCATTCCAAGTCGGCTACTTCATGTAGTAACTTTTTAGTGGAATATAGACTAATATGTCATAATTCATTATCCAGGAAATATATACAGAATGTACTCATATTGTGTGTATATATATATATATATATATATATATATATATATATATATATGAGATAAACAAAATATATATTTACAATTTTTATTAAAAATGTGTACAAGCTTTACTGCATTACATAAGTATCGTACAGATGGTATACATTAGACAGAGCGCAGTGACATAATGATTTACAATGATAAACAAACTGGTTGCAAATTAGGAATGTTCCTCAAGTTCTGTAACGGGTTATGTAACAAATTTTCTGATGTAATCCGCTTTCCTTCTACCCTTGACGTAGATAGTATCTGTAGGTTGAATTAAGCGAATGAGAATTCTTCGAAATTGGTGTGGTGGTGTGTGCCCTTCATCCCATTTTATACAGTGTTGATTATGCATTAACCAAGTAGCTTGACGGCGACTTTCCGCATCTAACGTATGCCATGGATACGGTGATTTAAACATGTAATGGGCGACTTACGTTCCATTAAAAATTGCGAGTCCTTTCGGTATAAAAACTTTTGAAATTTTAAACCCTTGTACGTCAATTATGACGGGCATCGTATTACAGCTGTCTTACTGGTTTGGTTAACGCGTTATACATAACTAAGCGATCATGAAGTATGCTGTCGTATTCGCGGGTATGTTGACTGCTGTTTCGAATTCTATACGAAGTGCTACTGCTTTAGAGTGTAATGTCTTTTTTATTCGAACAGTCTACCACTATCAATGGTGCGACTGCCGTAGATTGATTAGGTGTGAGTAATGGTTGACCATCTTTTTGATAATAGCACATTTGGAATTTATTAAAACATTTAATACAATGTAGCAAAGCAATTATTATCGTAATTAACGTTTAAATTGTCATACGGATAACGATACGTGTTAAGGAATACCCTAATATTCTTTAGTGCACATTTATCGAATCTGCTTATACCTTGAGAAACATTATTTTCTCGCCCCGTTTGAAATCCGATAATAATGTATCCAGGTGTTTCTGTACTAGTCGATGTTTTGATTGCCCGTGTAAATTTATCTGTTGTTAGAACTGCTGGATATATGTGTGTTTCCCAACTTCTAAATGTTATTGGAGTATTTACATTTTTATCAATGTACTTCGTTAACGCCAATTCCTCCGCTAATGCTGGAATGATATGCGGAACTTTCCAATACATTTTATCTATGTTAACTTTTAGTGCTTCATCTGCAACACTTGAAATTACTGCAACGGTATCAATGTTACTGCGAATTAAAACCAATTGTTGTCTGATGTTCAAAATCACTTTATTGTAGTCCTCCGCAAAGCCAAGTAGCATTCGCAAAGGGACACAAGCATTAAAATACCCTAACGCATTTGTTCGTATGGTGCTATTTGAGGTAGGAACCAAACTGTATTTTCATGACGAGCGAGGTCGTTGGGTGTCAATGATACCAATCCTTTCATTGGAGACGTTAATCCAATCTTCGTCACGGAATCTACCACTATTCCATTCATTTCGTATCTAATTTCACTAAATAAAAATGCAATGCTATTATTAACAAACCCCGCGGTGTTAGAGATGGCACCATCCTCCCTCAGCAATCTTCCCTCTACGTAGACATAACTCTCTGATGGTAAAGTGCACATGTTTTCCTGAATGGGTTCGGAATTTACTATAGCATTATCAACAACTTTTTCGTTGACGTTTAATATACTCACTGTTTACTATGAAACCAAGACTTTGCAAGTATGCTCTATTTTGCGCTGTCAATGATTTGAGGGTTTAATGCTTACTGACTCTCGCATTTCCATACTTCGATCTTTTATAGTTCACCTTGTTGTGGTTACATGCACATGTGTTATACCGCGTCACCATCTTTTCTTCAAATGTAATCCTATCGTTATGACTTCACCGTTAAAATTGACGAGGTCTTCGTCTTGTTCTAAAGTGTTATGGTTAAAATGGTGGATGCATTTATAGGTAAAATGACATGTAGAGGGAATTTAATTATTTTGTATCCTGTTGGTACTCTGGGAAAAAATTGATGAATAATATTTGACGTCTCTCCATTTTTAAAACTTCCACTTGTTATATTGCATTCGATAATTAACGAAGTAATCTTAATAATGTTAATTGGATTTTCAGAGGTATGCAATTCATGACCTTTGTAAACTTTTTTGTTAAATCCCAGTATAGGTCCCATAGAATTTTCTACATTAAAGTTAATATCATGTGTTGCTTTCATAAATGCTTTCATAGTGTTATTGTTCGCCCGTAAATTAAAAAAATTTTTCGAACCCTACACTGTATCATTTATATGTTTATTAACATCCGCGATTTCGTACGATACTGGCGGTATTGTAATTCTAGTTCCTTCAAATATCAGTTGGTTATTCTTGGAAGTAACGTTTTGTATAGTATTGAAAGATTCAAAACTAGTCAACCCCATTACATATTCCGACTCATCAAGATAAATCGGTGGCTTAAAGTTGGCTTGCAAAATACTGCTTGCATCGGTAAATGTAAATGTGTACGACATTACGATCAAGCAACGACTTCTGAGAATCCAAACGAATAGTCATATAAAAATCGAAAGACTAGATGACCGCGGTTTTATGTATTGAAGTTTTTAATCTTGATATAATTATAGTCAATCGTGTTTCTGCCACCATCACTTTTAAAATAGTGAATTAATTCTAATAGTGGTCTAATATGTCCTATGCTATCAAAATATGTAATATTCCCATTACACTTGATGTAAGCCGTCCAGTGTGTTCCCCTATTATTTTGATCATCCAGATTCACGATAGCTCATTCATTCGCATGGATTCGTGTAGGTAATTTATCTCGCATGTGTATCCTTCTAAAGTAGGGGATTTTTAATTTCTCAACAAATTTTGATAGCTTAAGGCGATAGCTCATTCATTCGTATGGATTCGTGTAGGTAATTTATCTCGCATGTGTATCCTTCTAAAGTAGGGGATTTTTAATTTCTCAACATATTTTGATAGCTTAAGGCGTGACGTGGTAGCTTCAGTGGGAGTTTTTTAAATACGGTTGTAGATATAGGCCTAAACCTCGCTTATGTGGTTTTATATATAAGCCTTTTCCTAAGGTAGCTGTTTCCATTGCTTGATTGTGTCGTTTGGTTTCTTCTAACGTTTTTGACGCGGTTTTTGCGTCAGTAACCGCTTTTGCAACTGCGGCTGCACCTCCACCCAAAGAACCTAAAGCTCCTAATGCTGCAAATAGGGGAATAAGAGGTATGAATTCCCCAAGTTTCGGTATTGGTAATATTCTTCTCTTGTGTGTCAAGATTTTTTTATGTTTTAAAACGTTTAAGGCTTCTTGTACAGTAGATTTTAACGATGACCGAAGTTTACCACCAACGGGACGTCGCGCTATAAGGACTGCTTCGTTGCATGAAATTGGTCTGTTTCTGTGAGAACGCTTCCTACGTCGTGAGTTGCGTCCCATTTCCATTGTTCTTTTTCCTTTCATTATACCGGCTATGCTTACTGCATTTGCTCTTTCTCCAAAGGTGGCGTTTGAGGAACGAAATCTATTCCAAGCTTTTTGTTGCAAAGCCTTATCAGCTATGTGGAGACGCCTTAGATCGTTTGACTGGGAGTATGCAATATCGTGTTTTTATACGCTTCGTCCAGTTCGTTAATACATCTGTCACCGCGAGCTAATCGTTCTCGTAATCAGGTACTCGGACCATAATATCTGTACCCAGGTATATGCAACTCCACGGGTAACTTATTTATTAAGGTGTTAATTAATCCAGAACGTTTTTATAGCTATTAGACCGAGAACTATACTTCTCACCACACTGACTGACAGTTCAATTCTAAACTATTTAATGCGCATGACACACACACACACACACACACACACACATATATATATATATATATATATATATATATATATATATATATATATATATATATATATATATATATTACCACCATACAAGTTATAGTTCAGTACTACAATGGGTGACATCCGTTTCATACCGCAAGATACTGAATTACCTATAAAAAATTATGACATCACTTTTAACAATAATCACTACTCAAAACATAGTGGTTTACTAAAAGGAGGTTGTAAACGGGGTACTATCGTCGGTCCATCAGGATGCGGAAAAACAAATGTTACGATTACCTTATTAGAACATCAAAATGGTTTACGTTTTGAAAATGTTTATGTATACTGCAAATCTTTATATCAACCCAAATACCAGTACCTACGAAATTTACTTACACCTTTAAATATATCGGTTGTTTCGAATGCAGTGATAACAGTGACGTTATATCCCCTAGTGATTCACGTAAAAATTCTATAATGATTTTTGATGATGTAGTATGCCATAAACATAATGAAATAGGGGGATCATTTCTGTTTTTTGGCAGACACCAAAACAATGATTGTTTCTATCGGTGTCAAACATATTCTTCTATTCCAAAACAGCTCATACATGATAATGCGAATTTACTAGTTCAGCATTCTGATGCTCTTCATTATGAAAATTTCATTTTTTCTCTGGAATAGTCAGTAAAAAGAGAATTAGTATTTCAATTGGTATAGCTGACACCTATACCTTTCCCTGTAACGGGGGTACCGTAGTGTATTGCAAGTGGAGTCATCCTGGTCTCGATAAACAGTTTGCGCTTGCTAAGGATGTGATTGGTCACCACACAACTAGGAATGCCGCAATTAAAGTGACTATACCAGAGTTTATGCAGTTTGCAACTTCCACGATGTTCCATGTAGAGCTCGTAGTATAATCCAAAGTGTTAAAATGAGTAAAACTAATGTTGTTGGAGAACTGCACAAGTCAGCAAGCAGAAATTTTTCGCGGCATTGTGTGGCACTTAAAGGTTTAAATGATCTATTTTAAGCTGATTTAGTATAAATGATACCTTATGCTTGGGTAAATAAAGGATTTCGATACATTTTAGTAGTAATAAATGTATGTCTGGCCTTATCCATTCAAACGCAAGAATGGCGAACTAGTCGCAGGTGTAATGAATAAACGTCTGTCTGGTTTGCAAAGGACGCCTACACATATACAAACAGACATGGGAACGGAGTTTTATAATGCTGAATTTAAAAAAAGTAATGAAAAAATGTAATATGAATCATTATAGCAGTTATTAAAGCTTGAGAAAGTGGGGGATTATGTACGTATTAGCAAATACAGAAGCATAATCTCTAAGGGATACACGCCTAATTGGAGTTATAAAGTCTTTCGAATAAGAGCAGTGAAACGTTCCAGTCCAATTACCTACACATTACGTGATAGTCGAGATGAAGAGATACAAGGAAGTTTTTATGAGTCAGAACTTCAAAGTGTTAAACATCCTGACATTCACCTAGTGGAACATGTAATACAACGTCGAGGAAATATGTCTCTCGTTAAATGGTTAGGGTTTGATAATTCTCACAATTCATGGATTTCTAACAAAGACATTATATAATACGCTCTGTACGATTCCTTTTATATATTGTAATATTATTATAATTTTCTTCTTGTTAATAGTTTCATACGATATCGTTTTCGAACCCATGTCCCTTCCGTTATGTAGAAACAATTTGTAGTTATCCCTTGATTGTCCATAAGTATGTGCCATTCCTGCTTATCAAACACCACTCCATTACTCTTAGATCCACCAAGTTTCACGACTGGTTCAAAATTGAATTAGGATGGCAGACCGACACTAACATACTTCGATTTACTTTTATTTAGAAAATACTGCATCCACTTGAATTCATAACACTCACAATCTTCGCCTTTTCTACCGCTTGACGTAATATGTTCTCCATTACATACAATACTGGTTTCACAGGTACTTCCTCCGCATTTATATCCTACTTTCTCCACTATTTCTGTCAAGGTTACCTGCTTCACCTTGACTGCCACACTGCACGTTACTTCAGCAATCCTACCGTTTCAAGCCCTTCATTCACGGTGTTTCTGCAAGGTTGGCGGGATCTCACCAATCACTTCAAGGATGTCTCCTTGACCTTTCCGGCCCCCATATTTCAAGGGCTCCCATTATTAAGGTTCCCACAATTACAATGTCCCCCATTATCACGTTTTCAACTATTCCAAGGTTATCATTTTCAAGGTTCACACACCCTCAAGGTTATCACCTCAAGGTTCCCACACTTACATTGTCCTCTCCTCTGTTTTTACAAGGTCAGTTCTATCTTTAAAAGTAGGGATAACTACACTTTGAGTATTGTGTTATTTCCAACAGTGTCAGTACAAAACGATTGGGATGATAGGGAGTGCTACCAGCCATTATCACTTTTTAATCTGAGTATGCGGCGAGCATGTGAAATAATTCCGAACTGGGTGCAATTTGAAAAAAAGGTACTACATCCTTCTACGACATTATAAGCGCCAAATAATACATATGAAGATGTGCAGTGGAATACTTAATGGTTTGCCAACCTAGATAAACGAATTCGCTACTTCCACCATCATGCCTTCATGGGTAATTTGGGATACTATTAACACACATTTGCCCTTGATACTCGTTGGCATCTTGCTGGCCATATGCATTTATGCTATGACTGCTACAAAGCATTGCAACCAAGTGAATACCCAGTTATTCACCACCAATTTACCACATGTCACACCAAGAATACTGGTGGTCATCGTGTAGAGCGCCCCTAACAATGCTGCACGAGGTATATGAAGATGATTCATGCATTCTCTGCGGTGAAGTGTATTATTTGGACAATTAGTTTTTTTTTATACTGCATGTATTGCATATAATAAATTATTTCCTGTTAGTATCTTACTGTGTTCTACGGTGAGAAGATGTGTGACGTGACACCAACATTTTATTATTATAAACGTTTACTTACGTATCGAACAAGGTCTGGAGTTCACTCACCTCCATCGCTTGCAGCAGCACGTTTCATTTCCATATCTTCAGACGATACGGTTGAATGCTTCATGTGTGGAGTTCGAATAAACCAATGGCGGCCATCTGACACTCCGTGACAGGAGCATCTCCGATGGGCACCACACTACACGTACGCTCAATTACTTGCATCACGTCCACGCAGGTGTAATCATACAGAAGTGGAAACGATCTTTTGCACTTGTATTAAATCAAAATGTTTTATTCCTAGAGAAAATCATATATCTGAATAATACACTGATTACATTTGTACATACAACAAATTTTATTTTAATTTAAAAATTATTATTAATTTTATTAAATAAATAAAAAGTTTACCTCGAGTAGGATTTGAACCTACGATCTGTACTTTGCTAGAGTACCGCGCTAACTCCATAACCGTACTTGTGTAAGACAAGCGAAGAAATACAGACTATTTCTAAGACGGTGGCCTCAAAGTGTCTCATAAACAAACGAGAGAGCGCATTCCATTTCGTACATCGAGTTCAATGGACTGGACTAATAGAATGAAGCGTTCACACACCTTATGAACATTATTGGTCAAAAAGCGACGTGTGTCTTCGTCTTATAAAACACAACCATGCACAAACTTTGTTGTAATTAAAGTTTATAATGGTACGTTTTGCATATTATCAAATAGTAGTTGAGGTTCAGCCTGCACTTTTTTCCATTTGCTCCACGCCTTAAAATCTAATCTCTTTCTTGCGCTCCAAAATTTCTGCGCCCTGGGCCTGGGCCCACCAGGCCCATTTACTAAGAGGCCCTGTAGAGTTTAACTAGTTTTAAATACACACTTTTTTGCAATTAATAATTAAAATTTATAAATAAACTTTTTAAAAATGTTCTTGTTTCTTTCTGCAGTAATTAATTACTAACTTTTTGTGATTTATAAAAAAATATGTTTTGTTCTTTTTAATTATGTTTAAAATTTCCTTGTTTATTTCCTTCTCAAATCTAGTTCTGGTACTTGTCTAGTAAATTTTCTTGTAACAGTTTTAACAAATTTATATAAGCACGTAGGAACATAAGAAAAAGTAATAAACTTACACACAATGTTACACGTTTAAATTTACCGCCAAAGTACTATTCACACTGAGTGTACCTCTTAAAATACAGCGACACCACACATAAACCACTGGTTTGTGCACCACACACGCTTACACAATAACTTATGTTGGCTGTAGCACCACGAAAAATTGCAAAATCAAATGCCTTTATCTCTATTGTCTATTGTGCAACTTTGAGTTGCTTTAGTTATTAGTTTAACATTATAAAATGTACCATGTATGAACACAAATGCTTCGAAATGTCTAAGATTGACCTGAAACTTATTAAAGTAGAAACTAAAGAGGAAGAAGGAATAGATTTACTTCTAACACAACATCTTGTTGTCAACAGTGATTTAATAAAACAAGAAATTGATTGCGGTTCTAGTAGTACAAAATTTGACATCATTTCTACAGATGCGAATATTAAGAATGGAGACAACTCTGTTCCCAATGGTGTTAGCTCAAGTGAAGTAGAACTTCTAAATAAAAGTAGTGTCGAACACGTCAGAAAGGTACAGTGTGAAAATAGTCAACTTAATATTTCAACAACAGTGCAGCAAAATTTAAAACGTGACGCTTTAAAACGCACTTCAAATTTTAAATATAAATGTGACCAATGTGATTATACAACAAAGTTGAAAAGTTATTTAAAAATTCATCTTGAACAACATTCTTCAAATTATGAATTCAAATGTGCCCATTGTGATTATGAAACATATCACAAAGCTCAGTTAACAATTCATCTCAAAAAACACTCTTCAAGTTTTGAGTTTAAATGCGCCCAATGTGATTATGTGACACATAGGAAATATAATTTAAAAATTCATCATAAAAAACACTCTTCAAGTTACGAATACAAATGTAACCAATGTGTATATTCAACATATCGCGAAGATTATTTAAAATCTCATCGCAAAAAACATTCCTTAAGTTATGCATACAAATGTGATCAATGTGATTATGCAACACATTGGAAAAAAAATTTAAAATTTCATCTTAAAAAACACTATTCAAGTTATGAATATAAATGTGACCTATGTGATTATGCAACAAATCGCAAAGATAGTTTAAAAAGTCATCTTAAAAAACATTCTTCAAATTATGAATACAAATGTAACCAATGTGATTATGCAGCAAAACACAAAGGTCATCTGAACTTTCATCTTAAAAATCACTCTTCAAGTTATGAGCTCAAATGCGACCAATGTGATTTTGTGACACATAAGAAATATAATTTAAAAATTCATCTTAAAAAACATTTTTCAAATTATGATTACAAATGTAACCAATGTGATTATGCAACATATCGCAAAGATAGTTTAAATAGTCATCTTAAAAAACATTCTTCAATTTATGATTACAAATGTAACCAATGTGATTATGGAACAAATCGCAAAGATAGATTAAAAAGCCATCTCAAAAAACATTCTTCAAATTATGATTGCAAATGTAACCAATGTGATTATGTAGCAAAACACAAAGGTCAACTGAAATTTCATCTTAAAAGTCACTCTTCAAGTTACGAATACAAATGTGACCAATGTGATTATGCAACCCATCGCAAACATAGTTTAAAAATTCATTTTAAAAAACATTTATGAATACAAATGTGATTAATGGGATTAAGCAACATATTGGAAAAAAAATTTGAAAATTCATCTTAAAAAACACTGTTTAAGTTATGAATATAAATGTGACCAATGTGTTTATTCAACATATCGCAAAGATAATTTAAAAACTCATCGCAAAAAATATTCTTTAAGTTATGGATATACATGTGATCAATGTCATTATGCAAAAAATTGCAAAAATAATTAATTTGATAACTGTTCTCAAAAGACATTTTTTAAGTTATGAGTTCAAATGTGACCAATGTGATCATGTGACTTGTAGGAAATATAATTTAAAAAAACATCTCAAAAACACATCAAATTATAATTACAAAGAAACCAATCTGATTTTGTAACAATACAGAAAGATCAATTGAAAATTCATCTTAAAAGTTACTCTTTGAGTTACGAATACATTTGCGACCTATGTGATTATAAAGGTAATTAATCATTTATCCTAAAAAGCAGTTTTTAAGTTATGAGTGCAAATGTAATCAGTGTTATTATGCAACACATTGTAAAGATAATTTAAAAAATCATCTTAAAAACGTTCTTCAAATTATGAACACAAATGCGACCAATGTGTTCGATGCAACAAATCGCAAATTTAATTTAAAAATTCATTTTAAAAACACTTCTAGTTATGAATTCAAATGTGGCCAGTATGGTTATGTAACCAAATGGAAAGGTGATTTATTCCTTGTTGTTATCTTGTTAGTGGCTACATTTTGTAGTTTGTTTGAATAAGTGTTTGTCGTTTACAACTGGCGATAGTGCCACTGACACATTGTGCTGTAAACAAGATGAAGTGTATTTAAAAACGCTTTAAAAAAAAAACAAAAGTGAATTTATGTTTTGCGTGAGAGGCATTTTAATTACAAAAACAACCTTAAGTTTCATATGTAACTCAAATATACTATGTGCCATCTTCAATGCATTAACAAGAAAACTGTTATACTGTATTATGCATAAGTTCATAATATTCCAGTGAGAGAAAATTCATTTGAACTAAGGGAACTTGCCGAATTTTATGCTTGAGAACGACTCTAACACCAGATTTGTAAGAGAAATCTTTTTTTTTTCGATATATATTACTCTAAATTTGTGCTGTCCCTTCAGGTTGTTTTGTAGCCGACATGTCCATCGAGATGGTGAAACATGTACCAATATTTGTTTACATATTTTTCTCAAACAAATAAGATGGTAGTGCTGTGTTTCTATTATTTAAGTGGTTGTTTTTTATTCCAGGCTATTTTGTATATAAAACTTCAGGACTATTTTACAAGACGCAAATAAGCTTGAATATTACCGAATACGGAATTAAATAGTTTCTTAAATGGAGCTGACGTATTGTAATAACGAATATATCCAAAGTACCTCGTGTTGGGCATGCTGCTTTAGAGTAGGAGCATGAACCAATAAGAACATGCTTTTAGAAAGAATGCACAGTACCTTTAAATGCAGTAGAAGCTCGATAATGTAAACAGGATAAAACCGGGAGTGTTCAACATAATGAATGTGTGCACACCAGTGAACTGTATAATATAACTGGTATGCGCACGCTATATATAGCCAGAAACGGTCGAGAAAGTTAGAATAGTAAAATTAAAAATTATTATTAATTTCATTAAATACATAAATAAAGTTTACCTCGAGTAAGATTTGAACCTACAACCTATACTTTGCTAGAGTACTGTGCTAACCAACTGCCCTATCAAAGTACAAGCCCCAATCAATGTAAATTTTCTCTTTATGTAGGTAGAACTGTATAATTTAATATTAGTCAAGTTGCTTTGGTATGTGTGAATCCGTACGATATTGCAGGCTCACATTCCATTAATATAAGTAATTTGATTGTTATCACATTATATTTAGAATGTACATCAGTTCTATATACATAAAGACAAAATTTACATCGATTGGGGCTTATACTTTGATGGCGCAGTTGGTTAGCACGGTACTCTAGTAAAGTACAAGTCGTAGGTTCAAATCCTACTTGAGGTAAACTTTTTATTTATGTATTTAATAAAAATAATAAGAATTTTTAATTACATATTTACTTTTTCGTTCATAAGAAAAACTTATAATAATTTAGAATAGTGCAGTTGCAGCGGCGTGGGGTTCTATCTTTGTCTGTCCTCAACGCTTTCATTAGTATCAATCAGTAATAATTTGAAATTGTCATTTTTAATAGGAAACTTTTTAAGTAGGAAAATAAACAATGGCTATGGGTCTTTTTACTAATGTTTAGTTTAGGATTTTGTGTGATTTTAAGTAATTAAATAATTATGTTGTAAATTTTTAATACACAAATTTAAAAAAATCTTAGAATATGAGGCAGGTCAGTGACAAATTCAATAACGACAAGGATCTTTATTTAAACATTCTAAAATAAAATAGTGTTATGCAATTTTTGTCTAATTGTTGCTTTGTTACCCAATTTTCACAAAATTGTCTTTTTGGCATATGTATAAATCCGTATTTTAACAAACGTGTTTGTACTTCATGGAGATCTTCACAAATGTTAATAAATGGATGAGGAGGTTGAAATAAAGTATTTATTTTTGGTATGAAGTGTTTCATAGAAGTCATCATAATGTTTGTTTTCAATTTATTTTTGAAGGAGTACCCAAGAGCAATTTGTGCTCGGAATGCTTTTTCTGTAATTGCTATAATTTCAAAAACAAAACTTGAAGGGATCATTAACTTGCCTTTAGAAATAAAAGCAATGAAGCCGTAATGTTTATGTTTGTGACCAGCAATGTTGTGTTCGTTAGAAACAGTAATTAAAGTCTCATGGCAGTAAGTACAATCATTTTTTGTCAGAAGTTGTTTTAATATTGAACCAGCAATATATGACAACACAATTTCTTGAAATGACGAAACTGTGACTGTGTCAAGGTATGACATTAATTATTGTATTTCATTTTCATCACATTCAAACGTAATACGCCGATAATTACAATCAAAAATAGGTATTGGTTCAAAATCATTGTTAATACAATTAGCATTAATATTAGCACTAACACTATTCCGAAACAGTAACTTTCTTAGAGTCCATTTAAATTGAAGACAATTTGGATTATTGTTCCAACCACCACGACATACACGAAAAATATAATTCTAAATGATCCTGACTGCATTTATAAGGTAAAAATAATATATGCTAATGGACTTTTAATATTATTTAAAAGATCTAAAGCTAAATTTTTAAAACTATACACATTAATAAGGAAACCGAGTGCAAATGTTTTTCTTGCATGAAATAGTAAATTACAATTTATTACTTTTTAATTGTTTGACATATCTCTCGGTTTCCATGACCGAGCTCGTAGCGTAATAGTGACACGACCTGCTTAGTACTTGGGAGGTAATGGGTTCGATTCCTGTTTTTTCAGGGGGTATTCCTCATACACATGTAGCGGCATGGTCACTGCGTATATGCACACCATGTGCGGCTACTTAGGCGAATGCTGAGGTAGTATTTTCCCCCTCAGAACCCTAACTCCGTTCCTTCCGATCCTATTCTGACTACACCCATCCTTAATCCCACCATGCATATATACGTAGTGTATGTATCTGTGCTGGGAATCCATAGTTGTGGCTGAAGGAGCTCCGAAAGCTTGAGCAGTCCACCTTTCCCCTTGGGGAGGGAATGAAATACGTGGGCCTTTCCGTTTTTTCGGTCTCCAAAAACATATTTTCCCAGTAATGTCTATTACTGAAGTACAAAGGAGACTTATAGCGTTTGCCAAAAGTATTTCGAGCGTTCATCACATCAATAACCCTATCAAAAATTCTTAAAAATTGAGTAGTAGCTTCACTTTCAAGAAAATCTGTATTTCCACTTATTCGAAGATAGTCGATAGTATTTGCCACACTATTACTGATCATTTGTGCAGCTAAACGCACATTCATTTTTGTATTTTTAAAATCAATGTGGGGACCGGATAAAAAATCTTCATCCTCTTGAAGTTTATGCACTCTTTTTATGTATTTAAAAGAAATGTCTGCTGTATTCTATACCATATTCACTTCGGCAAGAGCATTTCGACAGTTTTAACATGTGGCAAGGATCCATAGTGCAATAAATGTCAGTATCATTACATGGATGCTTGAAAGACGACTTGATATTATCTGGTGATTACTTACAACCTAGCAGTTGGAAAGTTTTCATATTAGTAGCACAACCATCGCAAGTAATAGAGAGCACAATTATGCCAATTTCAAACAATTTTCTTAGTGCTAGTAGAAGTAAGTGGGTCCGTACATTGGCTGAAATCTTGTTAACACAAATATATGCAATAGAGCATTTAAATTTCCATGTATATGACACAATTTGGAAAACCAATACTTCTGCAGCTATTTCCTCACAATTCGTGTTAGAAATTCTATCAAAATCATCGTAACCACAATATTTATAATTTTTTTTGTCATAAACTAATTCAGAACGAATTGCCATTGAATCAAATACTAATGCTACATTGTTTAACTCACTTTTCTGTTTAAATTCATTTTGTAAAAATTGAAACATTTCTGTTAAAAAACCAACTTCACAATTCCGTGATGACAGCCACTTTTGAATAACAGCACAGTGGAGTAAACATAGTAAGGTTCTCACAAATTGATAAGCCTTCGAGGAATAAAAGTAAAGAGTAAGTGCAAATGCTTTCATTTCTTCTGTATATCGCTTTTGAGTACTACTTACTCTTGCATTTGCAGCTTCACTTTTAAATAATTCCATAGTAAAATTACTAAAATTATTATGGAGTACATCTTCTAAACTTTCATATAATTTGTTAATATTTTTTAAATGTTTAATAAAATCCTGCATATTGTTGATGCGCTTTTCTCTTCTTCTTAATTTCTGCTGCAATATTTTGACCTTCCTAGACATTTTCAATTCTAAAGTATTTTTCTTTAGTTTACGAGGAGATATTATCAGATCTATTAGAAATACTTGTACTACTGCTTGGTTCACAATCAATTTCCATATTACTATTTAGCTCCTGAAAAATAATACAAATTAAGAATCACATTAGGGCAATTTTCATCTAGTAGTACCTTTAATGGAGAAGTTCTTTCATGGCGGAATTTATGCGACATTTAGATGTCTTAAGCAAATGCTTAGGAAACATAAAAATAGAAGGAACTCCATCTTTTTTTAATAGTTTCCTATTCAATGACGATTCCAAATAACTATCAACTGTGAAATGGTCACTACATATAACAGTATTAGAATTGGGTTTAAAGTTAACCAAACGAACAGCTTCTATACACAATTTTAAAATATCTACTTGCTTTATTGGAAATCTGTAAACACAAACGTTACTTTAGTTATTTTGAAATAGTACAATATGGAAGCGAAATTGATTTGATAGTTAAATTAATTTAAGGTAAAAATATATTACATTACCAAAAAGATGTAGGTATGTACTTACTTATGAAATCGAATAAAATGGGGATTCCATTCATTAATACAACCATAAACACAACAATGTTTTACCATTTTAAACACACTTTATTTGCATTAATCAAAACGATTAAAACAATCAACTGTTTACGCACTGTGTGATTTCACTAATACAACTGATGAATTGAAGCAGAACAAGAGGACAACATCCCACTCGACAGCAACTTATTCATTCCAACATTGACGACCGCCTTTGACACAGAATTTACACAAGCGTATGCATTCCAGTTATATTATATACCTAGTTCACTGGTTCATATTAATGGGAGTATGATTTTTATTGCAAATTTGTATGTATAAGGCACAGAAAAGTTTAAACGTTTGTTTCAATTTAAAATAAACCAATATTTGTTTCTAGCGAACATAAATCTCATATAATAAATTAACAAAAAGAATAATTGCAAAAACAATGAGAAATACATTCATATGTATGTATGTATTATGTATGCGACATGTGTACATATGTATATATGATGTGTTTTTGTGATTATTTTATTGAAAATATGGTGTGGTGCTTCTTTGTACCAGCTTCGCAAACATGATTACTAACGGAGCTTTCTCTTGCACACGTTTCAGATTTAAAATGTGAGAAATGTCTAGCTGTTCAGCCTATTTTATGGAAATGAGAAGAGACAACTTACCTCGGACAAACAATTTCTTTTAAAAACAAATTAGACAAAGAAATTCGAAGAAGGATATGATCAGCATGGAACACATTTTGGTCTCTAAAACACATCCTAAAAGGTAAAATGCCTATTAATCTGAAAAGTAAAGCCTTTCATTTCAGTATTTTACCTACACTTACGTATGGTGCCCAAACTTGGGCTCTAACTAAAAATACTGGAAAAAAGTTAAGGATAACACAAACAAGAATGGAGCGTAAAAAATTCTTAAAGTAGAATTTGAGTGTTCGTTCAACCTCTTTTTTATACGTTCATAAGGAAATCAGGCCACAATGTATAAACAAAAATAATAATCTATGTCAGAATGACATGACAAGGTCTATATCTAGGTATTTTTACATCTTTGAAATATACAGCCGTTTTAGAAATATTTGATAAAAACCAAAAACTTCCACTAATAAACCCCCCCTAACCGCCGCTGGATTTCTCCAGCTCTAAGTCTAATTAAAATAAGCTTAAATACACAATTTTAAGTACGTAGGTATTTTCGTTTTGGAATTATAGTGGATACTACATCCATACACACACACATGCCCACGCGCGTGCACGCACGCACGCACACACACACGCGCACGCACGCACGCACCCACACACGCACGCACGCGCGCGTGCGCACACGCACACACACACACACACACGCACACACACACACACACACACACACACACACACACACACACAATGTACATTATAACTAGTAAGCACAAAAAGGCGCTTAAGTGAATAAACATGACCTATTAACTGGGTCAAACAATAAACTACGTAATGTTAAAATTTGTGTATAAGGTGTAAATAAATCTTTGAATTTTTATTCAATTACTCAAACAGGGTTGTGAAGTCTAGTCTACAATTGATACGAGTGACGGCGTATCCCTCACATTAAACCCCAAATACTCTATCTCTCTAATCAGAGAATTGAACACTTACAGTTATCCTCGTCAGTAGTAATATCTGTTAAAGTTGTTAAAGATGTTGTAGACAATTTTGTCAAAGTTGAAAAATGAAAACAAAAACATCAGTCTGCTATCAACGTAACAGTTTGAGAAACGTATAAAGCCAACTATAAAATTAAATTTTAGTAAAGAATAACTAGGTCATTAAAAATTAAATATTGTTAGACTGTCTTCAAGATGACAATTCAGAACACTCTATGACTAAAGCTAACAATGAAAAATGTCAGCCAAAAAAACACATTTAACAAAATATAATCAGGCTATGATGTAAGTGTAAAGTTGTTGAAAACTTTAATTTCAAAATGATAGAAGCATTCACAAATATAAACATGACATGAGATAAAATAATCCAGTTAAATCTAACAAAGGGATATCTTTATCAATAAGTGCAAGTGTTATTAACAATGAAAAGCATAATGCAGAACGTTTTTTGTAATTTTTTAATTTTAATCTTGTAACATTAAAACAGTATAAACACTAAAACTGGGCCAACTTATAATGTTAAAACAAAAGCGATGATGTAATAAATTGATCAAATAATTTTAATTAATAAAAATAATTACCAAATGATTTTCGCTACTGCCGTCGGCTCATCGGTTGATTAAGATGGGAGGGTTCAATTAACGCACCTGAAATACTGCATGCTTTTCATCAGCTTAATTATTTTCACTTATCCTTAATTCAAAACAAATGTTATCTAAAAATTATGAAAAATGATAAATTCTCGAGCGCCATGTTGTCTTTTTTATATATCTATCTAGGAACAACAAAACCTAGTTATTGAATACTATAAACAAATTAACACAAATGAAAATAAAATAACAAGTTATACATAAGTTTATTTAATATATGTTTGAAAACGAAAAAAAATTCAGAAGTCATAAACTATACTAAATTATAAAAAAAACTTTACCTTTTAACGGTTCTGTACATACACTGTGACAGGTACTATGAAGCAGAATGGTTCATATGGTGAGGTCATTGTCTTGCTTAGTTATCCTTAAAATATGGAATTTCCTTGAAGTTTAATTCGCCAAATTTATTTGTAAAAGTATGTAGAACTTGCGTTGTAAAGGTAACTCAAGTAAAACTTGCCATTTAAAATAATAGTACATTAAAATATTGACTTATACGTGCCATTAAAGATTATTAGTCAAATAGGAGTGCAAATAAGTGCAAATTAAGTGATTAAAAGGTAATTAAAAGTGCGTACTTAAAAAGTAAGTACTTAAGAAGTGCCTAAAAAAAAGCAAAGGCTTTAGTTTTAAATATAATGAGAAAAAAAAATAACTTACCACCAAAATTCTGATGGCACCAAAATATAAAAAATTAAGTAAAAATCTTGCTTATTGCTGTTAACATTCAGCATTAAGTGAATTAAAAAAAAGCTTTCAGAATAACTCAAGTGTATTATTTTAAGAAAGGGAACTAAAACTATTTAAGTAATATTACACCCAAAAGATTTGTTCTAGGAAATGTCAATTAAATTGCCATTCTCAATTCTACATATTAATAATTACAACTTTTCTAATATTACGCCAAATAAATGAACGATCCTTAAATTAATGTACTTTTTAATACAACCACAAAAAAAAGGTTGTTACACACCCCCTTCTAAACTTTGGACTCGGAGATCACCAAAGCGGAGATTCCAAACACTAAGCTAATAAATGAAATTATTAAAATTTAAAAAAATACAAAATGTTAAGCTAATTAAAATATAAGCAATATTGAAAAAATAACAAGAAAATGTACGAAGAAGTACGGAAAATGTGGTGACGTTGGTCAGGAAAGACCCCTTGCAACACCAAAAAAGCTAATGACGCGCTACCACCCGCACACGCCACTAGTCGAGAATCAAGGACCCGAAACCTTAAATAAAGTAAAAAACTTTAACTGGTGGGGTTAGTGAAGCAAACCACCATCAGAAGAGCAAAATGAGTATCCGGTAAAAAAATTTGAATCTAAGGTAAAAAACGAACGGAAACCGTAACCTACCATGACCTGAAGGAACAGTGGGCAGAGAACCCGGAAACGGTCATCGTGCAACTTTATAAAAAATCAAGGCTAAACGCCACTCTACTCGAGAGTATAAAATAGAAAAAAATCCTTTCGGACTAACAATAAATAATCGCGAGACTTGAGGTCGAGAGAGAGCGGTTCAATTACCCTACCCCGGTGGTCTCAAACCAAGCCTCCTAGGTACATAACACAACTACCACTGTCACGTTCGATAAGTGAGTCAAAATCGGTAAACCCAAGATACGACTATTTTCATGGCAAATTAGCTCAGGATGCTTCGTCGTGGAGAACAAGAGAGGCCACTCTACCCTTCACGAGATTCAGGTTTCATGTTGTTCCACAGTCATCGTCCAAGACTCAACATACCCTAACTAACACGCACGTTTTATAAATAAATCGAAATCTAGGTCAGATAGCAAAGAGAAAGATGAAGCACTCTTACGAACACAACAACCCCCTCCTAAAACTACCAAAACGTCATAATCAGAAAGTGAACTAATCGAGGTTGACACGAGGCGAACCGAAGTCCTCAAGCACCGTCCAAGAATAGTAACACTACACAAATCAGGAAAAAGCAAAATAACTAAATCAATTAAAAAATAAAAATGTATAGATGCATTACTAGTTTTCTTATCCATGGTTATGAGTTTTACACTTCAAATTAACGATCAGAGGTAAACTCAAAATAGTTATCTTCAATTTTACTATTGTAACAATAGCAAATTGTAAATCCAATAAAGGAAGATAATCTGCCTGAGAACTAATGTCCCACAAAGTCGGCAATTCAATCGCACAATGGGATCTAAATATCAACCATCGTGCTAAACAAATGTAGCAAAAATCATGCTAACAAATGTAAAAAAAATAATTAAGTGGTTTGCAAAGCCACAACAATATAAAATAAAATAATGTGCGAAATAAGCACAAAATAAAATTATTTTGAAAAATTATCAAAATAATTAAAAAATATAAATAAGAAAACCAGAATGTAAAAAATACTAAAATCTAAAAATAATTAAAAAGAATACTAAAAAATAAGAACTAATGAGGTTTTAAATCCTTAACATGAAAAACGCCTAAGGGTTTATTATCAATAGGGGTGGCCAATCGGTACGTAGTTGGACCTACCACCTCAATAACTTTTGCTTCAGTAAATTTTGGAGCTAACTTTTGACTACAATTTTTAGTCGCATCAGATAAAGTAAAATTCTTTTTTCAAACCATATCGCCAACATTTAATTTCAACGGACGACGTCGCAAATTGTAAGATTTTGAATTTCTTTCGTAAGCTGCATGTAAATTTTGTTTAACATGTTTAAAAATGGGTGAAAGTTCATTTAAATCTTGAACTAATTGTTCACGGTTAGTAATAAATAAATCATCCTCTTTGAAATCCTTTAGTCGACCATAAAAATCTCCAGAAATAGGAACTGTTCGACCAAACGCCAAAAAGGAAGGTGAAAATTTCGTAGACTCATGAACAGCGTTACGAATAGCATGCGCAATTTTGTGAATTTCAACATCCCAATCCTTGTGATCATCTTGAATATAAGATCTAATTGCAGTACCTACTACTTTATTAACTCTCTCAACAAAATTTACTTGTGGATGATAACTTGCATTAAACCAAACGGATTGAACTTTGTAAGAACTCATTAAATTTTTAAATTGTGATCTTTTAAATTGAGGACCATTGTCCACCATACAAATTTGAGGAACACCGTATACTAGAAATACATAATTCTCAATATATTGACAAATACTTTTAGCAGTAGCACTGCGCATAGGGTGAATCAAAGTAAATTTAGTAAACCAAACACAAATAACTAATAAAACTGTGTTTCCACTCTTCGATCTAGAAAAAGGACCCACTAAATCAATAGAAATACATTGAAAAGGATAAGAAACATTTTTCTCTTTACCCATAAAACCATAATGATTAAATTGTGAAGACTTGCTTCGGTTACAAATATTGCAATTCCTAATATATTTCGAAATAGATGACTTCATTTTTGGCCAGTAATAAAATTCTTTAATTTTTGAAAAAGTTTTAAAAACCCCAAAATGTGATGACGTAGGATCATCATGAAATTTTCGTAAAATATCTTTCCTTAAAGATTTCGGAACAACTAATTTCCATTCCACTAAATTCGATTCGATGTTTAAATCATTAGAAATAAATTTGTAGAGTTTATCATCGTCAACTCTCCAATCAGGAAATAATTCAGGATTTTTAGAAACGTTGGCTAACATTTTCTTATACCAATCGTCTAAATCGACAACAGAAAATTCTAAAGAACTAACTTCTAAAGGTGCTCTAGAAAGTGCATCAGGAACTACATTTAATTTACCTTTACGATGAATAACTTCAAAATCAAATTGTTGAAGTTTAACACTCCATCTGGCTAATCTACCAGAAGGATCTTTTAAATTATTGAGCCAAATCAATGAATGATGATCAGTAATAACTTTAAAATGGGTACCTTCAATATAAGGTCTAAACTTTTGAATACCAAAAATAACTGCAAGTAACTCACGTTCTGTAATTGAATAATTTTGCTCGGCTTTGTTTAAAGTACGAGAACCATAGGCAATAACAACTTCCTCCTCTCCTACTCCTTGTGTTAATACACATCCAACTCCGCAATTAGATGCATCACATTGTAAATAAAATGTTTTAGAAAAATCAGGGCTCGCTAAAATAGGAGCATCAACTAATAAAGATTTAATTTTTAAAAATGAATCATTCGCTTCGTCATTCCATAAAACTTTCTGAGATTTCTTCTTACCTTTCAATAAATTATTAATCGAAGCTAAAATTGTGGAAAAATCATGAATGAAACGTCTATACCAAGAACACATTCCAATAAAACGTTTAACTTCTGTAAAAGTATGTGGTTGAGGAAATTGAGTAATAGCTTCCACCTTTGAAGGATCGGTGTGAAGACCATTCTTATCAATAACAAAGCCTAAATATGATAAACGAGGTTTACAAAATTCACATTTATCTAAATTAATATTTAAATTGGCACCCTTAAGCCTTTTAAAAACTTCCGTTAAAATATCACCATGTTCCTTGAAAGTACTTGAAAAAATAATAATATCGTCTAAATAAACAAAAACTGATTGAGATAAATCATGTCCTAAAATGGAATCCATAAATCGATGTAATGTACTGGGTGCGTTTGTAAGTCCCATGGGCATAACAGTATACTCAAATAATCCTCTACGTGGAACAGTAAAAGCAGTTTTTTCACAACTCTCAACGTCTAAAGGAATTTGCCAAAAAGCTTTCTTTAAATCAATTGAAGTTAAATAACGAGCATCTCTTAATTTATCCAAAATATCATTTAAAAATGGTAAAGGGTAAGCATCTTTTTTTGTAACAGAATTTAATTTCTTAGCATCAAAACAAACTCTAAAATCACCTGACTTCTTCTTAACTAAAACCATTGGAGAATTCCAAGGAGAAGAACTGGGTTTAATAATTCCTTGCTCTAACATATCATCAATTTCTCTGTTCGCATGCTCCAACATAGCAGGAGATAATGGAAAATAACGTTGTTTAATTGGTACTGCATCACCAGTATTAATTGAATGAAAAACTTTATTTGTCTTACCTAACTTTGAAGTTGATAAGGTTTTAAAAAGGTCAATAACTTGATTTAATTCAAAAACTTGATCATTATTAAGATCATCAATACTCTTAATCATAGAAAAAGTTGTCTCAGCAGAGTTTGCAACATAAGAATTTTCACCAAAATCAGCTTTAATTTCAAATAAACGACAAAAATCTACCCCCAAAGTAATTGCAGTAGTAATAAATTCAGAAACAATAACAGAAATAGTTTTAGTAATACCATTAATAGTCAAACACTCCCCAAAATGGATTGTGAAGAACCATCAGCAATAACCAATGATGAAAAAGGCGAATTCCTATTTAATTTTAAATCATATTTATCAATCAAATACAAAGCAGGCTTACCTAAAATTGTTACGGTAGCTCCACTATCTAATAAAGCAATAAAATTCTCCTTAAAAATCCTAACATTGATAAAAGGTCTAACATCATCATTCTTCTCAACAAATTTAGAACAATTTTTCGGAGTTCCAAAAAATTCCTTAACAGTAATCAACCATTCGTTAAAAACATGCTTGTCAGCCTCTGAAAAATCATAAGAAATGTGTCGACTAACGGAACACTTTCCTTTTACCAGTTTTTTGAAAATTTACACCTCGGACAATTAGAAAAAGTAACATTGGAATAAGCACATCTAAAACAAAAGATTCTATCATCACCCTTATCACAGGTGTGATAGGTATGACCCAACTGTCTACATTTAAAGCATGTTGTTGAAGACTTAGCTGTATTAATTTTTGTAGCAGTAAAAGTAGAATTCATATTTTTTGGTTTAATACCTGAAAAATGGACCTTAGGTTTAATATTTGGTTTCACTGCCGAAGAAGGCTTATAATCAGATTGTCTTTGTGAATCTGAATAAGAATTAAATTTGAATTTAGAATTCTGAGCTTTCACTTGTAATTTTTTACACAACTCTACTAAATGAAAAATATCATTTACACTAACAAGGGCTAATTGAGTAGCAAACCAAGGTTGTAAATTTTTCATAGTATAATATTTAATTGTTCACCTTCCGAAGGAGGAATCTCTAATTGAGAAAATAAATTCATCAAAAGCCTGTTTACGATTTTTAATATCATCTAACAAAACTTCGTCATGTCCTTCCGGTAAAGTCACTCTTTAATTTAGTAATAAGATCATTCCAAGTTTGCAAAAACGGTTTAATCCCCCTATACCAAACTAAACCTTTCCCTGCAAATAAATCAACACCTGATAAAAGCATCTCCTTCCTAGAAATATTTCGAGCAATCATTAGCTCCTCACATCTTTGAATAAAAGTAAAAACTTCTTTCTCACTACCATCAAACTTTAAATTTAACTTATATACAGGAACAGAACCTTTAGAAATTTGTAAGTTATCTATTAACTTGGAAAAATCTTCTGTAGGAATATTAACTGAAGTATTAACAGGGTCATTAGGTGACATCGAAATATTAGAAGTATCTAAATTTGAAACATCATTATTTAATTCAATATTTTCATTTATACATTCAATTAATTCTAACGATTCGTTACATAAAGTCAACAATTGATCATGTAAATATAAAAATTCACTATCAAAAGTAATGTAATTTAAGCGTTTCAAAATATGAATTAAACGTGTGTGTAGCCTAAGATATTCTGATTTCGAGGGCTTATGTTTAAAAAGTTTAATCGAAGTATGAATTTGATTAAGTTTTTCTTTCAATAACTCCAATTCTACTGTTTGATTTATTTCGCACTTCGGGTATGAATCAAATAAATTTGGATTGATCTTTTCTGCATTTAATAGTCGTCTTAAAAGTTTACGCTTCTCTTCCACAGTTAACCGTTCTGCTCCATTTACATTGCGAAAGTTTAATTCGATTAATAACTCATCACTATATAAAACATCAACTAAATAATTCACAGTTGACATCGTAAAAATATTATATAACACACTCAATAAATTTCATTATTTAAACACATAAAAGACCAAGCGTAACGTAAATCGTAACACTCCTTAAAATTCTGTCAACTCTTAACATAATCAAAATAAACAAACACAAGTGAGAATAACTAGCATTGAAACAACAGCATATCCCTTTTTCTGGCCCCAATATTAACACAAATGTAAATAAAATATCAAATAAGCAATAAATTTTGAAGTAATAAATCTGAATGTAATAAATTTCAATGTAATAAAAATCAAGGTCCCTGCTCGCCCGCGCCAAATTGTAACATTAAAACAGTATAAACACTAAAACTGGGCCAACTTATAATGTTAAAACAAAAGCGATGATGTAATAAATTGATCAAATAATTTTAATTAATAAAAATAATTACCAAATGATTTTCGCTACTGCCGTCGGCTCATCGGTTGATTAAGATGGGAGGGTTCAATTAACGCACCTGAAATACTGCATGCTTTTCATCAGCTTAATTATTTTCACTTATCCTTAATTCAAAACAAATGTTATCTAAAAATTATGAAAAAATGATAAATTCTCGAGCGCCATGTTGTCTTTTTTTTATATATCTATCTAGGAACAACAAAACCTAGTTATTGAATACTATAAACAAATTAACACAAATGAAAATAAAATAACAAGTTATACATAAGTTTATTTAATATATGTTTGAAAACGAAAAAAAATTCAGAAGTCATAAACTATACTAAATTATAAAAAAAACTTTACCTTTTAACGGTTCTGTACATACACTGTGACATGTACTATGAAGCAGAATGGTTCATATGGTGAGGTCAATGTCTTGCTTAGTTATCTTTAAAATATGGAATTTCCTTGAAGTTTAATTCGCCAAATTTATTTGTAAAAGTATGTAGAACTTGCGTTGTAAAGGCAACTCAAGTAAAACTTGCCATTTAAAATAATAGTACAGTAAAATATTGACTTATACGTGCCATTAAAGATTATTAGTCAAATAGGAGTGCAAATAAGTGCAATCTAAGTGTACAAATTAAGTGATTAAAAGGTAATTAAAAGTGCGTACTTAAAAAGTAAGTACTTAAAAAGTGCCTAAAAAAAAAGCAAAGGCTTTAGTTTTAAATATAATGAGAAAAAAAAATAACACCACCAAAATTCTGATGGCACCAAAATATAAAAAATTAAGTAAAAATCATGCTTATTGCTGTTAACATTCAGCATTAAGTGAATTAAAAAAAAGCTTTCAGAATAACTCAAGTGTATTTCCCCTAAAAGTCTTCACGCTTGCGCGGATACAATAATATAAATCCAATTTTTTTAAGAAAGGGAACTAAAACTATTTAAGTAATATTACACCCAAAAGATTTGTTCTAGGAAATGCCAATTATATTGCCATTCTCAATTCTACATATTAATAATTAAAAACTTTTCTAATATTACGCCAAATAAATGAACGATCCTTAAATTAATGTACTTTTTAACACAACCACAAAAAAAAGGTTGTTACAATCTTAATTTCAAGTATTTATGTCAAATCATTTTGAAATTGAAGTTTTTCACAACTTTACACTTACATCATAACTTGATTAAATGTTGTTAATTGTGTTTTTTGGCTGACATTTTTCATTGTTAGCTTTCGCCGTAGAGAGTGTTCTGATTTGTCATCTTTAAGACAGTTTATCAATATCTAATTTTTAATGACCTAGTTATTCTTTACTAAAATTTAATTTTATAGTTCCTTAAACTGTTATGTTGATAGCAGGCTGACGTTTATGTTTTAATTTTTCAACTTTGACAAAATTGTTTACAACATTTTTAACAATTTGGATAGATATTACTACTGACGAAAATAACTGTAAGTGTTATCGAAATGTTTAGATTGTAGAATTTAAAATACACCATTAAAAAAAAACAAAAAAGATAAGTATTTTATTAATTAATTATTTGATTAAAGTCTACCAAATACGCTAAAATTTCAACTTCGCAATTAATTTTCACATTATCTATAATTTATTTCTTGTTATAAGTTAAATAAGTTAAGTTTGGTCTATGTGTACATGTTCAAACTTAAGATAAGGAAAGTATTTAAATTATTAACACTGGCCTAAGTCGATTGAAACTATCAATAAAAATAAAATGATATTAGAGATTATTAATACTCCAAATTCTTATATTATACCTATCAACCGAGCTATGTATAGGTCTTAAACCAGAAATATACAGTGTGTTCAATATAATCGGACGCACTAAATAACTCTTTTGTATTGCGTTTCACAAGAAAGTGTTTAAATAGTTTTTTATTCATTTACAAATACTCTATTAAGTGCTTGGTTTAGATAATTTTTTAAGCTTCCGGTTTTACCGGAAGCGCACATCATTTTATTTTTTTAAATCACACTTATATATATATATATATATATATATATATATTTGGGTTTTTGCATTGCCTATTTTTTTCTCAATACATACGTATAAAATTCTTATAGGGTTTTATGAAACAAAATTAGAGAAAAATGCCATCAAATGTATTTCAATTTTATTATATGGTTAAAAAATTAAACAAAATCAGTTATAATTAGCGAATAAATTGTTCAAAGTTGCCACCATTCTGTTCTAGACATGCTTCTAATCGTCGCCTGAGTTCATGGTTAGTTGCCTTATTGATGTGCTGCGTAGTTAAATTAACACATGCAGCTGTAATTTTATTCTTTAAGTCTATAACATTTAAAGGTGGATCGGCATACACCACTGTTTTTAAATGACCCCACAAGAAAAAGTCTAAAGGTGTAAGATCCGGTGATCTCGCAGGCCATTCTACCGGACCGTTAGTTCCTATCCATCGTTCATTGAACGTTTGGTTAAGATATTCTTTTACTATCAACGCGTTGTGAGCTGGAGCTCCATCTTGTTGGAAACACAATTGTTGTCGCAGAAGCAGAGGAAACTCATCGAACATTGTTGGTAGCACGTTATCTAAAAATTCAAGATACTTATTGGCGTTTAGAGTGCCATCATAGAAATAAAGCCCTAGTAATTGGTTTCCAATCAAACCGCACCAAACATTAGTACCCTATACGGTTTGATTTTCGTCAGACCAATAACCATTGTTTTGTTTATTAATAACTCCATTATTTGTAAACTTGGATTCATCTGTCCATAAAATATGATGTAAAAATAATGGATTGTGATCACATTGCTCAACTATCCATGCAATCAAAGTTAATCTCCGATCAGAGTCTTGAGGCCGCAAGTGTTGAACCAAATCGACTTTATACGGCAGCATTTTGAATTTTTTTAATGTCCTGTGAATTGAGCCAACTGATACACCTACTTCTTGCGCTACATGTCTAATATATGACCGTGGATTTACTCTAAAATAACTCAATATTTGTACTTCAATATCTTTGGTCAAAACATTTCATTGTTGTTCGAAATTCTGATAATTTACTCCTGGTAATGTTCCCCGCATTCTAAGCGATTGTTCAATTTTTCGTATGTAACTTTCGTAAGGATGGTATCTATTGGGATATCTTTCTGCGTATAATTCTACCGCTCGTCGAGAATTACGTTTACATTCAGCGAAAATTAACAACAGGTCAACTTTTTCACTGTTATTCATTTTAAACAATTATTTCGATTGAAATCAAATTAAACTTTTATCTGATTGTCAATTGCAATAAACGAAAAAACAATTGCGATGCGATTTTGTTGACGTACGCTGCCTACGATTTTGTTTGATTCTTCTAATCGTATAATAAAATTGAAAAACTTCCGATGGCATTTTTCTCTAATTTTTTTTATAAAACCCTATAAGAATTTTATACGTATGTATTGAAAAAAAAATAAGCAATGCAAAAATATATATACAGTGTGATTTAAAAAAACAAAATTATGTGCGCTTCCGGTCAAACCGAAAGCTTAAAAAATTATCTAAACCAAGCACTTAATAGAGTATTTGTAAATGAATAAAAAACTATTTAAACACTTTCTTGTGAAACGCAATACAAAAGAGTTATTGAATGCGTCGGATTATATTGAACGCACTGTATACAAGATTCAATTAACTTTACACTTACATCATAACTTGATTAAATATAGCTTTAATTTGTTTCTTGACTGATATTTTTCATTTTTAGCCTTCATTCGTTAGATGGTGTTCTGAATTGAAGTTTTCAAGACAGTTTAATAATATTTAATTTATTAAAGATCTAGCTATTCTGTATTAAAATAAATTACATTCCATAGTTGGTTTTATAGGTTTATCAAACTGTTAATTAATAGCAAGATTACTTAACATCTTATTTAATTCTTAAAACTATTACCATCTACTGAGGACGATAACTGCTATTGTTATCGAAACTTTTACGATTATACAGAAGATAAATGAAAATACTCAGATTTAATACCCAAAAAGTATTGTTTATGGCGCCTTGTAGTCGTTTAAACTTATGTTTTTGTTTTTACGGATCACAGAGTAATATTTTATTTACCCCCATGCTCTAGTTATGTTGGTATCGAATGGATTTGCGGATGGCTTGTGGGTGTTAACTAAGTGCCGATGAATTCCGTTTTTACGCACAATTTATTTATGCAACTAAGCGTCCGTAAAGATTCCGAGGGTGAAAATGTCGCAGATTACAAGACCCTGCGTCTGTTAAAAGAATATAATTTAAACACTTCCTTCTTAGATTACTTTGATTAATTAATAGCTGCATGTAACAATTTACCGTGGGAAGGAATCGGATTCTTTGATATATATTGCACCCGTTGCAGATGATAAGGGTACAAACTTCAAAAGTTATCGCAGTAAGTCCCTTAAGTGCCCCAAAACTATAGAAAGGTGCACACGTTTAAGGGGCTAATTCTGCAATATTAGACTACACAGTTTTTATATCGTCGCCATTTTGTTATAATACAGTTTCGAATAAAAGTTATATAACAAATGTTACATAATTGAAAGTAATCAAAACATATTCCTGGCATGAAGAAAAATACAAATTTTCCTGAAAACAAAATTCGATAATCCCTAAACAAACTATAGAGTTTAAAGAATACGTGCTTGGCTGAGTTTTGTCTAAATATTTACCTTGTATATGGATATGGGAACATCATTTCCTTTATATTTAATGGTATTTAAAAAATGTGGTAATTTTAAATATAAGCGCGATAAAAGTAAGTACATATTTTTGAACGCCCTCTATTGAGCAATTCTTTTAACTTATGTTATATCTCACCGATTGTGCATTTTTATATACTGGTTATATATATTGCAAGCAAAATCAAACGTATGCATGCTTTTTGTTAATATCAAGGTTTAACATTAATCTACATAACATCAAACATAATTTTTGGAAACCGGTGATCTTACGACGTAAGATTTTCAAAAACCGGTTAATGTTTAAACATAAAGAAAGATTGATGGTCTTTAACGTTGTGAAGATAGCGACGGCCATCTGAGCGACGGAGTGACGTCATCCACCAGTATGCGTATAACGAAACGTGCTATATAGAATTACATTGAATGTTTTTATTAATAATTTCAACGCTATGGAGGTAAAGTAATTGTAATAGCAACCATGTAATGTATATAGCACAGGACCTCTTATAATGAAGTATAAACCATTTTAATAAAGTAATATAAAAGTTATAGCTTGGGAAAAACCGTACTTACATCCCTAGCGGACCATCCACATACATGCCCGTTTTAGACAAACTATTGGTGCTTCTGCAATTAATTAAACTATATGACTTTCGCAAAAGTATGAAGTATTTTAGTACGAAATTTCAATCGATTTCGTTCATAAATAACACAGTTAGATACCTGGCGACGATTCAAGGCGCGCTTATTATGCGCGGGCATCGACATCCGTTTCTCGTTTTAGAAAAACTATTGGTGCCTCTGCAATTAAATAAATTATATAACTTTCGCAAAAGTATGAAGTATTTTAGTACGAAATTTCAATCCATTTCGTTCATAAGTAACACAGTTAGAGACCTGGCGACGATTCAAGGCGCGCTCATTATACGCGGCATCGACATCCGTTTCTCGTTTTTAGAAAAACTATTGGTGCTTCTGCAATTAATTAAATTATATGACTTTCGCAAAAGTATGAAGTATTTTAGTACGAAATTTCAATCGATTTCGTTCATAAATAACACAGTTAGAGACCGGCGACGTTTCAAGGCGCGCTCATTACATGCGGGCAGCGACATGCGTCTCTCGTTTTTAGGAAAACTATTGGTGCTTCTGCAATTAAATAAATTATCAGACTTTTGTAAAAGTCTGAAATATTTTAATCCAAAATTTCAATCGATTTCGTTCATAAATAACACAGTTAGAGACCTGGCAACGCTTCAAGACGCGCTCATTCCGCGCGGGCAGCGACATCCGTCTCGTTTTAGGAAAACTATTGGTGCTTCTGCAATTAATTAAATTATCAGACTTTCGCAAAAGTATGAAGTATCTTAATACGAAATTTCAATCGATTTCGTTCATAAGTAACACAGTTAGAGACCTGGCGACGATTCAAGGCGCGCTCATTATACGCGGGCATCGACATCCGTTTCTCGTTTTTAGAAAACTATTGGTGCTTCTGCAATTAATTAAATTATATGACTTTCGCAAAAGTATGAAGTATCTTAATACGAAATTTCAATCGATTTCGTTCATAAATAACACAGTTAGAGACCTGGCGACGATTCAAGGCGCGCTCATTATGCGGGCATCGACATCCGTTTCTCGTTTTAGAAAACTATTGGTGCTTCTGCAATTAATTAAATTATATGACTTTCGCAAAAGTATGAAGTATTTTAATACGAAATTTCAATCGATTTCGTTCATAAATAACACAGTTAGAGACCGGCGACGGTTCAAGGCGCGCTCATTACATGCGGGCAGCGACATGCGTCTCTCGTTTTAGGAAAACTATTGGTGCTTCTGCAATTAATAAATTATCAGACTTTTGAAAAGTCTGAAATATTTTAATCAAAATTTCAATCGATTTCGTTCATAAATAACACAGTTAGAGACCTGGCAACGCTTCAAGACGCGCTCATTCCGCGCGGGCAGCGACATCCGTCTCGTTTTAGGAAAACTATTGGTGCTTCTGCAATTAATTAAATTATCAGACTTTCGCAAAAGTATTAAGTATCTTAATACGAAATTTCAATCGATTTCGTTCATAAGTAACACAGTTAGAGACCTGGCGACGATTCAAGGCGCGCTCATTATACGCGGGCATCGACATCCGTTTCTCGTTTTAGAAAACTATTGGTGCTTCTGCAATTAATTAAATTATATGACTTTCGCAAAAGTATGAAGTATTTAATACGCAATTTCAATCGATTTCGTTCATAAATAACACAGTTAGAGACCGGCGACGGTTCAAGGCGCGCTCATTACTGCGGGCAGCGACATGCGTCTCTCGTTTTAGGAAAACTATTGGTGCTTCTGCAATTAATAAATTATCAGACTTTGCAAAAGTCTGAAATATTTAATCAAATTTCAATCGATTTCGTTCATAAATAACACAGTTAAAGACCTGGCAACGCTTCAAGACGCGCTCATTCCGCGCGGGCAGCGACATCCGTTCTCGTTTTTAGAAAACTATTGGTGCTTCTGCAATTAATTGAATTATATGACTTTCGCAAAAGTATGAAGTATCTTAATACGAAATTTCAATCGATTTCGTTCATAAATAACACAGTTAGAGACCTGGCGACGATTCAAGGCGCGCTCATTACATGCGGGCAGCGACATGGGTCTCTCGTTTTAGGAAAACTATTGGTGCTTCTGCAATTAATTAAATTATATGACTTTCGCAAAAGTATTAAGTATCTTAATACGAAATTTCAATCGATTTCGTTCATAAATAACACAGTTAGAGACCTGGCGACGATTCAAGGCGCGCTCATTATGCGCGGGCATCGACATCCGTTTCTCGTTTTAGAAAACTATTGGTGCTTCTGCAATTAATTAAATTATATGACTTTCGCAAAAGTATGAAGTATCTTAATACGAAATTTCAATCGATTTCGTTCATAAATAACACAGTTAGAGACCTGGCGACGATTCAAGGCGCGCTCATTATAGCGGGCATCGACATCCGTTTCTCGTTTTTAGAAAACTATTGGTGCTTCTGCAATTAATTAAATTATATGACTTTCGCAAAAGTATGAAGTATTTTAATACGAAATTTCAATCGATTTCGTTCATAAATAACACAGTTAGAGACCTGGCGACGATTCAAGGCGCGCTCATTACATGCGGGCAGCGACATGGGTCTCTCGTTTTAGGAAAACTATTGGTGCTTCTGCAATTAATTAAATTATATGACTTTCGCAAAAGTATTAAGTATTTTAATACGAAATTTCAATCGATTTCGTTCATAAATAACACAGTTAGAGACCTGGCGACGATTCAAGGCGCGCTCATTATGCGCGGGCATCGACATCCGTTTCTCGTTTTAGAAAACTATTGGTGCTTCTGCAATTAATTAAATTATATGACTTTCGCAAAAGTATGAAGTATCTTAATACGAAATTTCAATCGATTTCGTTCATAAATAAAACAGTTAGAGACCTGGCGACGATTCAAGGCGCGCTCATTATGCGGGCATCGACATCCGTTTCTCGTTTTAGAAAACTATTGGTGCTTCTGCAATTAATTAAATTATTGACTTTCGCAAAAGTATGAAGTATCTTAATACGAAATTTCAATCGATTTCGTTCATAAAAACACAGTTAGAGACCTGGCGAATTCAAGGCGCGCTCATTACGGGCATCGACATCCGTTTCTCGTTTTCTATTGGTGCTTCTGCAATTAATTAAATTATTGACTTTCGCAAAAGTATGAATATTTAATACGAAATTTCAATCGATTTCGTTCATAAATAACACAGTTAGAGACCGGCGACTTCAAGGCGCCTCATTCCGCGGGCAATCCGTCTCCGTTTTTAGGAAAACTATTGGTGCTTCTGCAATTAATAAATTATAGACTTTGCAAAAGTTGAAATATAATCAAAATTTCAATCGATTTCGTTCATAAATAACAAAGTTAAAGACCTGGCAACGTTCAAGCGCGCTCATTCCGCGCGGACATCCGTCTCTCGTTTTAGGAAAACTATTGGTGCTTCTGCAATTAATTAAATTATAGACTTTCGCAAAAGTATTAAGTATCTTTGAAATTTCAATCAATTTCGTTCATAAATAACACAGTTAGAGACCTGGCGGTTCAAGGGCGCTCATTCGCGGGCAGGACATCCGTCTCCGTTTTTAGAAAACTATTGGTGCTTCTGCAATTAATTAAATTATCAAATTTTTATGACCTCAATTGATAGATTCCTTTATCGCAATTTTAAAAAATAATGGATAATGTAATGTCTTGCTTTATTTATATGAAACTTTCCTGTTTAAATTATTTGCTGAAAATTACAGTAATTTCCAAAAAATTAAAAGAAAATGAACAATTATAGATTAAACAACATGCGTTGACGAATTGGATTATGGATGATTGGTTATGATCCTTGAGATAATTTTTCTGTTGAAAGTGAAAGCAATCAGTTTTTATGAATAACTGCAAATAGCCTCAGTTGAAATATTGACACTATTACATCAAGCTTCCCCCTTTTTTTTTCTTTAAAGCAGATGTTGCAATTCCATTATTATAGTCAAGTTAATGGCTATGTAAAATGAATGGAATTTTAATTATTTTGTAATCCCTTGGCATTACCAGTATGGTCACTTTAACGTTGAAGGAAATAGGCGATTAGGAAAATTTTATTTTATTAACAATAAATTAAAATTAAATTTTGCACTCTTTTATAAATTCGACATGCATAATTCGACGTTTGACGATTTTAAAATACTTACTAGGTCAACCAATTATCGTCTGTCCAGAAACGAAGCGGAGGAATATATTAAAATAGTTCATTCACTTTTCAAATAAGCGGTACACGATTTTGTATTAAGTTAAATAGATTTCTTAAACTTGTTTTAGGATATACCGCTTCCATACTATAGCGTTACAACGTAAGTGATTTATCACAGGTTGCTAATCCTTTAACAATGCAAAGGAACGTACCTGTTGGAGTTGTAAACTAAAGATCATAGGCGTGATTGCAGACAAACAAATGACGATTGCAATGTTTTATTGAACACTTAAATAAAAGTTCTTTCAGATATCATTGCATTATAAAAGTATTATATGTAGCTATAATTTGTGTTAATTAGGTTTTTCATATCCTCCCTAATTACCTCTTTACCATATCTTTACATTAAAATCTATTGAAGTAAAATAAAATGCAGTACATACTTTTTAGTTCTATTAGTAGTAATTAATTAGTTTAAAATTATTAATAATGTGGTCGATAATGGTATTAGCAATTTGTAATATATACGGAGTTGGCAATGCAAACAATCTATAATTACTTAATCAACCACGAAATTCTTTAATATAAAACATAAAAATTATATTACAAATAAATAATATCCTCGCTCCTTCCACACGTTTAATTAGTATTAATTAATTTCATTATGACATATCTAATCAATATTACTTGAGTTTTAGATTTTTTTGTAAAACAAAACCCAACTGGAAACATGTTGCTTCGTTTCTTTAATTAAAAATTATTGTAATGTGGAATCATTTTACTGTATAAATTACAGAATTCAATGTACAATCATATCATATATATTTTTCATTTGTTTGAGTCGTTTGTGTTTGTTGATCGGCTAGCTCTTCTAAACCATTATTTATTCTTTGCCAAATTTCAAACAAAGCAAATCATAAAAAGCTTAAAAGCCACTGCAACAACTTCGCAGTTTTGTCAATCATGTTGTTATAACACATACTACATACACTTTAATTAATTAGTAATAAAATATTATTTAATTCTGACAGACCCAACCAATAAAATTAGAAAAGATTTATTTGAAGTAGGTATGAAAGAATATAAAAATACAATCCACCACCGAATAACCTATCTACATTAATTATAAAAAGGCCCACTTAAAACTATTGTTGGAATAATACCCCCAAAATCCCTATTTAAGTGTATTCCCTTCTGAAAAACAAATGACGTTGTCAATTGGTTGTAATGTTTGCAAATATCTGGTATACCTTTCAAAATAGACGTCATTATGAAGAAACTATTCACGTCTATTAAAACGACTCTACCTGTTTGGAAAAAATATACATTAATACATCAAGGTTTTTAATTAAAAAAGTACGTTACTCACGGTCTTTATAGTTTAAGGAAGGCGTTGAATTTCTCCAACACCATCGCTTGTTGCTTTGAGGCCCATCAGTACAGTGCATAGGTTTTGCGGTCAACCCCGGGTTTTGTTGCTACTAATCTTTGAAAGATTTTCGCAATGATTCATATTTCGTGTTCTAAAGGATAAAAAATTAAAAACACAAACGATATAACTATGCGTACTTACTCTCAAAACGTCATTGCTTCAATCATTAACAATATATTTCGTGCAAGCACGTTGCAATAATTTCGCGATTTGCAACGTGCTACATTTTAATTGACCTATGGTTTGCCCATATGGCCAATTGCATATATTTTTTATTATGTGCATTTACCGTGGTCATAATATCCGTTTTTTCAAAACTGTTGTTGAAGACGACCATATTAGAAGCCCCTAAGAATGTAATTTCTTTCTGAAATGGAACAGTCATTATAAGTAAACTATATAATTTATTTAAGGGCTACTTTCCTTTATTACTAGCATCTTTGATTACATTTAAAAAAACTATTACCTAAAACCAAGAAAAGTAATGCGTGCTTTTAGTTCTCAGTGTAATAAACCGCTAAGCCGAAATAAAAATCTTTATTTTTCTATATACCTGACACCCGTATAGACGGTATTAACAACTTGAAATTAAGATGAAAATCATAATAAACCCTTGAATTTGGTTACGTTAAATCCTTTTGTTTTACCCCACCCACAAACCGCTGTGGGGAAGGTGGCGCATATCTCATATTGTTGGGGTTAACACTTACTACTTTTTGCATAAGATCTTTTACCGGTTGTCAAACTTGCAAGTAAAATTTTACCTGTGTAATCATGGCGTCAAGAAAAAATGATTTCATTGAGATAATTGAGAAGTTCGCACTGTTTCTCGCGGAAAAGATTGCGAATATCGAAGATATGGAAAATATCGGATTCGGTCACGATTCTTTAGTTTGTGAGGCAGTATTAAAATTTTTGGCACGAATTTACTAGAAAAACGGCGGCGATTATATAACTATTGGTTGAAATACGGGTAACATTAAAGGTATGTTAAAAGATTTCTTAATTTCAAAAAACAATCTGCGGGAACTATTAAAGACACCATAGATATATCTCATGCATTAATGTCGATTTTAATCAAAGCATTTCAACCAAGACTGTCGCATCTCGAAAACTGTAGAAACATTTAAAACATTTAAATACGATCATTTAGTAGATAGTAAAAACGATCTAGAAGTTGCCTAAATGATGTTATATTCAAATTGCATTTCTCATCAAATCACCGATATATTGCATATTGGTAGTGAAAAGATAAACCTCCGGAAAATGTCGACTTTAGAATTCTGGCAGAATCAATTTTGATACTAATTTTCAATTTAAAAATTATACGCGTATTTTATTCGTAAAACTATTAGGAAATTTATCCAAACTGCGCCTTATGCATTAAATCTAAAAGAAATAATTCGCTCAGTAGGACGGCTATTATTTATATGTGGCGTGTATCGTGAATTCACCTTTGTTGTAAATTAGTTTACGATTCGATTAGTCAAGATGGTTTTATTCATGGGTTTTTATAATTAAAGGTGATTTTAATCATGCAGACGGTAATGTTGTCAAACGGAAACAAATAAGAGGATACGTACTTTAGCAAAAATGATCTTCAAACTATCCCGCGTTTAAATATGTCCAAAACAAAACGTTGGAGGCAGACATAGACTTACTGAGTTCTAAAACTATTCATAACATTCCTACTGGCGGTACCGCCAGAAAAATCAAATCAAATTGCGAAAAAGATTTAGCCCATGATTATGAAAGTGACATTGATGTATCAAATCAAAAATGGATATAAAATCATTTTCATCATACGTCTCATATTGTAGTTTATTTGCGATTAATGGTGTTACAATTTATGTTTAGATTTTTTAAAAAACCCAATGTTACGCTGTACCTGGATTGCACCGGTACCGTTGTTAGGTTTAATGAAAATAAAGAGTATTTTATTACGCCGGGTCATTCACTATCCAGTTGAAGGCAAAAATATCACTTTACCAGTGTGGAAATGATTTCTAATTCTCATACCTCAGCCACAATTACAAAATGGCTGCAAGATTTTTCCTAGGTGAAAATTGCCCTTTCATTTTTACTGATTTCAGCTGGGCGCTAATCAATTCGGTTGCGTATGTTTTTAACATGAGCGTTTTAAACCTTCAAAAAATAAAGCTTTAGTCAACGATTTGTTTCAAATTTTGCCATTCATATTTTTGTGCTCATTTTATGAAAATAGTAGTAAGCGATGCTAAAAAGCGGCAAAAAAGATAAAAGTTTGAAATCCTTTTTGTCATGTAGTAAAGTTTATGTTAGAACCAATTATAATGAGTGTAAATTACTATTTGTCGATTTCGTTACCGTTTTGGCAAATAAATATTTATTCACTGCATATTGCCATAGATTCAAATACAATGGTTTATGATACAAGTGAGGACATTTCAAAATCCGTTAACTTTTATGATGCGAACGAAAACATTAATTTAAAAAGTTTGAAAAAAGCCCATTTTATTTGATTTTTTGATTATTTTACGTTCTATAGATCCATTTGATGAAAATTAGATTCAAATCCATTTTTATTCCCATTTTCCAAACTTGTGTGGATAAATTTTTCCTTTTTTTTGGTCTTTGTTGGTAAAAAAAGTAATAAAGACGTTTTGTCAAACTCCATAGTTGAGGATGGTTCAACAAGTAAAAACTTTATATTAGACAAACACAGAAATTTGAAATGTAGTAGTTTATACAAAAAACTTGGCAGTATTTAGAGTGCAAAGAAAAGGAATTAAAATTTAACTTGTTAAATAAGAAACCGGAAAAATTAGCTCCCAATTAAATACAGTTGAGGAGTCGTGGAATAGAACCCTAAATAAATATACCCATCTTCGTAGTGGCAATCTGTCAAACGTTTGAGCCAAGTGATGCTCAATAAACGCGCTGGTGAAAGTGACTTTTTAAAATAGTTTTAAGTATAACAATTTGTTTAAATATATCCATTCATTCCAAATATTCATTCCTTCATTGGAAATATGACACCGGAATTTTATTATAATGATTTAGATTTTTGATTATTACCGCTAAATGGAAACGAATGGGTAGCATCTTTTATAATTGATTTGTTTCTTCAATTAATGGTTAGGTCTAAGCAAGATTTTATCGCGTTAAATAGTACCAAGTCAATCAATTTAAGTTGAGAACAACACCTCATTAAAAAATGTATTTCGTAGAAACTGGGCACATTGTTTGTATACCCATGATTGAAAACCACCATTGGTTCTTATTTGTTGCGAATGGAAAAATAAACAATTTCACGGTTTAACAGTTTAAGTAGTTTTAATCAAACATCAGCAAATCGTTACTTTGTTCTATTTAAAGATTTACTACGATCTGTAGGTGTACACAACTGGATGGAGTTTGGTTGACATAAACACCCCAAACAAACAGATGGTTATAACTGCGGTATCTTCTAATGTACTACGTTCAAAATATAGTGTTCAATGACGGCACATTTCACTACGATAATAATTTTAAACCAGATCAATACCGTAATTACGTCCAAAATTATTTATTGGAGAAGTCAATGCCAATGAACAGTTACTGTATGAATTGTTCACGTGCCCGATTCATAGCCATACATCGGTTTGGTTTCAAATGCGTGCAAGCATTGAAACACGCGAACTCAAACAAGATAAAATATTATGTTGTAATGGTAGCTGCACAAGGGGCGAAACTAGTTGGATCCAGTGTGGGATCTGCAAAGGATGGATTCACTTTAATTGTTTAGAGAACACAAATTAAACCCAGATGAGTGTAAAAAACAAACCATACCGTTGTAGGATTTGTACCAGCATTCCAAATTTATGATTCTCACTCCTTATTGTTGGTTGAACCTTTTTCCAAATTTTTAGGACAAATGCCGTGCTTCGCTACCCACTGAGAGGGTCTGCATTTTTAAAACCGTCGTCTCTTTGGCTTTTTCCAAATTTGTTAGGACAAATGCACGGGCTTGGCTCGCACCCACTGAGAGGGTCTGCATTTTGAAACCGTCGTCTCTTTGGCTTTTTCCAAATTTGTTAGGACAAATGCACGGGCTTTCGCACCCACTGAGAGGGTCTGCATTTTTGGGAAACCGTCGTCTCTTTGCGCTTTTTTCCAAATTTGTTAGGACAAATGCACGGGCTTTGCACCCACTGAGAGGGCATTTTATTCGTCTCTGGCTTTTTCAAAATTTGTTAACAAATGCACCTTTCGCACCCACTGAGATCTGCATTTTTAGGAAACCGCCTCCTTTTCAAAATTTAAAAACCTATTTATAGTGGAAGGCCAGGGGATACCACGTAAAAAAAAACCTCTATGCTCAACCTCAAGGGTGGGTGGAATAAGATAAAAATTGTCAGTCTGATTAATAAATTATTTAGCTGTATTCATTATTTTTTACTTGTGCAGTTTAAAAAAACCTTATTTTGTTTGTATTTGATGAAGCGTAATGGCATTGATGTAAAGCACGGTAAGTCTAGTTACGATAGCAAACAATGTTGTTTCTGAAGGATTACTTTTTAACAAGTAGGTACATGGAGGACACGACTCATAATACGCTTTTGTTATCCTACAGTTAAGGAATATGGAAATATTGCAGAAATTTTGAACGATTATTTAACTACTTAGGAGCAATTATAAACTATTAATAATCTAATTCAATCATTAGATCTTTGTTGTTGAGGCAATAGATGATAAAATTAATACTTCATTATATTGTTTTCCTCTAAAAATATGGTAGGCGTTTGTGAACCATCAACGGAAATGACGAATGCGACCCTTTTAAGGCATTACCTTCCTTTGCTGTTGTTTTGAAAGTCGGCAAAGTTCAAGTAATGATTTTGAAAGATTCGCTAATCAACAAAGTTTACAAAGTGTAAATAGCAGATGTGTAGAATGAATCTTGCTAACAACGCCATCGCGTTTTTTAATTGTATACAAAAATGATTCCACATTACAATAATTTTTAATTAAAGAAACGGCGCGTTGGGTTGTTTTACAATAAAAATCTAAAACTCAAGTAATATTGATTAGATATGTCATAATGAAATTAATTAATACTAATTAAACGTGTGGAAGGAGCGAGGATATTATTTATTTGTAATATAATTTTATGTTTTCATATTAAAAGAATTTCGTGGTTGATTAAGTAATTATAGATTGTTTGCATTGCCAACTCCGTATATATTACAAATTGCTAATACCATTATCGACCACATTATTAATAATTTTAAACTAATTAATTACTACTAATAGAACTAAAAAGTATGTACTGCATTTTATTTTACTTTAATAGATTTTAATGTAAAGATATGGTAAAGAGGTAATTAGGGGAGGATATGCGAAAAACGCTAATTGCCCACACAAATTATAGCTACATATAATACTTTTATAATGCAATGATATCTGAAAGATCACTTTTTATTTAAGTGTTCAATAAAACATTGCAATCGTCATTTGTTTGTCTGCAATCACGCCTATGATCTTTAGTTTACAACTCAACAACAGGTACGTCCCATTGCATTGTTAAAGGATTAGCAACCTGTGATAAATCACTTACGTTGTAACGCTATAGTATGGAAGCGGTATATCCTAAAACAAGTTTAAGAAATCTATTTAACTTAATACAAAATCGTGTACCGCTTATTTGAAAAGTGAATGAACTATTTTAATATATTCCTCCGCTTCGTTTCTGGACAGACGATAATTGGTTGACCTAGTAAGTATTTTAAAATCGTCAAACGTCGAATTATGCATGTCGAATTTATAAAGAGTGCAAAATTTAATTTTTAATTTATTGTTAATAAAATAAAATTTTCCCTAATCGCCTATTTCCTTCAACGTTAAAGTGATCGGCATACTGGTAATGCCAAGGGATTACAAAATAATTAAAATTCCATTCATTTTACATAGCCCTTGACTATAATAATGGAATTGCAACATCTGCTTTAAAGAAAAAAAGGGGGGAAGCTTGATGTAATAGTGTCAATATTTCAACTGAGGCTATTTGCGCAGTTATTCATACAAAAAATTCTGATTGCTTTCACTTTCAACAGAAAAATTATCTCAAGGATCATAACCACACCCTCATCCATAATCCAATTCGTCAACGCATGTTGTTTAATCTATAATTGTTCATTTTTCTTTCACAATTTTCTTGGAAATTACCCTGTAATTTTCAGCAAATAATTTAAACAGGAAAGTTTCATCATGAAATAAAGCAAGACATTACATTATCCGTGAGTTACTTTTTAAAGTATGCGACGATAAAGCGACTTATCTATCACATTGAGGTCATAAATAATTCTGATAATTTAATTAATTGCAGAAGCACCAATAGTTTTCCTAAAACGGAGACGGATGTCTCTGCCCGCATGTAATGAGCGCGCCTTGAACCGTCGCCGGTCTCTAACTTGTTATTTATGAACGAAATCGATTGAAATTTCGTATTAAGATACTTCATACTTTTGCGAAAGTCATATAATTTAATTAATTGCAGAAGCACCAATAGTTTTTCAAAAACGAGAAACGGATGTCGATGCCCGCGCATAATGAGCGCGCCTTGAATCGTCCCGGTCTCTAACTTGTTATTTATGAACGAAATCGATTGAAATTTCGTATTAAGATACTTAATACTTTTGCGAAAGTCATATAATTTAATTAATTGCAGAAGCACCAATAGTTTTTAAAACGAGAAACGGATGTCGATGCCCGCGCAAATGAGCGCGCCTTGAATCGTCCCAGGTCTCTAACTGTGTTATTTATGAACGAAATCGATTGAAATTTCGTATTAAGAATAATACTTTTGCGAAAGTCATATAATTTAATTAATTGCAGAAGCCCAATAGTTTTCTAAAAACGAGAAACGGATGTCGATGCCCGCGTAATGAGCGCGCCTTGAATCGTCGCCAGGTCTCTAACTGTGTTTTATGAACGAAATCGATTGAAATTTCGTATTAAGATACTTCAACTTTTGCGAAAGTCATATAATTTAATTAATTGCAGAAGCACCAATAGTTTTCTAAAACGGAGACGGATGTCGCTGGCCGGAATGAGGCGTCTTGAATCGTTGCCAGGTCTTTAACTGTGTTATTTATGAACGAAATCGATTGAAATTTTATTAAAATATTTCAGACTTTTGCAAAAGTCTGATAATTTATTAATTGCAGAAGCACCAATAGTTTTCCTAAAACGAGAGACGGATGTCGCTGCCCCGCGGAATGAGGCGCTTGAACGTGCCAGGTCTCTAACTGTGTTTTTATGAACGAAATCGATTGAAATTTTATTAAAATATTTACTTTTGCAAAGTCTGATAATTTAATTAATTGCAGAAGCACCAATAGTTTTCTAAAACGAGAGACGATGTCGCTGCCCGCTAATGAGCGCGCCTTGAACCGTCGCCGGTCTCTAACTGTGTTATTTATGAACGAAATCGATTGAAATTTCGTATTAAAATACCATACTTTTGCGAAAGTCATATAATTTAATTAATTGCAGAAGCACCAATAGTTTTCTAAAACGAGAAACGGATGTCGATGCCCGCATAATGAGCGCGCCTTGAATCGTCGCCAGGTCTCTAACTGTGTTTTTATGAACGAAAATTGAAATTTCGTATTAAGATACTTCATACTTTTGCGAAAGTCTGATAATTTAATTAATTGCAGAAGCACCAATAGTTTTCTAAAACGAGACGGATGTCGCTGCCGCGCGGAATGAGCGCGCTTGAAGGGCCAGGTCTCTAACTGTGTTATTTATGAACGAAATCGATTGAAATTTTGGATTAAAATTTCAGACTTTTGCGAAAGTCTGATAATTTAATTAATTGCAGAAGCACCAATAGTTTTCCTAAAACGGAGAGATGTCGCTGCCCGCATGTAATGAGCGCGCCTTGAATTCGCCAGGTCTCTAACTGTGTTATTTATGAACGAAATCGATTGAAATTTCGTAAATACAACTTTTGCGAAAGTCTATAATTTAATTAATTGCAGAAGCACCAATAGTTTTCTAAAACGAGAAACGGATGTCGCTGCCCGCGTATAATGAGCGCGCCTTGAATCGTCGCCAGGTCTCTAACTGTGTTATTTATGAACGAAATCGATTGAAATTTCGTATTAAGATACTTCATACTTTTGCGAAAGTCATATAATTTAATTAATTGCAGAAGCACCAATAGTTTTCTAAAACGAAACGGATGTCGATGCCCGCGCATAATGAGCGCGCCTTGAATCGTCGCCAGGTCTCTAACTGTGTTATTTATGAACGAAATCGATTGAAATTTCGTATTAAGATACTTAATACTTTTGCGAAAGTCATATAATTTAATTAATTGCAGAAGCACCAATAGTTTTCCTAAAACGAGACGGATGTCGCTGCCCCGCGGAATGAGCGCGCCTTGAATCGTCGCCAGGTCTCTAACTGTGTTTTATGAACGAAATCGATTGAAATTTTATTAAAATACTTCAACTTTTGCGAAAGTCTGATAATTTAATTAATTGCAGAAGCACCAATAGTTTTTAAAAACGAGAAACGGATGTCGATGCCCGCGCATAATGAGGCGCCTTGAATCGTCGCCAGGTCTCTAACTGTGTTATTATGAACGAAATCGATTGAAATTTCGTATTAAGATACTTATACTTTTGCGAAAGTCATATAATTTAATTAATTGCAGAAGCACCAATAGTTTTCCTAAAAACGAGAGACGGATGTCGCTGCCCGCGCGGAATGAGCGCGTCTTGAACGTTGCCAGGTCTCTAACTGTGTTATTTTGAACGAAATCGATTGAAATTTTATTAAAATATTTCAGACTTTTGCAAAAGTCTGATAATTTATTAATTGCAGAAGCACCAATAGTTTTCCTAAAACGAGAAACGGATGTCGATGCCCGCGTATAATGAGCGCGCCTTGAATCGTCGCCAGGTCTCTAACTGTGTTACTTATGAACGAAATCGATTGAAATTTCGTATTAAGATATTAATACTTTTGCGAAAGTCTGATAATTTAATTAATTGCAGAAGCACCAATAGTTTTCCTAAAACGAGAGACGGATGTCGCTGCCCGCGCGAGCGCGCTTGAACGTCGCCAGGTCTCTAACTGTGTTATTTATGAACGAAATCGATTGAAATTTTATTAAAATATTCAACTTTTCGAAAGTCTGATAATTTAATTAATTGCAGAAGCACCAATAGTTTTCCTAAAAACGAGAGACGCATGTCGCTGCCCGCATGTAATGAGCGCGCCTTGAACCGTCGCCGGTCTCTAACTGTGTTATTTATGAACGAAATCGATTGAAATTTCGTATTAAAATACTTCATACTTTTGCGAAAGTCATATAATTTAATTAATTGCAGAAGCACCAATAGTTTTCTAAAACGAGAAACGGATGTCGATGCCGCGTATAATGAGCGCGCCTTGAATCGTCGCCAGGTCTCTAACTGTGTTATTTATGAACGAAATCGATTGAAATTTCGTATTAAGATACTTCATACTTTTGCGAAAGTCATATAATTTAATTAATTGCAGAAGCACCAATAGTTTTCTAAAACGAGAAACGGATGTCGATGCCCGCGCATAATGAGCGCGCCTTGAATCGTCGCCAGGTCTCTAACTGTGTTATTTATGAACGAAATCGATTGAAATTTCGTATTAAGATACTTAATACTTTTGCGAAAGTCATATAATTTAATTAATTGCAGAAGCACCAATAGTTTTCCTAAAACGAGAGACCGATGTCGCTGCCCGCATGTAATGAGCGCGCCTTGAATCGTCGCCAGGTCTCTAACTGTGTTATTTATGAACGAAATCGATTGAAATTTCGTATTAAAATACTTCATACTTTTGCGAAAGTCATATAATTTAATTAATTGCAGAAGCACCAATAGTTTTCTAAAACGAGAAACGGATGTCGATGCCGCGCATAATGAGCGCGCCTTGAATCGTCGCCAGGTCTCTAACTGTGTTATTTATGAACGAAATCGATTGAAATTTCGTATTAAGATACTTCATACTTTTGCGAAAGTCATATAATTTAATTAATTGCAGAAGCACCAATAGTTTTCCTAAAACGAGAACCCATGTCGCTGCCCGCATGTAATGAGCGCGCCTTGAATCGTCGCCAGGTCTCTAACTGTGTTATTTATGAACGAAATCGATTGAAATTTCGTATTAAGACATAATACTTTTGCGAAAGTCATATAATTTAATTAATTGCAAAAGCACCAATAGTTTTTCTAAAAACGAGAAACGGATGTCGATGCCCGCGCATAATGAGCGCGCCTTGAATCGTCGCCAGGTCTCTAACTGTGTTATTGATGAACGAAATCGATTGAAATTTCGTATTAAGATACTTCATACTTTTGCGAAAGTCATATAATTCAATTAATTGCAGAAGCACCAATAGTTTTCCTAAAAACGAGAGACGGATGTCGCTGCCCGCGCGGAATGAGCGCGTCTTGAAGCGTTGCCAGGTCTTTAACTGTGTTATTTATGAACGAAATCGATTGAAATTTTGGATTAAAATATTTCAGACTTTTGCAAAAGTCTGATAATTTATTTAATTGCAGAAGCACCAATAGTTTTCCTAAAAACGAGAGACGCATGTCGCTGCCCGCATGTAATGAGCGCGCCTTGAACCGTCGCCGGTCTCTAACTGTGTTTTATGAACGAAATCGATTGAAATTGCGTATTAAAATACTTCATACTTTTGCGAAAGTCATATAATTTAATTAATTGGAGAAGCACCAATAGTTTTTCTAAAACGAGAAACGGATGTCGATGCCCGCGTATAATGAGCGCGCCTTGAATCGTCGCCAGGTCTCTAACTGTGTTACTTATGAACGAAATCGATTGAAATTTCGTATTAAGATACTTAATACTTTTGCGAAAGTCTGATAATTTAATTAATTGCAGAAGCACCAATAGTTTTCCTAAAACGAGAGACGGATGTCGCTGCCCGCGCGGAATGAGCGCGTCTTGAACGTTGCCAGGTCTCTAACTGTGTTATTTATGAACGAAATCGATTGAAATTTTGGATTAAATATTTCAGACTTTTACAAAGTCTGATAATTTATTAATTGCAGAAGCACCAATAGTTTTCCTAAAAACGAGAGACGCATGTCGCTGCCGCATGTAATGAGCGCGCCTTGAACCGTCGCCGGTCTCTAACTGTGTTATTTATGAACGAAATCGATTGAAATTTCGTATTAAAATACTTCATACTTTTGCGAAAGTCATATAATTTAATTAATTGCAGAAGCACCAATAGTTTTCTAAAACGAGAAACGGATGTCGATGCCGCTATAATGAGCGCGCCTTGAATCGTCGCCAGGTCTCTAACTGTGTTACTTATGAACGAAATCGATTGAAATTTCGTATTAAGATACTTCATACTTTTGCGAAAGTCATATAATTTAATTAATTGCAGAAGCACCAATAGTTTTCTAAAAACGAGAAACGGATGTCGATGCCCGCGCATAATGAGCGCGCTTGAATCGTCGCCAGGTCTCTAACTGTTTTGTTATGAACGAAATCGATTGAAATTTCGTATTAAAATACTTCATACTTTTGCGAAAGTCATATAATTTAATTAATTGCAGAAGCACCAATAGTTTGTCTAAAAACGGGCATGTATGGATGGTCCGCTAGGGATGTAAGTACGGTTTTAAGCTATAACTTTTATATTACTTTATTAAAATGGTTTATACTTCATTATAAGAGGTCCTGTGCTATATACATTACATGGTTGCTATTACAATTACTTTACCTCCATAGCGTTGAAATTATTAATAAACATTCAATGTAATTCTATATAGCACGTTTCGTTATACGCATACTGGTGGATGACGTCACTCCGTCGCTCAGATGGCCGTCGCTATCTTCACACACGTTGGTCTTTAACCCTCAGTAATGTTCGACAATACCATTCTGAAATCTGGATAAAGCCATGATGTAAAAAGACCAGGTGTAGCATTGCTCATAATGACTGATTGAAGAATAGGCGACAGCCAATCAAATTTTTATCCAGAATGTAGCGCCATATTCAAATGCAGAATTAGTCACACTGGACGAGAAATTCAAACAAAAACAAAAAAAAATTTGTAATATACATATAATACAAAATTATAATAATTATAAACTAATAAAAATATATAATTCTTAATGAATTGACGCAAAAAAATTAATTTCTATGCCGATTAATGAGTTGTAAAGGAAGATGCCATGAAGCTTTTTGTATTTTGGATAAATTTCTGATTGGTCGAGAGAAAATGACTACTGCGCATCTTTGAGATTGCTGTACTTGGTCTTTTTACATCATGGATAAAGCTACTATATTAGGTACTCCTTCGCTTGTTCAAGATCTGGGTGTGGATCGAAACCCATTCCACATCTATAATAATGTTGCTCACGGTAAAAGTAAACCCTAAATACGGGTCAACGTTCTTGTATACACCATACCATCTTTTTAATGCATTGGTCGCATCCTTACGTTTAATTATTCTGTTGCATACATTTCATTTCACCAGTGAGGATGCTTGCTGAGGTTTGCCCCGAGACCACATAATGCAATTCCTCATTGGTATTTCAATACATCATAACCTTCGTTTTGCTAAACATAAAAATGCCTTGCTTTTTCGTCTAGAATGAACTGAATCAATAATGGGTATACATGTAATTTCCCCAATGTGACTGTAAGCTAAAGTTCTTCAACTGGGCATTCATACAAAAGAAGTATAATTACGGTATTTGATTATCTGAAGAAACAAATCGAAGTATAGTCGATACAATTCAAGGAGAAATAATCTCCAACTTCTAGATCTGCATAATACACATATATTAACAATCGAGGTTTTCCTCGTGACGTCAGAATCGCATGTCAAATATCAAAAAACAGCTGATCGGGGACAACGTTTTGTATGCGTTTAAATGAACGGTTTGGAAAAAAATAATTTAAGCGTCAAAGCAATAAAATTATTCTTTGTAATTTCGAAAATATTTAATTATGATGAGCATGCTTGTGGTCGGTAACAATCTGTGAACAATTTTCTGTGAAACGGGTGAAGTGCAAGGTTAAAATATGACAAGATTTTGTGCTGTGTTATATAGCACATCAAGTTTATTATGCTGTCATTTAAAGTAACTTAAACCTGTTCAGGGTTGATTTTTTCTTAATTTATTGAATTATGAAATCATTGTTTTTCACTTTTATTACTATAATAAACTCGTTCTTTTGAGAAAGCGACAAATGCTTCCTTTTTTAGATAAAATCTGATTGCAAATAAAGAACGTGGATTTACTTTCACAATTTGTACTAAGAAAAATTTATGTTCAGTCTGAGTAACATTTTTAAAACATTTGGTTGCAAGTTAACCTCAATTGCCATTATTAAATTTTTAATAAAGTTGAGATCATTAGTGTTACAACTTGTATACATGTATTTATAGTTTTCGTCTATGTACAGTTTAATAAAAAAAGTAATTCATGAATGATCAGTAGACGTAGGTACGTAGCCCTTGTGTGATAATTCATAGATTTGTACTTTTGTGTTTAAAATTGATTATTTAATAGAGATTTAGCTGTTTCTTGGTAAGATACTACGTACAATATTTATAATTGATTGGGGTCTAAGCTGCATACAGAAACAAAACTTCACTACACAATTGTTTAGTTCACACAGGCTTAACTCTATTCAACAGAACACACTTACAAAAACGATATTTTTACTAAACAAACATGGATTTTCCTCAATGGTCCATATAAGCACTAAAAAAGTATGACCCGCATCAGTTGCTTGAAATAAGAACTTTAATGTGTATATGGAAGTAACCATTTTTCACTGTGGTAAACGTTTTGAAACGGAAAACATCACAGCATAGGGTGATGTGATGTTAGGCTAAAGAACCCCTATACCAGGTACGCGAGTAAACAAACTATAGACACTGTGTTAGTGAGTACTACAGCCGAGTGCGTTGGGCGAATACGGCTACCTCTTGTGTTTTGTGCATAGTGCATAATAATCTAAAAAGGCTTACTGAAAGCAGATCATATGGACTACAACTACCTCACCGAAAAAGGATTAATTAATGTAATACGTAAGAATTAGATTTAAATTTTATTGAACCAAGACAAGTACTTTTAAGTACTTTTTCTGTTATTGTTGCGTTAATTACGGTTCATTAAAAAAAAGGCCATCGAACTTTAGTTATTTTGTTGTTTTTAGTGTTAGGAATTGGGGAATTTTAGTCTTAACGTATTGATGTGTATGGTGGTTTGTTTAAACCACGTCGTGGTATATATTCACATACGAATTTGTCACAATATATATCCACTGTTCAATTTATTTTGTCGTTTATTTGTGTCAATTGTGTGCCTAACTGGTTACACCTTCTGATAAGTGAAATTAGTCTTTGCATATTTTCAAATTTAAAGATCGATTGGAAATTGCGTAATGAGCCAGATCGATCACAAAATTTCATTTTAGCTTTGAAATATTAATGCAGAATACTACTAACAAAGTACTTATTTTTTTTTTATTCAGCGTAAATTACAGTTTTGAAGCAGTAAAGTTTAAAACTATCAATGAATGTCTAAATAAGATTTTAAAGATAAAGTAGTAATAAAATATTAAGATATTATTGATGATACAAGCACTAACCGCTCTATGTTTGAATTATTCAGTAATCAACGAACATTTTGTTGAGATAACAATTTATTGTTAAACAGATTTCGTCTATTTTATCTAAAATTTTCTAAATTTGGAATATTTACTTTATTCAAAGTTGTATCACAGTTAGAACTATAAATTTAGAGGTATACGAGGGATACTTAAAAAGTATTCAAGTTAACGTCTTACGATTTGGGAATTCTCATTTGTACAGGGTGTGTTCAATAAGTTTACGACGACCCGTGTATTTCAGAATTTTCTTAAGCTTTGGATCAATTTATTTTGAAGTGTGATTGAATTTGAATGGTGAATGGTTTTACTGAGTAGGCTGAAATCCTGTCTTCCACAGTCAGATAGGATTAGTTTACAATCCCGCCTAAGACTATTTATTTTAGCAAAATTTAAGAGTACGGTGGCGCCTAGAGATAATTTTTCCCGAACTGAGCTTTGTGAGTTGTAGATTTATAGTAAGTGTAAGGTGTTTGAAACTACTTCTCAATTATTTTTCCCCTTATATCGACCACGTCCATTTCCACTGTAGCGGGCTTGGCAACCCGCACGTGTAACAGGTGCTCAAATTGAAAACAACGATTTTACTACGAAAGCGGGTTGCTTTTCGCTTTGAACTATTATTATGTTAGTGGCGCTGATGCGTAAGAAGACCAAGCAAAGATACCTGGTGCTAGTGGTTTTTATTTTTTCCGTAGGCATGTACCAATGTGGCAATATAATTTTTAAATCAACAAAAATTAAAGATCCTTAAATATGGATTCTTGGAATGAATTATTCACAAATTCTTTAATTACTATTTCGACCTTGAGTTTATCTACTACCTTCTGATTTGCACTTAATACACATACGTGATTGAATTTTATTGGTGTCGGAAATGGTAATGGTTATGGACTAAAGAGTTTTGTTTAAATTTTCTGTTGTTTCGTGATTTTGTTTACGAGCTATACTACATAATTTTCCATTGAAATGAATCGTTCAAGTAGCCCTTTAGCGTTGCTGCCAATGGGTGTTTTGAATAAGCAAGATCCTCTAGCTCCTCTATAATCGCGGGATAAGATTTTATAGCTGTCGTAATAGGACTTTTATTTACAGTCCACTGAGTAGGACATTTTCCGTTGTTATTTTTTTCCTAGTGCGCATGTCGTAAAATTCTGATTTACGCGTCGCCCATTCAACCAATGCAAACAATAAAGTTATCTAAATCTCTTTCACTGTTACATGCATTATTACTTTTAATCTTTATATACGTGATTTCTAAAAGTAACCTTTTTTCATAATTGTTTTCTATATCTAAAGTAGGTAAGATTGGAGACTTCTAGAACACACCACATTTCCAAGGTCCCACATTTCCAAGGTTGCCACAAAACCAATGTCCCCACCGTATCTAGGTCAAAAAGCGTAATGTGTGACCTAATTACATATCATTACCACAAAACCAGGGTCACAAAGCCCGCGTTCTTGTTCCACAATTACAAGGCCATCCGTGCGACCTATTCGTGTTCCACAATTACATCCGTGTGACCCGCTTGCTACTCTTACCCAAGGCCACCTCACTTGTATGTTTTTTGTCCACTTGTATGCTTTTTGTTCACTCTCACTTTATGTATCAAAATAAAAGAATGACCTACTTTAAAACCCCGCTTTCCTGTTCCACTACTACAAGGCCATCACTGTAACCTACTTTACCAGTATTGCAAAAGACCACCCAAATGCTACTTTTAAGGCCACCTCACTTGTATGTTTTTGTCCACTTGTATGTTTTTGCTCACCCTCACTTTATTTACCAAAATAAAAGAAAACGATATGTATATATTTAATTCATACAAAAAGACATGTACAAATTGTTCATAGAAATAAAGACATATATATATATATATATATATATATATATATATATATATATATATATATATATATATATATATACATTTAAATCATGTAGAAAGACATATAAATTATATTTAGAAACATGTATTACTCAGATATATGATTTGGTATAGGAATAAAACATGCTGATTTAGTACATACGTTAGTAAACTTTTATCAAAACAGTTGTAATACTGAGGATTAGAAAAGTTTAGGTTACACATGTTAGCAGCGATAAACACACTTCTAGACTGACAGGAAATAATTAGTCTATACACTACATACATAAAAAAATAAAAGTCAATATAACATACTTAATCACATAATATATAAAATAGTCGTCATCGTACACATCAAAATGTTGTGTTAGGGTGCTCAACATGAGGAACACCAGTATTCACCGTGTGACAGGTGGTACCAAGCCGTTCAGCGCTCTCACACTCAAACATACACTCACACACTCACACTCACACTCACACACTCGTACATTATGCTTACCGACGACGGAGTAGGTGCTCAGAAGGCCTTAGGGTGCAAAGTTAGATTTGCACACCCCAAGAGTGTTGGTCGAAGTGGATGCTGCTTAGAAGGCCTTAGGGTTGCAAAGTTAGATTTGCAAACCCTAAGGAAATGTTGATCTCGAGCCAGATCGCAGTCTCACCAATCCGTAACTATAACGACGATTAATACTTGGAATACTCGAGATCATAACTTAATGCGTTTATGCATCTCTTATATAGCATGAAAATACCTTCAAACGCGAATCTGTTTTCCTATTGGTTGCAGGTCTCTGGCAGTGACCTAGATTAACTACAGTATTAAAAAACAAAGGGTGGGATGTTGTCTAGACTGGTAACCTTCATATACATTGTAACAGGCAAATATTGCATTACAAGTTGTAAACAATATTTATTAGTTGATTTACTAGGAATTGCAAAAACAATACAATTTCATTTAGCTAATTAATAACTAGTAAATAATAAATTGTGTGGTATTACTAAATAGCGTATACGTATTACGAATAACATCATCTCGTTAACACTGTATTTGCAGAGCACGTATATAATCTATAAATACATTATTTGTTATATAAAAAATGCAAATAACGTTCTCAATGTCTTAAAATTTTATTGTCATTCGTAAAGCTAAAGGAATGTAGCTATATATTCACAATGAGAGTTTTAAACCTGTAATTAATGTATGTATACAACAAAGTTGTTTAAATATATAAAATAAGTTCATTATCGGCTATATCCGGTTTTGGTATACACGAAATCAGAGAGATGACCTTTCATTCATTTATAGTGAATTTATATTGAACGATTTTAAGTAATGCTAATTAATGAAGAAGCAATAAAAAGGAAATCATGTTTTTATTTACAATATGTTATTATTGTTGAAAATAAAAAGTTATTTAAGAATCTGACAAAAACATAATTAAGTACATGTCATGTCATTAAAAGTTCTGCATAAACTGGTTTTTCTATATATGATAAACATTGTCCTTATTTATGCATTTGTATTATTTTATTTCCGTTTTCCTGTGGGAAATAAAGTAGTTTTATTATTATGTAGAGAAGTGTTTTTTTATTGATTTTGCCAGTAAGCAGGAAAATCACAATTATATGTTTAATACCTGTAATAAAGTGGTAATATATGGCTACATTGCAACAATGATACACCTAGCATTTAAAGCAAATCTTGTTTTTCAACTATGTGCTTTACATAATCACGCGTGTAAATTCGGGCCGCGTTTAACTTGTATATGAATCATTTGTAACATTCATGTGAACTAAAATTTACTAAACGTACGTCGCGACTATACCATCTGTTCATACAGATTTCTTCATTCGTTTGTATCAACGTATTTAGCAACAGATGGTGCTCTCATTCCGATTTGTAGTATAATTCCACTTTTTTAAACTAAAACGAAACCAAAGCATTACAATAAAATGACCAATAACGAACTGAATGCAAAAATATAGCAATTAGACTAACACTTTGAAAATATTATCATCATAATAAACAAATCGTTCATATGTTAATTGTCATAACGAATTTTATCCAATTTTATAAATTTTAAACTGTAATTTAGAAAAAAAAGTCAATATTTAACTTTATTAATTGGTTCATAAAGTTTTAGTAATATAAGTACATCGATATTGTACAAACATGTGAGAAATAATGATGGAGTACATTTTATAATTAACAATATTTGAAACATGCATTGCAACAATTAAAATATTTACTACAGTTCAAAACAGATTCCTGTTAACTTCCTGTAATGTAACTCCACATGGTTGGGTTCAAGCAGTTGCGCACGCACTGTCTGACCCAACTGTCCAACAGACCTACTGGAGTTATCGTGGATATGAACATACATGCATACACATACAGATAAGACATCATGACCGATCTTGACGAAACTTGGTTTCGATTTAGCGATAGTGAAAAAAGTCTATTTCATAACCTTTTATACCTACATATGTATATGTAGGTTGGAAAATGAAAAGGATGTTCAATGGTGTAACAAGGATTATGTTGGAACTTATATATAGAAGTAAAGAAGAATTTCAAATGTGAACAATGATATTTTTACTGTAGGTAGCAACTCGGTTATCTGGGGAGAGGGGGAGTCCGGATTCACCACTTCTGCCCCTCATTCCAATTCCCCCCACTCCCCCCACCACTTCAAATTTTGTATTTAAGACAGAGCGGTTCCACTACAGTGTCAGTCCATCTTTATGCGCCACCAAGTAAAGTTTCAAGTGTTATAAAGCGGTGTTACATCATGTCTTCAAAGAATAGTAAGTGTTAGTTTCGTATCGCATCTCCCGGCTACCCTTCCTATCCAACACGTATAGTACCCTTATTCACATCAACCTACACTTCAGCATATAGTTATTATTCTTTCTTTGTTGCAGCAAAAATGTTCCAATGTGAATGCCTCAAGAAATTTTCTCGAAAGGATTCTTTACTGAGACATCAAAAACAGCATGCTGGATGTCAGTATCTACTCCACCATCTGGCATGCAGGAGGTTTCGTTACAAAACCAAACCACAGGAGCAATGTGGTGCAAGGGATCGCTTCGGACGATAACAAAGCAGTACATGGACATGTTACTGATTCCTTTGTGCAACCAGGACCATCTGGGGTAAACTATGCGAAGGATAATGCGAAACCCGGACCATCAGGGTTGAGCAACTCAAGGAAGCGGAAGTCTGACCAACGCGATGAACCGGTACAACCTAAAAAAAGTGGTGAAAGTGTGCACTGCACAGATTGTTCAATGGATGTACCTAGGTATGCATTCCAAGGACACCTCAGAAGCAATAGGCACAAAGCAAATGTATGTTTGCTTGTCGATACTGAGGTTGAAGTGATTCGAAATGCGTTTAAACAACGTATTGTGTCGTACCGCCTGTCACCATGCAATACTCATACTGATGTGTTCACCTTTATGGCAGAGGTTAAAGGGAACGTATTGAAGGTAGTACAAAATCAGTTGCAGAAACACTACTCATTAAAATGTAATGTTGAGCTGTTTGGTTTATACTTTTGAACAGTAGGAAAGCACAGAACTGAAATCCTTTCAGACTAAGTATGATATTCTCAGTGTAGGGACGGTGTTAGAAGAGTATTTCCAAAGAATAAGTAAAATATTGGATGCAAAGCAATCGAATTTCAGCATAAAGATTCTGGTAAGTGTGACTATTGGTGTAATCGATTAGTAACAACTGTTTTAGGGTGGTCCCTGGTGCAATTCGTGTATATAGAGGTAAACCTGCTTAAATTTTCTCCCATCACTGGTTCATCCTATATGGCTGTCCCCGCCGAAATCGCACATAAACACGCCATAGTCAATGTAAAAATAATGATAATTGCTGCTTTGCATGGGCTGTTGTATCGGCACTAGTGACACCAACGGGAGTACCACAACGCACATCTTCTTACCCTGATTTCCAGACGTTATTCAACTGGAATGGTGTACAGTTCCCTGTTAAGCTGACGAATATTTCAACGTTTGAAAGCAATAACAACATGTCCATCAATGTTTATGGGTTAGACGATACCTATCGTGATGGTCAACGTGTCACAGAGGTAGTGGGGCCTCTGTATTATACCAAAGCCAAACAGGCAGTTCATGTTAATTTATTATTATTAGTCAGTAACCAAACAGATAATCAGCATTATGTATGGATAAAAATTTTCTCGTTTACTTAGCAACCAAATAACTCGGCGGAACGGAGCAATGTATTTTGTGATGCATGCTTGTATTACTTTAGATCCGAGGAGCAATTAACCCGACACGTGTCACACGACTGTAACTTCGTATATACAAAATTACCGGGCGTGAAACAAAAAAAGACCATAACCGGGGAATATTTATAAGACGACTGGAAAGTGATGTAAAACGGATATATAATGAACATTTCAAAGCTATTGTTCCAATGACACCATTAACGGATGAACAGCAGGTTACGTATGAACGCAGTGTATGTTGTTACATATGCGGCAAGCACTTTACAGGGGATCCGACAAATCCGAAAGTACGAGAGTACTGTCATGTTACTGGTGAGTATCGTGGTGCAGCACATTCAACGTGTAACTTAAACTATCAGGTACCTACATTTCTCCCGTTTTCTACATAATCTCAGTGGTTATGATGTTCACCTGTTCATTAAACAGTTAGCGAGTGAAACGGAAGAAATTACCGTACTTCCGGTTAACAGTGAAAATATATAACGTTTGGTAAGCATATTTTGTTGATGAATATGTAAACAGTCATGGTATCAGGAAAAGAAATACATTAATTTACGGTTCGTCGATAGTTGTAGATTCATGGCTGCATCCTTAGATACTCTATCCCAGAATTTATCAGATGATCAATGTATGGAGGTACGGAAATATTTTAGTAATGATAGCGACTTCAACTTAGTGAGAAATAAAGGTAGTTTCCTTATGCGTACGTAGACAGCTTTAGTAAGTTGAACGACGTCACGGTGCCATCATATGACAAATTCTACGATAAAATGCGCGATGCAAATATTTCCGATGACGAATACTGTCGCGTTCTACTGGTATGGGATCACTTTAAGTGTAATACACTAGGTGATTATGCTGATATTTATTTAAAATCAGATGTGTTGTTATTGGCTGACGTGTTTGAAAACTTTAGGAGATTATGTATGGGTGTGTATGGGTTAGAACCTGCACAGTATGTCACTTTACCTGGATTGGCGTGGGATGCCATGTTGAAATGTACGAAAGTAGAGCTAGAATTACTGACGGATATGGATATGTATCACTTTTTAAACAAGGTATTCGGGGTGGAGTAAGTACTTGTATCAAGCGGAGAAGCATCGCTAATAACGAGTTTGTTCCAAACTATGATCCTAAACAACCGAAAGTGTTTTTACAATATTTAGATGCCACGAATTTATACGGCTGGAGTATGAAGCAATACCTGCCTCACGATGGGTTTATGTGGTTACCTCAAGAGGAAATAGAACACTTTGACGTAGTAAAGATTGATGATGACGCCGATGTTGGATTTGTACTGGAGGTTGATATACATTATCCCCACCATCTGCATGACGAACACAACGATTATCCGTTTTGTCCTGAAATGATCTGCGCACCACATTCCCAGGAGGAGAAGTTAATCCCGAACCTGTGTGATAAGACCAACTATGTTATACATTACCGCTATTTAAAACAATGTATAGAGCATGGCTTAATTGTTACTCGTATTCATAGGGTTTTACGCTTTCGTCAGAGTCCGTGGCTAATACCATACGTAGACCTTAATACAGCTCTCCGCAACACAGCACAGAACAAGTTTGAAAAGGATTTCTATAAAATCATGAATAATGGCGTGTTTGGTAAAACAATGGAAAATGTCGATAAACGAAGAGTTATTAAACTGTTAACACATTGGGAAAATAACGGTCGTCGGGTAGGTCTAGCACGGTACGTTGCAAAACCGCAATTTAAAAATTTTATTCAATTCACTGATAAATTGTTTGCGGCGGAATTGTCGAAACAGGTAGTTACGTACGACAAACCCGTCTATGTCGGATTCAGTATTTTAGATCTTTCCAAAATTATAATGTATCGGTTTTTATGATATCTTACGAGCTCATTATGGCAAGAATGTCACGTTGCTCTATACTGACACGGATTCTTTGATTGTTGAGATAGTAACTGATGATATGTATGCACACATGCGAAATAATTTAGACGAATATGATACTTCCAACTATCATAATGAGTTGCATGGTATTCTACGACTGCTTCCGTCGTTGGACGAATGAAAGATGAGTACGCAGGAAAGCGATTCATTATTTTTATGGTGCTGGATCGAAGTCATACTGTCTGAAGCTTGCTGATAATGAAGTTGTTAAGAAAGCGAAAGGTGTTAAGAAAGTTGTTATTCAGAAAGTGTTGACGGAAGTAGACTACAAAGCGGTTGCGGAGGGTCTGATAAAACAGTAATGTGTAAAATGCTTGTGTTTCGATCAACCTTACATGATATATATACCGAAACGTTAAACAAAATTGCCTTTAGGTCCCAGGATGACAAACGATATCGACTACGTGATACGTGTTCCACATTGGCGTGGGGGCATTGGCGAATACCGGAATTGGAGAATGCTGATCCGTTGAGCGAACTATTGCAGGTTGCTAAGCAAATGAATTTATATTAACCGGAAGAAGAATAGTTTGGGTACTGACACTTGCTAGTTTCTTTCCTATATTCTCTCCATAATGAAACTTATATTAATAATAAGTTGTATTATTCCTTTAGTTGTTTAACATATATTAATATTATGTATTAATTCGTTAGTAAGAGAATATATGCTATACAAATACTGTGTGATATAAATAAAAAAAAACGAGAATTACTATTTACTATTTTTTTATTAAAAAATGTGTACAAGACTTATTGCATTACATATATATTATATAAATGATATACCCGACTCAAAGCACAGTGGCATAATGATTTACAATGAAAGTAACAAACGGGTTGCATAGCAGGAAGAGGTGGACTTTCCTCAAGTTCAATAACAGGCTGGGTCACAAATTTTCTGATGTAATCTGCTTTCTCTCTACCCTTGACATAGACAGTATCTGTTGGCTGAATCAATCTCTCGAGTATTCTTCGAAAGTGGTGTGGTGGTGTATACCCTTCTTCCCATTTAATACAGTGCTGGTTATGTATTAACCAAGTAGCTTGACGACGACTCTCTGCATCCAATGTATGCCAGGGATACGGTGATTTAAAAACTAAAATGGGCAATTTGTTTCCATTATAAATGGCGAGTTCTTTTGGTATAAAATTTTGAAATTTTAAACCCTTGTACATCGACCATGACGGACATTGCATTACAACTGTCGTACTGCTTTGGTTAACGCGTTGTATGTAACTAAACGATCGTGGAGTATAACACAGTATGCTGTCGTATTAGCGGGTATGTTGGCCGATGTTTCAAACTCTACACGAAGAACTACTGCTTTCAGTGCACCAATCAGTGGTGCAGCCGTCGTAAATTGAATAGGGTGAGTAATGGTTGTCCATCTCTTTGATAATATGACATTTGGAATTTAGCAAACATTTCATACAACGTGCAAAGCAATTGTTATCATAATTAACATTTAAATTATCATACGGGTAACGGTCGGTGTTGAGGAATACCCGAATATTCTTTAGTGCACATTTATCGAATTTACTCGCATCGTGCATAACATTATTTTCTCGTCCAGTTTGAAACCCTATAATAATGTATCTCGGTGTTTCAATACTAGTCGATGTGTTGATTGCCCATGTATGCTTATCTGTTGTTGGTATAGCGGGATATATGTGGGTTTCCCAACTTCTAAATGCTAGTGGAGTATTCACATTTTTATCAATGTATTTCGTTAACGCTAATTCCTCCGCTAATGCTGGAATTATGTGTGGAACTTTCCAATAAATCTTATCTATGTTAACTTTTAATGCTTCGTCCACAGTTGAAATTACTGCATCGGTATCAATATTACTACGAATTAATATAAGTTCTTGTCTAATGTTCAAAATCACTTTATTATAATCTTCAGCAAAGCCAAGCAGCATTCGCAAAGGTATACAAACATTAAAATACCCTTGCTCATTTGTTAGTGTGCTGTTTGATGTAGGAAACCAACCGGCATTTTGATGGCGGGCAAGATCATTGGGTGTCAATGATACTAATCCTTTCATTGTCGACGTTAACCCCACCTTAGTTACGGAATCTACCACTATTCCATTCATCTCATATCTAATTTCACTGAATAAAAATGCGATACCATTATTAACGAACCTTGCGGTATTGGAGACAGTGCCATCCTGTCGCAATAATCTTCCCTCTACATAAACATAACTTTCTGATGGTAGAGTGCACATGTCTTCCTGAATGGGTATCCTGATTTCATCATTGTTTCCAAATCTCTAGTATATGGTTGATGGGTGTGCAGTTCGGAATTAACGATAGCATTATCAACAACAACTTTTTCATTAACGTTTAATACACTCATTGTAGTACTGTAAACCCGAGACTCTCCAAGAATGCTTTGTTCTGCGCTGTCAACGCTTTGGTCGCTGAACGCTTACTGACTGTACCCTTTCCACACTTCACTCTTTTATAGTTTGTTTTGCACTGGTTACATGCACATGTATTATACCGCGTCACCATATTTTCTTTAAATGTAGTCCTATCGTTATGACTTCTCCGTTAAAATTGACGAGATCTCCGTCTTGGTCTACTATTTTAAGTGTTATTGTTGAAATGGTAGATGTATTTATAGGTAAGTAGATAACATGTTGAGGTGATTCGATTATTTTATATCCCGCTGGTACACTGGGGAAGAACTGATGAATTATGTGTGATGACTCACCATTTTAAAACTACCACTTGTTATATTGCACTCGATAATTAATGAGTTAATTTTGATAATGTTAATAGGGTTCTCAGAGGTGTACACTTTTTAGCCTTGGTAAACAGTTTTATTAAAGCCAGCATAGGCCCTATCGAATTTTGGACCACATTGAAACTAATGTTATGGGTTGCTTTCATACTTGCTTTCATAGTATTATTATTTGCTCGTAAATCAATATACCCTTATCGTCTTTCACTGAGTCATTAATATATTTATTCACATCTGCGATTTCGTATGTTCCTGGCGGTATTGTAATTTTATCTCTTCCAAATATGAGCATGTTGTTCTTTGAAGTAACGTTTTGTATAGTATTGAACGATTCAAAACTAGTTAACCCCATTACATATTCCGACTCATTATCAAGAAAAATCGGTGGATTAAATGTGGCTTGCAGATACAGCTTTTACCGGTGAAGGTAAATGTGTACGACATCACGATCACGTAACAACTACTGACAATCAGAACGAGTAGTCGTATAAAAATCGTAAGACTAGATGACCACAGTTGTATGTATTGAACTCTTGAACCTTAGTAAAGTTATAATCAATTGTGTTTCTGCTACCATCACTTTTAAAATAGTGGACTAATTCGAAGGGTGGTTTAACATGTCCTATACTATCAAAATATGTATATGTCTATTACGCTTAATATATAGCTGTCCAGTGTGTTCCCTGATTAGTTATCCAGATTCACGATACCACATTCATTCCTATGGATTCGTGTAGGTAGCTTATCTCGCATATATATCCCTCTAAAATAGGGAATCTTTAATTGCTCAACAAATTTTGATAGCTCAACATTACTTAAGGCGTGACGTGGTAGCTTCAGTGGGAGTTTTTGAATACGGTTGTAAATATATGCCCAAACCTCGTTTATATGGTTTTAGATATAAACCTTTTCCAACAGTTGCTGCTTCCATTGCTTGATTGTGTCGTTTGGTTTCTTCTAACGTTTTTGTCGCAGCTTTTGCGTCGGTAACCGCTTTTGCAACTGCAGCTGCACCGCCACCTAACGAACCTAAGGCTCCTAATGCTGCAAATAGGGAATAAGAGGTATGAACCCCCTCGTTTTGGTATAGGTAATATTCTGCTCTTGGGTGACATAATTTTTTGTGTTTTAGAACGCTTAAGGCTTGGTGTATTGTAGATCGTAAAGATGATCGAAGTTTACCACCAACACGACGTCGGCTAGAAGGACTGCTTTGTTAAATGAAATTGGTTTGGGAGTACGCTTTGCCTTCGTGATTTGCTTCCCATTCTATTGCCTGTCCGTGATCTTCCACCCATCCCCATTTTCCTTTCATTATCCAGCTATAGTTAATGCAGCGCCCTTTCTCCAAATGTAGCGTTTGAGGAACGAAATCTATTCCAAGCTTTTTGTTGCAAAGTCTTATCGGCAATGTGTCGTTGCCTTAAATCGTTTGACTGGGAGTATGCAATATCGTGCTCTTTACAGGCTTCGTCCAATTCATTAATACCTTTGTCGCCCGAGCTAAGTCGTTTTTGTAAACGGGTGCCCGGTCCGCAGTATCTATACCCAGGTATATGCAACTCCACGGGTAATTTATTTATTAAGGTATTAATTAATCCTGAACCTTTTTCTTATTACACTGGGAAGTATACTTCATACCAGACTGGCTGTCACTCCACTACTAAACTACTTTCATTGTATGACACGTATATATATTAGTACCATACAATTTGTGGTTTAGTACTATGACGGCACCATACGTTTCATTCCGCAAGACACAGAATTACCTATTAAAAATTATGACACAGCTGATAACAAGGAACTTTACTTAAACATAGCGGTCTACTGAAAGGAGGATGTAAACGAGGTATAATCGTTGGTCCATCTGGGTGGAAAAACAAATGTTATGATTACCTTGTTAGAACATCCAAATGGTTTACGTTTTGAAAATGTATATATTTGCAAATCATTATATCAACCTAAATACCAGTACCTACGAAATTTACTGGCACCCATAAAAGAAGTAGGGTATTTTTGAATACAGTGATAATAGTGATGTTATATCCCTAGTGATTCCCGTAAAAATTCAATAATGATTTTGATGATGTAGCGTGTCATAAGCAAAATGAAATAAGAGATCATTTCTGTTTTGGCAGACATCGAAATAATGATTGTTTCTATCTGTGTCAAACGTATTCTTCAATTCCAAAACAGCTTATACGTGATAATGCTAATTTACTTATTCTTTTTCAACAAGATCACACTAATCTCAAGCATGTGTATGATGATCACGTTAATGTCGATATGTCCTTTGATAGGTTTAAAGATTTATGTTTTTGTTGCTGGCAAGACAAATTCGGTTTTATTGTTATTGATAAAGAAAGCGATGTTAATACAGGTCGTTACCGTAAGAGATTTGACTGTTTTATAGCATTATAAATATGGTAGCAGTACGGAACATGCAGTCGTAATGGAAGGAGCGCTTAGTACAAGACATTTTGCGTGCTCGCAAGAGCGTGCAACAAAAATATGCTAGTTTGAAAGAAGATACCGCTCTTACAGAACGTGCAATAGAAGCACACTTTAAACCTATTACACAACCATTAAAACAATTAATTACTAAAAAGATGGTTCTCTCATCAAAGCTGAACCCCTTACGCCAGAAGCTGTCAAAAAGGAAGTCCATTGCACAAGAAATGAAGTTTTTTACATCACACACCTAAAACAGCTGGATTACGGAAGGCTCCACGCACTCTTGTTCCTGACACCATTGCGCAACCTTCGCAGGAAACTGTAATTGCTGATACCACTAACGATGCGATGTGGAAATTCCTACTTTACAACAATTGAAATCAGAACTGTTAGCTGCTGGATCTCAACCCGCCTTTGAAGATTATCTAAATCAATACCAAGGATTAGCTAATACTACGTTGAAGGTATATTTAGAGATACAGAAGACGAGTATGACTTAACATATGGCGTACATTTCATTCCGGAAGAAGAGAAATTTTTATTGGTGATGCTGAATTAGACTTTATTGGTGAAAATTTCGTATCACTCTTCCTGATGGATCATCCCTAGACTATGAAGGAACACCGGGATTATATGAACTACTTTTTAAAAAATTCCTACGGGTACAAAAGAGTGACCTACAGCAATACAATGACATATTGCGTCGTACTAATGCTGCCCGACGTAATTATAACTCGACAGACCAAATCCGAGGAACTAATAGTAAAAAATATGAAATCATTAAACCATTACTTCAACCTAGAAAACGGTCGCTACATCATCTATTGCCCTCCAACCACAAGATCTCGAACAACTTCTATCTCCAAAAGAGGTGGTGGCATGCAACTATTGCGATACAATAACAAAGCTATTGAGTTTGTACCGTGGAATAACCCGAATAAGTTAGTAGATTGGTTAAGGAATTATTAGGATCAATGTCGACAGGAAATACTAGCAATCACAACGAAGTAGTATATATAATTGATGAACTACGTGAAACAAAAGTAATACAGTAACAGCTCTTGTTATAAACCTATTACTATATCCTTTTCATTTCATTGTAACACCGACTACCACTAAAGGCAGTACTACATGCCCATTAGTTATGCCCATAGATAAATTTGGCGGACATCTTCATCAACAAATGACAGTGGATAAATTTGGAAAACATATTACTCATCATCGCAGTGTTGCTAGAAACTTATTTTACCTTGCAAGGTGTCCTGCAACAGACAACAGTAGATATTCCATTGGGTATTAATGGTACATATTTCTTTCCTACAGAGGGAAAAATATTGCATTGTAAGTGGTTACCTCGAGATATTCATCTTCGAGTGGATACTGTAATATATACGACACCGCTGTTTCTAAATAATAAAACGATTCGTAAGGCAGGTGTGATTCAACCTATAATTCCAAAAGATATCACTTTCGACAAAGAACAATTATTCATCCTAGAGATTGTACTACAATCCAAAGTAAAAAATGAGTAAATCCGATGTTGTTGAAGAACTGCACAAACCAGCAAGGAGAAATTTTCCGCGACGTTGTGTAGTACTAAAAGGTTTAAATGATCTCTTTCAAGCTGATTTAGTGGAAATGATACCTTATGCTCATGTGAATAAAGGATTTCGATATATTTTAGTAATAATTAATGCCTTCTCTAAATATGTCTGGGCTTTCCCCATCAAACGCAAGAATGGTAAACTAGTTGCGGAGTAATGGATAAACTGCTATCTGGTTTGCAAAAGATGCCTACGCATATACAAACTGATATGGGAACGGAGTTTTATAATGCAGAATTTAAAAAGTAATGAAAAATTCAATATCAATCATTACAGTAGTTATTCCACCTTGAAAAGTAGCATAGTCGAACGTGTCAATCGTACCCTTAAAGCAATAATGTGGAAAACATTCAGCATGCAAGGATCATATAAGTGGCTATCAATCTTGCCTCAAATTGTTACCGATTATAATTCAAGAAAGCATAGAACAACTGGGATAAACCGGTAGATGTAACGGAAAAGAATGCTGCAGATATTTTGCAACATTTAAAATGTCAGAAAGTTCTTGACCGTAAAACACCTAAATTTAAAGTGGGGAACATGTACGCATTAGCAAACATAGAAGCATATTCTCTAAGGGTACACACCTAATTGGAGTTACGAAGTCTTTCGAATATCAACAGTTAAACGTTCAAGCCCACTCACCTACACATTACGTGATAGTCGAGATGAAGAGATTCAAGGTCGGTTCTATGAGCCCGAACTACAAAGTGTTAAACACCCAGACATTCATCTAGTTGAACGTGTCATCCGACGTCAAGGGAATAAAGCTCTCGTTAAGTGGTTGGGTTTTGATACTTCTCACAACTCGTGGTTTTCTACCAAAGACATTGTGTAATACGCTAATTAACCTTAATTATATATACTGTAATATTAATATGCAATAAACAAATCTTTTTTTTACTTTTTTTATTAATACTATCCTATACATATATATCACTACATACTACTAAAGCGTCTGACACACACTCACGATGCTGTTTTTCGAGAATTGGTGAAATTATATTATCACAGTCGCCTATTCTTTTTTTAAATCGTGCAGAATCTCTAGCTAATTGTTCCCATTCTCCTTTTCGCGCATGTCTGTGCGCCAACTCCCATACTACTATGTAGTGAACTACGTTTTTGGACTCATTAATGCGCACCTTCTTCACTGGGTGAGTCGTCATCTGATGGCTCAAAATTCGGTAAATATCGTTCTATTTCGTGTATAAATTGCTCCAATGATATTTCTTCTATTAATCGCTTTATACACCAAATACACTCTATATCACCTACATGCGATGTTAAGTATTTTTCACAAAGGCGTATTCCTCCCCCATACTTATTAACTAGATTATTTAAATAGTCATCACTAAATCTATCCATTCCATACACTTTTTCATGATCAGCATCGAATTCTAATGATTGTAACTGGCATATTAGTCTTTGGACTGCACTAACACAATCTACAGCTTTAGGCCACGACTCCGCACTATAACACATCCACATATTGACTAACATCTAATACTATCCCTATTGACTACAAGCGCGTTATCCCCCTTTCAGGTTATAGGTTTGGCAAGATCCATATCCATATATAGTTTCTCCTTGGCAAATTCTTCCATTTCCAGAAGGCAGGCTATGTTGACCTCAAATACATCATGCAATGGACCTATAACTTGGTGAATGTTACATTCAGGAATTGCCGCTGCCGACTTTATTAGGTTTTATAAAACTCTGGAAAGTTCACAGTATCTGCCAACTCCAATCGGTAATATATTATCTTCAAAAGCTTCCATAACTGTTCTATAGACTCCCATCCTAAATAGACATCAACTTCGTCACTATCACAGAGGCGTATAATTTTTTTCTTGTTAATATTTTCGTACGAGACAGTCTTCGATTCCAGTTTGGTAGGTAGCCATGTTCCTTCAGGACTGTAGAAATAATTAGTAATGACCCCTTGATTATCCATAAGTATACGCCATTCCTGCTTGTCAAACACCACTCCACCACTCTTCGATCCACCGAGTTTTACGACTGGCTCAAATCCAAATTTGGGTGATAGACCAACACTAACAAACTTTGTTTTACTTTTATTTAAGAAATAATGCACATTATTAAGCAAAATATCGCAATATTTACTTGAACTTATAGCACCGATAATCTTCGCCTTTTCTATGGCTTGACGTACGATGTTATCCATTATATACGATACTGGCTTTACATATATTCCCTCTCTTTTATATATGACACTCTCCCTCTATGTACCTCCTCAAGGCTACTTACGTGACCTTCACGATTATACCACACATTGCTTTAGCGGTCTTGTCAGGTTACACCTTTTCAAGGTTTTCTTTTCGTTCAAGGCTGTTACGCATTTTGTTTTTCCAACCTTGTATTCACCACTACTTCAAGGATTCCTAGGCATACTTATTTCCAAGGTTGTTCCACTTTACCACAACGAGGTCACTACACAAGGTTACATACCCCCACTCAGTATTATTCATATACTTAAAGGGAGGGTTTTACATATACCATAGTTACCGATCTTCACTATGTCAGTTACTCCAGTGCAAGACGATTGGAAGACTCCTACAGTGTACCAACCATCAAACCCTATTTAATATTAGTGCGCGACGGACATGTCAATTAATTCCGAACTGGGTAAATTTTGAAAAGAAGGAATACTACCGCCTTCCATAACATCAGTAGTGCGTATGCAATATGAAGATGTAAAGTGGATTCGGCATGGTTTGACACCTTGGATAAGCGAATCTCTGACCACGTCTCGGGGAGTAGTTTGAAAGATTATCTCACATAGTTGCGTTGTACATTCGCTACCATCTGGTTGGTGGTATGTTTATGTTATACATGTTACTCCACGTTGAAACCAGGAGATTACCGCGTGGTGGACCACCACACCCATATGGAGCGATGGACAATGTTGTACTACCTTTCACATGATGAATACTGGTGCTCATCATGTAGAGCGCCATTAACCACTTTATATGATGTTTATGATGATGATTCTTGTTATTTGTGTGAGGAAGTATGTTATGTTGATTATTAATACTTTGTTTTGCTGTCTATATATTGTATGTAATAAATATTTTATGCCAGTCCTTAGTTTATCCTCTAGTGAAAACATGTGCGACGTGCCACCGAACTTTTATTATCCTCAGTATTACAACTGTTTCGATAAACGATTACTAACGTATCGAACATGGTCTGGAGTTCACTCACCCTCATCGCTTGCTGCAGCAGGATTCATTTCCACATCTTCAGACGATACGGTTGAATGTTTCATGTGTGGGGTTAGAATAAACCGATGGCAGCCAGATGTCAATCCGTTACAGGAGCATCTCCGATGGGCACCACATTGGACGTATGCTCAGCTCCTCGCACCACGTCCGCGCAGATGTACTGAAACGGAAGTGGAGAGGACCTTTTGCACGTGTACTAAATCAAAATGTTTTATTCCTAAAGAAAATCATATATCTGAGTAATACATTAATTAAATATATTAATATATCGTTTTCTTTTATTTTGTGAGTGAGCAAAAAGTGCGCTAGAGTAGCAACCAGGTTACACGGATGTAATTGTGGAACACGAATAGGTTGCACGGATGGTTTGGTAATTGTGGAACAGGAAAGCGGGGTTTGTGACCTTTGTTTTGTGGTAATTAGGTCACAGTGATAGCCTCGTAGTTGTGGAACAGGAAAGCGGGGTTTGCGACCTTGGTTTTGTGGTAATGATATGTAATTAGGTCACACATTACGCTTTTTGACCTAGATACGGTGGGGACCTTGGTTTTGTGGCAACCTTGGAAATGTGGGACCTTGGAAATGTGGTGTGTTCTAGAAGTCTCCAATCTTACCTACTATCTAAAATTTATGTTTTATCTTAATTAAAAGAAGGTTTGTTTTCAATTGGGTGTCTAGCCAAAGCAGTACTTTTAGGTTTCAATGTCATGTCAGATTTATGTTGGGTTAGCCTATCCTTTAAAGGTTGTAAAGAAGTTCCAATATAAATTGTACTGCAGTTGTTACAAGTAATTCAGTAAATGGTATTGATTTTAATTTCGTAAATAACATGAAATTTTTATTTTGAGGTTCAAAAGCGGGTTTAATATTACATTTAAAATTTTTTTTTAGTAAAATAGATTTTTTATTAGCAAATGGAGTTTATACGTGTTTAAAATCTTTTTGAGAACTATTAGAATTTTGGTAGTTATTATAAAAAAGGTGAATTCTTCTTTTAATTGTTTTGTTAATTAGCCATTTTCGATAATTATTTTCAGAATTGACCCAGCTAGCCCCCACCACTTTTAATCGGATGACGTCACACTTAAACTATTGAGTTATGCACGACCTGCTCTTCCCAGGTACTCCTTTCGGCTGATGCTCCTGCACCCGTATACTGCCTCAGGGTGCGCATTCTGATTGGAGGGCCTAAGGGTTGGTCATGTACCCTGGTTTCTGATTACAGTTAGTCCTTACACTCCGCCCAGCCTCCAGGCTCTGTGCTCTAGTTGGAGGCCTGAGGCCCTGTATTCTGATTGGTTGGTTTTTTGTGTGTTTGTGGGACCATCTACTAAATGTTTTCTGTAATAAAGGTTGATCATGACTCCATGTAGCGGTATATTATTAAAAGTAGATGTAGGTCTCTGTAATTATTTTATGACGGGAAAACTTAAAATTTGAAATAGTGTTCTATTAATAGGCCTCCGGACCTGTTCTCGGGTCTTTGCCCCATGTCGGACATCTGATTGTGACGCCATCTAGTAGTGCATTTTTAAAACTAATGAATGTTTTCTGTGATAGAGGTTGATCGTGGCTCCACCCAGCAGTATATCTTAAAATTAAATTTAACTGTTATGGCGGGGAATTTGAAATAATACTCTAATAATGGGGCTCGCATACTATCTCGTAACACACTTAGGACTCTTAAACTCGTCACATAGTCTTAGCCCCACTGTAGTGGCCCCCTTGTTTGTTTGTGTGCGTGGCTGTATCTTCTGATATGTTTTAAAAAAGTAGATGTCAATTTCTGTTATTCTTATGGAGCGAAACTTAAAGTATAAGATAGCATTCTAGTAGTAGGGCCTCCATATCATCTCATAAGGCACCCTTGGTTGCTAGTAGAAACTGTTTTCAAATCAATATGAGGCTTGGGTCTTGTTTCTGTATCTAGATTCCTCCAGCTGACACAAGTTTCAACCTAGAATTATGCGTTACAGTCATAAGTCGTAATTAGAAACACTAAAGTATTCATTTTGTTTATCAGACTTGTATTGTAGGAAAACAAGTATTATATAATAACTTGATTATTTCATTTGTTACGCGGAAGAATGGAGCGGTAATGTGGAGGGCGAGATCGGAAGACTTAGAGGTAGAGCGGTAGAGGTGTTGGAAAAGACGGTCATACGGCGTGTGTGTATGTAATACAATTTAATTATATAGGTGTGTTATATGTATGTACATATTTATCTATTAAATACTTTATAGATTGAGTGCTTAATTGATATTTATAACAAATCGGAAGTGGGATGACTCACTCCTTTGTGTGTGAGGTAATAGACTAGTGCGTACCGGCGAAAAAACAGGTGTCATCGGGCGTTACCTTTGGTGAAGTTTACATTCATGTGTTCGTGAAAATCTAAAAGGCGGAGGAAGCTTTCTTCAAAGTCGAGTTGGCAGGTATTTCCGAAAAGGCGAAATATAATAAGTATGCAATTTATATTTAAATTGATTGAGGTGAAAAATAAAGTACGCATTAAAACCAGTCTGACGATGCGTACCTATATGTTATTTTAAATGCAGCTGCTGTGATAACGAGCAGGTTAAAAATAAATACAGACAATTAAGTTGATATTTATATAAGGCGTCAAAATATTTAAGCGAAATACCTGTTGAAATTACTGAATGCGCATTGTTAATTAATGTGGAATTATTGCAGACGGTTGTAATTGTTATTGCAAGAATTTGGGTAATTATAGATTATAAAGGCGAATCACAAATTGATCTAATAGTTATATGGCGAATGATTATAAATAAAATTTAGACGTGATTTACTGAATGCGAATTATTGAAGTGATCACAATTGTAATTGATTAGTAATCAGGATGTGCAGGTGTAACTAAAATACCGCATTTACTGATTGTAAAGGCGAAATTATAATAATGGTAAATCGAAATAAATCACAATTTCATAGGAGTTATTATTCGCAATTGTATACAAAATTATATAACAGTGGTTCTAACTGTTTTTATTTGGTGAAATTTATACAGTTAGAGATTTATAAGAACGATTCAAATTAAATGTGATTAGTATTATACAGAGGCGGTTCTATTTGTTTGTATTTGGTGAAATTTACACAGTTACAGATTTGTAAGAGCGTTACAAATTTAATGTAATCATTATTGTGATACCGGGGCGTAATTGAAAATTGTAAACAAGATTTATAAGGTGATTTTATTTGTGTTTTAGGTACAATTTATGTACTTATCTATTATGTAAAGGCGTTATATTTGATATTGTGGTGTATTATTATACAGGGGCGTTACAAAAAAAGTTGTAAATAAATTGAAAGGTGACTAATTATTGGTTATAGGTAGAATTTATGTATTTACCTATATTATATTCGATTATGGAGAATCATTATAGTACAGAGGCGTTTCTGAAAATTGCATACATACATTTGGAGGCGATTTTATTGGTGTTTTAGGTATAATTTCTATAAATTGTAAAGGCGTTACAAGTGGATCTAATGACTATTGTACATAGGCGTATGTAAATTTGGAGACGATTCTATTTGTCGTTTCAGGTATAAATTACATAATGACTGAATAGTAAAGGCGTTACCAGCTGACAGGGACTACCATAGTACGTGGGAGTTACTAGAAAGTGTACATAAAATTCAACGGCGGTTTTTAAAAATTCAATTGAGGCCATACAATTTGTTGCAATTATAGTAATGCATAGGCGCGGTCAAGGCACGGTGTTTATGTGAATTAAATTACGAGTTAATTACTAGGCGAGATTTACGTCGTGGGTGTAACCCATATTTGTCAATTATTGACAGGCGTCGAAATGTCTGACGACGTTCTACTGATAGAGACGGGCGAGCATCTAACACCTTCTCCGAAAAAGAATGGCGACGGCAGAGGTAGCGCGACACCTGATCGCGAAAGGGTTCGCCGACAAAATGTTGAGAGCGTTTGAGAGGCGTGCGCCCCTGGTGTTAGGGACCTGGTACTTGCTTCAAACCCCAGTCTGTAGGCGGCATCTGGAATGACGAGCGGGTATAGTGTCAGGACCGAGGCGGGCGAGGGAAGTAGAGTAACTCTCTCAAATGCGGTGTGTCATTTAGTAGAACCATTCGACCCAGACGGCAAGGAGGCATTTATTCACAGATGGATCACTAGGCTGGACATGCTCGGCGAAATGCATGGTTGTTCTGGGAAGTAGAAAGTGCTGGCGAGCCAGGCGCAATTGGACGGCGCGGCGGAGAGGTGGTTCTACCGTCTCGGCGGTTCCTGGAGCTTACTACTACATACTGGGCGCATCCTATATTGCGGCGGATAGGCGGAAAAATGGTGCTGGTGTCAAATTTTAAAGACTAGTTCATCCAATGGGAGAAGCGACACCTAATTGGGAGGTCGGAATCATTCATTGAAGGGTGGCGACATATAGTTGCTGTGTGACGGGCGGGAGCTAACTGTTTTCCACAGGCGAGGAAGATGTCCAACTAACTCACGTAGGCGAAATGCAAATTAAATTGACCACCGACATACCGGTCCTTTTAGACCGGGCGTGGGTGGTGAGGCAGATGGGGCGAGCACTACTGGAGGCGGGCGTTATCAGAAAATTTAATCCGGCGTATGCGAATCCAGTAGTATTACTTCCCAAGAAAACGGGCAACGCACGTAGGTGAGTAGATTATCGGGAATTACACGCGATCACGGTGAAAGATCGATATGCGTTGGTGCTGATTGCAGACCTATTCGACAAACTGGTGGGCAAGAGGCACTACTCAACCCTCGATTTAGCGCAGAGATATCATCAGGTGACTGTACACCCAGGCACTATTGACAAGACGGCGTTTATTACTCCGACGGGTAGTACGAATATGTGAGGGTTCCATTTGGGCTGGCGAATGCCCCATCGGGGCCCAATGCGTTATGAACAAAATTCTGGGCGAGTTGCGGTATAGTGAGGTGTTGGTGACATCGACGACCTGCTGATACCGTCTATTACCGAGGAGGACGGGTTTAACTATACTTGAAAAGGTGTTATAGCTAGTGGCAGAGGCGGGCGTAAAGCTGAGGTTGGACTAATGGTCTTTCCTAATAGAAAAGGTGGAGTATTTAGGTCATGAAGTTAGCGCCGATGGCGTGCGGCCAGCGAGGCGTAAGACCTTTCTCACAGGTAGGAGGAAAAGTGTTAGGGTGACGACGTTGATGTGAGCACTTCTAGTATGGACCAATTACAGGCAAACCATGGTACGGCGACCCTTGTCTTGAATCGGGCGGCTAAGCGAATGCAAGCACGTCATCATAAAACTCTAGTTCAGGATACACCCCCCCCCCTTGGCGTTGACATAATAAAAGGCGGAGAAGGGCTACCGAATCAGGTAGGCGAATTGGTGTTATAGCGAGCTGCAGCTACTAGCATGGCGGATGCCAACATAAGTAAGTAGTACGGCTATGTTCATTCTAGACTAGGAAGTGACATCACACCAATCAGCGACGTGAGCGAGCACTTAAGCCCCGCCAACACCAGAAGTTTGTGGTTGTAGGACCAATGGGAGAAGAGGGCGTGACTCCTCCTACCGGAAGGAGCAATGGCGTCAAACCAAGGGTATGCGAAGATGGGCCCAGCCCCTTGTTGAGTTTAGGAAGGGGGATGGCCCATTAGCTGGCCAACGAGAGACGTGGCGCCATGTTGGAATTCTTCAGCAGTCTCTGCAGTCTTCTGGTCATGGCTTCTTTGGATGTCTTTAGAGGCTTACGGTAGGTTTTTCGAGGGCGTGGCTGTCTTTAACCGCTTCTGAGAGCTTTTTCGGAGGTTTTCTGAGAATTCTGGTGGGTTGGCTTCTGGCGTCGCGTTGTTGAAATGTCGCAATCTGCGGGGCCTTGCAGACATATTCTTTGTCGCTGTAGAAGAGGAACCTCCGGTTGCAGTATAAAGTTTGAAAAAATTGTTTGCACCGGGATTCGAACTCGAGTAGGCTTTGTTATGAATATTTGTAAATGCATATAAAAACTGAGCTATATCAGTTTTAGATTTAGAAACAGTAAAAGTGTGATATGAACATAAATATTTAAGCTGACGTGGCAATGAATAAAGAGCAGGTTTTCGGCTGAGAAGTGATGGTCGGTGTTAGAGAGAGAGAGAGCATTAGAGAAGCGGCATCCGGCATGCGTTCTAAAACACCATATGCAATTACGTTTTACAATTAAAATACTAGTTACAATATTTTGAAGTAATAAAATAGAAAAGAGGATTTGCATTTTCAAATAAACATTAAATTTACATTGACAAAATTTCAATATAATCTAAACTAGCATTATATTTATTCTAAAATAGAAGCAATGCATATACTGATAGATATTGTTAATTAAATATATTAATGCTAAGTACAGCAATCAGTTAAATCTGGAAATCACCATCACATGCTTTAATTAATGTAATAGCATAAATTTAATAATTAATATAAACTCTAAACAAGCAAATTTTATCATTTAATAACATCCTGTAAATGATCCAGTTATGGTCGATCAAAGAGTGAGAAACGAGGAGGAACAAGGAAAGCAATTTACGCAGTCCGTCATATATATATATATATATATATATATATATATATATATATATATATATATATATATATATATATATATATATATATATTCGTAACAGATGTACCCTATCATGAAACGTGTAATTTGTACTTGTTCGCATTAATGCAAATTCAAGAGACAAAACAATAGCTAAAGGATGCATCTTAATTTTACTGATAAGATGCTACTATTAATTGCTTAAATTGATGTCACTGAGAATAATGCTACTCCAGCTAATGTTAGCTTACTCCAATTAATAGCTTAAATCTCCCTTACTGGCCGTGATTAAATAATCAGAGTTGATTTACAAATCTGATCTAGAACTCGCAAAATTCTAACCTGATTAAAAAAACAGTGATCGTCTAGGGGCAAATAACCTACGTTGTGTAATGTGCATGAGATAGGGTCGGATATGGTTAATTTGTTGCATAAGGTGGCAAGGTAATTAAATGAAACAAACTACAATTGAGATGGAACGAGTGGCGCTACCTGGTGATTCGCTCGTCATCCTATTTACATCGGGAGAAAAAGAATCACCAACAAAACTCCCTTTATTCCAATAATAATTACACAAAGGAAAAGAACAAAAATCAGATAACACAAGTAAAGCGCAATCAAAGGGTTAAATAGGTATCAACACTACTCTATCGGTATTAAAGGCGTACAAAATCTATAACATTGCCTAAAACGACGTTAAACATAAACATAAACATAAAATCAGGTCTACAAATGGTATTAAAATTAAAGCAAAAATAAACAAGTAATAAATAACAAACAGGGGATCCCTTTTGGAACCACTTCCTGTCTGTTTTTAGTTAAATAATTACATATAAAGCATTATACAGGGCGTGGGACAACCGGACATAAACAGAACACAAAAAATAACAAAGGACATCATTAAATCAAGTTAAAAAGGCGTACCTTACAAAATTTAAATATCACCAAAATAAAATGCAAGGCAATTTCAATAACTACACATAAAGGCAATAAATATAAACAGTGTGATCGTATCCACAATAAGATCGTCAATCAATCTAAAAAAAAAGAAAAGGAAAAGTGTAATCCCGATCATGTGGTCCTTTTGTTTAACCAATCAGGGCGGTTATTAACAAGAAAATACATTAAGCACTCTAGTAATACATATTACAAAATCAACCTACCTGAAAAATAACAACAGCAAATTAAACAGGTTACAGATTATTTCAGTAGATAAAAATGAAAAAGGGCAAGTACGTTACACATACAAATTTGTGGATACGATCACAACCAATGATACACATGGACAGTAACAATAAATGATATAACTGTGTACACAGAAAAACCATTCGTGTCCAAACCCATTAAATACGCAGTTAAGACAAAGTATAACATCTGAAACAAAGTCCTGCAACACCGATTCACCTACATGATTAGTAGGTATTATTACAAATGCAAGATAATAACGCTCTCAATTCTTCTTAGGCATAAAACAAAACACAAAAATATAGACATATAGGCATATAACGGTAACAAGAGACATTTGGATAAATATAGATAACTAGATCATTAGGTCAGTTTTTGACTTTATACCTATGATCGTTTGTGTTTTATCATTATAAATACAGGTTAGAATTATCAATACACAAAATAGAACACATCAAGAAAAAAGAGAGCTCGCTTCTCCGTGCCTGCGTAGTTTCAATGAACACAACAGTTTTGCAAGTCAGGGTTTCAGTTTGGTTTTAACAATTTAAATGAGTAGGTAGAATGACATTTTCTGTGTAATTTCACAAACAGTAAAAGCTTTTCTTTTACTGACATTATCAATGTAGGTTATCCTTTTAAGCTTTCACCAGCACAAATGTTTAACTACTCGGATTTATCGATTAACACAAAAGAAAAACGATTTTACATTGATCTACACAACAGTTTCACAAGGTAACAAATAAAAAGATCTAATTTACCAAACACAAAATCGATGTCAAATCTTAATAACGCACGCTTTGAAAATTCAAATGCAACTCCCTTTTCTAAGCACAACAAAACGTTTTTATTCCATCACCCCCTGTTTTCCATATCAACCAACAAAAGCAATAAAAATATTTCGTGTGAACGCTTTTGCCTTTAATTATGAAAAGAAACATTATTTCTAATTAACATGTGCAATCGACCGTAGAAATCCTGTATTTAAAATATCACATTTCAACTCATGAACAAATTTTTCTTTGACCGCGGTGTAATTTTTTGTATAATACTGACATTTTTATTTTCAAAACGCTTTTATAAACATATTTAGTGATTTGTCTTGCCCTTCGATAAAGGCAGTTGAGCCTGCACCTGCAACTTAAAACTTCTGGTTGCGGGCCGCCCTCAGTTAAAACCCTACACAAATGTCTTAAAAAAACAAAGAAATACAAACCATTCTTAAATAACAATTATTATATAATAACTTTTAGTAATTATCTTTTGCTATCGCGACAACAATTTTAATCGGAATATTTTCAATGTATTCATCAAATTTTCGTAGTGTGCTACCTACAATATATATATATATATATATATATATATATATATATAAGTCACACTTTATTATCCCAAAGGCTACTGTTTAATGGTCTTTGATCTAACTACTGACTTGTCTGCAAACGCTGGGACGCACTGGAAACCGTTAACTATTTGGTGTATTGCCGAATTCGATAACGTGATCGAGATCGAAAAACATCAGAATGTGGTCGTAGATTTTACCTGTTAAAAGGAATAACTCAAGACACAATATTCAGTGTATATATATATATATATATATATATATATATATATATATATATATATATATATATATATATATATATATATATATATAAACCAGTAGCTGTAAAGTCAGGTTGCAAGGCCTTCGAAAGAGTTTGCTGACAGTCAATATATAACGACAAGTAGTTAATATTGTTGTGATGAAAATTGAACGGATATGAGGCGTAATCACCGTTGAAGGTTTTATTTGCTACAAACCCTACAATACGTCGTTTAGACAACTGGCCCAGGGAAACATCATTTAATGATTTTCTGTATATAAGTTAACACTTTTACGTCTGTCCTTGTAACAGGGTATTTTGCCAGTGTTTCTAAAGCTTTAGCGTGCGCAATTAGAATGATGATTGATTCAACCCTCACCAGTAAACTAGCGTCATAATTTTCGTCTTTAATTTGAACCGTGGCCGCATTAGACTAAAGGTATCTCTTGATCTAAAATTTAGCCTTTACTCAACACCCTTATGAGAAACTTTTCTTTTAAACAAATGGTGCCCAAACCATCTCAACCTGTTTACTGGTCGCGAAGTTTGAGTTTGAGAAACGTATTTGCATGTCCCAGGTATTCATCTGAGCTGTATCATTGTATAAGTTAAACCTAGATGTGAATCCTCCTTTCCATAATTTAGCAGCGTTCGATATATGACCTAAGCATAGGTGTTGTTTGGTTGGACACCATCTTATTTAAGTAAACCTCCACTTGTGAAAAAAGCGAATGCTTCCAATCGTTTACTGGTGCTACAACATCCGTGACAGTAAGAGCTGTATCGTCTTGCTTTATAACTTTAGCTGTGATGTACAACCTGGTCTGACTAAATTATTAAATTTTTCCCATTTCCGAGCACTAAAATTCTATTGGGGCGTCATAGAGCTGATAAGGGTTTGTAAAATATCATCACCACTTTCGATACTTGTCTGCGTCGATGGGGAACAAATCAATTAACAAGCATTCACACGATTTGTAGAAAAGCCATTATTTAAAATATATCGTCGTAAGGGCTTCTTCTAGCAGCTCTAGAGACTGATTATCACAGACGACTTTTTATACCCGAACCTATCATTTTACGATTTTATCGTCGGCTTAGGTTTAATTTCTACCTGCCTCGTAAATCTTTCTTGAAAGACCTTAATAGCGATCCTAAAATTATAGCCCCGTTAGCTTCTTTCCCAATACCTTTGCAGAACTTAAATAACGGTATTAACTTTTAAATATACCGCCTAACCAGCTCCCTATTCCATGTCACGTTATATGGTGCCTCTGTAAAATGAGCCAACCGTTACCGGCCGATTCATTAAATTGTGATAAGGAAACCATTATTGTACTTTTTAAAGTGTAGCTTCAACACGACGTTCCAAACTCAATGGTTGCCACCCGTATCTGTTTTATATTAATCTCATGTTTTCAAATTTACCCTACTGGCATGTAGGTGAGGCGAAAAAACACACCTTTAACCCCCGTAAGCATAGTTTTTGAATTTTATTTATGCATAAGGGAGATAAAACATCACCACAATTGCGGTTAAACGATTTCGCAATAAACAAACATTTGGTTGGTAAATATTCCATATACTAGGGGGGGGTATTGGTTCCATAGTTTTTTGATACGGATGACCCAACTGGGCTAAACTTTGAAAATCCGAATAGTGGAGCGAGTTTTAATTTCGGTGATGCGCTTGGTTAGATAATGGTATTCGATTGTTAACAAAATTAGCTCGTTGGTAATTTTTTCTTTGCTGTCAAATTCCCGAAGCGAAACGTAACATATACCATCCTCAAATAAATTTTTCGTTGTCGTGTTGAAAATATCCAGCCTTTTAATATCGTTCTAGCATATCCTCTTTCGAGATGGCTCTGTTCTATAAATTAAATTCTTACAACAAAAAAAAAGGTACTGAATTTGATATCCTACAACCCATGAGCCCGTTAATCTTATTCGTTTTGGCAGCTGGGTAATAAAACTTGACGTCACATTGCCAGGAAAATACGTCATAGAACTATTACTCAATAAGAAGACAAAACTCCATTTTTATATATCCCACACCTGCGAAGCTAACACCCAACTATTAAATTTGTCACTGTATCCACGCCACTTAACCAAGTATTGTTTATGTCGGCCTCGACCTTTCTCCGCTAAAATCTTATCGACTTTGAATAGGGTATCTTTATCAACCGTAACAACCTGCAATTCCATCTCGTAAAAGGTGCCCACAACAAGATTGTTATTAAGATCCAATATTCGGTAAGTGACGGTCTTCTTTTTATCATTGTGCTAATTGTAAAAACTTCCTCGTTCCAATTCGTTTTGTACTCCTTCCCAAAGGTTTACTTTGTTCTGGCTATTCGGATATGCTCACCGACTTTATATTTAGAGTGATGTCTGTAAACCTTTCCGTAAGGTTATTCCACACTTCCAAAATGTTTTACAGCCAGGGCCATCTTTATACTTGAATGGGCTATTGTTTACGTTTTTTAGTACATCAAACTATAGGAATTTGTATGAAATAACGCCACATCTTTGTTTTCAATTTTTATTAAATCTTTCAGATGCTTTTACATCATTATTTTTACATAGAAATTGATATTTTGTTTTTGAAAAAGTTTTTACAACCACCCAATTTACCTTTATCCGTCTTACATTGGGTGTAAATTCACATTTTTATCCAAATTTGAATTATAGATGTGGCCCATGTCTTTAAACACATCAATAACAGTTCAGTTAGTAAATTGTACTATTGTTTTATTTGGCATAAAAGATTTTGCCACAACTCGTTTGCTCACAATATATATATATATATCGAAATTTTTTGACTGGTTTATGTAATGTTTCTGTGCTTGCAGAAATTATTCCTTTTTTATTTACAGCATTAGAAAGGTGTTAAAAAACCCTGCCATGTGCTCATGTAAAATTCATGTTATGTACCACGTGTCACAATCTAGTGAAATTTTCGTCGAGAGATTTTTTTTTGGATTCACTCTAATATCGAATTACCTATAGTTGTGAGGTCCAATATTAGGTGATAAATAGCATCACGTTTGTATTTCCATAAACTCGTGGAATTTTTTATTTCTGTAATGTATCGCAAACTGTCGCCCGTGGGTGATTAATATTAACTTTCAAAATCATTGAATTAATTTATATTAGATAGAATACAGGTGTAGGTTAAGACCTGATTAGCATTCATAACGATTTTCCAAAGAAATGATTTTTTCAAGTTTTCCTCATACGTAGCGGCATGGTACTGCGTATATCACCATTCCTTTAGAATTTTATGTTTAGAATAATTCCTTCCGATCCTATCCACTACAATTCCCCTTTTAGGGTGAGCCCAACTTGGTGATCATAACCTTTGAGTATTTGATAACCTCTGGTATATTTATGTCTTTAATTCGCCGCAAACTGGCCAGCCCGGGTTTTGCGTTTTAACTTCGTGAACCAGATCGATAATTTGGAATTTACATTTTATTTTTTTAAAAAACCCACCGCCGTATTCAGTATACGAAAAATTTTTTCTTTATATGAGGAACGTTGATAATATTTCGTTGTCTGTCAGGGGAACCACCAATATGATTAGTAATGGTTATGCTAGCATTCGTAACTGATTAAAAGTGTTACTTTGAAAATTTTTACTGTTGTCATTTCACTTTACTTTTCCCACTAAAATGTTGTTTTGTAAATCTTAAAGCCTTTATAAAATCCAACGGTGAATAATCATCTTCGTTGTATGTTAAAAAATTACCCAAATCCTCAAGTAATGTCTAACAGGATGAAATGCACCTTTCTGTACAAGAAACTGTTTCTTCTTTTTATAGACTGATCTTCCCAACGTCTTTGTGTTTTGTTGAGAGCGTGTTTGATTTGACAGATCGACCTTTTAAAATGTTTTGCACACTGCAATCTTTTTACTATAAACAATTTCAATAAAGCTCACGTTGATTTTCTTAATCTGGCTAATGGGAAGGATATCGGTGTTTTGGTTAAAACGTCAGCCATCATATATGATGTAATCTTTATGACCGTGAAAATTTTTTTAAATATCAAATACGAAATTTTTGTTCTATACCGTAAATCTGTATTTTTAAATCGAAAATAAATTCCCGGGATTTGATGTAGCATTACGCAAAAATTTTTGTCAATGAAATCTGTCTTGCTAAATGTTTAAAATAGCTTATAAATAAATATTGTCAACGATCAAAGTTAACTTGATTCTACCAGGATATCAACAATGATTGATCGAAAACTGCTTTTACAATTTATCAAAGTTTATTCCAAGTTTCTGGTGAAGTTAGGCAAAATATTTATTTCAACTTCGATTGACATTTCATAAACATACATAGATTTTTTCTTTTTCCTTTATCTGCATTAACTTAACTTAACCTTCACGCTCATCCGCACTGTCACTTAATAAGACTGAGTCATCTGCATACACCAGAAGTCGTACATTTACGTCACCAACCATTACACCATTTGTACCGGTACATGCTTGTCTAAGACATTTATCCATGTATACATTGAACAACCACGGTGACATCACATAGCCTTGTCCCACTCCTTGCTCAATATTAAAGTATTCACTCACACCTCCTCTCACCCTAACACATACCCGACTACCGTTGTATACTGCCCTTATTCCTTTATTTACGCCATATTCATTTAATATTTCCCACAGCTTCTCTCTATTCACTCTGTCATATGCTTTCTCCAGGTCTAAAAACGCACAGTACAACTTCCCTTTTACCTTTAAACACTTTTCGATCACCTGCTGGAGAGCAACCATCTGATCGACACATCCTCTCCCTGGCATGAAGCCACCTTGCACATCCCACATCTTAGTTTGTGTAGTTTTTCGTACTCTATCAATCAGTATTCTTCCAAATACTTTACCAGGTACGCTGAGCAAGCTTATTCCTCTGTAGTTCTTACAATCGCTCTTGTTCCCCTTACCGTTATACAATGGTACAATGATCGCGCTCTTCCAATCACTCGGCACTTTTCCACACATAAGGCATACGTTGAATAATTCACGCAATCTTCTTATAAGCTTTGCACCACCATACTTGAGCATTTCTCTACCTCATTTATTCCAATATCCTTCTCAGTTTCATTCATCATTTCTTCTATATTCTCCTTATTTAACACTTCAGTCTTACTTTCCTCAGTACTGTACAGCTTTCTGAAATATTCTTGCCAGCATTTCCTCACTTTACAATCGTCCCATACTATTTCGTTTCTATCATTCATCACTCCTGCAGCGTTCTGTTTTGGGCCACGTTTTGTATTTTGACCCATTTCCAGGAGAGTTTTTTGTTTCCCTCAAAATCATTCTGCATTTCTCTCCTTCCACAGCCATCACTTCTCTTTACTTATTCTCACTGCCTCCTTCGCTTCTTTGTTTCTTAATCTGTACACCTCATACAATCGTTTCTTCTCAGTCTCATTTTTGCAGCAATCATTGCCATGTACGCATATTTTTCTTACTTTTTACCGACTCATTCCACCAAGCACATTTTTCTGTCTACCTACAATCACTCTTCCACAATTCACGGACAATTGACAACAGAGTTTTTCAAGCTTATCCATGCACTTTCAACGTCAGTGTCTTTTATTTGTTTGTTCCACACTGTTTCATTCACATTCAACTCTTTACTCACAGCATCTGCGTATTTTATTCTCGCACCATTATCCACTAGTTTGTCAACCCTAATTCTGGACGTTCGCACTACGTTTGCTTTTCTTCTCCAGACCCACTTTTGCCCTAAACACACTCTCGATACAATCAAAAAGTGGTACGATCCACACTCCGCTCCGCGCATTACTTTTGTGTTTCTCACCAGGTTTCTAAGCCGTTCATCATACACTATCAAGTCTATCATACTTTTAGATTCACCTCTTTGCCATGTATACATATGCATATTTTTATGTTTAAACCACGTATTGGATACAAACAGGCTTTTCTCCACACAGATGTTCAGCAGGTGTTCACACCGTTCTCATTGACTCTTTGGTCTCCGAGTTTTCCTAGAACGCGTTCACTATGTTCTCTCTGTACACCCACTCATCCGTTCATATCCCCCTCTACAATCACTCTTTCATTTGGCTTACATACGTTCAACACGTTCTCTACTTCATTCCAGAAGTTCTCACGCTCCTGGTCTCTTTCTTCATTCACCGGTGCATAGCATGCAATAAGAAAAATTCTTCGAAACTCCACTTTCATGCTAACCCATATTACCTGGGGAGATACCAATTCGTACTGTTTAACACATCTTTTCGCTCTTTCACTTATGATCATCCCAACTCCTTTTGCGCCATGCACTTCCGTGTCAACTCCTGACCATAGTGCCAGGCTGCCATCCTCCATCTCCACAGCATCTTTCCTTTGCGCTTTGTCTCCGATACACACAGAATATCAAGGTGTTTTCGTACATTACATTCGCAATTTCAAATTCTTTACCATGCATACCTCTAAATTATGTAACGAGCATTAAGAGATATATCTCTTCGTCCACGTCCTTGGTGAAATATGTTTTGCGTTAAGAAAACTCACTTAGGATTATATGATGGCAACCCTTTGTAAAAATATTCACTATCGAATCGTTAGTCTCGCGCATTAGATCGTCAATCGTTATTAAGACCGGTTTTTCATCGTCAAACTGATCCATATCAGGTTAACCGATCTGAAATTGAACCGAGATATCTTTGAATAATGGCCGCCACTCGATGTATAACCAAATAATTTCTACAAAAGTTGTATCGCACAGTTTCGATATTTTTGAGAAAGTCTACGATAAAATACACAACCCGATAGCCCCGCAACTATTGCTGAAGAGGGATTCTTAAACTCACCCTCCATATTGAATCTCGAAACGATACTAATGCTTACTCTGACATAACGTTCTCTTAAATACCACATAAAAAAATCTGTAATATCGTGTGGGTAGATTAATCACTTGTGTTAAGATTCCAATGTAACGTTTCAACTTAAGTTGTTGATTTAAAACCTGTTTCAGTCAGAGGGTGATGGATACAGAAACAAGTTGCAAAATAAGATGTTGATTTGAAATCAGCTTCTGCCAAAAGAACGTTAGATACGGAAACAGGGCGATACAGCATCAGTTGTCGATATCAACTGTAGTACCATATCACGCAATGACATTACGTAATGAATATTTTCGGGGACAATATAACTAGTGTTATGATTATCATCGATTATTAATCATAACACGTGTTATATTTGGTAAGAGAATATAATGAATGTTAATCGAAAATATATATTTTGTTAAGTCTACAGTTTTAAACGTTTTGTCACTTTGACAGTAAACTATTTTATTCATTAAAGTCCTGTGACAGTCAACATGCGGTGATTTGATAGCCTATTCTGAGATTTTGTTTTTGTATTTTAACCAATGAAAGTAATCAAAAATGTACCATGTGACGTGAACTATATTCTCGAGGTGACACTTGCATGAAAAAATATATATGGAATTTATTTATTGTTTACGATAAGGTGTGAAATTGCACATTCACTTTTTGTATAATTACCTAATTCTGGTTTACGTCAAACCCATTAATATTTAAAATACTTATCTTTTTTGGGATTTTTTAATGGTGTACTTTAAATTATACAATCTAAACGTTTCGATAACACTTACAGTTATCTTCGTCAGTAGTAATGTTTGTTAAAAATTGTTAAAGATGTAGTAAACAATTTTGTCAAATTTGAAAAATTCAAACATAAACATAAGCCTGCTATTAATAAACAGTTTGAGAAACGTATAAGTCCAACTATTAAAATTGTAGTAAAGAATAACTAGGTCATTGAAAATTAAATATTTTAAACTGCCTAAAGATTGACAAACCAGAACACTTCTCTACGACGAAAGCTAACAATGAAATTTGCCAGCCAAAAACACATTTAACAAAATTTAATCGAGTTATGATGTAAGTGTAAAGTTGTGAAAACTTCAATTTTAAAATGATAGAAGCATTCACAAATCCAAACATTACATCAAATAAAATAACCCAGTTAAATCTAACAAAGAGATATCTTTATCAATAATTGAAGTGTTATTAACAATGAAAAGCACAATGCAGAACGTTCTTTGTAATTTTTAATTTCAATTTAATTTCAACTACTTATGTTAAATTATAGTGCTGTGGAAATTTAACATATAATTGGTAAAGCATTTGCTTCAAGGTCTAGGAAAAACACAGCAAAAACCTAGACATACCAAAAGTTGAAACAAATTAAAATCAAGGCGTATCATTATGCTCTTTTTAATTATAAGATGCCAAAACCTATTTAAACGGAGATTTTCTTCTTGTCTATTAAAATTATTCGGGTGTTTATATATTTCAATAGCTTCACGTTGCAAACGAACATAATAATGGTTTGTCTTGACAATATTTTCATATTGTCAAATTGAATGTCATGATTTAGATTATTCAGGGCATGGTCAGCCACAGCAGACCTCTCTGGTTGACCCAATCTACAAAATCTCATATGTTCTTTGCGTCTTGTATCAAAGCTACGTTTTGTGGTCCCGATGTATACTTTTCCACATGAACAAGATAACTTATACACTCCGGAAGATGATAAAGGGTTTGACACATCTTTAGGTGATCTTAAATGTTCTTTAATTTTTCTTGTAGGTTTAAAAATAGTCCTAATGCCATATTTGATTAGGATTTTTTCAATTCTATTTGTAACATTAGCTATAAAAGGAAGAAAAGCAGTACCAACATTAAGAACTGGTTTTTCTTTAAGGTTACGCCTAGAAGGTGTAATAACATTATTAATATCTGTAAGTGAATATCCATTATCTTGTAAGGATTTTCTTAAATATTTATATTCATCATTCAAAATTCAGGGTCACAAATTCGTTTTGCTCGATCTACTAAAGATTTAATTACACCAATTTTTGACGTGGATGGTGGTTGGATAATTTATGAAGGTATCTATCAGTGTGTGTCGGCTTTCTGCAAACCTTAAAAGATAGTGAATTATTATTTTTAGATATTAATATGTCAAGAAATGGTAAACTTCCATTAGTTTCTTTTTCCATGGTAAACTGAATACTAGGATGTATACCATTTATAAAACCAAAACTCATGCAGTGCTTTTCTCCATGTCTCCAAATAACAAATGTGTCATCTACATATCTATACCAAACTGAAGGTTTTTAGGTGTATTTTGTAACGTTAATGTTTCAAATTTTTCCATATAAAATTAGCTATAACAGGACTAAGGGGACTACCCATTGCTACACCTTCAATCTGTTCATAAAATTTACTATTCCACTGAAAATAAGTTGTAGTAAGACAGTGCTGAAAAGAATGGTTATGTCCTTTGAAAAGATGATCTATGTATTCAATAGTTTCTTTTAGAGGTACTTTTGTAAAAAGTGAAATAACATCAAAACTAACCATTATATCACCCTCTTCAATTTTGAAACTATGCATTTTTTCAACAAAGTCGGCAGAATTTTTAATGCAATGGGGTGTTTTTCCTATATGAGGTTGTAATAACAATGTAAGATGTTTTGCAAGGTGATATGTAGGAGAACCAATTGCACTAACAATAGGCCTTAAAGGAATATTAGGTTTATGAATTTTTGGTAAACCATATAGTTTTTCCTAGACCTTGAAGCAAATGCTTTACCAATTATATGTTAAATTTCCACAGCACTATAATTTAACATAAGTAGTTGAAATTAAATTGAAATAAAAAATTACAAAGAACGTTCTGCATTGTGCTTTTCATTGTTAATAACACTTCAATTATTGGTAAAGATATCTCTTTGTTAGATTTAACTGGTTATTTTATTTGATGTAATGTTTGATTTGTGAATGCTTCTATCATTTTAAAATTGAAGTTTTTCACAACTTTACACTTACATCATAACTCGATTAAATTTGTTAAATGTGTTTTTGGCTGGCAAATTTCATTGTTAGCTTTCGTCGTAGAGAGTGTTCTGGTTTGTCATCTTTGAGGCAGTTTAACAATATTTAATTTTAATGACCTAGTTATTCTTTGCTACAATTTTATAGTTACTATACGTTTCTCAAACTGTTATATTAATAGCAGGCTTATGTTTATGTTTGAATTTTTCAAATTTGACAAAATTGTTTACTACATCTTTAACAATTTTTAACAAACATTACTACTGACGAAGATAACTGTAAGTGTTATCGAAACGTTTAGATTGTATAATTTAAAGTACACCATTAAAAAATCCCAAAAAAGATAAGTATTTTATTATGAGTGTTAATGGTGAAAGTTTACATTTCCATTAATATTTCATTATCATTACAGAAATTTTTTGAACGATAATATATATATATATATATATATATATATATATATATATATGTATTACTTTTATCTTGCTTATCTTTTAATATCAAAACGGTGCTTTTGGGAATCTTAGTAGATCCCTAATGTATACTTATTACTTAAATTATAAGTTTTTGTTATGAACGAATAAGTTCAAAGGCAAATATGTAATTAAAATTTTAAAAGTTCGCCTCGAGTAGGATTTGAATCTACTCCAGGTGAACTTTTTTTTATGTATTTAATAAAGTTAACAATAATTTTTAATTATACTTATTACTTGTTTATTTTAAAAGTAGTATTGTCGTGTGTGTGCGTGTGCGTGTGTGCGTGTGTGTGTGTGTGTGTGTGTGTGTGTGTGTGTGTGTGTGTGTGTGTGTTTTGTGTGTGTGTGTGTGTGTGTGTGTGTGTGTGTGTGTTGTTTTCGTTGTTGTTGTGTTGTGTGTTTTTGTGTGTGTTATGTGTGTTGTGTGTGTTGTTGCTCGTGTGTTTACGTGTTGTGCGTTGTGTGTATTGTGTGTTGTGCTGTGTTTGTGTGTATGTGTGTGCGTTCGTGTGCATGTTTTGTTGTCGTGTTGTGTGTTATGTTGTGCGTTGTGTGTCATGTGCGTATGTTGTGTGTGTGTGTTATGTTGTCTGTGTTCGTGTGTCTTTATTTTGATGTTCTTGGTTAAGTGTTGTTCGTAGGCTTATATTGTTTTAGCGAATATTTTGTTGTTTATTATTTGTATTTGTTTGTATTGTTATTAGTTGATTATTAAAGAGAACTAGTAAATCGTAGGCCTATATTAGCTATTATGATAATAGTATGTGCATATATATTATATATAATTATCATATGTATTAATTATTACAATACAGAGTTAAACATGAATGCGATTTATTAACATGCATTAAAGTCTGATAAAGTTTATGACAACAATTTACTCTATCGTAATTATAAATATTTAACATATTTAGAGAGGCGTTACATAAATGAAATTGCAAGATTGATACTGTAAAAGAGACAACGTAGTAAACTTTAGTGACAAGGACAACACTATACTTACTATCGTTGCATACTATTGAATTAAAGAAGATCAACACCGGTTGATAGGACATTACATCTCAATAACTATAAGGGTGATTCTAAAATAATGCACATAAGTTTACCAGTGCTTCTAGCATGAACAAAATAAGCGAATTTTGAACTAAATATACTTTAGACAAAACTAATGCACCTGAGATAAACGCTTGAATTGTTGTAGATCCAACCCATATTTCCTTCAATTTATCTAGAACGATGTGTAAAGCATTCATATTTGGTGCAGACATTTGCCCAGTTTTGTCCAGAGGCGCTGCTGTAGACGACATGTAACATATTATTCTAAGAAATTTTTCTCCCTGTATGAAAATACATATCTTCCTTTTAGACGTAACAACTAAAAACAAAATATTTCTCTCTTGTATTTTTTCGATAAAAGCGATAGTTTTTTAGATAATTTACAAAAACAAACTACGGAAATTTTTCAGCGCCAATGGATGCAGTAACATCAACGCACCATTATTTAATAGCAAAAGGAAAATGCATTTCTCGTAAAGTAATTTTAATAAATGTATTTTGAAGGAACAATATACGTTCTGTAACAAATATCTACTGTTATTTTAAGTGTATAATTTAAGTAATAATTACAAGTATAAGAACATTGGCTACACAGTATAACGTTTCACAAACCCTTGTTTGGAATTTGGTTCATGGTAACCTTTTAAGCCGTTTTCACCACCACTCAAGAAAATGTGTAGACATATTTTCCAAAGAAAATTTGATTTTACATAATTTTTCTGTATAAAGTTTCTTAATATAAAGCGAAATAAGTGTAAAAATTAAATAAATATGATTGAAAATACTTTAACTGTATCATCGATATTTTTATAGAAGCGGGCGGCTTTGGAATTTTTTTTGTTATCATCTAGATGTCTATTAGCCTCTATCTAACATAAAGTCTGTTTGACATAGATTATTGTTTTTGTTTTTACAATGTTGCCCATTTTCGTAATGGACTTATTGTAAAAGAGGTTCCATAGCTATCCTAAAAAAATTGTTATTAAAATTATTTCATTTCTTTCAATTTCCATTTTGTAGGTTGGAAGGTCGTGTGTTGTTCCACACCAGATATGTTTTGTGTGCTGCGTGGTTGTATCTTGTTTGTACCATTTTTCCACAGTTCCAGTCTTCCAGAATTTTCAAGTTTATTGTTTCGTATGTATACAGGGTGTTACTTAATGATAAGCCGTAATTCAAAGCGCGCATTCCTGAACCAAATTCAATTAGAAAAATTCAGATAAACATGTGTACTAAAATGAGTGGTTTTCAAGATACAGGGTATCAAAGTTTAAAAAAAAACGATTTTTTATTATCTCAAATATCCTTTTGCCGATTTTATTGGAATTTGGCGGTGTTATTTACTGTGGCAGGACAGTTATTGAGAAAAAATGTACGCCACTGACTGTTGAAAAATTTTAAATTGTGTCGCATAATCCAGCTATAAATGCAACTTTTTGGTCTCTTGATATTTGTTCTTATCTTATTATATACGGAAAAAAATAAAGCGAGTTCTTTGCATGTCGAAAAATTGTTAAAATAGAATCAAGTTAACTTTGCTCGTTGCTAGGAACTGCTGTTTTGTTGTTATGAACAAAATGTTTTTGACATTCCGTTACAGTTTGTTATTATTTTTCTTTTGTGCTATTAAAAAATGGTAAATAGTTATTCTAATTTGAAGATGACATAAACGCATTTCCTTTATGGTCTTGCCAATGGTAATGTCGCGGAGGCCCGGTGACTCAAGAAAGATATCCTGATCTTGTCCTTCCAGGCAGAAAAAAGTTCATAAGCATTCATTTAGAATGCAGCAACTAGTACGCGAAAATTGATAGGTAAATAAATGTTTGCTATAAAATGGCATGGAAAATTTTAAGAGATTCTTTGTTATATCCTTACCACGTACAAGTTCAGGCACCTCTTCCAAGAGATTTTGAACCGTGTACGCAGTTGTGTAGCTGGTATCTTCAAAGACTTGCAGAAAATCCTCACTTGGAATCCATCATTAAGTTTACGGACGAAACGCATTTGTCCAGAAATGCAATAATTAATTTCCACAATAATCATAACTGGGCCCAAGAAAATGCTCATGCAACTAGAGACAGATTTTCAGGAGAAATTTTCTCTCAACATCTGGATAGGTATCATAGATGACTACTCTATTCTGCCATTTTTTTTTACCAGGACACCTTAACGGACAATGAAACAGTAATTTTATACAAAATGATTTGGCTTTACTTGTTGAAGATGTTCCCCTTCAGTTACAGCAAACATTTTAATATGTTGGTTCGTGAGTATTGGATATCCACAATTCTGGCCACCTAGACCGCCTGGCTTGCATAGTCTAACGTAGAGGCAGTAGAACAACTAAGGAATAGAATTGTTGACGGATGTGAAACTATACGTAACACTCATAGAATTTTCGACAGAGTTCGTCACGCGATACGAAGAAGAGCATAGAAGCTGGGGAGGTGGTCATTTCCAACATTTTTTGTGAATATTCCGTTAAATTGTTATTACTTTTCATTTGATAAGTTTACAAAATAGCTTATAAATAAACAAAAAATAAACTTGATTCTACCAGGATATCAACAATGATTGATCGAAAAAAACTGCTTTTTACAGAATTTTTATCAAAAGTTTATTCCAATTTTCTGGTGAAGCAAATGCTTATTTTAACCTCGATTGACATTTCATGAACGTACATAAATTTTTGCTTTTTCAATTATTCCCTTATCTACATTATAATTATAAAATAATATATAATATATAATTAATATATTATAAAATAGTTTTTTTCAAAACTCATTCATAAATTAACCAGGACTTTCAAGGTGAGTTAATACGTGTATTTTATACCTTTCTCGTAAATACATTTCTTTAGGTTATAATGCCTTTTACTGTCGAACAAGACAAGTTCATTTTGGAAGCTTATTTCCGAAACGGCCAAAAAGATGTAGATGGAAATTGGAAGTATTCAGTACGATTATGTGTTGAAGAACATCGAAATCACTTTCAGAACATCGAATTAGATGATGATGTTTTATGTTGACACATTCGAAGAATCGCTAGTCGTTCTCATAAGTATGGTAGTGTTTGCAAGGGAAAATCTACGGGTCGCACAACAGAGGAAGTAGTGGAAAATGTACGTACACATTTGGAAAGAAGTCTGACAAAACCTTTAAGACAAGTGGCCCAGAAAACAGGTAATTTTGCATTATTCAAAACTTGATTGACTTGTATGTTTAAGCAATAAAATAAAAAGAACCTTAAAAACCAAAACATTAAATAAGTAAACTTAGATTGATAACATTGTGCATATTTCAATATAAACAATTGTTACAAGTCTTTCTTATGGTACATGCAAGACTTTCAAAAGCGTTTAAAATATTGCCAATGGTTCAACAACAACTTGAGAGATGACGAAATACTGAACTTAAGTTTCTTTATGGATGAAGCATGGTTCCATTTATCTGGTTATATGAATTCGCAAAATTACCGTGTGTGGTCAGCAGAAAATCCACACGTATTTGAAACTATGAAACGAAGAGTAGATGCCTATAATGCAAACAAAGGTGGTCATTTTGAAATTGTTTTATAGATAATTACCAAGTTGATTTTATTTTTTTAGTTTTAACTGTAGTAATAAACATATACCTACTGTATTATGTACGTAACTAAATTAAAAAAAAATTAAATGTTAATTCAAAATAAACGTAAATTTAAATTTTCCAAGGTTTTGTACGGCTACATAATAGGCAATCGTCATTCACGAAAGTTTTTGTCATTTATGGTAGTATTTATTTTAATATCTAAATTTACGCCACTGGACACAGCAGGATTTTCATTTGAAGGATGCGGAACAGTAGTACTGTGCTATGAGCGGCACGGTCAAACAATAATGATCGCACTGTATTTTAACAATTGTTTGACATGCAATGAAGTGGTTTTATTTTTTTTCTCGAAAACGAAGTAAGATATGAACAAATATAGAGAGACCAAAAGATTGTATTCTTAGCCGCTTAATCCGATAAAAATATAAAATTTTTGAAAAGTCAGTGGCGCACATTTTTCTTAATATTAGTTGTGAGACTACTCCCGGAACGCCACTGGAACTTATAATTATCATCTAGTTAGTGATAACTTAAACAAAACAACACTGCCAAATTTCAACAAAATCGGCAAAAGGATTTTTGAAATATTAACAAAAAACCGATTTTTTTTATAAACCTTGAGACCCTGTATCTTGAAAACTAGACTTTTTAGGACACAAGCTTATATGAACGTTACTACTTGAATTTGGTTTAGAATTACATCCTCTCATTAAGTAACACCCTGTATATGCTGGAACTGGAAGTGGTAGGGATTAATCTATATGAATTGATTTTTGCATGTGTTGCTTCACGGATGTAAATATTCTTGGAAGGTTTTGTTAATAGAGTATTAATAGAGAGTTAATAGAGTACAATTAGTTAACTTGTTCTTTTGCTTAAATTGTGGCGGGCCTTTCCTACAGTTTATTGTAAGACCTTATTAAAGTGATGGTTCACAATCTATAGCTTTAAAGAGAAGCCATATTATATTATTAGATCTCATTGTTTTCTTTTGTGTGTGAAGTTTAAAAGTAATGAAACTTTTGACATTTTGGATATATGACTGATCTGAAAATTGTTGATTTAGAGTCAGATCGATTACAAAATTTAATTGTATTCATTAGTCATTGAGTATACAATATCAGTCTTGATTTACAGTGGCCATTTATTACAACGTTGGTTTATAATTTATTTAAGTAGAAATTTCAGATTTGCATCACTGCGAATCATACTTGCGAACATTTAAATATATTTTAATGATAAACATTGCAAACAGTATTAGAGAAGATACATGATCCATAAAAGACGTACTGATCGTTACGTTTTTCAATGTTTAAGACAATTATAAATTAATTATTTTGTGATTAAAAGTTAAGACTGGATTATTATTTTGCCAAATTGGGCAATATTCATTTATTTCAAAGTTTTGATGTTATAAATACAAATATAAATATTAGGTTATGCGTATAAATTTGAAAGTGTTCAGGTAATGTTATCTACTTTGGTTTTAGGAGTATACAGGGTGTGACCAATAAGTTTACTATAACGTATGTTTCAAAATTTTATTAAGTTTTGGATAAATTTATTTTTAATGTTATTGAAGTGTATGTGTTTGTTATTTTGGGGTATGATAGATTTATTAAGATTACTGAAACGAAATTAACGTGCACTTTTAAAGTGAAAGGAGCGAATTGAATGTTTGAACTTGAATTGTGTATGATTGTATTGAGTAGGCTACACCATGTCTTCACAGTCGGGTAGGATTAATTTAAGAACTCGCCTATGTATTTCAAAGAAATTTCAGGTTGTGTTGGCTATTTTTCTCGATTGAATTTTATTTGTTCATTTGTTGTTTTATGTTAAGTGTAAAGTGTTTGAACCTAAATTTCGACCATTTTACGGCTTATACCGAACCCGTCAATTTCCACTGCACTTAGTTTGGCAACCCTCTTATCTCTTAATTGTTTCGTAATGACCAAGAAATCGTCTTATTTTGTGGTTACTTTTTATCAACTATTAGATCAGATTTTCATTTCCTACATTTTATCATTTTTTATGGAACACCTCTGCCAATTTCATACCTTAAAGGGGAACAACTAGTGCCAACATCTTGTGCATCATCTTGTTTACGGCGTCTTGAGACCTTGCTACAGCATCTTGGTTCCGGGTTGGTTTCAGTATCTTGGGTTGTGCATCTCGTTCTAGCACTTTGGTTTTCGTTAACTTGTTTGCGCCATACTGTTTTGCGTGTGAAGGAAATGGGGGCAGTACCGGAGCCTAAGATGTGGGATATAGAGCCGAGGCGATGCCCCTACGGGCAGAAATAAGGGCGGAGCGAAGTGATAGCTGATAGAAATTGGGACCCAACTGTTGAAAATGGCGCCATAGATGAGTCCCAGATGTTAGATATCGGGACTGTGGCGGAATCCCAGCTGTTATAAATGGGGTACACAGCGGGGTCCCAGCTGTAAGAAATGGAGGCTAACGATCTGTAGCATTGGAAACGGGGTCCACACTAAACAAGAGGCACTCGGGAACAAGATGGTGGAAACATGCTTATACAAAACAAGATGACGCAAAGTCAAATCTGACAAAAAGGAATTGGCGTTAGTTGTAGGATATGTTGTGTTAATTGTAATGTGGTAGGAATGATAAGGTTAAGTGTTTGCATCACAGTGAGACAGGTAAACAATAAAATTACTCAAATTAGAATTAGCGAGCTTTGCGCAATGGTGATTCAACCAGTTAATTACAATCTGAGAAACAATCATCAAGAAAACCCATTTTATTAATTAATAAGCGATTTTACAAGTACATTTAAAAAAACAGAGCAAAGGTTCAATGTGAAAATACAACAAAACGCCATTAAATCAGGTTAAAGTGCGTGCAACATTATAAAATGGAGCAACGTCAAAATGAAAAGCAGTTTAACTACACATAAACACAATAAAAAACTGTGAAATCACACCATAAATAAATCTGAATTAAAATCGTGTTTTCAAACATGTTATATAATAAATCATGCTGACAGTTGAATTAACAATAATGTAAAAGAAAAATAATAATGTTACATAGAAAATAAACCACACTCTCAACTAAAGCTCTCGCTACCAAGTAGGCTCGATCCTTCTCTAACTACCACTAACAGTTTTCCAATCCCTCCCCGTTTTCAAAAGCTATTAAAATATATAAAAGAAACAAGAAAGATTAAGGGGAACAGAACATTCCCCAGTTTTTACGTTTCAAATTAGTCATCTATAATAAAAAAGTGTACCACTCTATACATGAGTATACCAGTAGCACTATCAATCAGGAAAATTTTATGCAATAATTCTTTTGTACTGGATGTTTGTTATTTGTAGTAATCTGTAATAAATTATACACTGTAATTTTCCAACAATGTACTTTTGTTGTGGTAATTTGTACTGTCTGTATTTCCTATTTTATATATACATATCGTGACAAGCGTAAACATTGTAATGTAAGCAACACTAACTTAATAATAAATAAATAAATGAAATTAATTAAAAGAATTGTTAAATTTGCAAATATTCACTTCTCTGTGCATTACGTTTTAGCGTGATAGAAACTGATTTTACTTTGATTTCGCCGTAATTAATTACCACTCAGTGAAATTTTACCCAATTCCTGCGTATATCAATCCTAAATATTCGTCATGTTTTATTCGAATAACATAGTTTCGTGTCGCGTGGGAGAACGCCTGCTTTTCTAATCCAACATGTGGTTTTTTCTTCTTTTCAACTTTTTCCATAATTAATAGCACTAATATTTCAAATATAATTAATAAAATTCCACAATGTTTTATGTAAGTATTTATTTCTCAACGCATTCCAATACAACATGTATTATATTATCAAGGGAAATACGAGTATATAAGTGAAACAATAAGGAGTTACGGTAACAAATCATTAAGGTAAAACAGCAAACTTGATGTAAATTATAATTCTATATTTAAAATGTTTGTTAAAAATGAGTCTATAAGATCAACCGGTTCGTTCATCAAAGGTAGTTCCAGTTTATGTTATAAACTTCGAATGCTTCCAAAACGTATAGTTTGTCTTTTTTTATTACAAAAATGTAAAAATTTAATGTTGTTTGGTAAAGTCATGAGATGATTATTTACTATTACATGTTTGGCATAATTTGATTTGTATGTATGTTTATATTTGTAACATCTAATGTGTTCGTTGTGTCTAATATAAAAGTTCCTAAGTGTTGGCTCAATATAAACAAAACTACAGAACGTGCAGTTCAATTTATAAATACCCGACTTCAAAATATTGCTAATCAAATCTTTCACATTCAATAAACATTTAAGAATATTGGTATTAATTTTGAAACCTACACTGTACTGCTTGTTCTTTTGTAACATGTGAATTACTTTTTCTGATATTTTTCCAAAATGTAAAACTGAAATGTATTTTTTGTCTGAGACCAGTTAAACTCTTGATGTTCGAGATGCTCACACTATTTTTCCAATGTCCTATTTTTTGGTTGTCATAAGAAAGCGAAATTATTGAGTAGTTATGGTTTTTCATGGATACAAATGCATACACGAAACATACTGATTTTTACTTACTGTTCTGTAGCACGGTAAGTGATAACTTACCAGTCATGTTTGCTTTTACAACCATACCGACCAATTATGAAAGGTAAAGGCAAGCTACTGATCGATTCATACGCATGATAAATTGATAAATACAATTGATTGGACGAAAATTGCATATTACATTTACTTTGGTATGTCATTTCGACCTAATAAAATATTTACGGATTTTTTATCATATCGCATCAGATATTGACTTCATCAAGGTGGGCGTGGTCTCATTCAATTTAAGTGGTCCTGCATTATTTCTACATTGAGATCTGGCCATTGAATAAAGAAAACTAAGGAAGTAACATAGTATATGAAAACCATTTCGAAAAAGGTGACAGAAATATCCCAACCCATGGAAACCACAAATGATGCATTTATGGCATGCTGTTCGTTTCCCGCGTTTTACGTTGTTTTTGTTGTCTGTTGATTTTTAATTATTAATTTTCCTGTTTACTAATTTATTATCGTGCATTATTAGTTTATCAAATTTATCTGTAAGACTAATTGTTACTAAATAATAGTTTTTAACTGTTTTATGTTAGTTTTACAAATAGTTTGTAAGTGCAATTTTTAAACTTGTTTGATTCATGACATTCCTTATATAATATTGCATCGATACGCGGTTTTGCTAAATAATAATGGTTAACAGTAACTGTAATTGTTAAATAAATGTTAATCATAACCAGATGATAAAATAAAATTTAAATTTATGGTTTTATTATTGAATGCAATGCCAAAAATAGAGTATGCCATTAATTACCAACGTGAACGGAAACGTCATATATTCGCCATCTTAGGAAACCATTTCGATTCTACACTAAAAATAACTAATGTTACTTCCTTAACTTTCTTTATTCAATGGTGCTGGCATTGTTTATAAATGTATAAACAATGGTACTGGATAATTCTTATGCACATCTGTGTAGATGGATAAGACATGACAACATTGCATAAACAGTGCATAAATTCATAAGAACGTTGAATAAACGCCCATTTCTGTATTTATCTCATTTATGATAGTCATGTTGGCTTTTCGTTTTGTAGGAATGGAGGTAAATAAATTTTTATTTTAATAAATCATAAAGTGTTAGTGGTATATTAGAACATACAAACGATTCTGTGGGTTTGTTTTAAAAAACAAATTTTTGGATTTATGATAAATTCCGTACCACGTTGAATACTGCGGCATTTTATTACTTCTCAATAAATGGCTGATTTATCCACCATACATGATTTAATTTAACTTTCATGATTTAATATTTTTAATGAGTGGTTTCTGCAATATTTAAAGAAGTAAAATCTTACAACATATAAGGACTATCTATTAATGCAAGTGCATACTCTGGTTTTATTGTAGTTAATAATAAACTACCTTTTCTTAAACATATAAATTTCAAAGGATAAATGTTAAATCTTAAATGTGTGCATATAGGAAGTTGAAGTTGTAACGGAGAAAATTGAAACATGGCATTCTTTGCCATCGTGTGTCAATTACCAAGTACTTTGATTTTGTACATTCATGCTGTAAAAATTAATAATCTTGCAGTATATATTTATTAATATACATTTTAAATCATATATAACCCCAAAACGCCACGCTTTTCTGACATATGTCTGTATAAAGTGCCAATTTTATATAAGGGGCAAATTAAACCCAGATATAGGAAGAGGTCTAATCGTGTATGATTATGCTGCGCAGACATCTGGGCGTACAATAGAAATTTTAGTGATTATAAAATATTCAATCATTCTTTTGCAGGATTTTGATTTGGGGTAATAAGATAATTTGAAAGAAGATCCTTCTTTTGGAAGAGAATGTGCAAGTGATGGAATCGAGAAAAGCTGGCGGGAAGTTAGTAACTTTAAACAGAATTGGAACTTTATTATTGACTAGTAACAAAGTAATGTAATTACTAGGTTATGCCTTGACACTTTTGTAACCGGTCAACAACAAAGCAAAAAAATCTTGAGGTATGTATTTATTAAACATTTAATAAAATTGTATGTATAACCCCAAAACGCCACGCTTTACTGACATGTGTCTGAATAAAGTGCCAATTTTTATGTAAGGGGTAGATTAAACCCAGTTATAGGAAGTAGTTTGATCATTAATGATTATACTATGCAGACATCTGGGCGTACAAAAGAACCGTAACAATGTGAAAACATTAATTACTTCTTGATTTTACAGGATTTTGGAATATTCAGGTGATTTGGCAATTTGAGAAAATTCTCTTTTATAAAGAAAACGAGAGTTTGATGTAATCAATAGGAAAAGGTGGCAGGAAGTTCGTAACAAGATAAAAATTTAATTTAATTTTGAGCTAATCAGAAAACATTAATTACAGAGATGAAGAATTTGTAATATCTGCTTTTAAGTTTATTTATTATTGTGTATGTTTTCAAAGTATTAATGATTAAAAATGTTTTATATTGTATTATTTGGATTTCTTTTATTTTTATAAAAAGTTATTGCCAGCGTTTATAAACTGATTCCCAATGAGTTAGTTTAACAGTATTTTAGTCCACTTTGGCCTTTAAGGGACATTTTGTGCCAAACATTCTTAACTTTTATAGATGTGAAAAAATCAGCATATGTACAAACAAAAAATGACACGACTGCTAATAAATTAACCTTTTCAGATAATAGGTTAGAATTTATTTATTTTTCTAAATATAAAATTAGCTGAGGATCTTATACAAAAGTTAATTTATTAAGATATGTTATTTTATTAACCCTCTTAGTATAGAGAATACTTTACCGACTTAGATTCCGAAGATGGGTCAACCATGTTCCATCGTGTCAATTCTGATTTAATTCGTTAAAATATAAAGGGAGAATTTTTATTAAATATTTATTTTAACAAAATAAAAAATAATTTGAAATAAACTTAAATTGTTGACAATACTTATATTTAATTTTCACAGTATGAACTTCTTCCTATGTTTCGGCGCACCGAGCCGAAGTATAAATTTTTCCTTGGTGTATTTACAAATTTATTGTAAACGTTCCGAGAAATGGGTTAGCGTGACACGACAAAATGCATGTTATATATAAGAAGAAATATAATTTGTCTATTTACAAATGACTTGAGAAGAGAACTTACGAAAAGCCAAATTTGTAAAAAGCATATTAAAAATTATTGTGAATTTCGGGTCAGGCTTGACCCACTCCAAGGGTTAACTGGTTCAATGTGAAAATAATTCTGGCCTTTAATTTAGATGAATGTATATAAAATTGTAAAAAAAATAACGCTATTATGATACACATTAGTTTTTATAGCTGATATAGTTACATATATTTCGCTCATATGGGTTAAAACTTAAAATTGTACAGTTTAGATATTTGTACAATTATATTTCAACAGCATTTGCAATTGTCGATTATGATGTATTGTTAGGAAGAAAGTATCAGATGGTGAACGGCGAAGAGAATGAAATAGTATCTGTGATATTTACAAGTACGGTGCTAAAGGAGTTAAAAATAGGGCAGGGTGGTTAACAGTGGATCACTTTTTTATTTAAGTTTTATTACCGATTCAAATCGTAATTTTTATGTTTTTTTTACTATGAATACTCTATGTATTTAGAACGCATTTGTGATTACCTAGAGGGCGGCACTTTTCAGTAAAAAATACTTTTGTTAAGTGATGTAAACTGATCCACTGTTCGCCATGTAGCACACAGTGAATCAGCTGCCTAAATCACATTCAAAGAAAAAGTCGGATTCATATCAAAAACTTTATTATCTACAAAAGAGTAGCTAACAACTACATTTAAGCGCATGGCCCAAAATGCAAAACTTAACTGTAAATTTATAATATGATTGGCGTCTGGCTGAACCAATGACTTTTGGTTTTGGAAGTAAATATTTAACGTCTTTCTCCGTTACAAATGCCGTGTCGGCTACGTCTGGCATACAGAAGAGTTGTGTTTTTAGTTTGAGTCTCAGAAAAGTTACAAAATACTCCATATTGTCATTAAGGGCTCTAATATTTTGGCAACGTAATAGACTCTCAACTTCTTTGTACAAAACAAAACCACAACATATTCTCCTACTTCTGCTCTTCGTGGTATCGGAATCAAAAGTCTGTATCAGTTAAGACATGCTCATCTTCATCTTTCTCATACCAATCATCGTCGTCATCGCTTTCTTAGCATAAATTCTTTTCGTTTTCACTTTCAGAATCACTCAGCAATACTTGTCGTTGAACTTTTTTTACTTTAGCTCCTTTCCTCTGAACAGCCGCCTGTCTAATTTTATTTATTTCATCCTTCTCAGGGGTGTCTGTTGCAATAATGCTGCTGCCTACTCTTCTCGCTTTTCTTTTGTTGTTTCGAGGGCCAGCTTTAATCGGAGCCCTAAACTGATCTGGAGTTATTAGAATGGTTTTAGAATTAGCAAGTCCTACAGCATCAGTGTCTGGTACCGCAGGATTTGGGTTAAGAACAGCAGGTGTAGGATCGGTATCAACAGGAGGTAAAATGTCGTTAGTAACCAAAGAAATGTGGTCCAATGCAGAACATGTGGGGTCTTGTCGATCTATCACAGTACTTGGAAAAAAATCATCATTACTGAAAACATCCCTATCAAATGGAACAATACCGGTTTTTCTAAAAGCCTTTTTTATATTTGCAATCGTCATTGATTTAGTAAATGCTGTTCCAATAAATTGACCAATATCATAAATTCAAACTGGATGGCCAGGGTTACGCAATAACCAAGAATCCATTGCATTATTGTAATAAGTTTTAAAGGGTCCAAAGACTCCTACATCCAGCGGTTGCATTTTGGCAGACGTGTGTGGATGAAACGTTAGAACAGTAACCCCAAATTTCTTGTCCAAGTCGACTTCAATATTCAAATGAGATTCGTGATTATCTAGCAATAGGAGAGAAGGTTTGCTTGATGAAATGATCCATGACGCTGACAAATAACTCGGTGTTCATCCATCCTGAGGGGTTTGCCAAAATCAAGAAACCAGGTGATGTTCCAATTGCCATCCTAGGATTGACATTTTTCCTTGGATAAATTATAACCGGGGGGCAAAGCTTGACCGACAGCACGTAGTACACAAGACCCCTTTTTCGCCACTGGTAACTTTGCACAGATTTCGGTGTCGTTTTGGTCCGACGATCCGTTGAGGTTTCTGGACAGTTGAGGTGCCAGTCTCATCTAAATGGTGTATGCGCGTTCCATTTGCGAACGATGGATTTCTCTGTATTATTTTTTCCAAGTTGTCAAAAAATACTCTTGCAGTCTCTTTATTGAATGATGTTGCCCTAGCCAAACTGCATGGTTCAGGCCGTCTAAGGCTCAAATCCGCATTACGTTCACGAAAACCGCGCCACCAGTCGATTCCAGCAAGCTTGTTTGTTTCCCAAGTTGGAGGCATTTTAATACGATTTACTTTTGCCATTTGATAGGCCACTTCACGACAGTCTTTACTTGACAGTCCGTAGAAAAGTAATGCACAATTTTTAAAATAGCTTTTTAGAATATTTTCTTCAGCTTCTGAAAATACTCTATTGACAGAGTAGTTAAGAACTAAACAAAGATCTGCCGGATCTGCATTTTCTTTCTTTTTCTTGTACCTTTGTAATGTCACAAATGGAATTTTAGTGTCTTCTGAAACTCGGGTACTCAATCCTCCACAAATCAATTGCAAAGCATTTTCCATTTGTTCCTGAGTATGTTTGCCAATTTTTCTCTCTACTTTTCTTCGGAGCATCCTGTAAAGAAGTAAATCGTTCCTTTTTTTCAATCAAAGCACATTAAAACTGACATGGTGCACAGTGGATCATGATCCATCGTGTACCATGATTCGTTGATCCACTGTTGACCCGGCCGCCATGTTGTTAAAAAAGCAGTTTTTCTTTAGATTCTAAAACTGCAGCCTATTTTTACAATCGTGTTTGTGTGTGTAAATATAGCCCCTTAAACATGCACACTAATAAATTTGTTTAAAAATGCATCCACTGAGAATATAAATCAAATATGTACTTACGTAATTTTTTTTAAACTGGCCTAACAGCATATATACGATATCATGTTTACTCTTCCCGAAACCTGTTTAGAGACTAATTTAGCAAACAGACGGTCGAAGAACCCGTCATATAGCTAAATGTCGATATATTACGAGTACTTCCGAGCGTGACGTTAAGGTGATCCACTGTGTACCGCGATCCACTGTTAACCACCTTACCCTATGTGTATGTTGTAATGATATTTTTAATAACAGTTACCTATAAACACAACACTTGTGAAACTGTATAGGGAAAAACAATTTTTTCACCATCTATGTTTGAAAGTGTCAATTGTTGACTTTTAGGGTAATTTTTAGGGGTGAAAATATGCATATGCATGCCAGTAATTGATTTCCAATAGTAGTGGGAGACAATGTACATTCTCTTCCGTTTCCATATAGCATTGAGAGTCAATATATCTTGTATGAGAAAAATATAAACCAAAGCAGAGTATTTTAAGTAATTCTCCATTCAGCATGATGTATTAATAGTGCAATTTGTTAAATTACTAAAACTAAGATTTAAAACACGTTTTGATGAACCACTCAATGTTTTCAAATGCAGCTGCCGAACTATAAAAATTTGCAGTTTGTGATGTACCCAGGCCTGTCTAACGACTGCACAACTCGAATGCAAGAACAAAGTTAATGCGCGAACTTATTTAAGTTAAATAATCGTCTTGACGATACGTCAGGTATAAAACACAGTATATAAATTTATAAGCAAGTGCAATGTAGTTCTGCTGTCTTTATTGCGAATTGAGGAAAAGAACTACAAAAGAAAACCTCACCGCCGCATACTACAACAAGAATAACAACAGAGGCAACAAATTAAAGGATGCCGGGGCTCAGTTCGCCGGAGGCACTGGATGCGTGGGTGTGTCTATTCTTAAAGGAGACAGAGAGAAAGTTCACTATTCAACCGTAGCTCTTTAACTACCGTTTTGCTCAGAACGGATCGTGCGTAGGTGGAATAAAACCTTACAGTCATTTTGGGCACCAGGAATCGCCCCTCTACGCCAGCCCGCACCGTTATCCCGACTCCTGAATACACGGTGGTGCAGTGGATGAGTAAGGAACTATAGGAAGAGAAAAAGGAGAAGGAAAACAGCACCAAACAAATCAACCAAAGTAATGTAGTAAATGTAAATTTAATTGTAATCGTTGATTACTTTTTCAAAACTGTCGAACTTATTCTCACAAAACAAACAAAATTATATTAACATTGTGCCAATTTCTGTTAATAAATAAAAAAAAATGTTGGTATTTCAATTTTATAAATGAAAGAGCCGAAGTAATATTATTACGATTCAAAATAACCACAAATTTGACCCAAATACCAAATAAATAAAAAAAAACAAGGTTTATAGTACTTTAGCAAGTTGTTGGGTAACTATACGCAACCCAAAACCAACTAATTCTAGAGAAAATTTTAAATAGTTAACTGGAAAGGTTTCCTTTGCTTAATGAAAGACCTTTCATTGTTTACACTGAAAGAAAACATACATTCTCGCTACCACAAGCGTTTTAGATAACACGAAAAATGAAACACAGAATAATGACTAACACTTGCTGCAGCTTACACAAATGGTATAATTTTTCCCTGAAATTATTATATAGATAAGTAATTCTTATTGAAGTTTACAGAAAACACATTAATATTTAATTAATTAACCGCCCAATTAAAGCGGTGACAGTAAAGAAAAGAGGAGCGATTCGGTTGACTCGCGTTATTTATTTCTGAGAAAAACTAATTCAGTAGCCAAATATATAGAAAGGAGCCAGAAATAAATAATTGAGTAACTAAATCTTCCTCGTAAGCTAATTTTGATTAAAAAAAATCTTTTATGAGAAAAGAAATATTCAACAGTAAAAGTAATAATTTATGCACATGTAATTTAAACTTAATGATACCATTTAGCCACATCCAGTCCTTAAATTGAGACGCACATACTTAAATAATGAAACTCGTCTGTTGCGCAGCTAGCATTTACATTAAAGATAAACGGTAGTATTAGTTAATAAGTAAGGCTATAAATATTATCTCAACCAGATAATGAAACTAATAGCAGAGTATAGGCTTAAGAAGGTAGTACGATATTAAATCAACAACTATCAACATTAACAAAGTATAATTATTAGTTATAAATACCTAGATCAATACGTATTTAGACTCTACTGTTATTATTGCAAGATTAAATTGCTATCGCCCTACTCTAATCTTCATTAATCAATGTGGTAATAATTTAATACAGGCCTGTGTTTCATTAAATAGTGATCACCAGGTTATACAGTTAGCTAACTGCAGTATAAGTAAAAAGATCACACATGTTAAGGGTCTGCATGTACTACTAATGAACCAAAAGGTAACATATTTCATACCAGGCAACGCACGCAGTATTCCATACTTTAGTGTTGCACCGGTTGTCTCCCCAAGGTCAACGTTATGCCAGTTCTACGCGGTAACGGTTATACTCTTTCATTATATTTACAAGAGAACATCAATCTTAAAATATGGTACATTATAGGTGTGAAATGTCAAAATAAAATATATTAAAAATGAAATCAAGAGCCCTCTCTACCGTCTACCTTGTATGAGGTTTTTTCAGGGGGTCTTCCTCATACACATGTAGCGGCATAGTCACTGCGTGTATGCACACCATGTGCGGCTACATAGGCGAATGTTGGGGTTGTATTTTCCCCCTCAGAACCCTAACTCCATTCCTTCCGATCATATCCTGACTACACCAGTCCTTAATCCCACCACGCATTTATTCGTAATGTATGTATGTACGCTGGGAATCCATGATTGTGGCTGAAGGAGCTCGAGCAGACCGCCCTCCCCCTTGGGGAGGGAATAAAATACGTGGCCCTTTCCCTTTTTTTAGATAGAATAATCACTCTTACCATAGTATTGCAATATACAAATCATATACTAATTTCAATTATTATTTAGTTCCATTTTAGAAAAGAACCTTCTATCTTCGTATCAATTTATAGTAATCTTATATTTAAGTTACCCTTTTGTTGAGATCATAATATAAGCATTTACTGACAGAAAATACAATTAGTGAATATAAAAACATTAATTCCTTTTCAATCATCAAAATCAACAACCCTCCATTATTTTCTTAACAACCTATCTTCCCATGCAATTTGCACCTCATGTTTCAAAGCCTCCAAAGTCAACGGAGGACGCTGCAAGTTTCGCAACCTTCTACCCATTATTGATGAATGATCCGGAGGTCTAAGAGGCCAGGGAAAAATATGAATCTGGGCCTGTTCAAAGAAGTTCGAGGAAAATCTTGCTGCATGAGTACGTGCTGGATTAATGGATCATCGAGTTCTTGTAAGTATGGCAAAGATATGCTCAACCACCTCCGCAATGCACCGTTGTGCTGCCCATACTGCCTCGATTGAACACCAAGGGATATCTGCTGTCATAAGTAATCATACCCCAAACCATAACACCCACAGTGCGGTGTGCGTGCCTATCAACTGTAAATCAATGACTCCGTCGTTCACCTCTTCTTCTTCTGACTCTCATACGACTGCCGTGCATGTCTAAACAAAATATAGATTGTTCACTAAAGGCAACACGACACCATTCAAGTTTCCAATGAGGTCTTTCATTATAACCGTGCTGACAACGTTCCACAATCAAAGGAAGCACAGGTTGTGGACGATATAATGTTAAACCAAAACTTCGGATTGGGCGATAAACTGTTCTAAGGGTTGTATGGCGATCGTCTCCTCCAAACCATTGATCACCAATTGACCTAGTAAAAGAAAACCAGTCTCTAAATGCCAGTTGTCTTACGACGGTCAGCCGTTCTTCTTGAAGCTCCGGTTCCTCTTCTACAACGTTCCTGGTCATATTCAATGACACACTCGCATTGCGGTAGACCGATTTCGATTTACACGGGTAGCAATTTCCCTAAATGAAAAACCAGCTTCACACAAACCAATGATTCGGCCACTCCCGTGTTCAATTGACGATATTATCCACGTTTCCCTACTCTAGGCGTGATCAAACAAACAAAACCGTTAACAAAAGAATCAATTATTAATGGCAGCTTAACAAATCTGCCAAGTTTCAATACAAAATTCCTACTCCTTCATGGTGTTTCAATTTCTATGTCACTGATATATAAATTATAAAAAAAACCCTGAAAACGGCCAACTAAAAGTTATATTTAACTAGTACAAGTACTGCTAAATACTAAAATCAAACATGCTAAACAATTTGAGCTAGAAAATACAACACAGAAAACTTCTTGAAAAATAATAAATGAAAAATTAAAGGGGAATACCAAAAACTCGAAAGATATAGTGGAAATTTAAGACAACAATGAGACACTAATAAATTACAATCTTACAATTGAGTATCTGACAACATCTAAATATGACATCCACAGAACCAGTAAAACGGAAAAACAAAACGACCATGATGATCCTCCCTACTGACAAAACTGAAAATTGAGAGAATAACTGAGTCCCTTAATAAAAGTGTTGCACCTGGGAACGACGAACTGTCAGTAAAAAGATTAGTTGAATTTCATCTCTCCTAAAATAGTAGAAATAATCAACAAACATACAACATGGTGCATTCCCATCGAAACTGAAGCATGCACTTATCACTCCCATTTTTAAAAACGGAAAGAGAGAAGAACCAGGAAATTATACATCAACTGGTTTCGACAAAACACAGTTTGGTTTCGGGATATTGCGGATGCAACTTCACAAAAATCATTGTGCACATCCCTAAAATCCTTAAACATTGCGGTTTAGGGAAATACATAACAATCTCCTGTTTCCTGACTGGAAATCGGCTTCCATCGCCATGATCCAAACCGTACTTCGACCCTACCATACCCTTCTGTAATAGACCCACCTCTCTCTCTATCCCCCCACCTCTCTCTCCCTCTCTCGTGCGCTCTCTCTTTCTCTCTCTCTCTCTCTCTCTCTCTCTCTCTCTCTCTAAAGGTGCGGCTTAGATCAATGAACTCCTACCTAACAGCCAAGGCTTAAACACTAACAACTGAAGAACGACCAGGCCTGAGGAGGACGAGGGCTCCTGAACAGTCCACTACAAAACTATATAAGTTAGAAACAAGTAATTAACTAACATACTCATGAGCGTACTAACAAAGAAAAATCAGTTCAATAGCAAAAGCTTCTCTTATCCTCAGTTAGAGTAATCTTAGGAGTAATTCTATCACCTACACTATTTTCTGTATTTGGAAGTGACATTTCGCAATTCCTTGCTAATCGTTTTTAGCCTTATATACGATACTAGTGTGTTAATTCTATGCTCAACAAAACCAGTGCTTGGTTCAACGTTAATAAATTTTACCAAATAAAATCGAAACAGAATACATGACGTTTTGTTCTTCTCTCTCATAGAGTAACAGGCACAGTTGCCTCTAAAATTTGATATTACTCTTGAAAACCCTTTAAAAACATTAGGAATAATATTTTCAGAAGACCTCAAATAAGTAGATAACATATATTAAACATTGCTGCCAATGGCTGTTTGCATATTTAGAGTATACAACCAATTATAGACTAACGTTCAGGCATTACCTATCAGCACATTAAAGACCTAATTAATCGCTTAATCCAGGAATATTTTACTACCAGTCCTATCATTATAAATAGTCATACTGTGTTTGTGTGAATATTATTTCTGTTCTTTTTAGATTAACCTATGTAAAATTGCATGTTTTCTGTGCAATAAACATTATTGTTAATGTTTTATTTATTATTGAAGATTAGCGAGTTACAATTATTTAAAATATACGAATTTCACCCACTTAAGTACTTTTATTTATTAATATACAATACTATACATAGTCCATTTGACCAACACACGCGCGCACGTTAGTGAAAAACAATTGGTTGTATAACCTACTATACCTACATGTGTATATGTAGTTTGGAAGGTAAAAACGAGTTGCATAGGTATCTTAAAAATATTCATTTCTTTGAATTTCCACTTTGTAGATTGGAAGGTCGTGTAGTGTTTCACACCAGATATTTCATATAGGTCACTCGAGATTCAACGATCTTCTCTTTAACTTAACAAAGTAGGATGCCGAAAAAAATTCAATGGAGTGAGTGGTATCACATAACCCTGAGTACATTACTGGTTTAAATCACATAATCTTGAGTGTGGTGATGCTCTGTAGGGCACATAATAAAGTGTAACTTTTTTAAATAATAGGCAACGATTATCTAGCTTTCTTTGAGAGCTTAATGAATCAAGAATTAAAATCGATAGTAGTTGCCAATATTAAAACTTGTCACTACGTGCAGAACTATACAACTTGAACGTTGTTAGTTCTACTTGCTGTCCAAAATGATTCGATGCACCTGAAAGCATTAAATAAGTGACACTGCTCCTTAATCAGTGAGTGTAAAAATTATAGACTGATTATGTTCATTTTTGGTAAAATTTAACTGAAAACGAAGAATAAAATTTAAGTAAGTTAAACGTTTCGATAACACTTATCTTCGACAGTAGTAAAACTATCTTTCGAAATTGTTAAAGATATTGAAACCATTTCTGTGAAATTTAAAAAATTGAAAACTCACACATAAACTTGTTGTTAATATAACAGTTTGATAAACGTATTAAGCCTACTATGGAATACAATTTTAGTATAGAATAACTAGGTCATTAATCTTGTTTACTTGCCTAGAAGATGACAAATCAAAACTCCCTCTAACGTTCGAAGGATAACAGTAAAAAATGTTATACCTAAAGAAATTAAAATTAAAAATGATATAAAACGTGCTACATTGTGTTTTTCATCGTTAAATAACACTTGCATCTATTAACAAAGCTATTTATTTGTTACATTTGACTGGATTATTTTGATTGATGTCAAGTTTCTGTTTGTGGATGCTTTTATCAATTTCAAATTAAAGTTTTCCACAACTTTGCTCTTAAATCATAACTTGCTTAAATTTTGTTAAATTTGTTGTTTGGGTATGACATTTTTCACAGTTAGCCTTCGACCGTTAGAGGGTGTTCTGATTTATCATTTTCAATGCAATTCAACAGTATTTAATTTATTAATGATCTAGTTAATTTTTACTAAAATTATATTCTACAGTTGGTTTTATACATTTATCAAACTGTTATATTAATAGCAGGATTATGTTTGCGTTTTCAATTTTCCAAATTTCACAAAATTGTTCCAACATCTTTAACAATTTTGAAAGATAGTTTTACTACTAACGAAGATAACTGTAAGTGTTATCGAAACGTTTAGATTATATAACTTAACTATAAAAATACACCATAAAAACCCAAAAAGACAAGTATTTTAATAAATAAGACACTGCTTATCTAAACACGCAAAAGCTAGGTGACAGCATTGATCAATATTGGTAAAACGCAATTTTAAAACTGCTAATGCTGAACAAAATAAAAGCGATTGCATTAGAAATTCATTTACATCAGGCAAAATTACTTAAAAATTGCACCGTTTTCTTCTAGTGAATTGGCCTATAAACAAATGGCAGAATTACTGACCGAAAGTTTTGTATCGTTTGGTTTAAAAAATGGTTTAATATTTCAGTCAATAGTGCTTTTAAACCAGTAATGTGACCTATTATTAATATACGTAATATTAGTAACCGTTAAAACATTGAAACCGTTTTCGGAGATCGTTTATTAATGGAAATTATTATGCAACTCCAAATCATGCTTTAATAGGTCTATTAATAAACGATTAAAATGAAGTTGATAGGTAGCGCTGTATTGATTTGTATAAAACATCTAACAATGAATGTATTGCGTCTAGGAATGAGAACTGTCAGACGTTCTGTACTTTCATTACGAGATGGCAGCCTGGTCGACATAAAATTTTCAATTTAGAAAAACAGGAAAGTTAAAGAAAGCGATTCTCTGAAAAATATTGTAACCAACTCGTGTATTAATGCGCAATAAACGATCTCGTTTCATTGTTAATCGCCTTCATTACTACACATAATGGTTAAATAACCATTATACTTTCATAATTATTTTATTACACAATCTCCATTATTTTGTTGTACCGTATATACATGTAAAAATTGCATCTTTGTTCTATAAATATCAAGTTTATTTTCCATCTTTTACAAGTAATCCTATTGGGAGTTTTATTGTAAAAGTGGGGATGCGTGAAGCTTTAAAGTTGGCAACATCTGAGTGTTTCCTGTCTTGTTCTTTTTCTCGTTACGTCAACGTCGTGGATGGTGTTCTTCAACACAGCTAAAGGTAAAATATCCATTTTGTTTGATTCTTTAAATAATAAGCAATAAATATTAATTAAATTTAATGGGTAATTATATTCTTGAATCATTTTAATTATATAAATTATTATGTCTTGTAAGATGATCGAAATTTTAAAGATAATGATATTACACGTTTTTACGCCTTATGTACTGGGCAAGGATACACATTTATTTACATTTTGTGTTGATCCTAATCACGTAAGGCGATAATAAAACCTTGTTTTAATCCCAGGAAGTAAAATAAAGTTACTTATCTGATTCATGGCAAGGTTACATTTCAAACTGAGAAACTGGTCTAATGTGTGAATTTTTAGTAAAATGGTAAACGGTCGCGTGCCCACGGTATGTTCAAAAACATACGTTACACCTAGACGTCCTTATGAAAAGGCACGTCTCGATCAAGAATTAAGAGTAATTGGTGAATATGGACTTCGTAATAAGCGAGAAGTATGGCGTGTAAAATATACACTGGCCAAAATCCGTAAGGCTGCAAGAGAACTTCTTACATTAGAAGAGAAAGATGCTAAACGACTTTTTGAAGGTAATTTTATGCATGATTAAATGTATTATAATTAACCCTAGACACCCTCTTGTAACGTATATCGTTTCTTTGAGTGCTTAAATTATTTGGGTTTATATTATGGCTAACTAGGAAGCAGTGTATTTGTCTTAGAATAACACTGTGCCGAAAAGTATAGCTACATTTTCTTAGACCTTATGATTTTATATTCTAAAAATTGTTTTTTTTAGGTAATGCACTTCTACGTCGTCTTGTCCGCATTGGTGTCTTGGATGAAAATAGAATGAAACTTGATTACGTCTTGGGTTTGAAGATTGAAGATTTCTTAGAACGTCGACTTCAAACACAAGTTTTTAAATTGGGTCTTGCAAAATCTATTCATCATGCTCGTGTCTTAATTAGGCAACGTCACATTCGGTAATATTTGTTTTATATATGGATTGATAATTCATAAAGGCCACTTAGATTGATTGTCTAATGCCTTGAAATTTAAGCAACCTAGTTTACTCTCTTCAGGTAAACCTATGATTTATAATGTTTTTTATAAGCGAGTCTAGAGTTGCTAATCAGGGTTTTTATCTATATATGATTGGTGCTAAAAGAACTCGAATAATATAGAATCCAGTGCGGATTTAACCTGATTTTGCATTTTTTGCAACATTGGGAGAAGTGCGAGGCGACATTGTTTTTATTTTTAATTAACTGTATTTTTAACATTCTTCAATATTACAGAGTTCGTAAACAAGTTGTGAATATTCCATCGTTTGTTGTTCGCTTGGACTCTCAGAAGCATATTGACTTTTCTTTAAAATCACCCTTTGGTGGTGGACGGCCAGGACGTGTTAAGAGGAAGAATCTTCGTAAGAGTGCTGCAGGTGGAGCTCCTGAAGAAGAAGAAGATTAAATTAATTGTGTTTTTTACAATAAAAAAATTGTAATTTAACATTTTTACTTTTTCTTAATTTCTACACCTAGTTTTAAAATGCATCGTCCTCGTCAAATTTGGGCAATTGTAACCTCAAACCTATCTTAAAAAATGGAAAATTCAAATTTGTAACCTAGGGTACAAGTTATGGTACTCTACAATTAGTTCAGAGGATCTTAAGTTTAGCTTTAATTTTCCTCTTTATTTTTATCTTTGACAAATTGAGGTTATAATTTTTGCGTGCTAACAGACTGGCTAATAAAATTTGTAGGGTTCGGCCCAGAATTTTTTTTTTGTTACTTTCACTGACCTGTGCAGAAAAACAGGAAATATGTATGTTGTATTTTTTTTTTGTATAAATACATTATATGTAAGTGGTGTAGAAGAAATTGGTGCGAAGTATAAGTACAGTCTGAGATATCCTAATTTTTAATTTCTGATAAAAATAAATTACCATTTGTAAGTACCCTATTGTTGAGAGATTAGTAAACATACCCAACATGCAGGTAAAAGGGGGGCCATCACTATTGTTTACTATTTAAAACAGTTTTGTTAATGACTCCAGTTCTTATGTGAAATCTTTAACTAAAATCATTTTCACGCTAATTGTTTTTGAATGAAAATTCCAATTTTTAAATTTCTTAATTTAGTACACAGAAAACGCAAAAGAGGTGAAGTGAAAATGTGGAGACTGGAAAAAGTCAGTATTACATGTTGAAGGTAGAGGATTCTTATATTCACACTATCAATGACAACTCTAAAAAAATTATTAGCTGGGAAGATGATAGTGACAGCGGTACTAAGCTCTCAGAAAATTAATTGAAATGTTAAAATTTATGTAACACTACTAATTGTCTCTACCCTTACTCTGTAAAATTATGTCGTTATAAATGTAAAATTGTTAACAAAAAATACGAAGATGCTCCTTCATATATATAAAAATCATCAATTTAAACAGGGTTTCTATAAATACTGGAAACAAATTACTTTCTTAGTATTATTCAAGAAACCAATACTAACAATATGCTAGGGACTTGTACTAAACACCTGTTTTGTTTACTGCTGATTTCGACCTCAAATTTCTGTAAGTGGATAAGTAAGGATATTATGCTCCGGATGGCCTTTACAGGATATTTTAGACTATTTATTTCGTAAATTATTCACATAATTTACATCAATCTAATTTTACTAAATATAGTTATTTTCTGCACATACAATGCATAAATGCCAGACATTGCTAATAAAGTAGGTTGAAATAATGTGCTTTGCTAAAAATTAGTTTGTTTTATTGTAAAACTTGACATCCATTTACCACAAGTTGAGAATGGTCTTGTCTTCAGATACGTGTGGTGATATTCTGTGAGAACTATACCACCTAGAATAATGAATTTTTGTATGGATCATTACAAGACTAGCAGCTAAAATGTCATGAATTTTCGTTAGATTTGGCAAATATTTACCGGCAAAAAAAAATTATATATATATATATATATATATATATATATATATATATAAAACAGTGATCAATCTCAAGTGTACACCACGTGATCAAAATATTTAAGTTGGTACCACTGATAGGTTGGTAAGAAGCTGTATTGCCCTAGCTACTCTAGAGCACGGTTCGAGTAAAAACTACGATCAGTTTCAAATCTGTATGAAGGTCATTAACTTATACATATTATAAAATATTATCTTAATTTAAATAATTACTATTTTGTATTTGATTAGACTGCATCTCTATAAAATACAACAAAATAAATAAAATATTATTTAATGATTGGATTAAATCATTACAAAATAATGAATCTTAAGTATTTAAATGTTATAATTTCATTATAATTAAATAAAATTTACAGTAAGTACATGTTTATGGAATGACAATGTCTTTTACAATTTTTTTTAACTCCTTAGGTACACATTAGTTATCACACTTTGCTTTACAGCATATGTTCAAAATGACCGCCATTAAATTGTAAACGTAAGTTCACCCCACGTTGCATATTCGCAAATACATTTTGTAACATTTCGGCACCAATATTATGAACTTCGTGAGTTATAGCATCTCGCAATTCTTGAAGAGTATGCAATCTTCTGCTGAACACTTTGTTTTTTAAATAACCAAAAAGAAAAAAGTCTAACGGTGTCAAGTCTGGTGAATTCGGTGGCCAACGATTTACACTAATGATTCTATCTTCAAAGAAGTCTCGTAAATAATTATTTATAGCCTGTGCAGTATGCGGGGTAGCGGAGTCATGCTGGAAATACCCGTTTCGTAATTCACGATCATCCAAATTATTAATAAATGGTTCTAAAAGTATTTCCCTGTATCTTGCCGCAGTAATTGTGCCATCGAAAAATACTGGTCCAAATATTCCTTGTCGCGACATTGCTATCCAGACACCGACCTTGATAGGGTGTAAGGTAGTTTCTCGAAATACATGTGGATTATCTGCAGACCACGTACGATAATTTTGGCTATTTATGTAACCGGACAGATGAAACCTAGCTTCATCAGAAAAAAAATACATGCAGTAAATCATTGTTCATCGTATTGTTGAACCATTGACAGTAGTTTACTCTAAGATGAAAATCTCTATCTCGCAACTGTTGTAATACCGACACCTTGTACGGGTACAAATGTAAATTCTTCTTTACTGCAGTGTGGACACTTCCATAGGATACATCTAAAAATTATTTACCTATGTAAAATTATGTTTGTATGGTAAAACTTTTCATAGGTGTTTGTGCAAATAGTTTTCGCAAAGATTTATTAGGGCTTGCATTCATCCTTGCTTGGATATCTGCTAAGGTGTCCTCTGTTAAGGCAGTAGCCGAAGCTTCACGTTTGGGTTTTAAAACACTACCAGTATCCATGAATCGAGGTATCAATCGATTACGATGTTGACTAAATGTTTCGTAACTAATATTTTCATTTGGGTACTCAACAGTAAATTGATCGATGCATGATTGCAATGAATAATGCCATTGCCCATTACCATCTTGGAAGCCGCTACGAAAATGAGCCACAACAATGAATGTGTCGTGTTCGATTGAAAACGGCATGACGATTAAATTCGATATCACAATTTGAAATTCAGAATATATAATTGTAAATAACTCAAGAAAATACAAAAGTGAAAAACGAAGGTATAATATGACATAAACTGACATAAACTAAAACGACTAAAACCACACTAAAAATCCAAAGAAGCCAACTGCAAAACACAACAATATTAACAACTAGGGATTATTGTCATATCACTACAGTACACTTGAGATTGATCACGTTGTATATATATATATATATATATATATATATATATATATATATATATAAGGTATTTTTTCCGAAAACCCCAAAATGTTATAGGTTCCTGTGCACTTATAACTATCATTGATTATACACACTAATGTAATCAATGTAACTATGAAAAGACATGAATTCTTAGGAGCAATCTTGAGCTACATATTTGCACAAAAATTTCCAAAACTTTAAAATACCTATGTTTTATCTAATGAACGCAAGGGTAGAGTGTAAGAAAAATTAGGTTGATATCTCCATTATTACAGATTTTGACTAATTTCAGGCCTGAATCCACTTAAATCTTTACGTATGTTATATAAATTAAAATTATGTTGGCTCTTAACTGTTGGCTAGTAGCTTGGGTAAATAAAGGAAAAGACAGCCTAACTCAATGTAAAACGTGTGACCATGTTTTATACTACTTTTATAGCTTATTTGGTTAAATCACAGTATAAACCTTATAGTGGTTAAATGGACGCAACACTTTGAAGATTCACACAGCATTATGTTCCTCGGTCAGTTCACAAAATAGATGTATCGGACCTTTTTGATGAAATTATGTACATTCAAAAATATCCAGTGCGATCATTATTGTTTGGCGGTGCCGCTCCTAGAACAGTACTACTGTTCCGCATCCTTAAAATGAAAATTGTGCTATGTCCAGTGGCATAAATGCAGATATTAAAATAAATACTACCATAAATGACAAAAACTTTCGTGAATGACGAATTGCCTATCATGTAGGCGTACAAAAACTTGAAAAATTGTAATTTACGTTTATTTTGAATTAACACCTAATTTTTTTTAATTTAGCTTTATTTAATTTGATTTACGTACATAATACAGTAGATATATGTTTATTGTTACAGTTAAAAATAGAAAAATAAAATCAAACTTATAATAATATGGTAATGGTGCCTGGTATAAATGTGTTTTAAATAATTTAATAAAGAAATAAGTGTAAAAATGTTCTCCAAAACAAATCGTAAAACTAACTGGAGATACAAACCATTCACCAAAAATAATGGCTTTGGCTCAGTCGGTAGTTTAACGTAGGCCAGTCCAATCTTTGGATTTGCTTAATTACCACAACTTATGCGTTGTTATCTCCACTTAACATAAATATAGTAACTGTCATATAACACTAATTAAAATGATCTCGGACGCCAAGTTATTTTTTAATTATGCTCGGAATAACTAAACCGAGGTTTACAAAAAATTTACCAAAATGTAAAAATAAAAAAATATACAAACTATGTTTATTAATAGTTAAAATTTAGGGTTATATAAAATATATCTTAAAATTAGCATTATACTAAAAAACATTAAAATTTTAAATGCCTGTTACAAAATATAATACATCTTCTTGAGAACCCCTGGTATTATAAAAAATAATTGCGGAAATGCAAACCAAGGTGATGTAATCCTTGTATTGATGTTGCGCAATATATCGTAATAACAATGCTTTACGTTATAAATCACACCCAAAATGTAATTTTACTTCTTATAAATTTCTCTTCGTGAAATTTGGATACCAATGTTTACTGCATTTTCTCGAAAGTTCATATAAAAAATTTTAATCAAAATGTAGATCTACATTAAAAGCAAAACGCAATCCAAAATTGAAGCGTACGTAAAAGTAGAATAAATGTGCAATTAAATAAGTAGTAAAAATAAAAGTAAAAGTGCCTGCAAAATGCAAATGTTTTAGATTTCAATATTACGAGTTAAATTATCTTACCATTAAATCAATGGCACTTTTCACAAAACTTAGGTGGAAACCAAAAAAAAAGGCTTCCTGCATCTAACAGCGTACCACAGGAAGTAAAAAAATGGACGCTCCGAATATCTGGTGTAATAGCCGTGCGCGAAAAAATTTGCGCAACGAATTAAGTCAACGATGACGCGTTGCTCGAAAATATTGAGCGGAGAAAAAATAATTTAAAGAAGTGGGAGTGTAAACCATTAAGAAGGTATGCACTTAAGTTACACCAAAATGCAAATTAAGTTGCCTACCACATAATTATAAATCAATAATAATAAAATTTTTTTCTTATATTTACAACTAAATGAACGAAGAACATAAATTACGGTATATTTTAATACAACTCAAAATGGGTTGTTACAAACTTGGCAATTATCTATAAAACAATTTCAAAGTGACCACCATTGTTTGCATTACATACTTTCAAATACGCGTGGGTTTTCTGCTGACCACACATGGTAATTCTGCGAATTCACATAACCAGATAAATGGAACCATGCTTCACCCGCAAAGAAACTTAAATCCAGTATTTCGTCATCTCTCAAATTGTTGTTGAACCATTGGCAATATTCTAAACGCTTTTGAAAATCTAAAATTCTTGCACAACCTTTTCTTTTTTTTGAGGAAGAAAATGTAATTGACGTTTGACTGCTTTATGGCATGTACCATGAGAAAGATCTGTAACAATTGTTTATATAACTGTAGTTATTAAATATTTTGGTTTTTAAGATTTTTTTACTTTATTGCTTAAACATACAAGTCAATCATGTTTTGTATAATCCAAAATTACCTGTTTGCTGAGCAAATTGTCTTAAAGGTTTTGTCGGACTTCTTTCCAAATGTATACGTACATTTTCCACTACTTCCTCTGTAAATTCGATATTCTGAAAGTGATTTCGATAATCTTCAACACATAATCGTAATGGATACTTCCAGTTTCCATCTACATCTTTTTGGCCGTTCCGGAAATAAGCTTCCAAAATAAACTTGTCTTGTTCGACAGTAAAAGAAATTATAACCTAAAAAAAATTATTTAGGAAAAAGGTATAAAGTACACGAATTAACTTACCTTGAAAGTCCTGGTTAATTTATTAATGAGTTTTGAAAAAAACTGTTTTATTGTAACACAAATGTGGATAAAGGAATAATTGAAAAAGCAAAAATCTATGTACGTTTATGAAATGTCAATCGAAGTTGAAATAAATATTTGTGCCTAACTTCACCAGAAACTTGGAATAAACGTTTGATAAAAATTCTGTGAAAAGCAGTTTTTTTCGGTCAATATTGTTGATAATCTGGTAGAACCAGCTATCTTAAAATTTGTTGCTTGTATTCTTCATATAATCTCCTGAACAGTCTACGAACAAGAATCTAAATAAGCTAAAATAAGTAAGTACTAAGCATGAGTATACTAAGAAAAAAAATTTCATACAATTTTTGGGCTAAAACGCCATTGAAATCTAAAAATCCTTATAACAAAGTGTGGTATCAAGATAAGTGATACATTATAATTTAGTGCATATTTCATGCTACTTTGTTACCCTAAAATCATATTTGTTGCTTATATACGGTACTATAATTTGGAGCTAATTTTTAAGTCCAAAATATAACCAGATGCCCGTTTTTTTTAAAAAGTTTTGGTCTAAGGCGTTATGGACGTCAGAAAAATTTTATAATGAAGGATGGTATCAGGGCGATGGATATATCATCATTTGGTGCTAATTACTAATCTCAAACAGAACTGTTGCTCACTTTTTTTATAAAATCTAGAGGCTAAACGTTATGAAAATCACGAAAATCTTAAACCAAGTGTGGTAATACGATAATTGGTGCTAAACTGCAATTATTGCTCGCATTTTTTGCATTCAGTCTTTATCATAAATAAAATAACGTTATTAATAAAATGTTTGGATTAATCATTTTGAGGAATGATGACAAAACAATTTTTCCTTCATTATAGATATGTTATATGTAAATATAAAACATCTTACATTTTTGAGTTATTATTCCTCCTGATACCAAGCTTTGGTACAAGATTTTCGTGATTTCCATAACGTTTTATCCCAAAAATGTTATAGAAATGCGAGCAACAAATACGATTTTGAGGTTAAAAAAACAAATTATCATATATCAATCATCCTCATGCCATACTTTGTTATAAGGTGATCGTGATTTTCATATACGGGGTAGTCCAAAAATTTTGTGAAAAATACCAGTCACAAATTTTATTTTAGTATAGCCAAGTAGTACCAAATTATGGTACATCAATCATCTTGATACCATACTTCGTTGTAAGATGTTCGTGATTTCCATCGCGTAGCCCAAACATTCAATGAAAAATACGGGCCACAACTTTTATGTTAGGGTAACCATGTAGCATCAAATTATGGTATATCAACGATCCTATTAGTATACTTCGTTATACGGTTTCCGTGATTTTCATAAAGTTTAAGCCCAAAAATATAAAAAATACGAGGAATAAATTTCAGATTAGGGTAGCAAACTAGCAGCAAATTAGGACACAAATGATTTCGATGCAATTGTTAGCTAATAAGTACGGTGGCTGCGCTAACTTTATGTTAAATAGACACAGCCCTTAATTTTTTGGTTACCCTAAAATAATTTTTTTTCTTGTAATAAGTTAGAATCAAATTGTGGTATATGCTTCAAGCGATTGTGCTGCAATGGCGGTGCTAGTTTTAGATACACAAGATGTATACACAACAACGCCGCCACAGAAAGAATTTTTTCTGATATGAATAAAATTTGGACTAGCAAGAAATTTAGCCTTACTATAAGAATTTTAATAGTTATTATGTATTAAGGGCATAATTAGGAGATTACGGCACGAAGGAGGGCTTTTAATTTCCCGAGAGCATAATCGTCTGTTATGCCCATGCATACAACGTTTTATTCTATTTCAGTTTCTAAAACTTGCAAACAAAATATTTAGTATTTCCGGCAAGTTTGTGAGAGTTGTGCCGATGAAAATTTTAGTGTTGTGTAGATAGTTGGCTATATTGATGTTGTTAGGGATACTGTGTACTTTTAATTTCTACTAATGTATGATTTTCCTTAACATTATAGTATATTAAGTTTACCGATCGACGATAATGTGGAGGAGATCGGTAAACTCGCTTCGCTCAGTCGCCAATATTGGAGGAGATCGGTAAACTCCTTACTGTTCGAAATACTTATGCTATTTTTTGTGCGATCAACAATGCACTTGATGGCAAAATGTAGGCAAAACACATTTTATTTTATCTCAAAATTGCTTAAAAGATGACTACAAGCAGAGCCACAAGCGTATGTATTGTTTCCTTAGTAACCTGAATGTTAATGTGACAGTTGTAAAATAATTGTGTCAAAAATTCTGCTAATCAGTGTTTCAGTAAACTATGAATTTCACTTACTGTTCGCTGAACGGTAAGTAAATTACTTACCGTTCAGTTAGACTCATTAAACAGAAAATGCCACCTACTGTTGTCAAAACAGTGACAGTAAGTTGACAAAAATGAACGATCGCACAAAAATAAATGTTCGATACCCAATCTTGTTTGAATCATTAGTGCAATCGTTGCTTAGTAATTTTTGATTACTCTGTGCCATAAAGACCAATTTATGCCCGCATTTGAGTGCTTATAAATAAAATTATAATTGTAAAATAGAATAAAAGGGCTTTTAATGGCAAATCATAATTTTGAAATGAAATTGTCTTGAATTTTCGCCAAAATCGCAAATATATTTTACGAATGGTGCAGTCAATGGATAAATATATAACAGCAACGTTTCCCTCGTCATTTTAAGAACTATGTACTTTTGAAAATGCAATTAAAATACAGAATTAAATACATTTACTTATTTATTTTTTTGACACTAGTGTCAAATTATGACATGGGATGCCTTAAAACAACCATTATATTTGTCACTTAAGACTAGAGAGCGTAAAAACTCATAATTTTATATCTAATTTAAAAGAAATTTCTCCTTCACTTTACTGTGGACTATTTGGTACCCCTCAGTCGCTTCGGGAGATGCGTCCAGGTTCCGTATTTCCATTTTACATAAATGGTCACCTCATCTTTCAATATATGTTTTTGTTTTTACTAGTGCTATTTTGTGCTGTTTTCGTTTTTCATGATGCCAAGTTTGAATGAACAACGTGCGACTGTGAAATCTTGCTGCCTGCTCGGTAACAACACCGCTGAAACTGTTTTAATGTTGAAAACAGCTTACAAAGATCATGCTATGTCTATTGATGACAAACGGATGTCCATTAACTGCCTGAACAGATGAAAATGTTATGAAAATTAAAGAAATTGTGCTCACAGATCGTCGACTGACCATTGATCAAATGTGAGAGATTAGTGGGGCATCCGAATTTTAACCGAATATTTAGGCATGAAAATGGTCGCTGACAAGTTTGTACCTCGGATTCTGACTGACAATCGAAAAGAACGTCGAGTTGAAACATGTGCTTTGAAAGAGCAGCCAGAAACTGATCCAGATTTTCCGTCGAGGGTCATTACAGGTGATGAATCGTGATGCTATGGTTACGACCCAGAAACAAAGCAACAACCAAGCCAATGGAAAACGTCACTGTGACCCCGTCCAAAAAAAGTCGTCACGTCATGTTAAACATCAAAACAATGCTCATTTGCTTTTTGATGTGAAGGGGGTAGTTCCACCAGTTTCTTCCACCAGGCTAGACGGTTACTCCAGCTTTTTATTTGGAAGTTTTAAGAAGATGGTGCAACAGTGTTCGTCAAAAAGATCCGATTTGTGGCAGACAGGGGACTGGATTTTCCATTTTGGTAAAAAATAACATGGTTCCGCTGCCCCACGTACCTTACTCACCTGCCCTGGCTCTGTGTAATTTTTTCTTCTTTCCAAGCATGGAAAGGGGCATGAAAGGACTCAGATTCGACAACATCAAGAAAAAAACGATGTAAGAGCTGACAGCCATTACTGAAGAAGAGTACAAAAAATGTTCCGAACTGTGGAAACACCGATAGGACAAATGTATCAAGTGTAATAAAGAGTACTTTGAAGAAGATAAGGTTGTTACGTAAAAAATTGAAATATATAGCTTTTAAAACGTAATTCCGGTTTTTTTGGGTACCCCTCGTATGATATCAATAACATTTATAGAAGCTAAATACGCTTGAATGTTTGGAAATATTGTTAGGTAGCACTTTTGAATTATTTAGTAGTAGGAACGTAGGAGATGACCAGAGAGAATAGCTGTGACTGCAGCCTCTCACGCGTTCACGTTTTTGAATTATAAAAAATGTAAATATCAACCTTCGTTTAAAGAACCGCTGTTTTGAGTGCTGTGCTAGGTTTAGAGCTGATCGTGTTATTTTCTCTGTACAGGACCGTACTCCAATTTTTTAAATGGAACACTCTGTAAATTTTTGTTTTTTGTAATCTACATGTAATTTTGAGATAAGTTTCTTGAGACATGTACTTACCTAATTCCATTCGTTTAGGCGAAAAATAATATTTTCTAAATATTTTTGCCGAAATTCACATTAAGTAAAAAAATCATCACTGTCCAATCGTTGACAGCAGATCGGCGAAATTCATAATTCAAATTTGAATGAAATATTTATCGATAATTAATAGATGTACAACTTTACTTCCGCCGCTTCCACATAGAAGATTCAAGCGGTAAGCGGTGGTCGAAATAAACAGGTCAGTGGCGTCATTCAGTAAATTTAGGCATCTGACAACATAACTACGTTAGCGGATTTGTGTTCACGTTTTAAAATGATTCGAGTTTAAAAATGTCAGTTTACGAGGCTAATTCTCGTCGTTTGCGAGAAGTTTTGTAATATGAAAAAATTTGCGGCTGAGGCCCATTTACGGTGACGCTGCTATTAGCGAAAAAAAATGTCTTGAATGGTTTCAACGCTTCAAGAACGGTGATTTTCACGTCGAAGACCGGCGTAGTGGTGAAAGAGAACATTTTTGAAGATGCAGAATTTGGAGCTTTACTAGAGCAAGGCTCGCCTCAAAGTCAAGAAGAATTGGCCGAATCATTGGGAGTGACTGAATAAGTCATTTTAAATGTCTCAAAGCTATGGGAATGATTCGGAAGCAAGGGGATTGGCTGATGTACGAGTTGAATCCTAGAGATACTTGAAAGACAGAAACAGAAGGGATTTCTGCATCGCATTGTGACTTGGGATAAAAAATGGATTGATTACGATAACCCTACGCGTAGAAAAACAGGGGAACCCCCGTCCATGCTTTTACTTCGATAGTCAAGCCGAATATTCACGGCTCCAAGGTCATGCCGTGTATTTGGTGGAATCAGCTCGGCGTGCTATATTATAAACTATTAAAACCAAGTGAAACGAACACAATTGATGCATTTGAGCCGGGCATTGAAAGATAAACGTCCGCAATACCAGGAGAGTCATGGTAAAGTAATTTTGCTGCATGTTGCAAAAGTGGTTAAGGCATACATACAAGCGTTTAAACTGGAAGTTCTGTCCCATCCGCCGTATTCTTGAGATATTGCGCCCTCTGGTTATCACTTATTCCGAACAATAGCATACGCTCTCGCTGACCAGCACTTCCGTTATTATGAAGAAGTGACAATTTGGACTGATTCGTGGATCACCTCAAAAGATGATAAGTTTTTTGGACGCGGAATTCGTATGCTGCCTTAAAGATGGGGGGAAGTAGTGACCAGCGATGGACAATATTTTGAATCCTAGAAGTATTACTAGTTTTTAATATAAAATTTTTCATTTCTTTAAAAAACGGCGAAAGCAAAGTTATATACCTGATATCTAAATATTGTAGAGAAATAAAACGAGCGACTAGATACCAAAACTTTATTTAGAAAATCAGTTAGTTTTTAATCATACAGACACTATCAAGATAGTTGCCATGCAAGTAACAATGGCAAAACGCACACTACACTTCTCAGTTTATAATTACAATTTGTTTTGTTAAATAAAATGCCCGTTGGTTTATGACAATCTCGAATTTCACGGATCTGCTGTCAACGATTGGACAGTTATGTTTTTTTTACGTAATGCCATTTTCGGCGAAAATTTTTGGAAAATATTTTTTCTCCAAAACGAGTGTAATTAGGTAAGTACATGTTTCAACAAACTTATCTCAAATCACATGTAGATTACAAAACAAAATATACAGGATGTTCCTTTAAAAAATAGAGTACGGTCCTGTACAGAGAAAACCAAAAGCTCCACGGGGCTAAAAATAATTTTAGGTTGTAAACCAAAAAAATATATATCTTAACTTTTTCTCGCAAAATCAATAAAGGTGCTATAGAAGAAAGGCAGTAGACAATCATGTATAAACCACAAGGAATAGAAGATCCATCACTTGTTTTAGCCAAAAATGATTTTTTCTGGTTATAACTCCTATTCAAGCAGCTTTAGTGAGAAAATTTGGCAGTAATAAAATTTGCGTGGAGTTAATAGTTATAATTTTGTATTAACTACAGTAATGGTTGTGGACGAATATTCTGAAGGAATGCCTGTAGTCTTTTTAATTTCAAATAATACTAACACCGTCACGTTAACACATTTCTTCAATGTGATAAAAACAAAAGTTGCCATTGTAACACAAAAAGTATTTCTGTCAGATCACGGAACTGCGTTTCACTATGCATGGCATGTTGTCTTGTTGTCATGCATCACCCACACCGATTTTTGTGTACCGGGTGGGCAAATAAGCGAGGTAAGCGGCTGTATCTCAGGACCTGTCAATCTGACAACGATGGGAAATTTTTTTATGAATGTGGCCATGAGAAAATTCTGGAAATTATTTCCGTATTTCACCGATAGGGGACGCAATTAAAATTTAAACAGTAAAATTCTAAATTTTTCCCAAAACTCCTATATAAAGATATACTTTTGCTTACATCGTAAGAAAGTCTAGATAATTCTACATAATTTTGGTTAAAGGTTCATTGGCGTACTGACCATAATAAGAGTGGGGAAGCTATTGAAAGGATAATCATTAAAATTGCTGTAAATTCTAAACCACTAATTCAATTTTAGTAAAGTAAAGCTTGTTTGAATAACAAAGGTAGGTATTTTAAATTGTTGTTCCCATTGTTACACAATAGTTCCTAATAAAAGTGGTAGAGGGCAAAATTTGTTATAATATCAGTTTTTATCATTTTACTCCTAAAATTTAAATCACACGGTTTGCAAGAAAAACGTAAAAACCGCAAGTTACGGTAACGCTCTACTACGAGCATCGCTGCTCAGTGGAGAACGCAGTTGGGGTTAGAGCCCTCCTCGAAGTTTCATCGCTATTGGACCCGCCATTGAATCCTTTGACAAAGAAAGAAGACCCGAGGATAAAAGAGACTCCGGTTACGGTAACCGCGCTAACGAGTAGCCATGCCCCAGACAACGAGTCGATGTTGTCTAATGAAGAGTTGCGGCTGTTGAAGACGAAATCCAGTAATCTTTCGTCAGCGGGTAAACGGGGATTATTTTTTCCCGTTATGTAGATTAAAGAGGGACAGCCTTTACCTGTGTCAAGACTATCATTTCTGGATGCAGCATAGAGCTTGTCTCAACCAAAAACCGAGACAGACTGATGCGGTATGTGGGTAGAGATAGTACTCCGAACCACACCTGTCAGGCAACGAATGAGTGTACACTTAAGCAGGTTGAACGGAGAGTACCTTTTCAAAAGCGAACTTTGCCCCGAACTACACTAGCCTGATATCAATCCTATGCTGTTAACATGAGAGGGCCTAAGGAAGATTCAGAAGGTGAAGTACGTGGCTAGACTCGTATCGGCGTCGAAACTTGAGGCTAAAATCCCGCGTCGGGTAATCACCGATGCTGCGTTGCTGCAGGGCGTCTGTATTCTCTGGCAGGTGCACAAGACATCATCACTCAAGTGAACGTAGTAAACCTCGTACCGAGCGACGAGGAGCGGTAATGAGAGGGCGCAAGTACCGAAGCTGGTTAGGGTCGCTTTTGAGAAAACATCCACTCCACCCGTTATTCTAGGCTCCTACGAGGCTTAGATTTGTGATCCGCAGAGTGATAGCGGCACTAACTAAGACGCAAATTAAAGTTTTACTTGTTTTTCCTTCATACTCTGTATTCCCTCACGATACATTAATCGTATCCTACCGCACAATTATAGCACCGTTACGGTGAATACCATAATAATAATACGTTTTTCTTTGTATTTCAGATATGAGACGGCACTTAACCAAATACACCAGCTGACTGACCTCAGGATAGATCCATTCCATACAACAAATCTACAACATCCATCTGAGGACTTTCTTTTTGGACGCCCATCAATATCAAAACACGATCTCAACAGACATGCCACCAACCTTACCAGACTAAACATCAACAGGAACCCACGTGCTAAAGAGGAAGAAGTTTTCTGGGCAGCGCACCATATATTTATTATATGTTACAATACGTCGTTAATTTTCTAATAAACGTGTTATCTATCTATCATAATAGCATTTAATTTCAATCTATTCCGTGCTTTGTTTGATGCCTTTAATAGTTGCAGTAATTTACGTTAAGATTTCAGCGATGTTAGAACTATGTGTACAATGTATTGAAGTAAATATACTTTAAATAATGATTTCAGGAGTTAAATATGTTGCTATTATCGATAAGTGCTATAGAGCTTAACATTTGAAATATTGTGACGGATTTATTGTGTCATTTATTTAGCGCTGTGTAATTATAAAAAAAATACTTTATAGATTGTGTGGATGAAAACTAATAACAAATTATTAATTATTACTAATTATTTGAGTAAAGTAGGACAATTTAAACCAATCAACCTTTACTCAGTTCGAGTTTTTAGATTATGCGATAGGCAACTTAAACAGCAACTTTGCTTTACATGTTGCCATCTTGGTTCATTACTACTTATATTTTTTAATTTATGGTTTAATTATGAATATGTTGAGTGCATTTCAATATTCTAAGGCGGATTATATACTTAAAAAATGTAGGTTTAACTCTCTCACCCAAATTGTATATTAAAAACGGTATTAATTAAAATTATTATTTAGAACTATTTTTAATTTAAGTGAATATGACTCATATTACTGCGGCTATAACACAAACTCGAAAGGTGGCCTCTTTTCATTTAAGGACACTTGAATAATTTCCACCCTCACCATATGATTCTACGTATTAAAAGGAAAATCAATGAATTTGCGCGCGAAGCAAATACGGTATTTCTGCTCAAAGTGTACACCCACGCTAATTCATGTTGAGGGTGAATTTAAAAGCGCTGCGTCCATTTCTAAACGAAATACTATATGCTAAGGGGGTGATGTAGAAATAGCGACACTATAAACAAACGGTGGTGAACTTCTTTACTGAAAATACTGGAAATAAAGATGCTCTAAAATTGGAATTTAAAATAATTTATGTGATGAGTGCGATTGTGTAATTATAGGTTCAAAGGAAGGAAATGACAAACACGTGGGTTTTCACTTTCTAAAATTTTAATGTTAAAGCAATTAAATAAAATAAAAATTATGGCTAGTAGATAAAATGTGTGTTATAAAAATAAATCAAGAAAATTTTGAAATTAGTTGAAAATGTGTGTAAAAAAACGTTCATTGTTGTGGTGACAAACCAAAACGATGTTGTCGCATTCAGCATGGCCTCATCGTTTGTCGCCATCTACAACACGTATTCTCGGTACCACAATGTCTTTGGCGCAATCAGAAGAGTCAGGAATTGAACCAGGACATTTAGCTACTATCACTGGATCATTAGCGTCATTTCGGGAACATGATGATATTGATGCTGTTTATGATACCGATAATACTGATTTAGGAAGCGAACCTGATGAAAATGAGATGAAAAGAGAATTACTTCAAGATGTACGTATTTCTATTTTGTTTTAATTAGTTGTTTTTCGGTTATAAAATCAACAGTAAATGCGTAATTACAAATCATTGATTATTTATGGGCAACTGACATTTTTTAATAACTATTATATGATAAAATACTAGGATTATGCCTTACTTAAGCAATGTTAACGTCATCAATATAGCTTTGGCTACGGTAACTAGCCAGTAGGTATTCTTGTTACTTGTAATCTTTAAGGTAATGATAGTGCTATGTATGTTTCTGACTTAACACACTGTTTTATACGATAAGGTCGTAGCCTAACATCGCACTTAAATTTCGATGTATTTTAACGACCACTTTATTTACATACATAGTCTCCTTTCAACGTTAGACACTTCTTACAACAGCCATAAAGTAATTCTAAACCTTTACAAACAATTCCACAGACCAGCCTTTACAGTGGATATCACTTCTTCATTTGTTGAACAATTCCACACTTCTTGTCTCAGCCTTGTTCCCAAAAACCGAAACGAGCAATTTTCTGACGATTTTTGAACCCGGAACTACTTTGGGATAGTTTGTTTCAATTCCCTTGACCGTTCCTTACTTCTCGATTATAGCAATGGACCCACGTTCCATCCATAGTTATAATCCGGTCCAGAAATTGAAGACATTTTCTTCAAACCGATGCTAAAATATCTTGAAGTAGATACTCTAAGTCATTTTTTAATAGCATTCAGACACTGGGCTAACAACGTACAGCGTGATTTAGACTCAAGCGTAACAAAATAATGTTTAGCATTAAAATGATTTTAAATATTTAAATTACCTTACATTTTCGTCCTAAAATTAAACATAACCCAAATGAATTAATTAATTTGCAATATTCTTCCCAAAAGGGCGTCAATTTCAAAATCTCTTCGTGTGCGGCTACAGACGTCGCACACGCCTTAAGCCGGCACTGCATTTTTTCATACCGTAAACTTAATCAACGATATTCAAATCTCCCATAAGGAATGGCAGTAATTTGCATTTACACCCTAATTCGTAGATCCCGTCAAATCAAGCCGTGAGTGGTTCTGCAGTGGACACTGAAATACACCATGGTCACCTTTCACCTTCGACCGTTCTCTCTTGAATTCTACAACCGCCTTCTGTATGGTGGCATAGCAAATGAAATGTCGCATTGGCGTAATATGTGTGAGCCTTCTCTAGATCTTTGTCAAAGTTCCATTCAGAATTAGGAAAAAATAACGAATAAAACATGAGAGTAGACTTCGAGGAAATTGGAATTGTATTTCTTACACGTACTAAAAGTGATTAGAAAGAAGTATAAAAACTCATGAAGGGGTTTCTACGGTTATAATAGACCTCTACTAAAGAAAGAAAAACGATTTTGTTGTCCCTCCAGGTACGAGTATATCTAAAAGCAATTGGCAAAAAAACTTCACCCAGAAAGCAGTAGGAAGTCTTCTTATATATCGAAGAAGGTTCAGTTCAGTATGTTTCTAAAAAATTGTGTTATTTTAATTTTGAAACGACGAAAATTATTTATCTTAAAATTAGAGACAGAAAGGTACTGATCAATTACCTTCCATTAGAATAAATTTTGAATCCGAAATAATTTAATTTTTTAATATTATTAAATCATTCTAATGGCTTAGGTGGTTTCGAATTAAAAAGCTTCATAAAGAATAGTTATGTAAAATTAAATTATCTTTAAAAACATGTCTTCACATTTTCTTATAAACTTAATCGTTATTCCGATACTGCAAACTTTTGAAAAAATACTTAAATTCCACCTTAGGAATGTTTTACCGCCAAATTACGTCTCGGATCAAAAAATTGCATGGAAAGTAATTAACCTATATGCAGGTCTTTTTATATATTTGAAATATGTAGCGGTTTCAAAAATACACACACACACACACACACACACTTACACACTCACACACTCACACACTCTCACACACACACACTCACACCCTCACACACTCACACACTCACCACACTCACACACTCACACACTCACACACTCACACCATCACACACTCACACACTACACACCACACCACACACTCACACACTACACACACCACACCCTACACACACTCACACACTACACACACTCCACCACACCTCACACACACTCACCACACACTCACACACTCCACACTCCACACTACACACACTCACACACTCACACTCACACTACACATCACACACTCACACCTCACACTCCACACACTCACACACTCACACACTCACACACTCACACACTCACACTCACTCACACTCACACACTCACACACTCACACCTCACACCCCTCACACACTCCACACTCACACCACTCACACTCACACACTCACCACACTCACACACTCACACACTCACACCTCACACACTCCACCACTCACACACTCACACACTCACACTCACTACACTCCACTCCACACACTCACACTCACACTCACACTCACACTCACACTCCACACTCACACCACACTCACACCTCACACACTCATCACACTCCACCACACTCACACCCACACTCACACCTCACATCACACTCACACACTCACACACTCACTCACACTCACACACTCACACACTCCACACACTCACACTCACACACACACTCACACTCACACACTCACACTCACACATCACACACTCACACTCACACTCACACACCACACTCACACACTCCACCCACACTCACACACTCACACTACCACACACTCCACACACACTCACACTCACACCCACTCACACCTCACACACTCACACCCACACACTCACACTCACTCACACCTCACACACTCACATCACCACACTCACACCACACCTCACACACTCACACACCACTCACATCACCACACTCACACACTCACCTCACACCCACACCACACACTCACACACACTCACACACTCACACACACTCACACCCACACACTCACACCACTCACACTCCACACCTCACACACTCACACACCACACACTCACACTCACACCTCCACTCACACACTACCTCACACACTCCACACCCACACCTCACACACTCACACTCACACTCACACACCACACTCACCCACCTCACACACTCACACACTCACACTCACACACACTCACACACTCACACACTCACACACTCCACCTCACACCCACACTCACACTCACACACTCACACACTCACTCACACTCACACACTCCACACTCCACACTCACACTCACACTCACACACTCACACTCACACCTCCACTCACACCCACCACACTCACACACACCTCACACACCTCACACACTCACACCTCACACACCACACTCACACACTCACACACTCACACACACTCACACACTCACACACTCATCACACTCACACCACACACTCACACACTCACACACTCACACTCACACTCACACCTCACACACTCACACTCACACACTCCACACCCACACACTCACACACTCACACACCTCACACCCACACTCACACTCACACACTCACACACTCACACTCACACTCACACCTCCACCACCCACACACACTCACACACTACACCACACTCACACACTCACACACACACACACTCACACAATCACACACTCACACACACTCACACACTCACACTCCACTCACACACTCACACACTACACACTCACACACTCACACACACACACTCCACACCACACACACTCACACACTCACACACTCACACCACACTCACACACTCACACACTACACACTCACACACTCACACACTCCACCACACACTCACACTCACACACCATCACACTCACACCACTCACTCACACTTACACTCATCATACTCACTCACACTCACTCACACTCACTCACACCACTCACTCACTCACACCCACTCACACTCACTCATACTCACTCACACTCACACACACTCACTCACACTCACTCGCTCACACTCACTTACACTCACTCACACTCACTTACTCTCACTCACACTCACACCCACACTCACTCTCACTCACTCACACTCACTCACACTCACTCACATTCACTCACACTCACTCACACTCATTCACACTCACTCACACCCACTCACACTCACTCACACCCACTCACACTCACTCACACTCACTCACTCACTCACCCTCACTCACACTCACTTACACTCACTCACACTCACTTACACTCACTCACACTCACTGTGTGAGTGTCCAATCATAGTAGGTATTAAATAAGTAATTAGAATGATGCATAATTTCTGCACAAATTTTGTTAAATACTTTTTTCTATATTTTTTGAAATAGAGGGTGGGAGAGAGTGGGAATGTTTGTATGAATAAATGCCTATAACTTTGGTTTGGATCAACAGATTTTAACGAAAGCGTAGGTGATCCAATTACATCTACTATAAAACAATTGCATTTAGTTTTAATTGTCGTAGATAGAGAGCACTTTCGAATTAAAAAAATTAAAATTTGACTATGTTACAATTTTTAAATGGAAACTTAACTAAACTGCTCCACATAAGTTAATTGATATATCTGAAAATCTACGCAAGTTTTTAATTTTCAAATTTTTGTCATGTTTGACGCTGTATTAAAGTTGCTAGTTATGATACCTATACCATACTGATAAATGTAGCATTATATTGCAAGTGGAGGGCTGTGGAGAGTTTTTCTCTTTCTAACCCGTTCTAACGAATCAATTGTTTGTTTGGTTTACTTGTCAATTTGTTGCCTTATTGTGCAAATTTGGTATCAACATTTTGTGCGTTGCTAGTTCCTAATCCCTAGATGTAAATTAACATCTGACGAAGCAAATAGAACAATTGGTTTGCTACAGGGTGGTCAACGACAAAGTGACGTAGCAACTTTTTGTCAAGTTAGCCAAAGTGTGATTTCTAGACTCTTTAACCGTTTTCAAGAAACTGGATCTGTTGAAAAAAGACCTAGAATTGGGCGCCCATTAATAACTACCCCTGCTGAAGACCGATATGTCACAATTTCTGCACGCCGAGAACCTTTGAGCACATGTCGAATGTTGAGTAGGAGGCTCGTAGAACCCACAAGAACATTAATATCAGCGGAAACTGCCAGAAGACGTTTGTGGGATGTCTATTTACGTTCTAGACGACTTTTTAGAGGTGTACCATTAACTCGCGAACATAGGCGACAAAGATTAGAATGGGAAAGAGAGCGTGTCAGTTGGACAGAAGAGTGGAAGTTGGTACTGTTCACTGATGAATCGACATATGGTCGTTTTTCGGATAGTTGTCGAACGTGTGTCTGGACACAACCTTTGGTGCCAAGACATCGGCGATCCGTACAAGAAGTTCACCCTTTCAGAGGAGGCACTGTTTGTGTATGAGGAGGTATTTGTTGTGATGGCGTTACCAACTTGCTGGTTATTCCGGGAAACATGAATTCAGAAGTATACTTGAATCAGGTGACCAACAACATTGTGCCAGAGTTTCATGCTGCTGTGGGTCCTGGTTTCCTTTTCTTCGACGATAACGCTCGTCCACATCGATCCATGGTAGTTATGGATGCAATTGAAACCAATGGAATTCCTCATTTAGCTTTAACTGCTCTATCGCCTGATTTAAATCCGATAGAGCATGCTTGGGATCAGTTGCAGAGAGCTTTGGATCATCGTAATTCCCAACCACAAACAATGGAACAATTGAGAAACTTGCTTCCACAACAGCGGCAACAGATTCCGCAAGAAAACTTTAATAATCTCATAACCAGCATGCAAAGACGTTGCCACGCCGTCATTGAAGCCCACGGAGGACATACTCGTTATTGCTGAAAGGGAAATTTGTGTTCATTTTCTTTGTTTTTTGATTAACTTGAAATTAAGTTATTAGTCACTTTCATCTAATATTCATTTTTCTTGTCTTTTTGTTTAAAAATTAAATTAAAATTAAAATCGTCTGAAAAAAATTTTTTTTTGGAAAATCAAATTTTCCATAATATCCCTAACTTATGTGGAGCAGTTTTGTATTGGCTCACTATGTATTATAATTTAATATAACTAAATATGTCAGTATTTTCAGAATTTGTTAAACTAAGAAGACTGCGAAATAAAGTTGACAGGGGCTTCAAATTGTTTATTTATTGACAGTTGTAGCGTCCCCCAGGTACCCTATCTTAAAAAATGTAATTTGAACTTATTTGCAATAATGCAAATTCAAGAACAAAACAATCGCTAAGTGATTTATCTTGACTTTATTGACAATAATGTTACTATTACTCAAATTAATTTCTTGCCTTACTATGACTTTCCTGGCAATAATTGAAACATTAGAATTTATTTACCAGTCTGATATTTAATTACTCGCAAACCTCAAACCTGATCAAACGAATTGGCCATCTAGTGGTAGGTACGTTGTGCTATTTTAATTAGATAGGCTGAATGAGGTTAAGTGTTGCATCATGTGAGGCAGGTAAACAATGAAACTACTCAAATTAAATTTAACGAGCTTTGCGTAATGGTGGTTCAACCAGTTAATGTACTATTGTGGGAAAGAACCACCAATAAAACCCAATTTATTCATAAATAAGTAATTGCACAGATCCAAGGTGTTCCACGCAATATGTCCCTATATCTTATCTCAGAATCTATAACAGATAAAAAAAAGTTTTATATAAAACTTGTTTGGATTTATTAAAATTTTTTAATTATTTATTTTTTATATATACAGGGTGTACTAGTAAGACGGAATCGATGTCAACTCGAAAAATTTAAATGGAACGCTGTATTTTATTACATATTTCGATTTTCCTTTAGAAAGTGAGATACTTTTATCTAAAACTTTTTTTTAATTTTGCATAGTTTCGGAGAAAAATGAGGTTATGTTATTTTTATCACAAAATTACCCTATTAAAAAACTTATTGCTATATACAAAAAAAATGAAAAATTAGGTCAATTATATATATATATTTCACATCACAAAGATTGTGATAAATGATCCAAATCATTAGAAACTTCTATTTTAGTACTGGGTGTTTTTTATACACGGGTCAATAGAAAATATTTTGAATGAAAAAAACTTGGATTTTTTAAATGGAACACCCTATTTAGATTCTATATTAAAAATTAAAAAACTTTGTGATTACACAGATAAAAAAAAAGTTTTATATAAAGGTTGTTTGGATTTATTAAAATTTTTAAATTATTTACTTTTTATGTATACAGGGTGTCCCAGTAAGTCGGAATCGATGTCAACTCGAAAAATTTAAATGGAACACTGCATTTTATTACATATTTGGATTTTCTTCCAGAAAGTGAGATACTTTTAACTAACACTTTTTTTTTAATTTTGCATAGTTTCGGAGTAAAATGAGCTTGTTATTTTTATCACAAAATTACCCTATTAAAAAACATTGCTATATACAAAAAAAAATGAAAAATTAGGTAAATTATATATATATATATATATATATATATATATATATATATATATATATATATATATATATATTTCACATCACAAAGGTTGTGATAAATGATGTGTTTTTTATACACGGGTCAATCGAAAATATTTTGAATGAAAAAACTTGGATTTTTAAATGGAACACTCTATATTTTATTGCATATTTAGATTCTATATTAGAAAATAAAAACCTTTTGGTAATTACACTTTTTTTTAAATTTTGATTAGTTTTGGAGTAAATTTAGGTTTTGTAATTTTTATCACAATTTTTGCTCATTAATATGCTATTTAAAAATAATTATTGTCATGAACGTTAACCGTTAAGTTTACGAGATTAGTTTAAAAAGTAAAAGAAAAGTAGAATCCTTACTATACCCAGTTTGTTAAAAATTAATATTTAAAATAATATAAGTATTCTCTCTCTTTAGCATTTGTGTTTCAAGTTTAAGCTTTAGAGTAGGCCTAGGATCAGGGTAATGACAGTTTTTAGTAATATAATAATTATTTAAAAATTAAGGCGGCTATGTTTAGCAAAGTAAACCATTTGACAGTTAAGATGGCTGTGATAGTGTGTTACTCGAATAATTCTTTTGATTTTGTAGGTTAAAAATATAATATTTCGACACTCTTTTCTAACCTTTTGCACTGTTTCTGGAAAAATAATATTTTAAGTAGGCTTGTTAAGACAAAAATACTAAATACTAACTAAATTAAATTCATGCATAATTATTATCATTAATTGTAAGATGGTTACTGAATATTTTATTATAAAATGATGCACCAACAACATTTTCAGAACGTATTTAAAACTTAATAAAACAACTAACAAACAAATAAACAACAGAAATTTACAAGTTTTCAATGTACACATGTGGTATATCTAGTTTCTAAAGATTGAATGGCATTTTTCACTGCATCGGAATTATTTAATGCTTCAATTTCTGTCCTAATTTTTTGCTTCAATTCTTCAATACTGTTCGTCCTATTTTTGTAAACTCTCTCTTTTAATGTACCCCACAAAAAAAGTCAAGTGGGGATAGATTAGGGCTTCTTGGATGCCATTTTTGCATATAGTTGTGTCGAAGTTTTCAGTTAAAAAGTTTATAACTTCGTCCGTACAGTGATACGGCGCGCTATCCTGCTGGTAAACCAGGTTTGCTCGAACGCGCTCTGGCAAAGTTTCTAGCAATTCTGGTATTTGGGTTTCCAACATTTGCTTATATCTGCTACTATTCATATACCCATTAAAGAATATAGGACCCAATATTAAATTATTTATAATAGCACACCAGACGTTAAAATATAACGTAAAATATAATAAAACCTCAATCTGGCGATCTTGTGTTAAAATAGTATTTGGTCTGTCTCGTTTTTTATTAATAACAACCGACTTTTCATGTAGATCCGAAATTATTCTCCTCAATATTTTTTTATTTGGTATTCTTCGGTGAGGAAAAGAGGTGTGATATTCTCTTAAAGCCAGTCCTGGACTTCTATTGTTTCTAATGTAGCATTCGAATAAATCTAATCTTTCTTGTTCGGAATATTTCACCATTTTTTATAATAATATAAATGCTTTTTTTTAACATAACTTATCACAAAATCAAAATAATTATACGGGTAATATACTACCACAGCTCTCTTAACTGTCAAATTGTTTAGGTACTTTGCTAAAAACAGCCGCCTTGATTTTTAATTATTACTAATAAAAACTGTCATTACCCTTATCCTAGGCCTACTCTAAATCTTAAACTTAAAACATGTTGCAAACCCAAATACTATAGAGAGAGAATATTTATTCTAAATATTAATTTTTAACAAACTGGGTATAGTAAAGATTCTACTTTTCTTTTACAACTTTTTAAAACTAATTTCGAAAACTTCACAGTATAATTTAACGGTTAACATTTATGACAATTATTATTTTTAAATAGCATATTAATAAGCAAAAATGTGATAAAAATTACAAAACCTAAATTTACTCCAAAAATAATGAAAATTTAAAAAAAATGTAATTACAAAAGTTTTTTAATTTTCAATATAGAATCTAAATATGCAATAAAATATAGGGTGTTCCATTTAAAAATCCAATTTTTTCATTCAAAATATTTTCGATTGACCCGTGTATAAAAACACCCAGTACTAAAATAGAAGTTTCTAATGATTTGGATCATTTATCACAATCTTTGTGATGTGAAATATATATATATATATATATATATATATATATATATATATATATATATATATATATATATAATATATATATATTATTACCTAATTTTTCATTTTTGTATACAGCAATAAGTTTTTTAATAGGGTAAGTTTATGATAAAAATAACAACCTCATTTTATTCCGAAACTGTGCAGAATTAAAAAAGTTTTAGAGGAAAATCGAAATATACAATAAAATAGAGTGTTCCATTTAAATTTTTCGATTCCGACTTACTGGGGCACCCTGTATATATAAAAAGTAAATAATTTTAAAATTTTAATAAATCCAAACAACTTTTATATAAAACTGTTTTTATCTGTTATAGATTCTGAGATAAGACAGGGACATCTTACGTGGAACACCATGTACCTGTGCAATTACTTATTTATGAATAAAGTGGGTTTTATTGGTCGTTCTTTCCACAATAGTACATTAACGGGTTGAACTGCCATTGCACAAAGCTCGTTAAATTTAATTTGAATGGTTTCATTGTTTATCTGCTTCACATGATGCAACACTTAACCTCATCCAGCCTATCTAATTCAAATAGCACAACGTACCTATCACTAGACGGCCAATTCGTTTCATCGGACTTGAGGTTTGCGAGTCATTAAATATCAGACTGGTAAATAAATTCTAATGTTTTAATTATTGCCAGGAAAGTCAAAGTAAGGCAAACAATTAATTTGAGTAATAGTAACATTATTGCCAGTAAAGTCAAGACAAATCACTCCGCGATTGTTTTGTTCTTGAATTTGCATTATTGCAAATAAGTTCAAATTACATTTTTTAAGATAGGGTACCTGGGGGACGCTACAACTGTCAATAAATAAACAATTTGAAGCCCCTGTCAACTTTATTTCACAGCCTTCTTAGTTTAACAAATTCTGAAAATACTGACATTTTGTTATATTAAATTATAATACATTATACATTATAATACTAGTTACGCATATTTACGCGTCTTTGCTTGTATCTCGAGTTAAACAAAAGATATCGACATGCGGTTTGCGCCATTTTGTTACGAATTTAATCGGTTTCCGTTGTTATTTACAATACTTTCCATTTAAAAATTATAACATACACAAATCTTAATGTTTTTATTCGAAAGTGCCTTCTATCTACGACAATTAAAACTAAATGCAATTGTTTTATAGTATATGTAATTGGTTCATCTACGCCCTTTCGAATGAGAATAATTTCGTTAATATCGGTTGATCCAAACCAAAGTTATAGAAACATTCCCACTCTCCCCCACCATTTATTTGAAAAAATACAGAAAAAGGTATTTAACAAAATTTGTGCAGAAATTATGCATCATTCTAATTTACTTATTTAATACCTACTATGATATTTTTATAAAAAAATTGTTAAATTTTTCTATAAAGATTATGCCCTCTAGCAGTAAAGCTAGAAACTTGAAAGTTACTTCCAGCGATTTCCCCTGTGTGTGAGATTCGAATATAGGTTATTAAAATTTTTGTTTGCTACTCAATCATTACAAACGACCTTAACTGTATTAAATCAATAAAAAATTAAATAGGTTGTAGTCTACTATAGTTAGAATAAAATAACACTATACAGGGTGTATTTTAAAATCACTGACAAACAAAAACTGGAGATTCTATGATTCAAAATAAGACAAAAATTATCATAAACGCTTTTCCGAAAATGCTTCCTAACCGAGATACAGGTTGATTAAAAAATAATTTTTGTAAGATTTTTTTAAGATTCCTCATAAACTACAAAATATATTACACTGAGATTTGGTACACCTAAATGTCTAATTAAGTACAATTAATCACTTTGTCAGTTTGAGTCAACTGGCTTCATCCAGTGGCGTAGAATATGTTAAGTTAATCACTTTAAGTAAAAAAAACGCACGTTCCTGCTTTTTTTGAAGAAATATTTTTTTTTAAATTCAACATTTAATTCTGCAAATAAGATCATACTTAGTATTTTTTCGATTCGGCACCCGTTTTTGAAATATTTTGCATTAACATAAACGATTGCATTATTCAGTAATAACCAAATAAAATAAATCATAGATTGCTTTGCATTTGACAGTTACGTATCTTATGTTTGCTAAAATAGTTGCATTTACGCGTGTTTTGTAATTCATTGTTTGTGTCTAATTACTGTGAAAAAATTATTCCAAACGAGAACTGGCCGATATGCATTTATGTTATGGTAATACTAATTGCAATGCTCGTGCAGCTGCTCGACTTTATGAACAAAGATTTCCAAATAGAAGACATCCACATCATACTACGTTTAGAACCGTTCATCGTAACTTGTTAGAGTATGGAAGTTTAAAAGGAAAGAAAAATTCCGAACGAAATGCTCGTGTACCAGTCGAAATTGAGGAACAAATTTTTGTGTTTATGAAAATTCATGAATAAGTACGAGTTTAGAATTTGGTGTGTCGCATAGCAAGTCTTGGAAAGTTTTACGAGAACAAAATTTACATCCCTTTCACCTACAAAAAGTGCATGCATTATTGCCTGCTGACCATCCTCGTCGAATGAATTTTTGCGAATGGTTTTTAAATAAAAATGCTGAAGATGTACAATTTGTTAGAAACTTATTGACCACTGATGAGTGTATCTTTTCCCGAAATGGAATAATAAACTTGCATAATTCCCACAAATGGTTAGATGAAAATCAGCGTCCAACTGTAATTACAGCTCACCAACATAGATTTAGCGAAAATATTTGGATAGGTATACTAGACGATCACCTAATCGGACCTATCCGTTTTCCTCAAAGACTTACTGGCGAATTCTATTTAAATTTTTTCAGAGAAGATTTGCCAGAATTGTTTGACCCTTAGATGTTAGAATGAACATGTATTTCGTGCATGATGGTGCACCACCACATTCTACACGAAACGTCAGAGAATTTTTAAATGCATGGTTCCCTGGACGCTGGATTGGACGAGGAAGTGAAGTACCGTGGACGGCACGATCGCCAGATTTAAAACCATTGGATTTTTTTGTGTGGGGGTATCTGACAACTCTGTCTATTCTGTTCAAATTGATAATCGAGAGCAACTTTGGAATCGCATACAGATGGCATACGATGAGATTAGGGCTATGCCACAAATTTTTCAGCGTGTTAGGTTTCATTTGCTAAGAAGAATACAAGCTTGCATTTAAAAGGAAGGAGGACATTTTGAACAATATGTATAAAAATAATTATTATTTTATGTTGATTCCTTCAATATCTCCTTAATAATGTACCTAATAGTTAACTGCGTTATTTTTTTGTAAAATAAAACAAATTTTGATTTTTATTGAATAATGTGGTCGTTTATGTTAATGCAAAATATTTCAAAAACGGGGTGCCGAATCGAAAAAATACTAAGTATGATTTTATTTGCAGCATTTAATGTTGAATCTATCAAAAAAATATTTCTTCAAAAAAACCAGGGGCGTGCGTTTTTTTTTTACTTACCTGATTAACTTAAAATATTCTACGCCACTGGATCGAGTCAGTTGACTCAAACTCACCTGATTAATTGTATTTAATTAGACATTTAGGTGTACCAAACTCAGTGTAATATCTTTTGTAGTTTCTGAGGAATCTTAAAAAAACCTTAAAAAAAGTATATTTTAATCAACCTGTATCTCGGTTAGGAAGCATTTTCGGAAAAGCGTGTATGATCATTTTTGTCTTATTTTGAATCATAAAATCTCCAGTTTTCGTTTGTCGGTGATTTTAAAATACACCCTGTATACGACATCAATAATTTACTCTCAAGTTAAGTCAAGAAATCCACAGAAAAGAATTCCTTAACGTTGATGAAGATTGTATTTTACATAAAATAATGTGAACAGCTTATTAACACCTCTTGAACCATAATAATAAGGAAAAATCGTCCATATTTCAGTTTTTTAGTATCGTAACCATTACATTATATTAATTAGAAATAATTCAATACAAAGTTAGATTACGATTATGGCCACATACAGCTACATGTTTAGGTTTATAATTATGGTTGCATTTAATTCGAAAATTCTACTGTTGACGTGCAAAACAAGTCATTCGATTACATTACATGATTCTCCGGTTGATTTGATTTACAAGCAGCTGATAAAAACGCAGATGGTTAGTGTAAATGTAATAAACCATTGACATACTGAGAACAGTTAGTCGTTGGGGTACAATGCTTACCTCAAATATAAATTAAAGTAGCAAGTAGCATAGTTTACAACAAAAGTCTTTGATACCCGTACCTGTTTTCCAAAATCATTACCAGCTTTTCTATTGGTTTCTTAAGAATTCACATTAAAAATGTGTGTAAAGAGAATTGATACTTTTAGTCATACCGGGTGGTGAATGGTCAGGCACACCATAGGAAATCCAATGGGAAGTCATAAACTGCTGAATTCTATTTTAATGATTACATTGATTAAAAACGATTTTTCACCATCAATCAAGTAACTAGCACTTATAATACGCCGTTCTAGGGAAGTAGCTTAAATTTACACAATCTTTACAAGTTGGCATGACAACAGGGATAAAATATTATTTCCCTAGGGAAGTAAATGTTGATATTGTTAAAACCATAAGATTAACTTAATTATTTATTAATATTAATTATAAACGTGCAATCTGTACATTGTTTATGCTTAAAAACCTATTAGCAGCCATATCTTCAGTGATTTGCGCATTATTGGACATGTTATTTAAGTAAAAAATTTCTGTTATTCATCAAATGACAAACGTTTACTATAGTGCCAACGCAAAGACCATTACTTTGCTACAATGACATGAGATCCTCCTAATGAATTTTTGTAATAAAATCATAAAATAATTGTTAATAGACATGTTGATAGTGAAAAAAATAATGTACTTTATACAGCAAGTAAGGATTTACTCCACCTCGCCTTGTTAAATCCCTCTCGTACGATCGGGATTCAAATAATGCTCGGCAGAGTAAATGCTACTTCCCTTGTAAAATAATATACTAATTACAGCTTACGCTAATTTAAAAAATTTCAAAAATTATGTACCATTCCTGCACACCATCAGGATAACAATGAAATGTCAAAATGACAACCTTTCAAACGTTAAACCATCTTTTTTTTTATGATTGTGGACTTGAACAGGCTAAATTTGGCCTATCGTGCTAAAGCACTCAGGAACACTTAGGAGGATGGATAGAGGGATAATGAATTGCCAATAGATGCCTATGAACAGCTACCTTAAATTTTCTCGTATCATTAGGGAGAGGAAAGCAGGAACTAGGGAGATCATTCCAGAGTTTAGAAGCCGTGTAGAAAAATCCGTTTGGTACGACAAGTGGAGATTTGTACTGCATACTGATGATGTGAATGAGCGAACCGAGTGTTTCTCGCAAATATAGCCCGAGATGATATCAAAGAATATAATTCAGCAGCACAATAGCCGTTGTAATAACGATAATACAAAGAAAGAACTGAAACCAGTCTTCTATGCTCAAGGGACTGTATGTGAGAAGTTAAGGACGGGTCATTTATAAGCCTAATCGCTCTCTTTTGAATACGATCAACGATATCGAGAGCGTACTGGGGAGCACTAACCCAGAGGTGGGAATTATATTCCAGATGAGGCCGAATTTGGGCCTTATACAGCAGAAGGAGTTATCGAGAGGTAAAGTATTGCTTAGATCTGTACAAAAAGCCTATTTTACTAGCAGCTGTTTTGGTAGCTGACAGAAGATGGTCAACCCATGAGAGATTTGAAGAGACAGTCATACCCAACAGAGTAATAGAGTCTGAAAACTTAAGAACTTACAACAGGAAATGATTTTTTGGCGGACACAAGGCAACACTGAGTTTTGTTAGCATTAAATTTAACTAGATGATTGCTTCCCCATTCGAGAATACGTTGAATGTCTTTGTTGATTGAATTTGCCATTTCAGCTTTAATTTCTCGATTTGACATAGAAGGTGGATTATCACTATGAGCAGACTGAGATGAACTACAGTGAAGAGTGCTATCGTCAGCAAAGCAATGGATAGGGTTAGTTGTTGAAGAAATAAGGTCATTTATGTACAGCAGAAAAAGTGTAGGCGCTATAACCGATCCCTGTGGTACGCCCGCGTTAATGCTAACTTCTTTTGAAGAAAGCCATCAACTACGACACGTATTCGTCTTTTATCAAGGAAACTAGAAACCCAGTTGATGAGCGTATCATTTAACCCAAACGAGGTGAGTTTGGCAAGTAAACACTTATGCCAAACTTGGTCAAATGCCTTTGAGATATCTAAAGCGACTACAACTGTTTCACCGGACTGCTCTACTGTATTGTTCCAAACTTGGGTCACATATGAAAGAAGATCACCTGTTGAACGACTTTGCCTAAACCCATATTGGTGGTCACTAAGGAGTTTGTTAGTTTCAAGGAACGTGAGCAGTTGCTGATTGATGACTTTTTCCATGATTTTAGACAAAATGGAAGTGATGGCAATTGGTGTAGTTTGAGGGATCGGTCTTATCGCCTTTTTGGGAATAGGTTGAACATTTGCTAACTTCCATGATGAAGGAATTCCCAGAAGACATAGAGATCGTATAGAGCTTAGATAGGACTGGTACTAGTTCGGGTGAACATTTCTTTAAGACAATAGCTGGGATACCGTCTGGGCCAGTCGCCTTATTGAGATCAAGCCTACTGATGATCGATTCCAAGAGCTTGTACCGAAAATGAATTGGTTTCATAGCGTATGAAGAAGAGTTGACTAGGGGCACATCTTTTCCAGAATCATTGAGACACGAGTTTGATGCAAACAAATCCACAGAAACATTGGATTTGTCTACAGAATCAGCATCTACCGATCCGTCAATAGATGTCAGGGGGGGAAATGAAGATGTTCCAAAGTTTTTACGAATGGCTTTAGCTAAAGACCAAAATTTACGACTGCCTAAAGGAGATGTAGCTAGTTCATTGCATTTTCGTTGTTCGAACAACTTTTTAGTTTTAGTGATGACACTTTTGCAGATATTTCTAGCACCAACGTATTCTACATGACTATCGACCGATTTATTAGAATGAGCTATACGGTACTGTTTTTTGGGAATGTATAACTCCATTCCCATGAGGATGATTTCAGATACTGAAAGAGCGATGTCCGAAGAAAAGGAGGACTTAAAACAATATTCACGCCATAGAAAGGTTGCAAAGAAATCCCGTAAATTGCTCCATCGAGCTGACTTAAAACACCACAAGGTTCTATCGGTTTTGCGAACAACAGTGGAATTAGGTACAGTAGAAATGATTTCTATTAGGCAATGGTCGGAAAGACCTAAAGGCGAAAGAACGGAAGTTTTATAAACAAGAGCGTTTGATGTAAGAAAGAGATCTAGAAGATGTGGAGTATGGTTAGGGTTATCAGGGATTCTTGTGGGTTCACAAATCATTTGTGTGGGATCACATGAAATAGCAAATGTTTCTGCACTATAACCAGCAGGATTTGTAGTAGATGAAAACTGAAGCCAATTAGAGTTATGAATATTGAAATCGCTTACAATTGAGATATCGCAAGATGGAAACTGAGACAGGAGATAGTCAACTTTCATACTAAGGTAATCGAAGAAGTCTTGAAAGTTGCTGTCATTAGCAGACCTATAAATGCAACAGTAGAATTTCACAAAATTACGACCAGAATGTTTAAACCAAATCACGTCAAAATTTTTATTTTCTAGGGAAGAAACCCTCTTGCAAGCAATTCTGTCCTTGATGTAGGCACATACTCCTTCTTTATATCGAAAGTTAGAGTGAAGGTGGTATTGAGGAAATTGCAAGTCGGGTGACTCGGAGCTTTCAGAGGAGACTTGTGTTTCAGATAGAAACAAAATATCAGGATGTTGGTGAATATCATTAAGATTACACCTGATACCGCGGATGTTGCGGTAGTGAATCAGAAAGTTGATACTTTCGATGACCGTGGTCGCCTGGGCCCTACCCTCCCGTACATCCGAATGGGGCAGGATTTTATGTCCGGAATTTATTACCCTAGAAACCACAGCCATCTTATTTTTTAATTTGGGACTTTTAATCTCATAGGAAGACGGTGAGGGCGAGAAGGAAGGATAAGGATGAGAATAGATTAAGCATGAAGGAAAAGGTAACCGGCAGCCCTTACCGAGCTCAGAAAATCGGAGACCCAATATTAAGGAGCCCTTGGTAAGGGTGGTGGTACCTCCTCGGCTGGCATGGAGTATACATGCCTACCACCTTTACAATCATCAATGAAAAAAAAGCAGGTTAATAAATAATGTAGATTTAATTGTCTAAAAAATTAATCAACACTTTTTATTGGCAGACTTACTATCAAATTTGAAAATAGTGGGACGTTACTTCCTTTGTGTAATTGTGACAACAATGATGAAGCTAACATACAAAGAAATGTGTTTAAAAATGAAAATACTACAAATGTATTAACTATAGTTATTGAAAATCCTAGTATAAATATCAATAATAATTAACATGTACAAATTACAAAAATTATAGCAAATGCTCAAATAAGCCACAATTTTTCTCAAAGCGATATCCAAATCTATCATAAAATTCTTTTCTAACATTGCCAAGGATGAGAGGAGTTATTTTCGAGCATTCTTCGCTAATGCATGTCTTTAAAGTCTGTACAAACCTTACAGAAGTGAACATTTTAGATTTAAAATGTCCCCAGAGATAATCTCATTTTAGGTGAGATCTCCAGATCTCGGAGGCGACTTAATTGCACAATTTGGTCCGATTACATAGTTGTTAAAACAATTATTAATAAAGTCTTTAACTCTCGGCTGCTGTGAGCAGGGAAACTATCCATTTGAAACCAAATTTCTTCCTCCACGGGAGCTACTTCTGCTAGAGCCGGTAAAATTTGCGCTTGCAGCAAATTCAAAAACCTACCCCGTTTAGATTTTCACCATAAAAAATGGTCCAGTAATATGTTGTCCGAATATTCTCACCCAAACTAATTTTTTAACGATTTTGAAATCAGCTTTAAACAACAAGTTCAGGCCTTTTTGCTGATCAAATCCTATAATTTTGCACGTTTGGTTCATTATTTAATGTAAACGTACACTCATCCGTAAAACAAATGTTCTTTAAAAATTGTCGGTCTACATTAGCCTTCTCCAGCATCTCATAACAAAACTCTGCTCTTCTCCCTGAAGCAACTCCTGATGATACTGAAGTTTGTACGAATGGAAATTGTTTTTCAAAATTTTTAAAACGGTTGTATTATGCATTCCAAACTGGTTTGCAATTTCTCAACCATTGCAGTATTTTCATTTTCAAACACATTTCTTTGAATATTGCCTTCATAATTTTGGATTTAAAAGGAACCATCGTCACTATTTTCAAATTTGGTAATAATTCTTCAATTTAGCAGGCTTGGAATCGCGGTTTGAATATTTAGGTTACAAAGACCTATCGCTATTGCGAATAAATCATTTTAATTCTTTCTGAAACTGCCGTGGCTTTTAAGCTCTTTTGACTAATGACTGACTGCAATATTTATCAATTTATCGCCTATTAAGCCCATTAATTTTATCAATTCAAAATAAACACATGGAGCTGCATTTCTATATGTGAAAATTAAGCTTTTATTACACTACAATAAATAAGTATATTAATCAACACCTTCTAAAGCCATAGGATTCGACCTAAAAAAAGAAAAATTATAAAATAATTTTTGTAATTAAAGATCTTATAAATGAAAAATAAAAAAATATTAAACAATAATAATAAATAAAAAATTTAAACAAAAATTTTATATTTTTTATTAAAATAACTAAATTTAATCATTTGCCGATAATTGTATTAAAAATAAACACCGGACTTAAACAAACTCAAATCTATTTAAGAGTGAGTAAATTTTAAGCTCATTAGCAAATTCTAGTCAAACCTACAGATTTATGAACTGAAATAAACTAAATAAAAATGGTCCAATAAAACTTAAAATTGTTGTCCGAGATATAACCTGTTTAAAAATTTCTGTAACTCAAAATAACGAAATTAAACAATCAGACGCTTAAAGCAGACAACTTGGTTCAGGTCTTTTTGTTGACAATTCTTCATGAACATATCTCAGGCACATTTTGCACAGTCTCATCTCCATTACTTTATCATCTTAGCACAAGTGACAATCCCATCTTGAGACAACTTTTTTGGTTTTTGCAACAACTTTTTTGTGACTATCCGTTGTGGCTTCTTTTTGTTTGATATTTTCTTCAAATAGTGCTTTCGTCACTTTCTGAGCTCTACAATTTAAGGATTTTTTTCTTGGAGTAATTTTCTTCTCCTCTATATCCGGCGTTGGTAGAATATTCTTAAAACTCCCTTTTTAGGTTCTGGTTCCTTACCACTTTCACTTGAAAATATCTCTTCGCCTTCAGAAAACGAGGTATTATGAACTGAATACTCGCTGCTATCTTCTGAAGAAGAAAACGAAATTTGATGTTTGTTTATATTGCTTGACCCAGTTTGTTGATCAAGTACGACCTTAGAATTTGTGTTCTTTGTATTAAGAGGACGAGCAGTGGAATTAGGTGCATATTTTTTATTTTCAGAATTTACTTCATTTTCCGAGGTAACTGCCCTTCTTACTGTCAGCTCGGACGGTGCAAAAGCCTCATCAGGTATTATATTAGGGTCATATGGACATATACCCGTTGCTCGAAACCCAGCTATTATGTTGCTTTAGGACAAACTTTAGCAAATATTAATCCAAAGGTTGTTTTGTTAATCGTATGGTTCGGTTTATTTGTCCAAAAATTCAAAATCTCATCATCCCAATAGGACGGAAATGGCTTAAAAAACTGCTTTATCCATAGGCTGCAGCTCGTGGATGGTATTGCTAGGTAAACAAAATAATATAATACCTCTTTCCTCTGCAACCTCGACGATTGTGTAATCTAGATGTGATGATGCTCCATCAAAAATAAGTAAGCCAGATGGTTTATTTTTTGAAAACTGTTCTATCCATTTCACAAACACTTCAGTAGTCATACTCGCTTTAGGGGTCATATGAATAACTGAACCAAGTGGCAAATATAAAGTCCGTTCTGACTTTTGTCTAACTCCTTTCATCAAAATGATAGGTGAAATTGCTTGCCCTAGGGCATTACCACACGAAACTATAGTGACATTTTGAGTATGCTCCTCTGATAGCATGTGAACTCGTTTAGCACATTTTTTGGGCGAAAACAGTCTGTTGTTTATGAATATTGTGTTGACAACCTTTTTCATCAATGTTAAATGTAGACTGTGATTTATCAGTAACTCACGTTGCAGTCATAACAGTTTTCAATTTATTAAAATAATCAGTTACAATATGTCTGTTGAGTTTTGCTGCTCTAGCGGCTCTCATGTGTTGGGCTTTTCGCCTCGTAACATTTGGGTGACGTTTCAAAAAGAGTTTAACCCATTTTATACCGGCCATTGCAGTTTTTCTGGAAGGACGCAATCTGCATTCGTGTACTGCCGGTTGAGGGTGATATACAACGATTCGTTCTAGGAATTCTAAACGTTGGTACTACCTACTTGCATACTATCTTAAGCATCCATTGCTCCTAATTCTCTATGCACTAATCGTTTTCTTTGCATCTTTCATTGTCTGAAATAACAAATATATTTAAGGTATAAAATTCGTTTAACAAGTGTACTGGCCGGTTTGCAGGGTATTTCGGACGTTCTTATTGGAACTTCGAGTTAGAACGTTTTACTCGCTATTTGAAAGCTCATACGCATCATTAACAGAATCCATTGCTTGCCGTAGATTACGCTTGGTTCACTGATCTTGTGTGTGCTTTTACAGTCTTTACTTATCTGAAAATCAAAATCAAATATTTTGTAATGTATAAAGATTTGAATGCCTTAACAAGGCCACGCCTAATTTTAAGTCGAACATTCTTTTTCCGGTGGGACCTTATTAGGAACCCTCAGATAAAATAGTCAATGTTTTTGGTACAGACAGAATTCGAAAGACGCACTTTTTAGACGATGTCACGACGGCGACTCGAATTAAACTGAATCGCTCCGTGAGGATTAACGCTTGGTTTTAGAGGAGTTGTTGGTGGTGGTGGCCTATGTTTCAGGTTCGATTCTTCAGTGCAGAAAATTTAGTAATAGCTTCTATAAATTTTGTGAATGATTAAGAGGACCTTTTTAGGAACTGGGCCTTAATAGGCGCACGTACCTTAATAATTTTGAAAGGTTACGTAACCCTGATTTCATTGTTGTCCTGATGCTGTGCGGGAACCACTCACCATCCGGTATACACACTTCAGATAAAAATAGGTCATGTTACATTTGTGATTACAGCAACAAAGAATTTCGTTAGTTTACATACCAACATAAAAAAAATAAATTTTCAGTTTCATAAAGTCAAACACCCGTTTGAGTGTCATAAACTATGTATTATAACCGCAAAATAGAAAAACATGTTTAAAAATAAACATGTACTTTTTTGTATTTTTGACTAATATTACGCGCCCTTTGTACCTTTTTGTATACGGATGCATTTCATTATAAACGTGATATTATTATTATTATTATTATTAATACACGTTTTTATTTTTTTTTAAGTTCGGTGTTTTGTGAAAATCCGCTTTATTGCCTTGATACTAATATTTAGTTAGGGGAGTAGGGTAAAGTTAAATAGCTATAATAAAATTATTTGCAAATTTTATTATTTTACGCCATGCAAGTTTTGAAGAATTTAGAATAAAAATTTTTTTTTTTTTTATTTGAATAAGTATGAGTATGTTAATATACTTAGTGCCTATGGTTTAGTGATACTATCGAAATGTACTGGACAAATTTTGGAATGATAGGCCATAACAATTAAAAAAAACCGAATTTATTTTGACGATTTGACTTTATTCTATTTTATTATAAGTTTTGTTATGGACGAATAAGTTCAAAGGTAAATATGTAATTTAAAATTACTATTAATTTTATTAAATACATAAATAAAAAGTTTACCTCGAGTAGGATTTGAACCTACGACCTGTAGTTTGCTAGAGTACCGCGCTAACCAACTGCGCTATCGAGATTCAACCCCCATCGATGTAAATCTTATCTTTATGTATGTAGAATTGATCTAAATTCTAAATATAATGAGATTACAATCAAATTACTTATATTAATGGGATGTGATATTGCAGGCTCACATTCCATTAATATAAGTAATTTGATTGTATTTAGAATTTACATCAGTTCTACATACATCAAGACAAAATTTACATCGATTGGGGCTTGAATTTCTATAGCGCAGTTGGTTAGCGCGGCGCGGAACTCTAGCAAAGTACAGGTCGTAGGTTCTAATCCTACCCCGAGGTAAATTTTTTATTTATGTATTTAATAAAATTAATAATTTTTGACTTTACCCTAGTTTACCCTACTTATTGGGTAAAGTGGAATGATGAATGGGGCAATGTGAAATTACTCGAATAACGAATGGGGCAATGTGAAATGAAACACACATTATTTAAAAATCTAATATTTATTTCATAACATCATAAAAACAGAAGTTTGCAATGTCTAAGGATATTAATTCTGACGATAATTCCTCATAAATTTTACTTCATAGGAAGTTCCCAACTCTCAATCATTCATATAATTTGTTCTATGAACTCTTTTACGATTTGCTTTCTTTCTACCTTTACTGATACCTTAACGAAATCATTCAGGTAAATTTCTTTTGGGACCAAAGTAAAATTTGCTTGGGAACCTACTAAGGATTCACCACTTTCACAAATAAAATCAGAATCTTCCCACGTTTCTTGGCAAATATGATCAGTCATAGTTTTCTGATGACGATGAACTAGCGTTCTGTTTAAACTTCTTTAACGATGAAGATGAATTGGCAGCCCTTTCACCTTTTTTTGACGACGAATTATGGTCTTGTTTACACTTGCCTGATGATGTTGTTACTTCTTCAGCAAGCAAAGATCTCTTCACTTGCTTAGTGTTACCCGGACGTGGGGTTTGGCGGTCCTTGAGTTCGTTCATATACGGTGATGATGTTATTACGGCGGTTTTGTCTGACTGATTATTTCGGTACAATCTCTTTAGGGGATATTAATTGTTCCGCCTGTGGACTAAGTTCAACGTCTGTATTGGCGGACATATTTCGGTAAGTTCTACGGGAGCAAAATCAACCTCTGTAAAATGTGAGGGTTGTAGGGGTAAATTCCCGTTTTCTTAAAATCACGTTCAGCGCTTCATAATGTCGCAGCCCTTAAATAAGCTTTACCAAAATTTGTTCCGACATAAGATAGTTCAAAAATCTTATTCGGTCTATCACGTTGACGGGATACGGCAAAAATGTGAATATGATTCTTTCCTGCCTTTTTCATTAGCGGTAAGTTTTTAACGTAGGTAGCATGTTTCTCTAGAATGAGCAATACTTGATTTTCTTCGGACGGATGCGCACGCTTCAGAAAATGTGGAAACCGTTCTCCGCAAATATTTCGGATGTTATCCATCGGGATTTATCGAACGCAACGATACTTTCAGCTGGTAACCCAATTTTATATACAGGATTTCGTCGCACACGCGTATTATGAAGAGTGGGGGAATATAGTGTCCAGTTGAACTTAAACAAATTTCTACAGTTACCAGCTGTCCCCTTTCGCCAGAACTGAAACTTTTTACCCGTTTCATTTCTTTTAAAGATATTATTTTAACAGGTTTTGGGGACAATCGTAATGCTCGTTTCATCACATTTACATATCTTGCTTGGAGGAAAAAAATATTTGTCATATAAAGTAGCAAGATAAGTAAAAACAGTGTTGAAGTAAGATGTGTTAAATCTAGCGGCACGAGCAGCAGAAGTGTTTTCTGGAGTCTGTAGCTTTAGTTGTGGATACCGCCATAAAAATAGACATAATCAATTCTTCCTTGCTAAGCATTCCTCTCTACTAAGTTATGATGAATTTTATTTAACTCGACAAACTGGAATGCCAAAGAACGAAGTTCGTGGTATGGCATAAGGTTATTATACACGAATATCAATAATTAACTTCCATGAGACTAGTAAAAGTATCACATTTGACAATTACCTCTCAATATTACAGCGAAAACACGAAGAATCACACTTTCTTACACAAAACAAGATAATGACCTTCTAAGCTTCCGTCCATGTACGCTACAACAAATGTAGTCCCAGTGGGTAACAAATAGTATTGACACCAAGCGATGGCTCTACTGGTACGACTTTAACAAGTAAATTTCACTTTGCCCCACCGTTTCCCATTGCCTTCCTCTCCTCTACATTATATTACTAGAAGTATAACCCGTTAATTTTGTGTTGGACCAAGATTGCAGCTGATTCTGAAGCAATCTGGATGAAACACAAAATAACATTCCACTCCGAGTGACATTCAGGATTCTTTCTCGAAGCGCCACAGAATGACATACTATTTTTAATAAAGTACAATTTCTACTAAACAGAATTTTTAATTTACTGTATGTAATCATGGAATTCTACAAAATAAGTTTACGTACAAAAACCATGAATCAGAACATATACTTTGTTATTTATCTATTCAACATGGATGGATTTTTTACGTTATAACCTAGATTTACATATCTAGGTATAGGAGGTTATGCAATCGATTTTTTGACTATCGTTGAACCGACTTTTATGTTTTTATTTATTTTACGGCGTGTGTGTGCGTGTGCGTGTGTGTGTATGTGTGTGTATGTGTATGTGTGTGTGTGTGTGTGTGTGTGTGTGTGTGTGTGCGTGTGTGTGTGTGTGTGTGTGTTGTGTGTTTGTGTGTGTTTGTGTGTTTTGTGTGTTTGATGTGTTTGTGTGTGTTTGTGTGTGTATGTGCGTACGTGCGCGCGTGCGTGTATGTGTGTTTGTGTACGTGTGCGTGTGTGCGTGTGTGGTGCGTGTGCGTGTGTATGCGTGTGTGCATGTACGTGCGTGTGTGTGTATGCGTGCGTGTGCGCCTGGTGTGTGTGTGTGCTGTGTGCGTGTGCGTATGTGCGTGTGCGTGTGATGTGCGTGTTGTGCGTGATGTGCTGTGTGTATGTGCGTGTGCGTGTGATATATGGTGCGTGCGCGTGCGTGTGTGTGTGTGTAATACCACGATAACTCCAGAACGAAAACACTTTCGTACTTAAAATTTTGTATTTTAGCTTGTTTTCAATTCTCCTGGAGCTGGATCTATTTTGGGAGAAATACATCGGCCGTGAGGGGGGTTCATTAAAGGCTGTTTTTGATTTCTATCAAAAATTTCTGAAACAGCTATAATGATATAAAAATACCAATATATATATATATATATATATATATATATATATATATATATATATATAATTAACGATGTAGATTAATTATGTTCTATGCAATTTTTTGATACGATGCGTAATTTAGCGGCAAAAAGTTCTTAAGTTAGAAGTGTTAGTTAAATTTTTTCAATATCTGAATAATTATTAATTTTATAAGAAAATGTGTAGACATATTTTTTAAAGAAAATTAAATTTTACACGATTCTTCTTCTAAAGTTTGTTAATATAAACCGAAATAAGCGTAAAAATTAAATAAATATGATTGAAAATGCTTAAACTGTATTATCGAAATGTTAATAGAAGCGGGCTGCTTTGAAATGTTTTTAGATGTCTAGATGTCTATTAACCGCTATCTGACATGACGTTTTAATCGTCTAATTAAAATTACATATTTACTTTTGAACTTATTCGCTCATAATAAAAACGTATAATTTTAAACGTCTGTTTGACATAGAGTATGGTTTTTGTTTTTACAATGTTGCCTATTTTCTTAATGGACTTATTATAAAAGAGGTTGCATAATTATCCTAAAAAAAATGTTTCATTTCTTTCAATTTCCATTTTGTAGGTGGGAAGGTTATGAGTTGTTCCACACCAGATATTTATATTACCGGACACAAAAGTTCAAACGACTTCAAATTGTACTGATATTAAAGTGTAAATTTGGCTTTATGAGCAACTATCATTGGTTCTTACTTTACACTTGTTTTGTTAAAATTTGTCTGTACGACATGCCAATATCGCAAAGAGCTATAATTTTTGCTTTATTAATAAATTCATGGTGTATGGTCGGGCCGGCGAGAGGTGTATTATGACTCATCTTTTAGTAAAGCTTAGGTTAAGATTTTAAAAACGTATGTTGTTATTGGTTCATATAGTTAGTAATTTTGAATACCAACAAAACATCGTCAATGTTTCTAGGTGATTTTCAAATTTAAGCCGCGCTGTTAAATTTAAATAGTGAAAATTATTAGCGTACCCGTTATCGCGTTCCATCTCGAAATAATGCAGTATATTCATTGACATTACTTGAGTTTGGCTTTTCAAAGATTTACCTTTTAATGACATCATTATTTGCTGCAAAATAAATAAATGCATTCCAATCAAGAGGAAATACATTTTGCATTATAAACTTACCTCGTAATAGTGAATATTAATAATAATAGTTTTGAAAAAACTGTTGTTTACAAATGCAATGGAAACTAATAAATTACGAAGCGAAAGATAAATTATTATAACTCAAAACACGATGCGATTATACGAAACGAAATACGAAGAATAATTTGAGGTTAAATAGCCAAGAAGACATCTGACAGCGTCATGGGTTTTGACTTTAGAATCGACATAAGTTTTAAGTCCTGCATTTAAAATATATAGCAGACGTAATATTATAACCCATCTTTCTTTAAATGGGAACTTCGCACTAAGATAAAGGGAAACAGATGCATTTCACAATAATAATTATATCCCCATTCTCGAGTACGCCATGAGACCCTCTCACCGTGTAAATTTTATGTCTTGGTCTTTCTCTCTCTCACAATGTGACGTCACACGGGCCTAACGCGTGCTAAATTTAAATCTAGTGGTTTTGTCCAAATTTTCGTATAAAGGAATTTAAGAACACCGCGTGCTTCAGTGTATTTTTTACACAATATTCGATCGTTATTTTTAATCATAGATGAAAGGAAAAAGTTATCGTAACATCAGGTAACAATTTGTCATGATATTTAATATCCTTAAATAAAAGCATGATTCTGAATGTTTATTAACATCGAACGTGAATAGAATGAGAAGCTAAAGATAAAAAAATGTATTTATTAATGAAATAACAAATAGTCAAAATATCAAAAATGGTTTTCGCAATTATACAACCCCTAATTTATACCTGCATCAAGGTGTAACTGTATACAACCTGCATATCCAGATGTTTAGTAAATCTTACCGTCTCCTGCCTCATTTTGGTCCAAATGTGTTGACGATGAGCGTAGGTCGTTTATAGCGGCGTTTGCACATACTTGGAACGTCCAGTATCAATCGCGCGTGATTGTGTATGTGTGTGAACGGCGGTGACACGCAAACGCTAAGAACGCATGATGCGCAGCCCGATCAAATCGCGCGAGATTCGCTTGACGAGTGTGTAGCTATAAAATTTGTTACCTACATTGTTGGCGCACGGCGTTTTTGTTTAGTAAAATTATTAAAGCCACTTCTAATATTTTACATTTCACTTAGTAACTATCACTATGATAATAAAATGCAGTGGTTTGTTACTTATTACGTTGGTTGACTATTGCACACCAAATACTGAAAAATAATGGCCTTGAACTGTATACCAAAGTGGCTGCATTGTGAGTCATTTGGCGCTTGGCGGTTAGTTAGAGTTGATCTGTTGAACAGGTTATTTGTGCGTTTCGAGTTGTTTTGTAGCGTCAGTACGATTTGTTGGTTTTAGTGGAACATTTTGTTATTTTATAATATTTTGCTCGCCATACGTTACCGTTATGGGTAAGGCAAAATACATTTCACGAAAGATATCCGAGGTAAAACGCTTTTAGCTCACAAAACATTCAAATAGAGCCATAGCAAAGATTGCTAACGTGTCAAGAGCCACAGTGGACAGAATTAAAAAAAAATTGAAGCAAATATTGAAGTAACTCCTCAAAGCATACGTAAATGTGGAAGAAAAAAATTACTACACTCGGGATGAGAGGAAAATTAGACAAATCGTATAGGAAAACAGAAAGGCTCTCTGTAGAATCCTAACAAAATGATGTAAGATCAAGTCAACATATCGGAAATGACAACCCGCCCAAAAATGAAGGAAATGGGTTATTCAGATTGTCGTTCAACGAAACCTTTGCTTACACAGGCTATAAAGAAAAAGATTGCAACGGACCAAGAATCACAAAGATTGGACAGTAGAAGACTGGAAAAAGGTAAGAACACCTAATTTTGTTTATTAATGGTATTACGAGTTGAAAATACAATGAACACAGTGATACCAAACAATAATTTGTTTCCATGTTTGCTTTTCTGATGAGTCCACGGTACAAATTTTATGGGCAAATCAGAATTTGTAAGGCGACGACCAGAGGAAAAGTACCAGTCCGATTGCCTCGTTAGAACCGTTAAACATCCCTAAGCATCATGGTCTGGTCAGTTATGAGCTGGCAAGGTACAGCGGCTGTACATCGTTGAAGGTACGATGAGGCAGGACCAATATTTGAAGATTCTTCGACAAAGATGCTGCCTCAGGCTAAGGAATGGTTTCGGACGGCAGATTTACATTTATGCATGATTCTGCACCCTGCCATAACGCGAAAACTGTCATAAAATTCCTCAAAGATGAAAAAAGTAAAGGTTCTGGACTGGCCAGGAAACTCACCAGACCTGGATCCTATAGAGAACCTTTGGAAGGAAATGAAAAAATTGCCAAGACATTAGTCAGAAATAAGCGAAATAAACCTAATTTTATTATGTTTGTTATTTTTATTTATGTTAAAAGAACACTTAAAAAAATAGATTACGGACATTATATGACAATAATAAATTACAAAATTAAAATTTTGCAGGGTGGCTCAAAAATTTGATCGGCCACTGTACTTTTGTACCTCGACGGAAATTTTATTTGTGCAAGACAGCATTGGGTTCACAAAGAAGTTTGCCTCTACAGAATTTGACGCTGTAAGAGTTAGATTTGCAAAAAAATTGCATAGGATGCAACCGACTCAAGCAATATTTGCTGAAAGTATTATCAATCAATTAAAAATTATTATTAATTTTATTAAATGCATAAATAAAATTTCCTCGAGTAGGATTTGAACCTACGACTTGTATTTTGCTTTGCTAAGTACTGTAACAACTGCGCTTTAGTACAAGCCCCAATCGATGTAAATTTTGTCTTTATGTATAGAACTGATATTAGTCAAGTTGCTTCGTATGTGAATTCTTGTGATATTGCAGGCTCACATTCCATTAATATAAGTAATTTGATTGTTATCTCATTATATTTAGAATTTACATCAGTTCTACATACATAAAGACAAAATTTACATCAACTGCGGCTTGTTACTTCGAAAGCGCAATTGGTTAGCGCGGTACTCTAGCAAAGTACAGGTCGTAGGTTCAAATCCTACTCGAGGTAAACTTTTTATTTATGTATTTAATAAAATTAATAATAATTTTTAATTACATATTTACTTTTGAACTTATTCGTTCATAACAAAATCTTATAATAATATTATCGATCTGACCTTCTTCCTATCAACCATGATAGTTTTCTTTTTCTTATTTCGAGTTCGTTACATTTTTTTAATGTGCTCTTTCTATTTAAATCTAGCATCAAGGTTCATTCCTTAACAAATGGAATGGGTTTCTCGTTTATTTCAAACTGTATTTTTATATGTCATTTATAGGTAAAGTTAATATGAATTTAGTTTTATTCGCCATTTTCGTGTCCATGTGGTTATGTCATCAAGGGCACGTTGTGTTTTTTCTGCAGTTTCATAGAGATCTGTACATTTGACAGTACGGCTGTGTCATTTGCAAAGTAGCTAAGAGAATATCTTCCGTAGTTACGTCACCAGTATAAAGAAAATGAAATGCTGGTCCATGTACGCTGCCTTGAAGTGCGCCAGCTTTTATTTAATTCCAGAGTATTCATTTTCAAATCTGAATCTAAAGATTCTTCCTCTAATATACGATATTAGTATTTCGCTATACTGGTTTGGCAGCAGGTTTCTTAATTTGTACTCTAGACCGTTGTTCCAGACCTTGTCCATACATACCTTTTTGCTTTCTAGGGCTTGTTCTATTTCTTCTATTAGTCTGTGTACCTGTCCGTTCGTGGATTGTCTATCTCTAAAACCAAACTGATAGTTTGGAATTAATTTTCTCTCGGCTATTATCGGCTTTAATATGTTTAACAGTAGTTTTTCAAATAGTTTCGACATCACTGGAAGGAAGGATATCGGCCTATACGATTCGACTCATTAACACTTTTGCTACTTTCCATATTTTTGGAACATATTTTAGTTTAAATAAGGCATTTATAATATGTGTTAATCAAGAATAGCTTTCTTTGGGAGGTTTTTCACTAGTAGACTAGTTATGAAGTCGTAGCCTGGCGCCTTTTTTAAACTTATCTGTTGCTTTATCGTTTTCTCAACTTCTTTTGGCAGGCAAATGGTATTCTATCAGTATCTTCTTCAGACCTCTGTATTATTTCCTCTGCAATATCCTCGCCAGGGTTTGGACTAACGATTACTTCCAGGTGTTTTGCGAAGAGTTCTGCCATTTCTTATTTTGTTAGCCTATGTGCCATTTTACTTTTTTAGCGGAGACTTATGGCAAGTACTTTGTGGCCTTCCATAGTGAATAATTCTTTTTGCGTACTAATCGTATTAAATCTTTCACCAAGTGTATTTAAATATCTTTGATAATCTTCAACTTAGAATTCTACTTGGAGGACAATAGTTGCCTGAACTGTTATTTTTATTGTTTCTAATAGTTCTGATGTAGATTGAATCATTTGTTTCATATGCTTAAAATTTTAGGTAATTGTGATTTATCCGATGAGTCTCAGTGATAAAACAAACATCAACATTTTGATACCTGGAGTCTGTTCTCCTTTTTGAAGCATTCCTATGAACAATTCTCAAATCGTTAGCCATTAAAACTTTTTTGATCAATCGCTCTTTAATTCTTTTTTCTAATTTATCTTTGTTGTTCTTGTGTTGTTGACTGTTTTGTTGTTGATTCATCCCTTTAGTTTCTTTCTTTTTCAGGTCATTATTCCTTTCTTTCGTTGTTGTTATACGATTTCGATATCTGCAAGTTAGAGAGTTTCTTGGGCAATTACATTGGGCTGTTTACTCTCCTTTTGTACAATTGTTGGTAGAATGGTTTCCAGCGTATTTCACGAAGTTCGATTCTAACAGCAATACTTCTGGTATGGCCAAAACCCTGGCAGTTAGTTTAGTTTTCCTCACACTATTTTAACATTAGCTCCATTTATTGTTTCTATACCGTATCTTTTCTTGATGTCTTCTTCCTGCTCGAATCACAGCATAAAAATTGCGAGAGGATATTTGCTCTACTCTTGCATGAGGTTACGTTTTCATTGATTCAAGAATATTGTATGAACTAGTTAGTTGTTTTACATTTTAACATTATCCTTTATGTTTTTAATTTTCTATGTTTCTGGAATAGAAATTAGATATATAATTATGTATAATCATGATCTAATGGTTTAGGAATGAATGCGTTTATCCATTACCCCTAATGGTGTTGCGTGTTTGTTCTCATAGGGGTACCAAGTATTTCTATACTTGTTGATTCATAATCCTGTAATCACTTCGGTTTTTTAAATTTAACTTAACGTTTTTATTATTATAAGTTTTATTATGAACGAATAAAATCATTAATTAAACATTATTATTAATTTTATTAAATACATAAATAAAAAGTTTATCTCGAAGTAGGGTTTGAACCTACGACATGTACTTCACTACAGTACCGCCCTAACCAACTGAGCTATCGAGATACAAGCCCGAATCGATGTAAACTTTGTCTTTATGTACGTAGTAATTTTTAACGTTTTTATGTTGTATGCTTTGCTTTTTTAGTTCTACTTGTAACACGTCATACCTGACCACATCCTATATGATTATGGGTAGTAGAGGTTTTTCTAAGTTCCGTTTTTCACGATTTCTTTGTTTACTAGTTTGTGAATTAATAATAATTTTTAGTTACATATTTACTTTTGAACTTATTCGTTCATAACAAAATCTTATAATAATATTATCGATCAAGTTTGACAAGGGGTTTATTAGACACGTTAACATATAAAACCAGTCTCTCTGATGGACTCGAAAAATGTCTCATTTCTCCCGCCAACTTACAGCAGTAGCTCTTTACGTCCACTTAGTGCAGAGTTTTTCAACCTTTTTCATGGCGCGACCCCCTCAGTATGTTAAAATATTTTACGACCACCTACCCTCCGCTGTTCCTAACCTGTATAGTGTATTAAGTATTTTATTATATTACACATATAAAATCCGCCGGCGAGCATGAGAGTCGATGAATGAGTGAGATAACAAACGCGGCGGCGTCGCGGAGTAGAAAGCGGCACTCACGAACAACGCTAACAACCGGCGCCGGTACCAGTATTGTAAGTCTGCATTTGTTCGACGATCGCAAGACATTGTTTTAATGTTGAATTCACGTATTTGAATTTATTAAATGAATTTGAATTTGTTTTTTTACTGAGACTTGGAACCTTTCGCTATAGAAACTTCACAGGCGGTCGCGACTATAAAACACTGATTAGTGTTCTCATACACTTCTGGAGACGTTTCTCAGTCAGTAGGGTTCAGATAATTTTTGAAAATATAGCAACTAATAATTTCTTGATGAATGCAGTGCAACATACAGCAGCTTCAGCTAATTCTAAACTCTGGTCATTCTGAACTTAGATGGGTCCAGACTTACTACTGCATTGTTTTACGAGAAGTTTAATGATTTCTTAAGCAATAATTAATATTCGAACTTATTGCGAGTAATAATTGTTGAACAGTGAGCTACGTTGTTTTGTTTCTGTATCCTTGTTATTGAAATAAAGTTTATTTTCATCATGTTATTTTTCAATTTATTTAGGTAGATACTGTTAAGTAGGTAAGTACCCACTAATTGAAATTAAAACGTCTTGAGCATCAAACGTAAAGTAGCTTGTTCGATTGTGTTATAGATAATGGTTTCAATGTCAGGTGGAAGAGCAAACAAATGTTTAACGTGTAATCTTTACGGGGTGTCGTATAAATAGTTCACCCACTTAATGATTAATACTTCTAGCCCGAACTATAATAACATTTGATTTGCTTATTAACAAAAATAGAATTGCTTAGATATTTTCGCTTAGCAAAAAAGGTGTTGCTTCAAACCTGAAAATAAATAATCTAATCTTGGACGCCAATTTGTTTTTAAGGAACAAATAAACCTTAAAAATAGAAGTCACAAAAAACTCATGCAAATAACAAGTAAAAAATTATGACAACAAGGAGTTTTATTACTATATTTAATTTGATTGTAAGGAAGATTACTTAAAACTAATGTTAGTGATTCTTAATTAACTGCCTTAAACTAAAATGTAATTTAATTAACAATATTAACTACTTGAAGTAATTTATTTTACATTTTGGATGTCACTGGAACATCAGCAGATAAGGAAATGCTGTCGATTCATCACTTTAAATTTATTGCGCAATTTTGATGGAAGTTGAAGTAAACATTAGATTGATATGCTGGTAATTCCAAATATATAGAAATTTCCTTATAAACCTCCAAACTGAATTGATTTTGTACGGTTCAAAGTAAAATTTGGTAATTGAAACCCCACTTTCAGTAGCAAAAGCTATTGCATCATCTTGTAAACTCAACGTTAAAATAAAATTAAACCCAAAGTAAAATAAGTGGTAAGAGTATAAGTAAAATTGAGTTGCCTAAAATGTAAATGTCTCAAATTTCAGTATGATAAATTTAAAAGCTCACCATATAAATGTAGCATTCTTAAAAAATTTAAACAAAGCGAAAATGGCTTCTACTTCAATACGTAGTTCAAGTAATGAATGAAGGACGCTCAAAGTAACCCTGTGCAATAACCGAAAATGACTCAAAGCGCGGAAGGGAATGTGCAGTGAATAATAATTGAAATAATTTATTAAAAGTATATGGACATTTTTTACGCCAATGAGGTATGCAACTAACGCTACACGAAATGCACTCAAGTTGCCAGTATGAACGTAAATTTTAAACATGCATAAAAAAGGTTTGTTACAAACGTTTCAAAATAACTTCAAAAGCGGATACGAACATCAGATGCGTTGAAAACTATATATTTACTACTAATATAACCTACCTTCATGTACTCAAATTTCAAGGACTCGTGTATGGTTTGACAAGTTTCTAGAATAAGATCACAAAGAGTCGAAGCGCCAATTCCCGTACTGAATTTTAAGTCCTGTAAGGAACGTCCTGTTGCCAAAAACCGAAGTGTTGCCGCTAATCTCTCATCTGGTGGAATGCTCTGCCTCATTACTGTATCCTGTTTAATAATCTTGGGGAAGATGTCGATAGAGCCGCCCAAAATCGCACAATAAACCAAATTCTGGACATAACTTGTACTACAATTATTAAGTAAGCCAAAGTATAAAAATATCTAAACTATTTTAATAGGTAATACTTAGTTATTGAAGTTTTATTCATCACGAGCTTTTCTCCCGCAAAATGTTGCAGTTAAAATTAAATTTACAACATTGTAGAAACAAAAACAATAATCTATGCAGAATGACGTTTAAAATTTCATGTCAGATAGAGATTAATAGACATAAATACAGTGCGATAATTATTGTTTGACCGTGCCGCTCCTAGAACTACTGTTCCGCATCCTTAAAATGAAAATTGTTCTATGTCCAGTGGCATAAATGCAGATATTAAAATAAATAGTACCATAAATGACAAAAACTTTGGTGAATGACGAATTGCCCATTATGTAGGCGTACAAAAACTCGAAACATTGTAATTTACGTTTATTTTGAATTAACATTAATTTTTTAAAATTAGCTTTATTTAATTATATTCCGTATTATAAGTATTTTGTAACTGGGTTTCATTAGTGAGTTTAGTATTCTACAGTTTTTATTTAAATTAACGTTTGCATCATTAGTCCTAAATATTTTAGAGTCGAATTTATTATATACAATTTTTTCAAACATGCTATTTCAGATTCGAACTTGGTACCTTTCTTACTAGTCTGACACCTTTATTGCTGAGCCACTGAGTAATCCAATATATATTGCTAGTCTGACACTTTTAGCTGAGCCACTGAGTAATTCAAATATATTACTAGTCTCACACCTAGTGTAGAAATGAAACCCATATGGATTCCAATAATGCGCGAAGAGCTTAGCAATACACCTGCGCAAGAAGTTACGGTGCAACATGCGCAATAAACTTTGCCCAACTACGAGAAAAGAAAGTTTAATATATATGTTAGAATATATATTGGATTACTCACTGGCTCAGCGGTAAAGGTGTAAGACTAGTAAGTGAAAGGTACCAAGTTCGAATCTGAGAGTAATCAAGTTTGGGAAAAAATTATATATAACATATGAATTGACTCAAGTGCGAAAACAGTCCTTCTCAGGACTAGCTGATGACGGAAGCAGAGTCCGCTTCCGAAACGTCCGCTCAAAAAGCAAAAACTGTGGAAATAGGCCGATCAACTCCACTAACAGTAGGTATATGTTTATTATTACAGTTAAAAATAGAAAAATAAAACCAAACTTGGCAATTATTTATAAAACAATTTCAAAGTGACCACCATTGTTTGCATTACAGGCATTTACTCGTCGTTTCATACTTTCAAATACGTGTGAATTTTCTGCGAATTCACATAACCAGATAAATGGAATCATGCTTCATTCATAAAGAAACTTAGGTTCAGTATTTCATCATCTCTCAAGTTGTTGTTGAACCATTGGCAATATTCTAAACGTTTTGAAAATCTAAAGGTAGTAATTCTTGCACAACGGTTATTTTGTAAGGATGAAAATGCACAATGTTGTCAATCTAACTTTACTTATTTAATGTTTTGGTTTTAAGATTTTTTTATTTTATTGCTTAAACATACAAGTCAAACATGTTTTGTATAATGCAAAATTACCTATTTGCTGGGCCAATTGTCTTAAAGACGTTGTCGGACTTCTTTCCAAATGTGTACGTTCATTTCCACTACTTCCTCTGTAGGTACAGTTGTGCGACCCGTAGATTTTCCCTTGCGCGCGCGCTACCATGCTCATGAAAACGACCAACAATTCTTCGAATGTGTCGACATAAAACATCATCTAATTCGATGTTCTGAAAGTGATTTCGATTTTCTTCAACACATAATCGTACTGAATACTTCCAGTTTCCATCTACATCTTTTTGGCCGTTTCGGAAATAATTTTCAAAAATAAACTTGTCTTGTTCGACAGTAAAAGGCATTATAACCTAAAAAGAATTATTTACGAAAAATGCACAAAATACACGAATTAACTTACCTTGAAAGTCCTGATTATTTTATTAACGAGTTGTGAAAAAACTATTTTATTGTAATACAAATGTAGATAAAGGAATAATTGAAAAGGCAAAAATCTATTGTACGTTTATGAAATGTCAATCGAAGATGAAATAAATATTTGTGCCTAACTTCACCAGAAACTTGGAATAAACTTTTGATAAAAATTCTGTAAAAAGCAGTTTTTTTTCGGTCATTCATTGTTGATATCCCGGTATTAACGTAAAAAGAATTCCAAAGCCGCCCGCTTCTATAAAAATATCGATAATACAGCTTAAGAATTGTCAATCATATTTATTTAATTTTTACATTTATGTAAACTTCTGGTTCCGTTATTTCCTTCTACGCATTACCCTCACATAAAAAAAATCATCGAAATACATCATGAGGTTGTCTCGCAATGTACGTGAACGAAATGATGAATTATTTTAATATATAAGATTATTGAATACAGAAATGGTTTCATCAAGTACATTTGTATCTTCTAATTCTCTGCGTTGATCGTACATACTTACATTAAATTTTTCCAACATGTTTGTAGTAGGTTGAAACGTTTTACAACAATATTTCATTACAATGAAATAATACTTAATACGTAACAGCGATTCTAAAAAAACTTAAATCTATCTTATTTCTAATTATTGATTTAATAGTGTTCATGTGAGAAAATATTCATTCCACTCATTACTCAAAGGCAAACTCAACGTAACAACCCTGTGGCAGTGACAACGCTTCTTAACGTAAACAGCAAGGCGACAACTGAACTAAATCACTTGAATGATTAATTGAACGACTAAAACGAAGGTGTAGTGTCGTCGCCCAATACGCAATAACTTTAAAGAAATATCGCCCAAATTGCGATATGAATCGCATATTCACAATTTAAATCGCCCAATGGCAACGCTGCTGTCGTAAGTGCCAAATAACTACAGCGGCGTCACCGTGTCGTAATTAGGTACTAACATTATTATACCAATACAATATTTGCCATTATTGGAATAGTAAAACAATGCCATCTTTCTAATTTGTACTTTCAGTAACATAATTCGTATATTTTAATACTCTTGAAAAACTTCATTAAATATCTCACCTTACTTTTATTGTGCTGACTTTTAGTATCTACTGATTATTTTCCATCTTTATTATAAACTGATTCTGATTCCTGAGTTATTGTTTTATCTACTATAACAACGTTTCTAGTTCTTTCTTCAAGTGCACCCTGGAATCTTCAAGTAATGCAGGTTCACTTGCGTTAAATGCCGTTCCTGATTCCTAATACCTACTGTTAATTTCACTTCATTTTTATAAATTTTGAGAAAGTTCAAAAAGAAAGTGGTATTTCAGTAGCAGGATGTCCCTTATCTGCCGCCAAATGCAAAAATTCAAACATACACAACGTGAAATGTAAAATATTGAATTATAATGTAATTTTTTTTCTTTATAGCAATGGCGTCAATTTTTCGATCAGGTAAGTACATCACCCAGAACAATACACAAGTGAAGTACTCTTTGATATAGTTTGATCGGGAAGGATTTGGTGAAATACCATGGCCGGATTTAATAACAGTATTAGATCAACCAGAATTTCGACAAATAGTGGGTACTGGAAAAAGTGAAGTATTGTTAGAAAAGGCTCGAACGGCAACAACCCCTGCAATTACATTTCAAGATTTCGTTAACGTGGTGAGTCTAGTTTTAGTTTGTTTGATTTTATATAAACAATAGAAGGGTTTATGAAAGACAACAAAAGGCATAAATCAAAGCCTCCCCATGCACGATATTATTTTTATAACAAAACACAAAACCTCTTGCTAACTTCCGTTCTCTTTTATGTATTTTAGTTTTAACAATTATGTCTGATAGAAAATTAATGTTGAAAGGTGAATAGGGTATAAATAATGAAAAAGCTCTTTAAATGTTTAGGTACCCCAATTAAAAGAAACTCATTGACTTTATAAATTGGCCATAAATTTATTCTCAATTTTATATTTACTATGTCTTTTTATAGCAATAAATATAAAGTATATTTATTACCAAAAGACTTATTGCCACTCCTTTTAGCGGTAGCGTTACAACTTACTCTAACTAAATATAACCCGCCCTTAATTTTTTATCACTGTCTACATAAATCACTTTTTCAACACCCTGTGTAATCTCATAGTCGTAGAACGTTATTTTAGTTGTGACAAACCATTTTTTTTTAAATACTTACAGGGTCAATCACGTTTTTTTTCGGGTTAGTTTATTCTTCATCTTAAAATGAAAAACAATAATAGTATGTGTAAGACTATATCAACTAGAGGTACGTATAATGCTTTGATTTATACAATATGTAACAAATTGTTAAAATTTTAGGAAAAAACATGCTTAATGTATATTGTGTATTTGGGATATTATTTTCATGGTCTGTAATCACATGTAAAAACACTTGGTGGAATTCTATAATTAATAGCTCTAATATTTCAAATACAATTCCACAATGTTTTAATAAATATTTATTTTCAGCGCGTTTCAACACAACATTCATCACTATCAAGAGAAAATATAAGTAAAATAATAACAAGTAGTTATGGTAACAACATAAACAGAATTAAAGGATATGCAGTTTAATTTATAAATACCCGACTTTAAAGTGTCGTTAGTTGAACCTTTGGTATTAAATAAACATTTATGAAACATTTAGAAAGCTACTTTATACTTCTTCATCTTTTGTAATATGTGAGCTACTTTTTCTGATATTTTTCCACAATATGAAATTGATATATATGTACTTACTTATTTTCTATCGATTTTGGGTTAACTGAGTAAATGTTTTTGATAATTTGAACTCGTGATTTGTAACTAAAGTCTCGATTATATTAAAAAGTAACCTCTTTCTTGTGCTATTTGTTTTATAAGATATTTCTTTATTGAAACTTGTTTCAATGATAATAGCAGTTCGTATTAACTATTAAATGCCATGGTACATATTTGAATACTTTCCGTATATTTAAAAATTATTATTAATTTTATTAAACACATAAATAAAAAGTTTACCTCGTTCATAACAAAACAAAACTGATAATAATTTCCGTATATTTGTTCCATAATTTTTCATTACCATTTATATTCCGAAAGTTCTCCAACGGATTTCTGAAATGGAAGGTTGAGCCTGAGTTGCGGGTCTCACGCTATCAAATTCATTTTCATTTCCGTTTCGTTTGAGGTAAACATGGTTCTCGTGAATGGAAGAAGAAAGCTTTTCTAACTGGACCACTTAAAGCTTAATATAATATAATGGAGTTTGCTTTGGCTTTATGGATTTGTTTTATTAATACGTTTCGACGGAATATATATATATATATATATATATATATATATATATATATATATATATATATATATTGTAATGGCTAAATCGTGAAAATATTTTATTATGAATTAAATTAGTATAAATTTGGGGATAGGGTTCTATATTTAGAATTTCATTGGCAAATCAAAATATAACTATTTAACTTTTTAATTAAGATTATTAAATGTATTCGTGAATATTATAAAATTTTTATTTTATACTTGGAAATGTTCATGTTAATAATTTAATAGTGATTTGCAATTATTTGTTTCACCGTGTAACAGGCTTCTACGTAATTTGCAAAATGTGCGCATGCGTTGCGTCATTTCTCAATTAAAATATGTGCTGTCTCAAAATTTCACCAACGCTCTATTACTTAGTGAGTAAATTTTGATTTTCTTTATTTTAAAATTAAAATATTTATGGTTACACCTGTTCATTACCTTTCCAGATATTGATACACGTCGTCGCACAATAAACATATACAAATTCAGAAAACAAAACATAAATACAGGACATTAAAAGAATAATCAATGCAATATGTTGGGTTATGATAGCAAAATAAACTCACATGTGTTGTTGTAATTTCCAATAAATGGTCACCTCACGCTTGCTCCATGTTACCATGTGATGTAAACTTCGTTCCATCTAACGATGATACTGCCTTTCTGTTGAAACTGGTACTGCTTAATTTCCATAACTTCATACCGCTTCACTAGCTTGTGATAAATCTTCTCCTTGGTAAATACGTTGCACTTAGGTAATATGCTCATATACTTTTATAGTTGCACTTTTATTTGCTTTTAATATTTAAATTTTGATTTAAATGTTTATTAAATTATCGGATTAGAATTATTTTATTCTTTCAGAAAGTTTTATATACTATCACTTTTATTTTAGATGCCGATTTGAAGTTACATTTATTTTATAACCTCCATCACTTTCGAAAAAGTAAACATCGCATCCAAAACATCAGAAGAATTTTATTTACCTACATAAAAGAATGCACATCAACCGATGTTGATACAAGATTTCGAATTGAAACAATTCAATAATGTCGAAAATTATAACCGGTAACCTAAGTTTTAAGATTTGTTATTTGTTATATCAATTGTTTCTTAAATCTCAAACTCTACATTGCTCGCGGTTCACTTCCGATAATGTTAACGAAAATTTTAACTTACATGTAACGAATGCACTATAAACAATATGACTTTTAGTCACACAAAATTAAACTTATAAGAGGATAAGAGTTGTAAGAGAGCGAGAAATCAGGAGCCAATCCTTTCAATTTTTTTTCTACATTACATACAAAAGATCGTTGTATTTGATTGCTCTAAACAAAAAATTAAATTAACTAAAACGTAAATTATGCCATAACTTTGTCAAATCAATTCGGATTTGCTGTTTAAATACATTTTTGGAATCAGGGCAAAATTTTGCATAAATAGACACCTTACATGCTATACTTCGCTTCAGGAATTTACATTTTGACAATTTAATACCTAAAATTACTAAAATCTAACAAATTATATATTTTACAACTAAACTGAAAACATATTCAGCTTCTGCACAAAAACTGTATAAGAATACACTTATTTCTACCCATTTTAATAGTTTTAACAAAATTTCTACTTAATAGCTTAATTTTAGGTACATAACCCAATTTTTCTAAATTTATGTTAAAATTACATATTTAATGTTAAATTCTATGTGAAAATGGGGAAACCTATTATTATAAGCTTTTATAATTTATTCTGAACTTAACTTACCCTATTAAACTATAAATTTGAAAAATTCTTAATTATTGTACTTAACCTAACTTCATATAATTTAATATTAACTTGCTTTGTAAACATTTGTATCGTTCGTAATGCTTATCTAATATGTTCCTATATATGTCTTTAATGCCAACACTGGTTTTCTGTACTCTGTAGTTCCTAATCTTGTCTTTTCACACTTTCCCAATGTTAGCATATTTAGTAAATGTTTGTACAGAAATTGTCATTATATTGTAAATATCATATTGCACAAACGTTGTTCAAGTTCTTAGCTATGTTTCTAAGCCACTATAACTTCTTGCGCACTTTTTAAACACTTAGTTTGTGAATTATCAATATACTGTATTCGTACCATAACCCTTTTATAGTTCGCAGAGTTTTATGCATTGTACCTATTACTATAGATGTTCTACACCTTAGAATTAATGTACTCAATATCTGTTATGTATTCAAATTCTTAATTAAATTGATTTAAATGTGAAAATTTCTTATTTAACTTAAACGAAACTGAACGTACACACTAATATGTATCGTGTTGAGCTTTTTACATGCTACTGCTATAGCTCATTGCTTTTATGAATATAACATCATTGTGCAAACCTTATAAAGCCTGTTTTGTTGTATCACAAACATATTTTTATACTCGTATACTATAATTTCTCATAACGAAGTGCATAACTTCTTCAACTTTATATGAATTCACATACTATATAATATTTAAGCTCGATAAAACTCTACCCCGTTACTATTCCTATTTGTAACCATCGCAAAATATATATATATATATATATATATATATATATATATATATATATATATATATATATATAAATTCACGTAAACCTACAAAAATTATACCTAAAGCCAAATTCATTATAATTGGTGAAGCGATTTCAAAACCAATAACTTCGTATTTCTATACTCATGCGAACGTTAACTAACAATTTGAAAGGTCTAATAAATGGAATAAGGTAGTATACAATGGTAGTCGGGCATTGTTAGGGTGAGAGGAGGTGAGTGAATACTTTAATATTGAGCAAGGAGTGCGACAAGGCTGTGTGATGTCACCGTGGTTGTTCAATGTATACATGGATAAATGTCTTAGACAAGCATGTAACGATACAAATGGTGTAATGGTTGGTGACGTAAATGTACGACCTGGTGTATGCAGATGACACAGTTTATTAAGTGACAGTGGATGAGCTGCAAACCGCTCTGAGGAAGTTTGATACAGTCTGTGAAGCATGGACCTAAAGGTAAACGTGAACAAAACTAAGATTGTGGTGTTCAATCGGGAAGGTGGTTTTAGAGTAGAGTATTTACTCTGCAAGATGAAAATTGGAGCAAGTGGACGAGCTGGTATATCTCGGTAGAATGTTTACTGCAGATGGTACAATTGAGAGCGAGATTGGACGAAGGGTCAATGCTGGAAGGAAAGTGATTGGAAGTATGTGGACGATAATGAGAAATGAAAGCATGAGCCTAGCTGCGAAACGAGCAATCTATAATGGTATTCGTCCCGCAGTATTGTATGGAAGTGAGACATGGGTATGTCAAAAAAGCACGAAAGAAAAATAAATGCCGTGGGTATGAGATTTCTGAGAAGCGCATGTGGTAAAACGAGAAGGGACAAGATAAAAATGAATGCATAATGAGGGAGTGTGGTGAGGAAAAGACGATGATGGATAGATATAAGTTGTACATTACGTTGGTTTGGTCACATTGAGAGAATGAACAACGCAAGATTAACGAAACAAATATATGTGGGTGAGGTTAGGGAAAGGCCGGCCTGGTAGCGGTAAAACTTGGCTGAATGTAATAGAATCCATGATAAAGGAAAGAAAGGTAAGGAGTTTTAAAAACAAAAGGCACGTTAGAGACTATGTATGAATCTTGCGGAAGCTAGGGAGGTATGCGGAGATAGGAAAGTATGGAGAAAGATTGTGAATGAAAAACAAATAAGAGGCAGGGATTGTTTTGCCTACCCCGCAAGGGAATGGCGTGAAGGTTAAGTTAAGTTAAGTTAATTTTATTAAATATATAAATAAAAAGTTTACCTCGTTCATAACAAAAAAAAAAAACTAATAATAGTTTCCGTATATTTATTCCATTACCATTTATATTTCGAAAGTTCTCCAACGGGATTTCTGAAATGAGAAGGTTGAGTCTGAGTTGCGGATCTCACGCTATCAAATTCATTCTCATTTTCGTTTCGTTTGAGGTGAAACATGGTTCTCGTGAATGGAAGAAGAAAGCTTTGAATTTTCCTAGTTTTCTAACTGTATCGCTTAATGCGTGATTTTATTAAAACTTAATATATAATGGGGTTTGCTTTGGCTTTATGGATTTGTTTCTATTAGTACGTTTCAGCAGATATATATCTTGAATGCACGTAAACCTGCAAAAATTATACCTAATGCCAAATTCATTATAATTGGTGAAGCGATTTCGAAAACCAATAACTTCGTATTTCTCTATACTCATGCGAACGTTAACCAACGATTTGAATTTTTATTTTCTCTTATTAGAATACTAATACGTAATTTATACTATTTTCCTTATCTGCAACCTGATTAATTCAGGGTAAGTTTTAGAACACAACTGTGTTAATTTGATTACTTTCAATAATTTTTTAGGCCTTCGTGAGGGCACATTTTACCTACATACTTACTATGGTGTGGGCACGTTTTAACCACATGTTCACCATCGTTTGGTATATGCTAACCACCTGCTGATCGACTGCCTATTTACTCCTTTGTGAAGTCAATATTCGTCGCTATATCTTCGTCATACCTGCGGAAGCTATTTCAAGCTTTATTTCTTTCTTTATTTAAATATTTAGAGCTACACATTGTAAAGAGCTCAAGTCGTAGTCATAAAGTGACTTGCAATTATATTGGTATTAATGATTAAATAATTAATTAGATTTTGCACAATATAGTTGCACTACATTCACAATTGCCTTGTGTTTTTAATTTTCGATTTTACTTAAACTTTTTTTCACCCTAAAATAAAAACAAAGGGAGATGTTCATTACATTTTGTGAGGTAACATAGTGATCACTATCTTGGCAAAGAAATGTATCGCCTTGATTAAAAAAATGTTAGAATACGTTTACCGACACGGAGTCAACGCAACTATATGTAAATCTTATGGTAGTTCATGTCGTAGAAGTCTGTGACCTACCATGCTGTATTAAGCCGAGTATTTTATTGATTTACTTCCGTATTTTTTTCAGGTTTACTTTCAGAAGTTTTTTATTTAGATAGTAACTTAGCTAGACACAAGACTAAATTTACTTTAACCTTATTCATTTCTAAATTGAGTGTTGAAATTTTCTTTTACAATTGAGGGTCATCAATCTCCGGTTTATTTCTTTTTTTTAATTTGGTAAATATAACTATTTAGTTGACCTTCATTGCGTTTTATTGACTTGTGTGTTGTACTTATTATAGCTATGTACCTGTATATGTCGTCTTTTACACTTTCACTTCCCCTGTCAGAAGGGTGTTGACCCCCTCTGAAAATCCATAATAAATAAAAATACATGAATGCCAGTGTTTCCAGTTTATGATATCGTATACTAGTATCTCATATAAATTTTTATAAATTTACGTTACCTACACCGTTTTAAAGCAACGTTAAAAAAATTAATTGAAATTTTCAAATAAGTCACCCTGTACCTTTTTTTGTATGCACTTTGGTAAGTGAGGTTCAATCAACCTATTTTTGACCCAAGAATATGTGGTATAATATATGACCAATCTTTTCGGGACACCCTGTATATATATATATATATATATATATATATATATATATATATATATATATTCCTTTCTCTCTCTCACCTTTAAAGCGACCTCGATCTTCCCCACACACACACACACACACACACACACACACACACACACAAGTTCTCTCTAATTGCACGGTTTGCTAGTAGTGGTGCTATCTCTCTTCTCTTCCTCTTTTTTCCTATATGCGTGTGTTTTATGCTGACCTGAATCGTTTGGGATTGTAATGACTGTATGCTTAGTTTTTCAGAATACAAACTTGTTCTGTGTATTAATTTTTATATTTAAATGTACAAAAAAATATTATACCAGCTTTGTAAAAATAACTCCCAAATCTAGGGGACAAACAAAAAAATAGATTATAGGTATATTTTACGTTAGTATGTAAATTGTTAATATTAATTAAAAACTCATCAATAAAATTTGATGAACTATCAAAACATACTAAAATATCATCAACATAACGATACCAAAATACAATATTATCAGGAAACATTTAATTCATTTGGCCTTCTAAATTATCCATAAAGATATTAGTTAAAATTGACGCAATTGGTCTGCCATATGTAAACCAGTTTTTTTGTAAATAAATATGATTATTGAGCGTGAAACACAGAGATCAAATAATTGAATGAACTTCATTCTTATAACTAATTCAACGTTATTTTTATTAAATAAAAAATTATTTAATGAACATTTAACACATTTTTGAGGAGATATTAAAAAAAGCATACTAGTAACATCCAAACTTACAAGTTTATTATGTAGTGGAAATATTACGTTTGTGCTTTAAATTGTTAGTTATTATGTAGTTAGTTTATTTGCTAAAATATGATTAGGTGCTTGGATGTGAGAAACTACTGATTTAATGAGCATGTTTTGTGTGTAAATTTTATGAGACCGAATAGTTTTGGTGCTTGTGGGTTCTTGTTTAAAATTTGTTGTTTCCCTAAATTTGTAACGTAGATATTGTAGTGTCTTTTTGAAATTTCGTTGTAAGATCTCTATTTAAAATTTCTAAATTTTCGTTAATAAAACTATTAACTTTCTGTCTTTTGAAGCAATTATTGAAATGTTACCTTTATCTGCTCGAACAAAAATTAGATTATTTTGGTTAATTAGAAAAAGTGATGGTAACGTGCATATGCAGAATAGGAATAATAGTAATAAAGGTTAGTCGATATTATCACGTGGTCCTGATTTTATCAAATATTTGCAGCTATTTCCGAAATTATAAATTATTCTGTAGTAGTACCGTACATCTGAAATGCAGTATAAGTTTATGCAGTTAAGCTTAATAACGCGTAAATTCTTGGGAAGATTTGTGATTGTTTTATTTTGGTTTTTCACGTATTTGGGTAGTATTCGGAATTTTTACAAATAGCGATCGCATTTAGAATTCTTTTCAGAAAATGTTTTGGTTTGTTTATCACGTTTAGATGGAAGTTTAAAATTAAGATGTAATTTAAGTTATTGGTATCGATGGTTGGAGAAATCCTTTTTTACTGATATGGTTAAGAATTAATGAGTTTCTTTGTAAATAAGAGTTGTTTATAATTTTATAGATATCGTTAAATATAGTCGTTTACGTTAAATTGCGTCAGTGGAAAATTTTTATCGTATTAAAATTCTTGCTTTGTATTTAAATATTTTATTAAGACGTTTTAGGCGACAAATTGGCGAGTTTTTTCGATAAAACCGTTGGTCTTAAACAAAGAGTTTAGCTTTTAGATACGAGGCGTTAAGGGTTAGCGTCGTTAAGAAATCGTCAATTTACAAGATATCGATTACCGTGATAACGGCCGCCGGTTGTGAAATATTTTGTTGGTGATGCAATTTTTCCGATGGCTTTTGAGTTTAGATCGTGTTGGTGCCTATTTAGAAAATTTAAGTAATCATTTTTATGATTGATTAATTAAGAAGAGGGGAATCAAAATCCAATGTGGCGCTAATGGGATGATACGCGGAGAGACTTTTAATTTAGACGCAGAGGCGTTACCAGTTACTATTACGGCAGCCAATGAATTATAGCGGAACGGCGGTACCTCAAATCCGTGTTGAAAGAACCTCCGTTAGTAGAGACAGCATCCCCAAATAACACGTGTTGGGATCGTATTGTGTCGTTCAACCAAGTGAGTGGTCATCGATTTTTTTTGTACGGAAGAAACCAAATGTTCCTTCCTGATTCCATACAATAGTTTCACAGTTCGCCGGTAACGAATAATTCGCTGTAAATAATTAAGCTTTTGTGTACAGTTAAAGAAGAATAATAAGTATCAATCAGAACTAGGTCATAAGTAAAGTAAAGTAGTGCACCATACAACCATTTGGGATGAAGATTGACCGCAAATTGGTATTTTAAATCGACGCACCGCATTCCTTCTCTAGGGATGTCGTACTTGGAGTTACGAGCGCAGTTGCAATTTCGAACATATTTTACCGACGCGGCCGCAGAGTTCATCCTCAGGGTTACCACCAGGTGCCTATATAACAAAAGTTGCTGATTAGAATTTAAGGTAATCATTCCGTTCACATTCTTGCTGTGGTTGTCAAAATTTTAATAAAGTATCGTGCGTATTTTTTTTCCTGTATGTTCTAACGGTTGAATACGCTATTTTGTTTTGTTATTTTGGATTAATTTCTTAGTAGTCGATTGTTTACATTTTTAATCCAAGCATATTCATCCGTGTTATAGTCAAATTTATGTGAACTCTTCTGATTTGTTGTATTGGTTATTTTGTATCGAAATTTAATGTGACGATTGCGTTACGAGGAGAACGCAACTTATTTGTTATAACCATTTGTTATTTTGGCATACGAGTAATATTTACAGTAATTTGAGTAACGGCTGACGTTGAAACTAGCTAGTATCACCGCCTATTAGGTAAACGAAACGATTAATTGGAATAGAAAGAAATGAATGTAACGATTGTGTGGTTCTCTTGAAGGTGATGATTTCATAATACATATCTTGAGGTTAACGAACTTGTGTTTTTTTAATATGAATCCAACTGTGAACCCCATTTATTATACAGCACAGTATTTATGAGCATTTTAAGTGTTTGTTTGGCTTTGATTGAGATCAAAACGTCACTATTTTTGTGTTTATTTTAAGTGAAGTAATTACGTTCGAAAGCTTTACAAGTGATTATTTAATTATAACGTAACATTTAAAGGTTGATGCGTCAATGCATTATTTTTATGAATTTGAGCATATTTTATAACAAATTGATGGATATAATTTCAATTGGTTGTAAATTGAAGTAAACTGAGTTCTTTTCTTGGAAGTATAATTTCTTTGAAATTCAGATTTATTAAGTAAAGTAGCGTAACAACAGAACTATTGTTTTTTGATCAGATTGGTGACTGATTTTCCGGCACACAATACAATTATTTACGTGTGCGATATTATTTGTTGCCTTACAGGTATAGCGAAGATCTGCTGGTCCCAGGACCATTTGTGATTACGTTCAGGTGGGTGAGTTATTTGGGTTATTTAAACGAGCTGTGAACCGACGTAATTAGGTATTTCAATCCCGATTGTGTTATTTCAAATACCCTGGCGTCCTTTCCGGTTTTTCATGTCAACTCCAACTTGTGTATATATTAATATAAATAACATAAAAATTTTCAAATTTCACACAACTGTTTCAACATCTTTAACAATTTTGATAGATAGTATTACTACTAACGTAGATAGCTGTTTTATCGAAACGTTACCTAATAATATTACACTAGTTAGAAGTAAACGTACATAACGTATTATATGAACGAGAGATTTATTTCCTTGACGTTGTATTACATGTTCAACTAAGTGAATGTCAAAATATTTAACACTTTGAAGTTCAGGCTCGTAGAAACTTCCTTGAATCTCTTGATCCCGACTATCACGTAATGTATAGGTAATAGGGCTTGAACGTTTTACTGCTGATATTTGAAATATTTCGTAACTCCAAGCGGGTGCTTCTATGTTTGCTAATACGTACATAATCCCCCGTTTTAAATTTAAGTGTTTTACGGTCAACAACTTTATGACATTTTTAATGTTTCAAAATAGCTGCAGCGTTCTTTTCCGTTACATCTACCAGTTTTTTATCCGGTTGTTCGATGCTTATTTGAATTATAATCAGCAAGCAATATTGTTAACCATTTATAGGAACCTTTAATGGCTGAATGTTTTCCACATTATTGCTTTAAGGGTGCGATTTACAAGTTCAACTACGCTACCTTTCAAGTTGGAATAACTACTGATGATTGATATAAAATTTAATTACTTTTCTAAATTCCACCAGACAAAGGTTTATTCATTACAACCGCCACTAGTTTACCATTCTTGCGTTTGATGGAAAAGCCCCTAGGCGTATTTAGAAAATGCATTTATTATCATTAAAATGTACTGAAAAACTTTATTTACCCGAACATAAGGTATCATTTCCACTAAATCAGCTTGAAATAGATCATTTAAACCTTTGAGTACTACACAACGTCGCGGAAACTTTCTTCTTGCTCGTTTGTGTAGTTCTTCAAACAACATCAGCTTTACTCATTTTGTCACTTTGGATTTTAGTAAAGTCTCTGTGGTGTTTGGTTGTTCTTTCGTAAATTTGACCCCTGGTATTATAGGTTGATTTACAGCTTCCTTGCGTATAGTTTGATTAAATAGGAACAGTGGCGACGTATATAATAGATCATCCAGTTGAAGATGAAGAATGCGAGGTGACCACAAATAATGTACTACTGTACCCTCTGTATAAGGAAACAAATATTTGCAGTCTGTGCCCAATGGAATGTCTAGTGTCTTCTTATGCAATAGACCTTGTAAGGTAAATTAAGTTTCATAATATAAATCACCTGGTTTCGTAGCATCACTGTGGTGAAGAATAATATGTTTACCAAATTTAACTATTGTCATTTAATGGTGAAGATGTCTACCAAATGAATCTATTGGCATTACTGCTGTGTATGCAGTAATATCTGTAATGGTGGTCGTTGGAACAATGAAATGAAATGAATATAGTTACAGGTTTATAGAAATAGATCTTACTTTATTACTTTGCTTTACGTAGTTTGTCAATTATATAAGTAAAGGGTGTCAGCGAAAAGTTCGATTATCTGTCACCTAATTGATTTTACCGAAACAATTCGGGACAGGTCGATTTTTGTTTTAAGGAAGCATCATTCTTGTTTGTCATTAGTCAGGGAGGAGGGGGGGGGGGTATGGTCACTTAAAAACCTTAAATGGCAATACCTCACTTGTGAACCATCATTGGAAAGTGTTTGCCACGGGGAATACACCACATGTTCTTTAAAATCAGATTTGCCCTTTCTATGGCAATCCAAAACTAATAAATTTTTATCGAAATATGAGCCATTTAAATAAATTTAAAGTATTAAAAGTACAATTAATCACTTTTTAAAATGTTCAAAATGTCCACCACCAACCTCCAAACAGAAGTGAAACTTTCAAATTCCCTTCGCACATTTGTCAAGATCGCTGGAGCGACATTCATTCCCGTAATTCCTGTAAAGAATTGGGAACTGTCGAGTAAACCATATTCTTTAAATAACCCCATAATAAGAAATGCAGAGGTGTCAAGTCTGGAGATCTCGCTGGCTACTAGATGGGACCCCTCCTTCCAATCCATTGACCTGGAAACGTTGCGTTTAAGAACTCCCTAACTGCAACATTATAGTGTGGTGGAGCCTCGATTTGTTGAAAATGAATATCAACTTCAAAATAATTGGATCATTTTTAATTGCCTCCGTTATAATGGTTCAATATGCTATTCCAAGAAATTTAAATAATTTATTGTCAAAAAAAGTGGACCAATTATTTTATTACCTGAAATGTTCTAATAATTAATGAATACTTGTCTTCAGTGTAAAATAATTATCAAGTGCAACGAACATAAGGTAACCTACAAAACGTTTAACTTTTCAGGATATTGTGTATGTGACTCTCTTGTTATTCTAGGATTACTATCGCACCAGTATCTACAATTATGTCGATTAATATTTTCATTGCGTTCATGCACAAGATGGATTTTGTATGGATGAAATTTTTGTGATTTTAATATTCGACACACCGATGACCGGAACACTCCAGTATCACGTGATAATTGACGAGTACTTAGTCTGGGATTTTATGCCACATGATCCAATTCAGTAATTTAAATGTCTTCATTCCTGACAGGTTGCTGGGGACGTCTCTTGATATTAATTACTGAACCAGTTTGGGTGAATTTGTTTACCAATTTTTAAATGTACGTATGAGATGTATTTCTTTCTGGATGTCTATTATTAAATATTCTAAGAGGAGTAAAAGTAGAACTATTGTTCTCATAATAAAGAGCAATAATTTCTATCCTTTCTTGTAAAGTGTAGATCATACTTTTAGAATTAAGTGACTCTATTTACCTAAATGTTGTCAAAGTTTGACAACATTCTTTCAAAGCACGCCGACCGAAGCCGATTATTATAAGCAATTCAGATTTCGTTAAAAAGTTATTAGTAAAAAGTTTTGGATGGTCATAGAAGGGGCAAATGTCATCGGATTTTAAAGAACAAAAGTGTGGCGTATTCCCCATCACAATCGCTTTCCAATGATGCGTCACAAGTGGCTTATTACCATTTAAGATTTTTAAGTGAACCTCTCCCTACCCACCCCTGACTAATGACAAACGAGAATGAAGCTTAAATGAAAAAGCCCCCACCCCTTAAAAAAAAAATCGACCTGTCCAGGAAATTTTTGCGGACGCACCCTGTACAATAAATACTAAAGTACGGCTATTTACTTATACCAAAATGATGCAGGCAGGAAGAACACCAACAATTATTGCGGTATGGAAGAAAGCTGGTATAATCGTAGTTATACCACTTTCTATAGACTAGTTTCAAATTATACGAGTTTCCCCAAATGTTATAGTTTCCTCTCTCATTTGAAAAGTGATATAATAATTTGGTATTAGTTTTCATTTATGCCAATGTCCGTAGTGCATGTTCCGAACCTGGTATTAGAGATATCCTTAGACTGAGGGGAGGTCTGCGAAGTGCGAAAACTGTCTGATACACTGGGTGAGGTTCGGTTGTCATGGAGTGAAGCTGTTACGGCATACTGTGAGCTTCAGAACATGTAATATCTGAGGAAACTGGTATAAAAGTATTACACCACTGGCCAAAATAATTAAGTGTCATATCTGGGAAATTTTGCAAATTTACCAATAATCTTTATGAACTTACTAACATGCCACACTAAAATTGTCCATCGCTTCTGGGGTCTTCCCATACTCCTTCTGTCTCGTGGCGATCTATCTCGTGCTATTCTCACTATCCTTCCTATATCCATTCTAGAGACGTGCTGATCCTATTCTCTTCTCTTGGCTTGGGTCCATTCATTTATGGGTTGCGTTCCACATTGTTCTCGTATGTGCTGGTTAATTAGAAGTTTCTGAGGTTAATCGGGGACACTCCGTAAACGTTAAACAACGCGCCCTAATTAAGATAACACAGGAGAGTTTCATTCAATTAAGTCTTACAACAGCATATATGGCTTACAATAAGCGCGACTTTTATCAAGAAAATTATTTATCTCACATGATAAACTTACTGGAGCTTTTCCTTAAGAAAGCTGATCAGGATCACCCGGACACTTACTTGTGTTGAAGAGGCGAATTTCTACACAGCAGATAAACAATAGGTTAGTACTTCAATACATTCCATCATGTTTGGATGATGTTTTAATCTTAAAGAAATATTTGAAGCAGGAGAGTTATTCTTTGTGTAAACTTTTTACATTTGCTAATAGACAGTCGGGACTGGATAATACTGGGTTTAAATTAATTCAATGTAATTATCAATCATGCTCTAAGTAGACATTTGACATATCTCCTTCTGGAGTAGAGGTTACGATAAACTTGATTTTCTATCTGGTCTTCGTAGATTATGAAAACTTACATTTTAAGGTATTCACTTCGGAAACACGATGTTATATGGAGATAAAAAAGAATGATCATAATCTAGGCCTAGGCGGTTTCATACACAATTCTCCGAAGTTTTAGCAAACTTATCTAGAACCGAGTATAATGTATATGTGAGCGTCTGTAACTAAAAGTATTAGTGGACAGAAGTGGATAGAATAAAACGGCACCGAGTTTGCTTCTCTACACAGCTCTCCCACCTGTATGTGTATTAGTGTAGGTGATGTTTACAATCTTACATGCAGGCGAGGTGGTGCATTTAACATTAGCAAACCTGGAGCTGGTAAAATTAAGCAGGGGCGGTTGTTGAGAAAGCCGAAAGTGATGAGGGCCCTGAGTACGGCTTGATGGGGTTGGTGTGGGACGGCGAAGTGGTGCAAATTTCAGTTATATCTTTCCCACCTAAAAGGAAAGTTATTGTAATTGGTCAAAAAATTAAAAAAAGAGTTATAAAAAATTTGAAAAATGCCAGTGCTTATACGCGCATGTGCGTGTTTGTGTTACATTCTTAAAAGTTGTTAACTTCCTCATTACACTTAAAGTTGCTAACATAATGAAATTATTACTTAAGGTTGCCCTCTCTTAAATTTCTCATTTAAAAGTTTCTTTAAAAATAAATTTGTTAGTGCCTTGGAAAATGGTGGACAGTCATTGGTTTAATTTAAATGCGCCGCACTGTTTGGCAGTTTCTGGTTCATTTGCGAACTCGAAATGCGGTTGTGATTGATCAGGTCGGACTCTGGGTCGTAATATCGAAGCATGCTGAAATCTTTTATGATGATCTGTTAAGAAGAATAGTAGTAATTTTAATTTACATCAAAATTTTAAATTGTAGTTATTTACCCCATCAAGATATCTTGGATTTAGAAAAAATTTTTAAATTATGAGATAATCAATTGTGTGATTACCACATACTCTATTTTGGCGGTTTTACAAGGATAAAGTATGGTAAGCAAGTGTCACGCAATTTCATCCTTATATTTTTGTCGGTCATCAATAGTTTAACAGTTATTTTAACTACACAAACAAACATTACTGGTGAAAACATTATCTAATTTGTGGAAATTTGTATAAATTATTTTAGCAAAACTGTTCTTAACGATAGATCACTAAAGTGGCCTAGGGGACTAGAATATTCTTTTTGTTTGTGTTGTTATAACCTAGATTTAAGGTAAGAATCATAGGGATGCTATTGTTGTAAGTAAGCGTTTAAGAAATACTAATTTGGGGGTCCGGGAAGGATCAACCTAACTGGTGATCGAACGTATCTTTCTGCAATCTTCATTTATTTAGAATTTATCTAACAAGACTATTCTCCGCCTTGTCTGTAAACATTACATTGAACAGCTTTATGTGAAATTCTTAACTGATACTACATCAGCTGATGATTCTATGATCGAGGTCACGGGGCGTGTTACTCAGGTGTCTATACACCCAGCTAGGGAAGACAAAACTAAGTGCAAATTATTTATCTGCTTTCTATTTTACCTTACTTAACGCTTAAGCTCTTCATTAACACTTAAAATCAATATTATGCTATTTATTGTGTGATATAAGTGGGACAATGTCAATATGCGTTTGCTATAACTTGATTTAAATATTTATATGTGGGTTTTAGATTTACCACTTTGTATAATCAGCTTCACGATTCTGTATGAGTCTGTATGCACGGGTTTGTTATACCACCTCGACGGTATTTATAATGTTACTATATTTATCTAATCTGGGTTCATAGTTTTACTTAAAATAGTATGACCTAATCTTATTAGACGCATTAGGGCATTATTGATGTCTACCCGAACTCGCTTTAATAACTTTTGTTTCATACACCGCTGCCATGTGCGCTATCTAACACAATAGAGTAGTACTGGGATATAGGTTTTTAGCATAAGATTTAGCTTTGCAGTGTAAAATATTTACACGATTTAACATAGGTCTCATTTACTTTACATTTTTTCCGAAAGGAAAATTATCGATCAAAAGATTCGAAATTGAAGTAAGACTGGAAATATCCATTTTTTGCTTCTTCGAGTACAATAAAGTGGTTTTTAACAAATGTGAGTTTGTGTTTGTGTTTGCGTGTTTGCGTCATTGCGTGTTTGCGTGTTTGTGTGTTTGCGTGTTTGCGTGTTTGGGTGTTTGGGTGTTTGTGTGTTTGTGTGTTTGCGTGTTTGCGTGGTTGCGTGCTTGTGTTTGTGTGTTTGTGGGCGAGTTATCTTAAAATTTGCCCTCTAATCTTAGATTAATTCTCGAGATAATGCTACCCAAATATCGTTAACATTCAAAACCTTTGCGTAAACAACTGTACACTCGAAATCATTAATTCTATAACAGGATATTTTAAACACAACAATCCAAAGTACATTCAGATAAACAATCTTAAATTATTTAAAGGCGCAGATGAAAATAGTTTCGTCAACCTTAATTTAAAATAGCATAAATGGACTAACGCTTCAACCATAGACTGCTTTATCGTCAAATAATTTTAACAAAATGCAACCAATTGTAAAACAAACGCAATCACCATAAATGTACAATGTTAGGTTACTTTCTAAAAGTATTCTTTGAACTTTCTCCGCTAGGCTACAGCAGAAACAATCTGGATATGAACGGCTTCCTCGGCGAGATTCTGATCGACAAAATTTTTAATAACTGTAAGCGGCAACCAAATGTAGCCACTTCCACGTATAAAGTTCTTAAATGTTGCGTTCTTAACTAACTGAATCACGACGTTGTAAAGTTTATGTACACAAAAGATTTTACTCACGGTATTATTTAAACAATTTTGAATTAAATCGCCAGTTTTATTTACAGTCTGATTATAATTAACGTAAGTATTTACAAATTTACCTACAGTGAGACTTGGTCTATTGAAGGCCGATAGCAGAAGTACGGTAATAGAGATAGGCACGCACAGTACTTCACCATAAAAATATATTCCATTCCGTAAAAGCGATCTAAAGCTCCGCCAATTAGGAAGCACTTGTCAAAAACACTATCCTAATTTCGGAAACGATAAGGTTTTGTTGATCACGATTAATCCACATAAAGTTCCCCGGCCTGGTGAACCTCCAACAAAAACCGCACAAAGGCGAAAAGGACCCGCTGTCCACCATACGTTCGTAAGGTCCGGGTACGTAGACGGCAAATTCTGAGCCACTGCCTTCTGCCATAACTGCACTCAATCCAAACAGGACCAAGACTAACGAGATACATCCAAAAATTGTTCAGTTACGCCATATTCAATTTCTAATATCAGCAACCAATAAAATTGCTCAATACATTCAATTATCAACCGCGCTAGAAACGAACACACGTCGGTATAAGAAACCAAAAAATTACGTTATATTTTTTTTAACCCGCACTTTCACGTAGAAACCGCCTTGCCAGATTTTGAAGTAAGTAACGGCTTATCTCACTTTACGGTGCACATGCACTTACTTAGGTCATATTGTAGTACGGTTTATCCCACTTTACAGTACTCATGCACTTACTTAAGTCATATTGTAGTTCTGATAATCCTATAATGATAATTTCGCTAAGCACGGATTGGTATGCTTTACCACGAAAGACTCTTGGCGCGGTTTTTCAATGGCTGGATCTATAGTAATTACACACCATATCAAATTGTCATTTCATTTTAAACCTTGGGAAAATTTATATGATATTTACGATTTTAATTAAATAGATTCTAACAAACAAAACCATTTAAAATTCAATACGACAAATTCTAATCCGAAATACAATATAAAGCTTTATAACATTAATAGCAAAAGATACGTCAATTTAATTTTAAAAAACGTAATTTTTCCTTTCAACTTATGAAAATTGATAAAACTTAAAATAACGAGAATATTATCTGTACAAAATTACCCTAACATTACTTTGATTGTAACGCAAGCATGACCTGTGAATTAAACCTTAAATTAATATTATTAGCGACAATAAACAAAATCACTTTTAATATTATATTCTAAATATCTTCATTATTAAAAAAGTAGTTTAACCAATTTCAATCCTCAATCTATTAATTCTTGGCAACAGAACATTTTAAATCATTTGACTTTTAAAAACCAAGGTTTCGAAAAACGAACAATAAAAGTTATCTGACGTAACTTACTTAAAATGTTCACTCCCGGTGACAGTTTATATGTTTGTGTTTGTGTGTTTGTATGTTTTTTTGTTTGTGGTTTTGTGTGTTCGTGTTTGTGCGGTTTGGACGTTTTCCTCGTCCTGCGTGTTTTGTGTATTTGTGCGTTTTGCGTCTGTGGTGTGTTGTGTTTGTGTGCGTTTGTCCGTTGTGCGTCGAGCGTCCTTGTGCGTAGCGTGTTGTGATTTCGCGTCCTGTGTGTCGTAGTCCGTGAGTCCGTGTTCCTGTGTCCGTGAGTTCGTGAGTCCGTAGTCCGTGGTTGTGAGTCCATGAGTCCGTGAGTCCGTGAGTCGTGTGTCTGTATGGTGTGATCTTGAGTCGGTGTTCCGTGAGTGCGGCATGTCGGTGAGTCGGTGTTCTGTGTGTCCGTGTGTCCGTGGTGTGTGTGTGTCCGTGTGTCGAGTGTCCGTGGTCCGTGCGTCCGGCGTCCGTGTGTCTGTGCGCCCGTGAGTCCGTGCGTCGTGTCCGTGGTCCGTGTGTCCGTGGTCCGCGCGCCGTGGTCCGCCGTGAGTCGTGTGTCCGTGAGTCCGTGAGTCCGCGAGTCCGCGAGTCCGTGAATCCGTGAGTCGGTGTCTGTGAGTCGGTGTGTCCGTGAGTCGGTTAGTCGGTGAGTCGGTAGTCGTGGTCGGTGTGTCGGTGTAGTCGTGTGTCATGTGCCGTGTCCGTGTCCGTTGTCGTGTGCGTCCGTGCTGTGCCGTGGGCTTGCGTCCGTGTAGGTCGTGGTGTGTGTCTGTGGTGGTGGCGTCCGTGGAGTCGTTGAGTCGTGAGTCGTGTGTCGTGTGGCGTGTGTCCGTGTGTCGGTGTGTCGTGTGTCCGTGTGTCCGTTTGTGTGTCCGTGCACGCGTGTGGCTGTGTGTCGTGCTGTCGGCGTCGTGTGTCGTTGTCGTGTTGCGTGTTTGTCGGTGTGTCGTGGTGCGTGTGTCGTGTGTCGTGTGTCGGTGTGTCGTGTGTGGTGTGTCGTGTGTGTCGGTGTGTGCCTGTGTGTGTGTGTCGTGCTGGTGTGTGCGTGTGTGGTGTGTGTTGTGCGTGTGTGTGTGTGTGCGTGTGTGCGTGTGTGCGTGTGTCGTGTGTCGTGTGTGCGTGTGTGCGTGTGTCGTGTGTGGTGTGTGGTGTTGCGTGTGTCGTGTGTGCGTGTGTGTGTGTGTGCGTGTGTGTGTGCTGTGTGTGTGCGTGTGTGTGCGTTGTGGTGTGCGTGTGTCGTGTGCGTGTGTGTGTGTGTGGTGTGTGTGTGTGTGTGTGTGTGTGTGTGTGTGTGTGTGTGTGGTGTGTGTGTGTGTGTGTGTGTGTGTGTGTGTGTGTGTGTGTGTGTGTGTGGTGTGTGTGTGTGTGTGTGTGTGTGTCGTGTGTGTGTGCTGTGTGTGTGTGCTGTGTGTGTGTCGTGTGTGTGTGTGCTGTGTGCGTGTGTGCGTGTGTGTGTGTGTGTGTGTGTGTGTGTGCGTTGTGCGTGTGTGTGTGCTGATGTGTGTGGTGTATTAGTGTGTGTGTGCTTATGTGCTGTATGTGTGGTTGCTGTGTGTGTGTAGTGTGTGGTGTGTGTGATGTGGTGTGATGTGTGTGTGTGTGTGTGACGTTGTAGTGTGGCGTGATGTGGTGTGGTGTGTGTATGTTGTGTGTGCTCGTGTGCGTGTGCTGGTGACGCTGTAGCGTGGTGATGTGTGCAGTGTGTGTGTATGTTGTGTGTGTGCAGTGGTGTATGTTTGTATGTGTGTGTAGTGTAGTGTTCGCGTAGCGATCATGCTAAGTGTCGGCGCTATTATACTGTTGTATGGTGTAGTGTGTGCCCATATATGTTTGATCGTAGTTGTTAATTTGGTATGCGCGTTAGGAACGATGTGGGTGTAGTGAGTGAATACATACCTAACGTTGCTGATGTGGACCGCTATACTGACTGATATTGGGTGGTTTCACTTGTGTGCCTACCGGGCAGTGACAGTGTCACTGATCAGCTAAGGTAGAAGGCTGTACGCGTCCGAAGGCCGATCGTATCCAAGTAAACCGGCGCTTCCACTATACGTGGTTGTGCCATGTTAATTATTCTTTCTTAAATTACTGTAGAACATAGGTTGATCACATGGCTTAAGTATGTAATATATAGATATTCTCATATTACACGGCATTGGGACATTTTTCTCATTGTGACGGTACTATAATTTTCGTAGATTTCCAAAGGTCGCTCTAATAAAAATAATTTTGGAAGGGAGTATAGTTCAAAGAATAGTTTGAATTAGAATGCAACTATTTGTTGCTAAATGAAAGATCAAATAACATTGTTTAAAGCTTACTGCGCTCGTCCTACTTCACATGAATGTAATTTTTCTGATTTTCTAGTATTTTCAGATATTAATTTGTGTCTTAAAACCAAACTTGTGATTTATTAAAAACCTAATGTTTGAAACATGTGTGAATGAACTGTAGTATTTAAAAGTGGTACTTGTTTTAGTCTTTGAGCATTGAGTAATGCTCAATGCTTTGAGTTTATTTTAGGTCCGCGTTATTCGGTTGAAATTTAAGCAGTGTTAAACTCCCATGGCAATTATATCGTTTATGATAAAAATGCAAATAAGCGCGCCTATAATGGAACTTAAAACTTGTTGAAAGATAAAAAATTAAATGTTGACGTGTTGACTATATAAAAGGTGTTGTAAAGGGACGGTATCGTTAAATAATTCAATGGTAATCGTCTAAACATCGAATACCATGACTAAGTACCTGGTGGTTGATTTATATTTGTAATAACTGACAAGCGCCACACCTGTTATTTTTGTTGGTAATAACAACGGAATTTTATTTTGATGATTGATGTAGTGTACTGACTTGTTTATTTATTTCCGTATACAAAGTGATTATGTTAAATTATGTGCAGAACAGAGCAAAGGAATGACAGGTGACGAAATACTCATCATCAAAACCAATACAGCAGACCACTTGCTTGGCTTCCTAAGCTAATTTCGTGCGTACAAAAAAGTAGATTAGAAAAGATTTTCCTAAAAATTAATTTACGGTCGGTTTCTTTTATTGACCATTTTTTTTTACTTCATCGATGAAGCGTTACAAAAAATAAGACAAATTTTAAACAAGGCATTGAAATAAAACAAACTCTTTAGTATTTAGTAAAGGTAAATAATTGTATTTCGGCAGAAAGTTAATTATAGAGTACGATCAAGTAGGCTCTGACAAGGAAACGCAATCAGGCAGCTTGTAAGAGGGCCGCTAGCTCATTACCGATTTGGAGTGTTGGGCATCGGCTTTGCTAAGTAGAGAGGCAGTGCGAACTGCCTCCTCAACTAGATTCTAGATGACCTGTGCCCTATTATCCTTGTGTGTCCTTGCTACCACGGTGGTCTAAATTAAAGGAAATACTGATCAAAGTTCAGACGACGGACAGTGTTGATGATCTGTGATTCAGCGGTGTGATTGATGTAAGATTATAAATTAGAATCTAAACTCAATGACGTGAACTTAACGCCTTGGGGTGTAGCGCAAGGTTCTTTATGTGGTCCACTAACGACGTAATTTCTATTCGCGTTAATAACGAAAAAGAAATATTAAAAAGGGAAATGGAATTCTTGGGGGGTTTTGTAATGACACAATTAATGAAGAGGTCAGGCACAGGTAGCAAAAAGGTGTGATTAAGGCAACCACCCGCGAACGCCCTTGAAAAACGACCGTCTCTGCAATGATTGGAATTCGCGCTTTATTTTCAGCAAAAACATTAATTTATCATACAACTTACAATCATAATAATTACTTTTCGCAAATAACGCGCGTCTTATACAAAAGAGCAAAGAACGTAATTACCCCATTAAGAGCAAACAAATTTTCTAGATTGCAAATTGCATCAATTGAATTTGCGTTACAAAAAAAAGTGTAATTTATCGAATAGGTATGTACGAGGGTAAATCGATAAATAGAGAATGTATTGTTTGTTATACGAACTAATGACGTGGGATTTATTCAGTATGGATGAAAAGATTTCTAAATAGGTTTACCGCATTCAAACAGATTATTCGGATAGATTAAGGATAAAGACCTGGCCCGAATCGGCCATTTGGAAAATTATAATGGCATTAAATATCATTCTAAAGGAGGATTAGCGATTTTCGGTGACCATTTACTTTTATACTTTAAGGAAAATAAAAGTAACGAATTTTTTTCTATTTAAAGCTTCAGAAATATTTGCAAGCATTTCATGATGATCTAACCTTATCCGAAATCGGAATTTAAACACACATTTCTGTGTATTATCGATTTTATCGCGTATTATATTAAGCGCTGTTGCAAATGTTCCGTTTCAAATTTACATTTTAAATTACTGTAAGTACATCAGTAAGCCATGATTGGTAGAAAATGTTCATCTTTTTATAGCGTGTTCTTTAATTGTTGTTATACAGGGTGAAACTATTGAAATTTTGGCAATTATAAACTGTTTCCTATTCAGAATTACCGATGTATAAAATCACCCACAAAATATTCGATTGTATAAATTTTAAAATATTCGATCTGCAGAAAGATGTTAAGCGCTCAATACTATGATTTTAATAAATGCGTACGTAATACCGTGCTGTCACTGGATAATAGATAGTAAATAGTATTAAATTTTACGCTAGATTGCATACTGTGTGAGACAAATAAGACCAGTTAACTGAGCCAGTAATGGACACCTATTATTAAAAATATGGGGTTATCATAAATTCATAAAGTAAACGATATATTTTCACTTATTACATATTTTTAACAAATCAAATTAATATCAAAAACTATTGATACAATTGTCAAACAAAAGTATCGTAATTTAGAGAATTGCTCTGAAAATAAAACTCGCGTAAACGTAAATTGTAATGATTTGAGCATGGATCTGCAAACAAGAATTGGTTTAGTGCAATGTTATTATGAATGTGGTAAAAATTACACTGCTGGTTACACGAAGATTTCGTACAAAAATGTCTGTAGCTGAGCTTCCGAGATCAGGAAGACCAAGGACGAGTGATGTCCAAGTTGCATAAGTTCTTCAGGAAAATCAAAACGTAGCCAATACTAATCCGCTGGGAATCAGCAGTGTGAATGCGATATCAAAACGATTGCAAATGCCATACACCACGGTTTGGAAAATTTTACGAAAAATCCTAAAAATGCTGCAACTGCTGTTTGAATTAAAGGAAGCAGATTTGGCTCTTATGTACAATTTTTCTTTACAAACACTCGCTCAGATGGAAATTGAACCTGAAATGTTATCCCGTATTTTAGGGACAAATGAAGCCCATTTCTCTCGTAATGGTGGAGTGATTACTCAAAACTGCCGAATATGGCCAACAGAAAATCCACATGAAATTGTTCAGCAAGGTCTTCATGACAAAAGAGTCACCGTTTGGTGCGGTTTCACAGCTAATTTCCATACTTTTTTGAGGAAATACAGAATGGGGAAGCCGTAACTGTTACTGGTGAATGATACCTGCAAATGTTAAGGGATTAGGCAATTCCACAGTTACAAAACTGTACGAACGAATTGAAAACATGATTTTTATGCAGGATGGAGCACCTCCGCATATTTACCGACCAGTTAACTGGGGTTTTTCAAGATCATGTAATAAGCAGACATATTGCAAATTTATGGCCACCAAGGTCGCCTGGTATTAACCCAGGGGGTTACTGCTGGAGGAATTAAAGGACAGTATTAGGGAGCAAATTCGTGCAATTAAACCAGAAATTTCGCATAGTGCTGTATATAATGTGGAGGAACGGTTGGTAATTTTACAACAACAAAATGTAGGTCATGTCGAACAATTGCGGCAACCAGTGTTTGACATCAGAAATCCCATTATTTAAGCAGCTAGATTCCATTTACTTTTTGTTATTAATTTTATTTGTTAAAAATATATAATAAGTTGCTTCACGTTACTTCAAAATAATAATGGAGTTGTAACAAAAATTGGTCATTCAAATATTGATTAGAATCATTCTTAATATGTGAAAAAAATTACAACCTTTTAACTGGTTGTGGTTACGTCATTTTATGTTATTTGATCGTTAGAAACACGATTTAGCCAATATGTGAACTAATTTTAGTTTCTGAAGACTGGTACATTTCTTGTATGGTTGTGTTGCACTGGCACCAATCATTTTAGTATTGAGAATAAGTGTTTATATTGTGTAATGTGTCGTTAATATCAATTTTTGAACATGATTCCTGTTTCATAGGGTTGACTACTACGTATACATAATAAACATAGTATACATAATTTAGTGTACAGGCTGTCCCAAATTCGTGGGCAAGCATGGGGATCTCGCTTATTATAAGAGATAGGATATAGGTTTAAATTCGGCACTTTTGCTGAATTCGATGCCGAGTAATAATCTGAAAAGAAATTTGAGCTAACTCGAATGGATTTGGTTTTATACTCAAAAAACTAAAAATTTCGATTTTTGTTTTTCGCGTTTGGCTACCTTATTATTAGGAATTTTCAAAATTCGATTAAACATTATTAAGGCAACTTTTTACGCACAATACTAATACGGTATTAAAAATATTATGCGACGTTTTGTTTATTCTGAACCATCATCAGGTTTATTTTTTCTTATCGGGGTTAAGACATATTTTTATGGCGTTGGATGGAGAATGTTATGCTGATTTTAACAATATATAACACTTCATGGTTTGATCGAAAACTCAGGAGTTGGCTTTTGTCATGTTATTTTCTAATTGTAAAAAGGGTAATAACTGCAAGATCCTTCGTGTTAGTGCTTTAAAATTTGCAAGTTTCTTTAGAATGTTTTCAAATTCAGAAAAACGAGACATGATAAGGATATTTTATAGCTGCAATAGAAATAGTGTCAGAGCAGAACAACGATATTTAGAGGAATATCCGAAGAGGCAGCAACCAAACCAGAGATATTTTTTAAAATTAGACCAAAATTTGCGAGAATTTGGATGTTTTCAGAAACCTCGAAATGCATATGGTAGCAGACTAGACAGAGATACCGAAGAAGAAATATTACATCAGGTACTATTTGTTAGTATTATACTAATTATAAGAATTTCCACTCACTTCACTGCTAATTTCAGCAGACATTTTTTTTTGGGATTTATGACTTTATGTTATCCATCTTAGGTTCAAGAAAATCCTTCAACATCTACCAGAGAAATAGAGCAAACTATTGAATTGCCAAAAACGACAGTTTGGCGAGTGTTAAAGCAACACCGTTATAAACCATTTAAGTTACACGTTAGTCAAACTCTTCGGCCTGGGGACGATATGAGACGGTTGGATTTTTGTAACCAACTTAATACCAAAATGCTGCAAAATCGCAACTTTCTCAATAAAATAATTTGGACGGATGAGTGCAATTTTTCCACTAATGGAATGTTTAATCGTAATAACGAGCACTACTGGTCCGCTGAAAATCCACGAATTAACAGGCAAATGCGAGGACAAGGCCACCGGTCCTTTAATGTGTGGGTTGGAATCTGGAAGGATAGGCTCCTTGGGCCAATTATTTACGAAGCTATCCTAACGTCTCAACGCTACCTCGCATTTCTAACACACGAAATATCAGACCTTTTGGATGATGTTCCGCTAAACGAAAGATGGACTCTCTGGTGGCAAATGGACGGAGCTCCTCCTCATAATGCTGCGATAATAACTTAACGGCGAATTTCCTGATAAATGGATGGGAAATAGGGGACCACTTAGGTGGCCAGCAAGAAGTCCAGATTTAACCCCTTTAGATTACTTCCTCTGGGGCTATTTAAAAAATATGATTTATAAGACGACACCGCAATATATAGAAGAACTCCAGAATAGGGTTGTTAATGAACTTTGTAAAATTCCCAGGCGAACCATTCAAAGAAGCGTAAACAATTGTAGAAGAAGAATTTGTTACTGTATTCAAGAAGGAGGAAACTTGTTCGAACATTTATTATAATAATTTTTGTTTGTTTGTCTGTGTAATTATTTTGTTGTTACCTATCGATAAATTTGCGTTGTCGCTATTATGACCGTGTTACATAGACCTACTTGTTTGAGTTGTTTGTTAATGTTTTTTTTGTTTAACTGTTTTTATATTTTTTTTTCTAACGACTTTAACAAATTAAATAAGTAGAACTACTGTAATTATTCCTTGCTGGATCCAAGAAGGCGGAATCTTGTTCTTCGTATTTTTCTCATTATTTTAGTTCGCAGTCGATCAAACCATAAAGTGTTATATATTGCTAAAATCAGCATAACATTCTCCATCCAACGACATAAAAATATATCTTAACCCCCATAAGAAAAAATAAACCTGATGATGGTTCAGAATAAACGAAACGTCACATAATATTTTTAATACCGTATTAGTATTGTGCGTAAAAAGGTGCCTTAATAATGTTTAATCGAATTTTGAAAATTCCTAATAATAAGGTGGCCAAACGCGAAAAACGAAAATCGAAATTTTTAGTTTTTTGAGCATAAAACCAAATCCATTCGAGTTAGCTCAAATTTCTTTTCAGATTATTACTCGGCATTGAATTTAGCAAAAGTTCCGAATTTAAACCTATATCCTATCTCTTATAATAAGTGAGATCCCCATGCTTGCCCTCGAATTTGGGACAGCCTGTACAGTGTTGCGGGATATCTCAAGGACGGGATGAGATAAGAAGTTGAGGTTTTCGCGTTCCTGTGCTACTTTATTATAAAACAAAAGATGGCACGCTTTGTTTCGGATTTACAGGGTGATTTTGAAAATTTGTCATTTTGGGACCACCCTCGTATCTGTGTTAGCAAGTAACATAGAATTAGAGCGAGAAAGATACTGATAGACAATTTTACGTAGAATCATGTGGCCTACGTAACTTTTCTATAAGTATTGCCGATTCTTCAAAATAACCCAAACTTACCTTGTAATGGGACACCCTTTATATATTTTTACAATGTGATTCTATTTGTCTTCAGTTTCCAACTCTATGGCTCTTTTCAACATTAAGATCAAAATTTACGTTGTTACAAATTTATATTTTTTAATAGTTGGCGAGGGCGGAATCTGAAGAAAGAAAATAATTCGGCTGTCGGATTTTAGAAGTTTGTAAGTTTATGTCTGTTATTCTGATTATTTAATTTGATTTGTCTAATATTTTTAACTTAATTGTGGGAAATTGATTCGTTGTTGATTATGCAGTTAATATAGCATTTGGACACGCACAATTTACAAAAATCCCATAGGTACCTAGAGAGGTGACATCCAGAAAAAAAATATTTTCAAGAATAAAATCAAATCTAATTGAACACGGCTCTTTTTATAAACCTCGATCAAAAGTTTACAACAAAGAAAATCGCAAAATTGACGAAATAAATATATATTATCGGCAACCGCAACAACAAATCCAAATATCTCTTGCAGAGTGATAACCTGCAGTATTGGGGTGTCTAAAATAGGGATTCAAAAAATCTCACAAAACACAAATACCAACCATATAAATTTTATATGGTCCAAAACTTACGTCCGGGCATTGCGGAACGCCGTAGACATTTTGTAATTGGTGTTTAAAAAATACGCTGGTGCACTTTAACAGCACTGGTATTTTTAATCGCCAAAATAATAAATTTTGGTCTGAAAATAACCCACATGCATTGTTTCCACAAGAAAGACAAGGAAGGTTTGACTTTAATGTATCTTGTTTCATATCGAGTAGTAAAATTATATATCGAGCTTTTGACAGAGGCCTTATTGCCACTAGATATTTACAAATTTTGGAAAATAGTGTACCCGAAATAGAAGGTGATGTGCCATTAGCACATTTACACCATTTATATTTACAACAAGACGGTGCTCCTGCCCACAACGCGGAAATTTTTAGAAACTATCTATATAACAGATTTCCAGGCCGTTGAATAGATACAAATAGACCTGTAACATCGCCACCCAGATCCTTCCTTAATAACAAAATTTATAGAACCCAATATCAAACTCTGACAGATTTACGCAACGCCGTTGACCATTTTTATAAGCTAGTTTTATGTTTTGTTTCTATGTTATCCTATAAAATTTTGAAAAAAGAATTTTTATTATTTCCACCCCGACCAATCATTAAATAAATTAAATTTGTAATAACGTAAATTTCGAGCTTAATGTTGAAAAGTATATTTTTGAAAAGCTGAGGACAAATGAAATCAAACTGTGAAAAAATAGACAGTGTGTCCCATTTAAAAAAAAAGGTTTGAGTTATTTTGAAGAAACGGCAATAATTATAGAAACGTTACGTATGACACTTGATTGTACGTAAAAATATATATCAGTATCAGTTCTCGCTTTGTTTCTATGTTACTTGCTAACAAAGATGCGAGGGGAGTCCCAAAATGACAAATTTTAAAATGGCCTTGTGTACCAGAAAGGAAGCGTGCCATGCAAAGTTTGTTTAGTCCATATTTTCTTCATAAAAAAGTAGCACAGGAACGCAAAAATCGCAACTTCCTATTTCAAGCCGTTCTTGAGATACTCCCCAAGACCAATTGAAATCGGAACATACGGTACTACGTCAATTTGAAGGGTTCATTTCTGGTAACCATAATTTTAGTAATTCTTGGAATATGAAATCACATTCTTAGTTTTGCTATAAATTGCACTAATTGAAAAAAATCGATTGGACTAGGAATGGCAAAATCTCATAAGAATGGACGATTTCGAAATATTTCTAAGTTCACCGAAAAAGACTTAAAAAAGGGCTATTGAAGTAATAGGCTGCATCCCGTTCATTTGATTCCTTTTTCAACGCTTGTGTCCACCGCCAAAATCTCGTTTTGCTAGTAAAAAAATGATAAATCCGGAAGAGCTACAAAATATTTATTAAATGAAACACCTGGGCGCTCTTAGTTTCAAGGTTTTTTTAAAACATCCCCGTTAAACTGAAATATGCCAAATCTCTGAGTAACGCTCGGGCGCTGTGTGAGAATAGAATAGAATTTTGTTTTGATGAAATATTTACTTTTCTACAGAAGGTAAACTGTGAAAATATTGTACAGAGTGAAGCAGCTTTTTATGTCAAAATTCCCCATAACAAGGAATAAGAGTTAAATCATAGAAGGAACAAATAGCTATCATGGCGACTTTCTCGGGAAAATGTGTTCCGCCAATGTAAAAAAATCGGTGTCGGAAAGTTAGGGAGACCTGGTTCAGGATTAATGATATTTGTAGTTGCCTAAAGCTATACAACGTCTGGGTAGCACTGAAAAATTTTATAGGAAACGCCCAGCGAAACATACAAATAATGAAACCAAAAATAATTGTGTCCAGTCCAGTAAAGCTAATTATGCACTTGCTGATCCACTGAGACGTGGAATAGAATACTCCTTCATCAAGAAATCGTGTTATTTTGAAATGAAGGTACAAGGATACCTACTCCATTTGGTACTGAGGTTACAACAATGGTATCTGCAGCTCTTGGATCATGGAAATCAAGATACTATTCACGCTACTCAAATACAACGTAAAAAATAATGTATCTGAAATGACAAAATATGGATTAAAACGCTTTTGTAAACCAGAGTACATTACTTACCCAGAGTTTGTCGATTACACCCACTACTGTGTCTATTAATCACTTATTTGGTAACATTGGTTAAAAGAATTTGAGTCAATCTATTCGAAAGACTTTCTCATTTTAGATTATTGGGTCGATTCAAAAATTAAAAAAAGCCAGTAAATGAAAAGTAAAATATAAAATAATTTCATACATTTATTGAATTAGAAGTATAGTTTTCTTAAATGCAAATGTTTAATGAATTAAAAAAAATTAACCTTTGCCAGGTTCGTACCGGCTTTAATAATTTATCTAAGAGCAATAAAATTTAGACTTAAAGATATATTTATGCGCAGTATGAAATACCTAAAAAGTAATTATAAGATTCATATAACATTTATTTATTGTATTGTGTATTCCAAATTAACAAATTCCGTACTTTCGTAGGAACCGATGAGTTTTAGGCATTTTATTTTTTTGATGTTATGTGTAATGATTACACCGATTTCCACAAAATTTCACATTTAAGTCTTAATCCTTTCAGTCCCACATTCATTAAAAAAGAATGAATATAGTAGATGTGTCCCTCTCCAGAGGCATACTATTTCAAACCATCATATGAACAGATTTTTCTTTTTTAGCGTTAAAAACATATTGTACCTTCTCAGGGACATTATTTTTTTTACAAAAAATAACAATCACGTTCCACACACGCTCACTCCCACACATACATACACACGCACTCACGCAGACACGCACACATACGCACACACGCACAAACACACTCACACACGCGTACAGACACACACACACACACACACATTCACGCACATGCACGTCCACACACGTGCACGCACTCACGCACGCACACGCACGCGCGCACACACACGTACACACACACACGCACACACACACACACACACACACACACACATACACACATACACACACACACACACACACACACACACACACACACACACACATACATCACACACACACACATGGGCATACACATACGGAACACACGCGCACACGCACGCACACGCACTCACAGACATGCGCGCAAACACATGCATACACACACGCACACACACGCACGTAGATGCACGCAGACGTACGCACACACGTGCGCACACTCGCACACATGCACGCATATGCACGCTCATACACGCGCACGCACTCACACGCACATACACGCATGTACACACACGTACATACACGCACACATGCGCGCACATGCGCATACACATGCGGAACACACGCGCACGAGCTGGTACACTCGCACACTCGCACACATGCGCACATGCACACCCTCACACACACGCGCGCACACACCTGTCCACACCAGCCCACACACACTCGCACTCGCTCTCACGCACGCACGCACACACGCACGTACACACGCATACACGCACATACGAAAATACGCATATACGCACACACAAATATTTTTGACGTTTTTCAAAACTACTTTTTGAACTGCAAAACAAATTTCTCGTCTCCGTTCAATTTCGAATTTTTTGATAGATTTCAGTAACCTGCACTTTAGGTGGGAAAAATATCGTTGTATCCAAATTACGTGCTTGCAAATACGAATCTGTGTAGCATTTTTCTATGCATTCTGTTTACAGTGTTATTATTTACATTAAATGATTATTCTCAGAACACTGAATGTGTACGCCTTTTTCAAACCTAGTATAAATTTACTCAATAATCAACCTATTGTGAGTTACTAGTTAGCCCTACTTTACGCGGACCCTAAAGAATTTTCTGTAAATACTTGGAAAACTGTTTACTAATGTAACAAAATAAAAGTGGGCTTTCTTAAAGGTAAAATCTCTCGCACACGCACACACATACACACGCACGCACACATGCACACAGACACACAGACACACAGACACACAGACACACAGACACACAGACACACAGACACACAGACACACAGACACACAGACACACAGACACACAGACACACAGACACACAGACACACAGACACACAGACACACAGACACACAGACACACAGACACACAGACACACAGACACACAGACACACAGACACACAGACACACAGACACACAGACACACAGACACACAGACACACAGACACACAGACACACAGACACACAGACACACAGACACACAGACACACAGACACACAGACACACAGACACACAGACACACAGACACACAGACACACAGCACACAGACACACAGACACACAGACACACAGACACACAGACACACAGACACACAGACACACAGACACACAGACACACAGACACACAGACACACAGACACACATACACACATACACACATACACACATACACACATACACACAGACACACAGACACAGACACACAGACACACAGACACACAGACACACAGACACACAGACACACAGACACACAGACACCCAGACACCCAGACACCCAGACACCCAGACACCGAGACACCGAGACACCGAGACACCGAGACACCGAGACACCCAGACACCCAGACACCCAGACACCCAGACACCCAGACACCCAGACACCCAGACACCCAGACACCCAGACACCCAGACACCCAGACACCCAGACACTCAGACACCCAGACACCCAGACACCCAGACACCCAGACACCCAGACACCCAGACACCCAGACACCCAGACACCCAGACACCCAGACACCCAGACACCCAGACACGCAAGCGCCGCGTGCACGCACGCTCGCACGCACGCACGCACCCACCCACCCACCAACACACACACACACACGCACTCGCACTCGCACACGCACACGCACACGCACACGCACACGCACACGCACACGCACACCACACACACACACACACACACACACACACACACACACACACATACACACACTTATATTCCTATAAATTTTTTATTGGAATTTTGGGGACCTGGTTATAGTTTCAGATAATCCCTCAAGAGTTCTTAAACTTATTTAATGAGATTTTGCGTGGCAGCATATGTTAAATAATAATTGAGATTTTATGTATTCGAATTGCTATTCGCATAAGAAAATATTTTAATGGAATCTTGGAGTTCTCTTTATAGTTGCGCATCGCCCCTCATAAGTGATAAAACAATTTATAATGGCAATTTCTTTTCAGAACTACGAAAGATTCACTTCTAGAACAATTTGGGGTGTGAAGTTAGCCCCCTGAGTTTTCAAAACCAGTTTTTGAAGGTTTTATTAGGGTAACTATTTTTATAACTTATCAAAACGTCTAGAACTCTTGAGGAGGCGAGCGGAACTTCTATTATATTAAGAGTACTTTAATAAGATTAATAAGTATTCAAAATGGGGGAGTGACTTCACATTGAACAGAATTTAACTCTAAATCAGCCATAAAACACTGGTGTTAATTAATTCTTTCAATAGTCTTTTATTTAGGGGTACCAGGTTTAGAAAGCAGGTATACAGAAGGTAGTTACAAAAATCAGAAGAGATTTGAAAATAATATAGGAGATGGTTTAGGTAAAGTTATTTTTAATAATTATTCGAATTTATCGTTCCAATATTCCGAAATCAGAATTCTTTAGCACAATCGGTAAGTGTAGAAAAATGGGACATTTAAACTTATTTAGAGGAGAGAGTAGATACTGCTAAAAATAGAAGTGACTCCTCTGAAACAGAGGAGACACTACTTTTATTTGTGATTTATTTTGTTTTAATTTAAAATAGAGTTTTTGATGATACTAAATATGCGTTATTTATTTAAAATAATTTCACAAACTTGTACACATTTAGGTAATTTTATTAAACAATTACGTAAGGAACACATTTAAACCTTCACAATTGCAGCTCCTGACAGATTTTTGAAGTCACTGTCAGAGTCTAATATCATTTGTGCCGTTAACCGTTTAATGCATGATTTTTCCTTTTCACTTTTTTTAAATACTAATGGGCGCCTCGAATTTGAAAAAATACGCCCGTAACCCCTGAGGTACATCATGCAGTGACGGAGGTGAAGGGAAGATAAAAAAACTTCTTACCTACCACGCAGTTTTTTTTTAATATTATGATAATCTACATTTTACGAAAATCATCTACGTATTATAATAATTGTACAAACAATTTTTCTGCATGTAAACATAGGTTCATTTTATATTTTGCACACATAAAATTAGTATTTCCGCGGCACTCTTGCATTTTGCACCTGTTTCTTTTTTTATCCCAGCTAGGCCAATGATCAGTTTTATCCTTTATGACTTGCAAAAGTGGTGTTGGTGCAGCACTTTTCTTCTTCTGTACAGGAAGATCTCTTTCCATAGAAGTTGGTTTTCACCTCTTAGGTGTATCGCACACTGTTTGGGCTAGTATAGCCTGGAATTTTTTCAAGGTCATTAGCTTGTCCGAATTAGCGCAATGAAAGAGCCAAATTTACCAAGTGGTAGAGTAATCTGAAATACCGTTTTTTGCTTTTTATACGGAATAGATGCCTTCCTATGTGGGAATCCACATGTCCACTCCACCCATATGGCGATTGTAAATTTTCAGTACTTGTGTGCAGATGACAAGTTGGTAATGCACCTCTTTCTTATTCCATCTCTCCAAGTTTTTTTTGCATACGGAGTTATTGTCTACCCATTCAACTTCAAATGAAGTGGTATACCCATCAACTGATCCCCTATTTTTTTTGCAATTAGTATTGAATGGCAAGTTGTTGATTCTGCCTTTCGTTAATGTTCCAATGGCAAAAAAATTCTTGATATTTGAGGTAACTAAATAGGGGAATCATTCAATACCAATTCTCAAAATATAGTTTGTAGTTCTTGGTATTTCTCTTACCAGTTTAATCACTACTTTTGGACACCACCTTAGATAGGGCTCCTCACGCTGCATGGCTTGCGTAAATTTCAGATTTCTGGGAGAATCCTTTATCGTTACATAAAACAAACAAGTTTTAAGCCCCATTTATGAAGCTTCGTAGGTGTTTGTGATTACTTTTACAAGTACTTTATTTTAGATGTATTAATTAATATTTTTCGTTAGAATTCGTTAATTAATCATGATGACATGTTTACTCTATCTTTTCCATTTTTAAAGGATTTCATTTTCTCAGTAATTTCATACATCTCCTTTAGCCAGTCGTAAATTTTGGTCTTTAGCTAAAGCCATTAGTAAAAACTTTGGAACATCTTCATTTCCCCCCTGACGTCTATTGACGGATCGGTAGTTGCTGACTCTGTAGACAAAGCCAATGTTTTTGTGGATTTGTTTGCATCAAACTCGTGTCTCAATGATTCTGGAAAAGGTGTGCCCCATGTCAACTCTTCTTCATACGCTATGAAACCAATTCATTTTAGGTACAAGCTCTTGGAATCGATCATCAGTAGGCTTGATCTCAATAAGGCGACTGGCCCAGACGGTATTCCAGCTATTGTCTTAAAGAAATGTTCCCCCGAACTAGTACCAGTCCTATCTAAGCTCTATACGATCTCTATGTCTTCTGGGGAATTCCCTTCATCATGGAAGTTAGCAAATGTTCAACCTATTCCCAAAAAAGGCGATAAGACCGATCCCTCAAACTACCGACCAATTGCCATCACTTCCATTTTGTCTAAAAATATGGAAAAGCCATCAATCAGCAACTGCTCACGTTCCTTGAAACTAACAAACTCCTTAGTGACCACCAATATGGGTTTAGGCAAAGTCGTTCAACAGGCGATCTTCTTTCATATGTGACCCAAGTTTGGAACAATACAGTAGAGCAGTCCGGTGAAACAGTTGTAGTCGCTTTAGATATCTCAAAGGCATTTGACCAAGTTTGGCATAAGTGTTTACTTGCCAAACTCACCTCGTTTGGGTTAAATGATGCGCTCATCAACTTGGTTTCTAGTTTCCTTGATGAAAGACGAATACGTGTCGTAGTTGATGGCTTTTTTTCAAAAGAAGTTAGCATTAACGCGGGCATACCACAGGGATCTGTTATAGCGCCTACACTTTTTCTGCTGTACATAAACGACCTTATTTCTTCAACAACTAACCCCATCCATTGCTTTGCTGACGATAGCACTCTTCACTGTAGTTCATCTCAGTCTACTCATAGTGATAATCCACCTTCTATGTCAAATCAAGAAATTAAAGCTGAAATGGCAAATTCAATCAACAAAGACATTCAACGTATACTCGAATGGGGAAGCAATAATCTAGTTAAATTTAATGCTAACAAAACTCAGTGTTGCCTTATGTCCGCCAAAAAACATCGATCATTTCCTGTTGTAAGTATGAATGGCTCAGTTCTTAAGTTTTCAGACTCTATTACTCTGTTGGGTATGACTGTATCTTCAAATCTCCATGGGTTGACCATCTTCTGTCAGCTACCAAAATAGCTGCTCGTAAAATAGGCTTTTTGTACAGATCTAAGCAGTACTTTACCTCTCGACAACTTCTTCTGCTGCATAAGGCCCAAATCCGGCCTCATCTGTAATATAATTCTCACCTTTGGATTAGTGCTCCCCAATACGCTCTCGATATCGTTGATTGTATGCAAAAGAGAGCGATTAGGCTTATAAATGACCCGTCCTTAACTTCTCACATACATTCCCTTGAACATAGAACGATGGTTTCAATTCTTTCTTTGTATTATCGTTATTACAACGGCTAATGTGCTCCTGAATTATATTCTTTGATACCATCTCGGGCTATCTTTGCGAGAAACACTCGGTTCGCTCATTCACATCATCAGTATGCAGTACAAATCTCCACTTGTCGTACCAAACGGACGCAATCCACATTTTTCTACACGGCTTCTAAACTCTGGAATGATCTCCCTAGTTTCTGTTTTCCTCTCACTTATGATATGAGAAAATTTAAGGTAACTGTTCATAGGCATCTATTGGCAATTCATTATTCCTATATCCATCCTTTTAAGTGTTCCTGAGTGCTTTAGCACGATAGGCCTAATTCAGCCTATTCAGGTCCACAATCATAAAAAAAAATTAATACCTTTATGTTTGTCTGTAGCCCTAAGTAGTAAACGTAATAAGTTTCTATTGTTCACGAACTAGTTGTTTTTTCAATTTTGTAAAATGTAATAACTTTTTATGGTAAATCCATCCTTTTTGAGACAGGTTATAGATTGAATGTCATAAATCCTTCTACTCACAAAGAATTTAAACTTCTAGCAATTGAACCCCTTATTAGTTTCCAAATCCTTAAAATAAATACAACCTCTATAATCCGGAAATCACTTCAACACTAATGTAGTCATTCCCACGGCTCCTATTTTTTCAAATCTAACCAATCACAATTCGCATCCCTTGCCACAGTATTTAGCAATCCTATTTAGTGCCTCCCATTTTACACCCTTTCTTGAGTCAAAATTATATTTTCAAGCGACCGTAAAAATATGTACCTCTTACTATCAACATCACTTTACTCTATAAATTGAATGTAAATTTTAACATGTATGTAGCAAAAATGTAACATTTTTATTTGCTAAACTATTTATAAAGGTGTAGAGTAGTTAATATAATTATTAAAATTATCTAACTCTCTTCTTATTACAAGTATACTTGACTAATACGGATTAAAACGAAGTGAATCCTTCAGGATAATTGTGGAAGCACGTTATCCATCAAAACAGTAGGGTTGTATTGTTTCATGACGTGATGGGTCTTCGTCTACCGATAAGGTCCCATTCATTGGTACCGATAAACATTTAGCAATTTGAATAACGTGTCGTATTCCGGGCTGCATCGCAGCTTCATTTTTAAATTATCGTTAAAATGAATTATAGAACGAAAACTTTCAAACTTGTTTACGCTAATAGATTCTTTTACTGTTGGAATGCCACGTACTGGGTTTCATAAGTACCTTACATTCGTTGATCTTGAGACAGAGAAAAACAGCAAAATGTCTCTATTTCTATAGTTGTCACAGTTCTATTTGAAAAATGAATATGGACTGTCAAGGCACGTGATCGCAGGAGGAAGCAAGCAATTTTCCTTAAATTCTGTTTCAGAACTATCGGGTTTTTTTGATCCCATTGAATTTTCAACTTATTTTATTTACCTTGATTGGGTTTGGAGCGGACGATTTTCGAACCAGATAGCAAAGGTTCCGTTATAGTCTTAGATATTTGACAACTCTCTAGATGTTCCATGAGAACGGTATCATCCAATCTTCGTCACAACTCGTCAACAGGTATACTTTCAAGTTCGTCACTACGTTCGTCAATATCAACTCATCGTCACTACGAGGGTAAGGTAAACAGTTCTCGGTCTGACACAGAGATGGCGCTCCAATCAGGAAAAGTTCTGCCTGGGTGCACGTGTCCTTAGTTCGTATGACAAGTTCTCTCAAGTAGTTTGCTTACACGAATTTTTGCAGTAAACGTGTTGCTTGTTTTTCGTTAAAATGGATAAATTTCAATATCGTGCGGTCATAAAATGCTTCGTTTTGGATGGATTAACCCCTAAGGAAATTCATTCGACATGACAAAAGTTTACGGGGACTCTGCTTCTTCCATGTCCACCGTCAAAAAGTGGGCAGCTGAATTTAAACGTGGTTGCATATCCCTCTAAGATGTCCCACGTGAAGGATGGCCAAAAACCGCAACCACGCCAGAAACCATTGAAAAAGTGCATCATATCGTGTTGGACGATAGGCGAGTAAAGGTGAGTGAGACAGGTGAGGTTGTGGGGATATCGGAAGAAAGGGCTCTAAACATCTTGCACAAAGAATTAGGGATGCGAAAGCTCTGCGCAAGATGGGTGCCGCATTTGCTGAATGCTGATCAAAGGCAAATGCATTTTCGCAACAATCTTTGGACCGATTCAATGGGGATCAAACCGATTTTGTGCAACTATTTGTCACGATGGATGAGACATGGGTCCACCACTACACGCCAGAAAAGAAACAGCAGTCCAGACAGTGTGTGGAAGCCGGTGGTTCAGCGCCAAAGAAAGCGAAATCGATCCCATCTGCTGGAAAGGTCATGGTCAGCGATTTTTTGGGATCCGAAAGGGATTCTGTTAATTGATTACCTTGCTGAAGGCAGAACAATTACATGAGATTATTAGTTCAACCTTCTTCACCAGAATTTGCGAGAAGAGGCCTGGCTTGAAGAAGAAAGAAATCATCTTTCACTAGGACAACGCACCTGCACACAAGGGTGCGTTGGCGATGGGAAAACTGCTGGATTTGCTCAACCATCCCCCTATTCTCCTGATTTGGCACCCTCAGAATTCTATTTGTTCCCAAACTTGAAGAAATTTGTTTCTGGGAAGCGCTTCGCATCCAAGGAAGAAGTTGAGAGGGCCGTAAAGGACTATTTTCACAACCTTCGAGACTCGCACTTCCGGGAAGGAATACTGATGTTGCAGAAACGCTGGAGTAAGTCAAGGGAGTCTTGCATGTCCAACAGTGCTACAACCTCCTTTGTTCTCATTTTCACATTACCAATGATTAAATACTCTTCTGAATCCATTTCAGTAAAGACAAGCACTAAAAAATTACTAAAATATGTGATCAAGAAAACAACGCGATCACAACTGGTGTTTCATGATGTAACGCAGAAGTTACATACAAAAACACTCATATTGAAGGTGAATAAATAATTACATACTTACTTTGAAAGATTACATTGATTCACAAGACAATAAATAAATCAGAAACATGTTTGTCTGCAAAAAAACCTTGCTAAACATAAAAATATCAGGTCAAAACCGTTTGAAAACAAAATAGCCTTTTTATAAGTAGGTTATACTGTTAGTTACTAAAATTCTCAACAGATGTCTCTTAACAGGCCAAAGTAAATGAGTAACTCAAGAGTGACACTATGCACTACAGGATTGGGCTGTCAAATTCATGGGCCATTGAATATTGGCAAAAGTTGTGATATTCGTGTACTTCTAAATTTTTATAGTTATAAAAAGTCAAATGTGCCACAAAAACTTTATGCACTTTAATTAATCATATAAATTTGACTGCATTGGTTTTTATTTTTTTGCGCCTTTTGCTAAATGTGTATAGTGTGTGTGGTTGTCTTCTTCGGTGGGATTTGTATTTAAAATTGCATGCAGGATGGTGTGTGTGAATTGTAATTTTAGTCTCTGTAAATTTCAATTAATAAAGGAAAAACTACTGTTAAAAACTTAATAATAAAAGTAAAGGAATTCCACAAGGATCTATTCCGGGATCACCATTATCAATATATGAAAAGAAGTAATGTAAATTTAATTATTTTTCTCGTATAGAAATCAAATTAGTATTACCTATGTATTGTTCTGTAGGTGAAGTAATTTTGTGGCCACCGATTGTGTTTGTTTGAATCTGAATTCATCAAATAACATATGGTTGTTGTTTAGAGAGATCGCAATAAAAAAAAGAAAATCACATAATTAATGTCCAATTTCACGCAGCATCCACATAAAAAACAACAGTTAAAAAAAAGAATAAACACAACTATAGAAATGACCACCCAAACACCAATAAAAAGGGCAGACTTTTTTTCATTTCAATACAAATTATGTATCATCTAAAACTTAGACAAGGTAAGCGGGTTTCTTCGTGCCTGAATTGAAAAGACGATTAAGAAAAATCAGAATTTCAAAACATTGAAATTCCTTCAATTTGCCGACAAAGTGGATCATAACAAAATATTTATAAAAGACCTATTTTCCGGACATTATATTCTAGGGTGCCTCTGCAGATGTCACTGTGTGTGGCTCACAAAGGGGGGTAGCGCGGGGCACACTGACAATACACACTAATTTCCAGTCGTTACCGAAATATACATCTTTATTTCTTATAGAAAACGTCGCATATAAAAAGATCTTCTATCCTCTCTTAATTATATTCTTCGGCATCGAGTTAACAAAAAAAAAATTATTGAGGTTTTTATTTACAACCAAGAAGTATTAATTAATGAGAATTTATTGCGAAATAGAGAGAGATAGTGAATAGGTGAAGAATTTATTTTTTGTATGACACTGTTCATATGGTGTCGGCTCTACAGAGGGAGTGCCATACTGGCAGGTATAAAGAGCACCCTTGCAGGGTGTAGGTAAAGATTTTGGCAGCAAGACGGCACAGGTTAGTTTACCACAGCAAGAACCAGTACAATAAATTACTCATCTACTTATCACACTTATTAAGTAGCTTTATGACATGTCTTTGAAAAAGTCCATAATTCTTTTCTGAGGAAATTCCTTTGCTATGACAACCTATGTAGATAAGTCCGTCAACGGCTCTATTTATACCGTAAAAACGTGCATTATCGAGTTTTAGATACTTAATTAACCCATTAAGACTATAGTCGTGTAACGCCTAATCGTATATTAATTCATTTGACTTTACCTTCATTAAACACAGATAAAGGTATATAATTTTAAACATTCGGACTTCAAAAATAAAAGAATTAATTCTAGCTCCTTACGCAATGGTTTAATCCTACAAAATGTAGAAATGTGTAAAGATAGAACCATAATTTATAAAATCATCAAATGTTAAGATGATCTCAACTGAATACAAAGATCTGGACAATGTATGTGATAATTCACAAAAGAAAAATTGAACAATTTTGTTCTTTCTACGAAAGTACGAGACTTGTTCAACTCATAACTGAAATAATAACTTTTGATGATTTGTAGTAGTTTAAAACATTCGAGCTTCTTTCCTGTTAAAAAATTAATCTGTCATTTTACCGCAATTACCTTTGTTCATGATTTATTTACTTATTTGATCCGACCACTAATCCAACATCTCAACAACATATGCCACCTAGGAACAACAACCACATCGCATAACCCCCCACTCCTTATCAATACTACATTAGGACCAGCTCCTTCACCTACCCAACGACGAGGCTTTAAAAACACAAACTAGTACCTATTCAACGAACACATCGCCAACAACCTACCCAACGAAAACCTAGCCTCACCACAGAACATAGACGGAGCAATAACGACGCAACAAACACGGCAATACCGACGAAGGCCATAGACATTAACATAACCCCCGCCCCCCCCCCCACCCCTACATACTAACCAACATCAAATAACAAAGAAGAATTCACGTTCACAACCCTGGTTCAATAAGGCTTGTGCTGGTGCAACATCTTTGAAAAATAAATCTTATATTAAATGGAAATTTAATAAAACGGTCGAGAGTCATGCAGAATACGTTGGTGCTAGAAATATCTGCAAAAGTGTCATCACTAAAGCTAAAAAATTGTTAGAACAACCAAGATGCAATGAACTAGCTACATCTCTTTTGGGCAGTCGTAAATTTTGGTCTTCAGCTAAAGTCATTAGTAAAAAACTTTGGTACATCCCCCAGACATATTTTGACGGATCTGTAGTTGCTGATTCTGTAGACAAAGCCAATGTTCTTGTGGATTTATTTGCATCAAACTCGTGTCTCAATGATTCTGGAAAATATGTGCCCCTAGTCAACTCTTCTGCATACGCTATGAAACCAATTCATTTTCGGTACAAGCTCTTGGAATCGATCATCAGTAGGCTTGATCTCAATAAGACGACTGGCCCAGACGGTATCCCAGCTATTGTCTTAAAGAAATGTTTCCCCGAACTAGTACCAGTCCTATCTACGCTCTATTCGATATCTATGTCTTCTGGGGAATTTCCTTCATCATGGAAGTTAGAAAACGTTCAACCTATTCCCAAAAAAGGCGATAAGACCGATCCCTCAAATTACCAATCAATTGTAATCACTTCCATTTTGTCTAAAATCATGGAAAAAGCCATCAATCAGCTAACAAACAAACTCCTTAGTGGCCACCAATAAAGGTTTCGGCAGATTCGTTCAACAGGTGATCTTCTTTCATATGTGACCCAAGTTTGCTTTAGACATCTCAAAGGCATTTGACCAAGTTTGGCATAAGTGTTTACTTGACAAACTCACCTCGTTTGCGTTAAATGATACGCTCATTAAATGGATTTCTAGTGTCCTTGACAAAAGACGAATACGTGACGTAGTTGATGACTGTTTTTCAAAAGAAGTTAGCATTAACGCGCGCGCCACAGGGATCAGTTATAGAGGCCTATACTTATCCTGTTATACATAAATAACCTTATTTCTTCAACAACTAATCCGACCCATTGCTTTGCTGACGACAGCCTTTTTCGTAGTAGTTCATCTCAGTCTACTCATTGTGGTAACCTACTTTCTATGCCTCAAGACATTCAAGCTGAAATGGCAAATTCAATTAACATTCAATGTATTCTGGAATGGGGAAGCAATAATCTAGTTAAATTTAATGCTAACAAAACTGAATGGTCCAGATCTTAAATTTTCAGAATCTTTACTCTGTTCGGAATTACTGTATCTTCAAATCTATCATGGGTTGACCATCTTCTGTCAGCTACCAAAACAGTTATTCGTAAAATAGGCTTTTTGTACAGATCTAAGCAGTACTTTACCGCCCGACAACTCTTTCTGCTGTATAAGGCCCAAATTCGCCCTTATCCAGAATATATAATTCTCACCTCTGGGTTGGTCCTCCCCAATACACTCTGGATATCGTAGATCGTATACAAAAGAGAGCGATTAGGTTTATAAATGACCCGTCGTTAACTTCTGACATACAGTCCCTTGAGCATAGAAGAATCGTTTCAGTTCTTTCTTTGTATTATCGGTATTACAATGGCTATTGCGCTGCTGAATAATATTATTTGATACTATCTCAGGCTACCTTTGCTAGGAATACTCGGTTCGCGTATTCACATCATCAGTGTGCAGTACAAATCTCCACTTGTCGATGGCAGGTGGTAGGCATGTTTGGTAGGTGGTAGGCATGTATACTCCATGCCAGCCGGGGAGGTACCACCACCCTTACCATAGGCTCCTTAATATTGGGTCTCCGGTTTTCTGAGCTCGGTAAGGGCTGCCGGTTACCTTTTCCATCAGCCTTAATCTATTCTCATCCTTATTCTTCATTCTCGCCCTCACTGTCTTCCTATCGGATTAAAAGTCCCAAATTAAAAAATAAGATGGCTGTGGTTTCTAGGGTTATAAATTCCGGACGTAAAATACTGCCTCATTCGGATGTCCGGGAGGGCAGGGCCCAAGCGACCTCGGTCATCGAAAGTATCAACTTTCTGATTCACTACTGCAACATCCACGGTAACAGGTCTAATCTTAATGTTATTCACCAACATCTTGAACAAACCTGATATATTGTTTCTATCTGAAATACAAGTCTCCTCTGAAAGCTCCGAGTCACCCGACTTGCAATTTCCTCAATACCATCTTCACTCTAACTTTCGATATAAAGGAGGCGTATGTGCGTACATCAACGACAGAATTGCTTGCAAGAGGGTTTCTTCCTTAGAAAATAAAAATTTTGACGTGATTTCGTTTAAACATTCTGGTCCTAATTTTGTGAAATTCTACTGTTGCATTTATAGGTCTCCTAATGACAGCAACTTTCAAGACTTCTTCGATTACCTTAGTATGAAAGTTGACTATCTCCTGTCTCAGTTTCCATCTTGCGATATCTCATTTGTAGGCGATTTCAATGTTCATAACTCTAATTGGCTTCAATTTTCATCTACTACAAATCCCGCTGGTCATAGTGCAGAAATATTTGCTATTTCATGTGATCTCACACAAATGATTTCTGAACCCACAAGAATCCCTGATAACCCTAACCATACTCCACATCTTCTAGATCTCTTTCTTACATCAAACCCTCTTGTTTATAAAACTTCCGTTCTTTCGCCTTTAGGTCTTTCCGACCATTGTCTAATAAAAATCATTTCTACTGTACCTAATTCCACTGTTGTTCGCAAAACCGATAGAACCTTGTGGTGTTTTAAGTCAGCTCGATGGAGTGACTTACGGGATTTCTTTGCAACCTTTCCATGGCGTGAATATTGTTTTAAGTCGTCCTCTTCTTCGGACATCGCTCTTTCAGTGTCCGAAGTCATCCTCATGGGAATGGAGTTATACATTCCGAAAAAACAGTACCGTGTAGGTCATTCACGTTCCCAACCCTGGTTCAATAAGGCTTGTTCTGATGCAGTATCTTTAAAAAATAAATGTTACATTAAATGGAAATCTAATAAATCGGTTGACAGTCATGTAGAATACGTTGGTGCTAGAAATATCTGCAAAGGTGTCATCAGTAAAACTAAAAAGTTGTTCGAACAACGAAAATGCTATGAACTAGCTACATCTCCTTTAGGCAGTCGTAAATTTTGGTCTTTAGCAAAAGCCATTAGTAAAAACTTTCGAACATCTTCATTTCCCCCCCTGACATCTATCGACGGATTGGTAGTTGCTGATTCTGTAGACAAAGCCAACGTTTTTGTGGATTTGTTTGCATCAAACTCGTGTCTCAATGATTCTGGAAAAGATGTTCCCCTAGTCAACTCTTCTTCATACGTTATGAAACCAATTCATTTTCGGTACAAGCTCTTGGAATCGATCATCAGTAGGCTTGATCTCAATAAGGCGACTGGCCCAGACGGTATCCCAGCTATTGTCTTAAAGAAATGTTCCCCCGAACTAGTACCAGTCCTATCTAAACTCTATACGATCTCTATATCTTCTGGGGAATTCCCTTCATCATGGAAGTTAGCAAATGTTCAACCTATTCCCAAAAAAGGTGATAAAACCGATCCCTCAAATTACAGACCAATTGCCATCACTTCCATTTTGTCTAAAATCATGGAAAAAGCCATCAATCAGCAACTGCTCACGTTCCTTGAAACTAACAAACTCCTTAGTGACCACCAATATGGGTTTAGGCAAAGTCTGTTACACGTCCAAACCGCACTAGGCGTCGTGCATGCTCACTAATGTAAGCGGGTTGCCAAGCCAGCTAACAGGGAGATGGGCGTGGTCGAAATAATAAGTAAAATGTATGATTAATGTGCTCAAACACCTTACACCTACATTCAAACAGCTCAGTCCGGGAAAATATGTCTCTAGGCGCCACCACAATCGAAACTTTGCTAATATAATTGTCTTAAGCTGGATGTTAATTAACCCCACTTGATTGTGGAAAGTAGGATTGTGCTTACTCGGTAAACTCATATACGAAGGTTCTAAACCAAACACTCGTCCCAAACAATTCAACTCAAACTCAAATAAATTTAGAACTACCCAGGTTATTAAAAAAAACTTTTTGAATACACCTCGTATACCAAAACTTCCAAAATAAAATTTATCACTCAAATTCATTCAATGAACGGTAATTAATTTTTAAAATTCTTAACATGAACGATATCTTTTAAATTTAATTTACTTTTTAAAACACTTCTGAATCGTATTGACATTCGTAAAAATTTAAGATTTCAAAACTCCAACTTTTTATTATACTTAATGAAATTTAAACTAACAGTTGATCCGTTAATTGTGCATTGCTCTAATGAAACTGACATAAAAATTTTGCAATCAACCTGGCAAATATGAACTTTCAGGTTGTTCCTTAAATCTGAAAAATTAAAATATGCAAAGCTTACTTTTAAAATTGTCAAAACAAGATCACCAATTAAGTAAATGTTACAACTGTGTTTCATACCTGGTTAAATAAACAACAGAATAACAATCAACGGTAAATACATATATGGTCCTGTACAAAATAAAACAAAAACACAAATATTTACATAAATTACATCAGCGTGGTTGAAAGTTATACCACCAAATACCACTTTGTATTCCTACTACTAAAACAAACCCTACAATAAGACTCAAGAACGATTATCTCTTCCTTTCAAAACTAATTAATATTTAATCAACAATACGCAAATAAACTAGACAAAAGATAATCGGGCTTAAATGAGTTCCTAAAAATTCTTAAATCTAATTTCTTACTTAAAAATTGTCCATAAATCCTTGGGTTTTCTTTTTTCTTTATCTCGTAAATCAAATATTTGTAGTCCATTTGTACCCCTTAAAATTGCCTGAAGCACATTACAAAGGCTCAACAAAACTTATTCCTCTGTGCACTCGCGAATAGTTCACTATGCGAGGTTATTACTCCCACAAACATGTAATAACGGTAAACATTTGGTTGCCTCTTAAAAGAAAAATTCTAGCAACCTTTACACCAATCTAGTCCCTTATATAAATAAACCTTCAATGTCATATGACGTTACTTAAACATTGGCTTAATATACAACGAACACTCCGTTCACTTAACAGGTGGTCTCATAAATACTTTTAGCTGAATCTCGTTACAAGAACACGCGCTGCACTTAACACTTTAACATAACAGCTGTTATCTTTTATAAATCTGCTTACGCACTTTTTACTTTCTTGAAAATAAACAAACTAATTTTATCTTCAATCTCAATTTTATTATCGTTTTATTTATGAATGTCTTTTACGATTCATCCCCGGTTCGGGTTACGCAGTTGTTTAAACAATTACTGCCTCATTAAAATTCACAAATATACTCCAACATCATCCCATTCTATCACACAACCTTCGCGCGCGTCTTCCGCCAACCTTCACCACAGGCAACAGCCAAACGAAAAAGCTCAACTGACCTCCTGTCAATCCCTGACTTTCCTATTTATAACTTCAGTTATCCATCTTTAAACATGTCTTCCTTCCGCGTTATATTCTCCAATAGTATTCATTCAAAATTCCATAGTTCCAACAGATGCTACCCTCTATACAAGCACGCGTGTAATTACAATACATCGCCATATTTGTTTTTACTTACAAATTTTACAATTACTTCATGAAGAAATCATTTTTCGTCACCACATTCATTCAGTAGCCACTCTGGACCATTACACAACTTTTAACAGTTATCTCCAACCTGCGCTCGACCTCGTTCCGCAACATTTGCAAAAATAAGTACCGTCTAAGGTCTCAAATTCCATATACATACATTTATTCTCAAAACAATTGCACAACATTACAAAAACTTTCTGAAATTAACACTTAAACATACCCAATCTTTCTCTACATATTTTCTAAAACATTCTACACTTATACTTCACATTTTCTGACCAAGGTTACTCATCTTATCTTCAAGCATTCCATTTCCAACAGTAGCAATCCATTATCGTCCCGTCGACAAATTTCTCTTCACATTTACATTCACCAGAATCTAATTATTCCAACACTAAAGCCTCTACAATATTCAAATACACGTATCTACATACAGAATTATATTTCTCGTAAACTTCCAGTGGCGTATCATACACCCACATACATTAACATATACACAAAATTTTTTTTCGTTCAAACTCAATACACTCGCACTCAAAACACATAATACACGTCATTATAACATCCTACATACAGGGTGCGTCAACGCAACCTGACAAGTCGTTCAACAGGCGATCTTCTTTCATATGTGACCCAAGTTTGGAACAATACAGTAGAGCAGTCCGGTGAAACAGTTGTAGTCGCTTTAGATATCTCAAAGGCATTTGACCAAGTTTGGCATAAGTGTTTACTTGCCAAACTCACCTCGTTTGGGTTAAATGATACGCTCATCAACTGGGTTTCTAGTTTCCTTGATAAAAGACGAATACCTGTCGTAGTTGATGTTTTTTTTTCAAAAGAAGTTAGCATTAACGCAGGCGTACCATAGCACTTCACTGTAGTTCATCTCAGTGTACTCATAGTGATAATCCACCTTCTATGTCAAGAAATTGAAGCTGAAATGGCAAATTCAATCAACAAAGACATTCAACGTATTCTCGAATGGGGAAGCAATAATCTAGTTAAATTTAATGCTAAAAAAACTCAGTGTTGCCTTATGTCCGCCAAAAAAGATCGATCATTTCCTGTTGTAAGTATGAATGGCTCAGTTCTTAAGTTTTCAGACTCTATTACTCTGTTGGGTATGACTGTATCTTCAAATCCCTCATGGGTTGACCATCTTCTGTCAGCTACCAAAACAGCTGCTCGTAAAATAGGCTTTTTGTACAGATCTAAGCAGTACTTTACCTCTCGACAACTCCTTTTGCTGTATAAGGCCCAAATTCGGCCTCATCTGGAATATAATTCTCACCTTTGGGTTAGTGCTCCCCAATACGCTCTCGATATCGTTGATCGTATTCAAAAGAGAGCGATTAGGCTTATAAATGACCCGTCCTTAACTTCTCACATACAGTCCCTTGAGCATAGAAGGATGGTTTCAGTTCTTTCTTTGTATTATCGTCATTACAACGGCTATTGTGCTCCTGAATTACATTCTTTGATACCATCTCCGGCTATCTTTGCGAGAAACACTCGGTTCGCTCATTCACATCATCAGTATGCAGTACAAATCTCCACTTGTCGTAGCAAACTGGCGCAATCCACATTTTTCTACACGGCTTCTAAACTCTGGAATGATCTCCCTAGTTCCTGTTTTCCTCTCACTTATGATATGAGAAAATTTAAGGTAGCTGTTCATAGGCATCTATTGGCAATTCATTATCCCTCTATCCACCCTCCTAAGTGTTCCTGAGTGGTTTAGCACGATAGGCCTTATTTAGCCTGTTCAGGTCCACAATCATAAAAAAAAAACTAAACGGGCGCAGTCTACATTCTTCTACACGGCTTCTAAACTCTGGAATAATTTCGCTAGTTCCTGTTTTCCTCTCAGTTATGATATGAAAAAATGTAAGGTAGCTGTTTATAGACATCTCTTGGCAATTCAATGCCCCTCTATCCATCCTCCTAAGTGTTCCTGAGTGCTTTAGCATGATAGGCCAAATTTGACCTGTTCAGGTCCACAATTATTAAAAAAAAACTTATTTAACCCGATATCCGCAGATACAGTACTAGACATACTCCGCAAAGGCAGAACTCACCTCTCGGAGAAGATGCCTTCAATTGATTAATATTACGCCATTTACAACCAAACGCCATTACGCAATTAACTCAAATATTCAACCAATACCTGCCACTCTCATATTTCCGAACAGAATGGAAATCCGCTTTCACCGTTATGAAAGTTAATTCGTACCGCACACAACCCGCCTAATATAAACCAATTACAACTAAGCTGCACGGGCAAATGCTTAAAAAAAATCATGTCCAGAAGGCTAAGAGACTATCTCGGCGAACTTCATCCCAAGCAGCCATTTCGGTTTCAGATCCAACCGCTCGTGGCATGACCCCTCAAATTAATCGATGCACCGACGTTTCCAAATCCCTCAACCATAAAAATTGCTGCCCACCAGTGTTTCTCGATATGAAGCAGACCTTCGATAAAGTCTGGCACGCTGGGCTAATGCACAAAACACTAGCTCTAAAGATTCCATTTTACTTCATCCTCTCATACCTGACATACATGTCTGTGAAGGTCAGTATAGCCAACCACATCTTGACCATGCACACCTACAGCAGACATGCAACAAGGTTCGCCCTGCTATACTGCTATATATTCTCCAACTGGGCCAACAAACTTAACTGGGAACCAGACTTAAACGAGACTGTAGAGAGAGTGCGCAACCGTGTGAGCATGTTACAAGAACACGACAGAGGGCTGCCAACCCAAAACCCTACAACACTACCAAACTGTGCGCCATTGTACGCCCCCCTCAAAGCAATAACCTAAAATCCTACACCAACAACAGTTGTTTATACAACCCGAGAAAACCTAAGAGAAAACTTAAACATGATTTGAGATAGAAGGATTACCATTATGAGTAGACTGAGATGAATTAAAATAAAGAGTGCTGTCGTCAGCAAAGCAATGGATCGGGTTAGTCGTTGAAAAAATAAGATCATTTATGTATAGCAGAAAAGTTGTAGGTGCTATAATCGATCCCTGTGGCACGCCCTCGTTAATGCTAACTTCTTTTAAAAAAAAGCGATCAACTACGACACGTATTCGTCTTTTATCAAGGAAACTAGAAACCCAGTTTGTGAGCGTATCATTTAACCCAAACGAGGTGAGTTTGGCAACACTTATGCCAGGCTTGGTCAAATGACTTTGAGATGTCTACTACAACTGTTACACCGGATCGTTCTAATGTATTGTTCCAAACTTGGGTCACATATGAAATAAGATCACTTGTTGAACGACTCTGCCTAAACCCATATTGGTGGTTACTAAGGAGTTTGTTAGTTTCAAGGAAAGATTGATCGATGGCTTTTTCCATGATTTCAAACAAAATCGAACTGATGGTAATTCGTTCGGTCAGTCTTATCGCTTTTCTTGGGAATAGGATGAACATTTGCTAACTTCCATGATGAAGTAAATTCCCCAGAAGACATAGAGACAGGCTCAGTACAGAATCAGCAACTGCAGATCCTTCAAAGAATGTCATGGGAAGAAATGAAGATACCAAAGTTTTACTGATGGCTTTAACTAAAAACCAAAATTTACTAGCACGAAAAGCAGATACAGCTAGTTCATTGCATTTTCATTGCTCCCTTTTGCAGGTGTTTCTGGCATCAATGCAGTTTGCATTATTCTCGACCGTTTTATTAGATTTCCATTTAATACAAGATTTGTTTTTCAAAGATATTGCACCAGTCTTATTGAACCGGGTTGGGAACGTCAATGGCCTATACGATTTTGTTTTTTGGGAATGTATAACTCCATGCCCACGAGGATAACTTCAGATACTGAACGAGCAATGTACAAAGAAGGAGGCGACTTAAAACAATATTCACACTATGGAAAGGCCACAAAGAAGTTCCGTAAATCACTCCATTTAGCTGACTTAAAACAGCACACGGTTCTATTAGTGTTGCGAACAACAGAGGAATTAGGGGCAGTAGAAGTTATTTGTATTAGACAACGGTCAGAAAGATTTGTGAGATCACCTGAAATAGCAAATGCTTCTTCACTAAGGCCGGCTGGATTAGTAATAGATGAAAGTTGAAGCCGATTAGGGTTATGAACATTGAAATTTTCCAGAATTGAGATATCACTAGATGGAAACTGAAACAGAGGATAGTCAACCTTCAAAGTGGTCTTGAAAGTTACTGTCATTAGGAGATCTAAAAAGGCAACAGTAGAATTTCACAAATTTAGGACCAGAATGTTTAAACCGAATCAGATCGAATTTTTTATGTTCTTGCAGGCAATGTTGTCCTTGAGAAAGGCACATGCGCCTCCTTTGTATCGAAAGTTAGAATAAAGATTGTATTGGGGAAATGGCAAGTCGAGTATATCAGAACCTTCAGAGGAGACTTGTGCTTCAGATAGAAACAAAATGTCAAGTTTTAATTGTTCAAGAGGTTGGCGAACAGCATTAAGATTAGACCTGATATCACGAATGTTGCAATAGTGGATCAGAAAGTGAGTACTTTCGATTACCGAGGTCGCTTTGGGCCTGCCCTTCTGGATGTCCAAACGGAGCAGGATTTTACGTCCTGCATTTATTACCCTAGAAACTACAGCCATCTTTATTTTTAATCTTTAATTTTGGAGCTTCAATCCGATAGGAACACAGTGAGAGCGGAAGGAAGGCCAAGGATGAGAATAGATTAAGAATAAGGAAAAGGCTGACCGGCAGTCCTTACTGAGCTCAGAAAATGGGAGAAACCCAATATTAAGGAGCCCATTGCAAGGGTGGTGGTATCTCCCCAGCTGGCATGGGGTACACCTGCATTCCACCTTAGTAACTCTATCAAATTTTAATTAAAATTTATTTAAAAATGAAGGCTCTTTACGCATAGAATACGCTTATGCATGTTTTGTAAATATTTCAAAAACTATTAACTTTAGAGAAAAAAGTGTTAATATCCTTTATAGAGATAATTTAATTTTAAACAAGTGTTTTATGTAAATTTTTGGTAAGTTAGTAGCAAACCATCAAACGCCATTTCAACGTACAGTTTTTCGTAGTCATAAATAAACCCTAACAAAGTACTTAAAAGAATCCCTAACGCACCTTATGTTAATATTCGAAAACTGTAAAATTTATAGCATAATGTTAAATTTAAATAAAATCTACTGAGAGGACAGAGGATTGCTCCTTAACTATTAGAGATATCAAAACCAGTTTTGGATCTACATTCTAAAAATATTTAGGTATATACAGGGCGATTGACCAAAATATGCCAATACAAACCTGTGTATATTTTTGCATTTTTGGATTCACTGTTACATTTAGAATAAAAGTATAGAATTTGTATCTGTAGCACTAACCGTTCTGCAGATATCGTCACTTTAGTACCAAAATAGAGTTAACTTTCATGTGCAACTGCATTTCATAGCCATATTGGAGAGGAAGTGAAACACGTTTAATTTTCCTTTCTACTCACTACTTGGAATTACTACTGAAATATGTCGATTCTGTCAAATTTTAATTTAAACGATTTGTAAATGAAGGCTCTTAATACATAGAACGCGCTAATGCATATTTTGTGGATATTTCAAAAAGTGTGAATACCTTTTATAGAGATAATTCCATTTTAGACAAGTATTTTGTGTAACTTTGTAGTAGGTTTGTAACAATTCATCAAACTTCATTTCAACTTACAGCAAAAAGTGTACGATTTTCCGTAGAGTCGTAAATAAACCCTAACACACCTTATGTGAATATTCAAAAACTATCAAATTTGTAGCATAATGTGAAGAGACTCTCTTAAAGAAAATCTAATTTATATAGATTTTCTTTATAAAAGTGGTTTATCTGGACATGCATAATCCCTTGATAAGGTAGTTTTTCTGAATCTATCTATGACAAATCATTATTGCACTTTTTTAAAGCGTAGTTTCAAACACGACGTTCCAAACTCAAATGGTATCGCCGCACCAGTATCCGTATTTATATTAATCTCAACATTATCAAATTCTCGCATTAGAGCGAGAAAACAACATCTTTACGGTTTCCGTGGGCACAGTTCACCAGCGTAATGTTTAGTATTTGCAAAAGCGGTGATAAAACGTCGTACATAATTTGCAGTACAACGATGCTGCAGTAAACAGACATTTGCGTTTATAAACCTAACTATGTTTTGGTATGGTCGATAACCCAGTTGTAAGGCTAAATGTGAGAATCTGAACAGTAATAGTAAGAGCGGCCTTTTTAATTTAGTCGTGACGCGCTTAGTTAGATTATGATATTCGATCGTTAACAATCTACCTATTAGGTCATAGTTATTCATCTCCTTGGTAATTTCTTCTATACTAGCCTAATTCCCTGAAGCGAAACGTAACACATACCATCCATCTTCGATATGACTGGTTTTTTCACTGACGACGTGTTGTAAATATTTCGCAGCCTTTTTTAATATCATTTCTAGGCAGTCTTCGTTTGAGCGGGAAATTTGAGATAGTTTTATTTTTGTAATTAGCGGGAAATGTGAAATTGTATTCCTTATGCTATCTCATAAGACAGATTTAGGACTCCGGAACTTGTTCCCGGGTCTTCGCCCCTCTGTTACGGACTCCCTTATTTCGATTTCAATTATAAGTCATAATTAAATTCATCCGTCATTTGGGGCCCTCATACCAACGCATAAGACAGGTGTGGGACCCCGGAACTTGTTTTAGGGCCTTCGCCTTTTGTCCGGTCTTCGCCCACCTTGGCGGGAAATTTGAAATTGTATTCTAATAAGAGGTCCTCATACCATTTCAGAAGACAGGTATAGGACGTCTGAACCTGTTCTCGGGCCTCCGCCCCCTTGTCAAAGGACAGAAATTAATCAAACCAATCAATCTACCAATCAAATCTGCCGAACCATATCAAACCAAGCAATTCATCTCGATCAGATCAATCAAATCAATTAAGCAAATCAATCTGCTTTTAATTATGAGTCATAATTAAATTTTGTCGGCCATTTTATTTTGGTGGGAAATTTAAAATAGTATAGTAGTAAGGGGGCACTCATGCTACCTCATAAGATAGGTTTTGCTTTTAATTATTAGTCATAATTAAATTTTGTAGGTGATCTTGTTTTGTCGGCCATCTTGGAGCCAATTTTTTATTTTGGCGGGAAATTTGAAATTGTGTTCTAGGAAGGGAGCCCTCATATAACTCATAAGATAGTTGTAGGATTCCGTAACTTGTTCTAGCGTCTTCGCCCCTTGGCGGGAATTTGAAATTGTTATCTAATAAGTAGCCCTCATACTATCTCATAAGACAGGTATAGGACGCAGTAACTTGTTCCAGGGCCTTCGCCTCTTGTCAAAATACAGAAATTAATCAAATGAATCAATCGGCCAATTAAATCAGCCGAAGCATATCGGACCAAATCAATCATTACCGATCAAATCAAACAAAAACATTAATCAAATCAAATCAATGAAGCAAATTAGTCTGAAACAAATCACTCTCGATCAAATCAAACCATCAGATCAATTCCAATCAAATCAATCAGTCAAAACAATTAACCAAATCAGTCAAATCAATCGATCTTAATCAGATCAAACAAGAAGCTGAGCTAAGAATTCTTCGTAATCTTCAGGTAACGATTCTCTCACTGTATATGCCCAGCCCCTATGAATGGCCGCTTACTTTGTAGATAAGGCTAACCGACACTCAGAACTTTTACTCTCCCTAAACGGCACCGGCGTGAGAAAACCAGCTTACATTTGCAAAATACTGGTTTGGTTTAACCCACAGCTTACTAAAACCAACCACAATCCAAAAATACCAAATTGACTTAACTTACAGCTTGCATAGCCAACTCGCAATTCAAAAATACCGGCTTGATTTAGCTTAGAGCGTACAAAAAACCAACCTTAAAAAAGCACACACGTGTGAGTGTGTTTATGCACACCCACGTACGCACGCCCGGCCGCACACACACGTACTTGTCTTATGATATAGCCTTCGACATTGCTGTAAAAATACGAACATCAAATTAGCGTGTAACACCATTGCCGCATTTTACATACAGTAATAAAACTACGTTTTACAGTTAAATTACAAAAAATGCCTATACAATAACAAATATAACTCGAAATGAACCCTTATATTATTTTACATACAAGGACTGTCTTATCGCAAATACCTCTAGCAAAAATTGCCCTAGCTTTATAAACAAGCTTGAACGCACTATTTCGTTTTTGATAATACACATGTGATCTTAAACTAACACCTATTTCATCTAGTAAGGCAACTATAGGACCCGTGATTTATTTTACCCAATGCTCATCATTATCATTGCACAACCATAATAATAATACTCACATAACACTGTAGATGTATGGATTAAGGTACAAGCGCGTGTTGATAGCGTGAAGGTTTACAACAAGTTTAGACCGGGATGTGTTGGCTGTGGTGATGAATAATAACATTAAACATTTGTACAAGTAATTAAATAAAGTAAATAAAATAAGGGGCATGGGTTAAAATAGTAATTACCTAATCCGTGAAAGGCAAGCAGACCTTGAAATTATAAAATATACAGACAGACAAGTCGATTTTCGTTCACAATTTTGATAATACGTTTAACACCAAATTGCTCTAACTTACAGCTTGCAAAAAAAACCAACCCACAATTCAAAAATACCAAATTTATTTAACTTACAACTTGCAAAACCAACCCTCAATTCACAAATATCGGCTTGATTTAGCTTACAGCGTGCAAAAACCAATCTTCAAAAACACAAACACACACACGCACGCAGACAATACACGTACAATATTAGGTTAGAGCACGCACACACAATACTCGCGCGCGAGAATTGCCCTACTAAACCGTTTATTAATCTAACCTAATATTATACGTGAATTGACCTAACCTAAAAATTTTTGCATGTGTGCGTGCTCTAACCTAATATTGCACGTGTATTTTTTGCGTGTGTGCATACCTGCGTGCGTGTACGTGCGTGCGTGTGTTTGTGTTTGTGAATTGACCTAACCTAAAAATTTTTGCGTGTGTGCGTGCTCTAACCCAATATTGCACGTGTGTTTTTTGCATGTGTGCATACCTGCGAGCGTGTACGTGCGTGTGTTTGTGTTTGTGTTCGTGTTCGTGTTCGTGTTCGTGTTCGTGTTCGTGTTTGGTATTTGGTATTTTTGAATCGTAGGTTAGTTTTTTGCAAGCTGTAAATTAAAGCGATTTGGTATGAAATGTATTATCAAAATTGTGAATGAAAATCGACTTGTCTGTCTGTATATTTTGTAATTTTAAGCTCTGCTTGCGTTTTACGCAATTAGGTCATTACTGTGTTTTTCCGAAAATCCGCTAGAGATGTTTGAATAGTGAAAGGTTGTTATTGTGGTTACATAACTGGGAAATCGAGAAAATAATTGCTTTTTATTAATGATTGCTGGAAACCGTTAAGTGTTTTATATTTATAAACAAAACGCAGAAAGTAAATGTGCCGTGGCTGTAATCAACAAAAACCAGCTGTTTCCTGTCAAGATGTTCTTTCAATACGATTATCAACAACAACCCTGGTAGATGATCGTTTTTTTAGTTTAACCCTTACTCCTTGTTTTATTTACTTTATTTAATTACTTTCAAGTTTGGTTATATTTGATATTGTATAAGTATTTTTACTAATTTAACTGTAAAACGTATTTTTATCAACAGTAAGAACACAAGAGCTTTTATTTTATCGGATAAATTTAAATTATTGGAATGAACAGTTATTAAAAACACAACTGTTATAAATTGTTTGGTTTTCTTTGGTATTCACACACGTGGAATATTTATTTTGATCTTTCTGATTCTAGGCTGGTAAGAAACTAACAAGATTGTCGTAATGCTCAAGGTGAATTTGGAGGCAGGGTTTAATAGATGATGTGTGTCCCGTTCTCTTCATAAGTTGTTGGTCTAATTGAAAAACGGTACTACTGTCTGTAAAAATAAAGATTTTATCTTTCGACTTAGCGCTTTATTACTCTGAGACATTGGGAATATACAGCCGTTTCTTTTTAACGTTTGGGTTTCAATAGAAACGTACGCGACTTAAGTGAAAGCGTAAATTACCTGCTCAATGACTTAAGACCGCTCGCGAGAGGTAAACACAATGGAATTTTAATTCTATTCCAGAAGTTATAAAACGTTTTGAACGAGTTTTAATTTTAACTATGTTGCAAAGTTTTTTTTGTGTGTTGATGCAGAGGTTTATTACTTAATATAATTCATTTATTTTGAAATGTGCAACAACGAAATCATTAATTGGTAATTAAAAAGGAATTGATATGCATAAACCAGTTTTTATTGTTTACTAATAGTGACATTAATTGTACATGCAGAACATAACGTACATTCTTGTAAATAAAACAAAACAAAATTAGAACTAAGAAGCACACATTACATTAATATCTGGAAAAGTATTTGAGATACCGGAATATTGAATTCAGTACCGAACTGAGTTCGTTGAAAACGTTTGGTAACTTCTGGAATAGGATTACATTTCCATTGTCGCGAGAAAGAAACGGCTGTATATTTCCAATGTCTCAGAGTAATAAAGCGCTAAGCCGAAATAGAAAATCTTTATTTTTACAGACTATAGCACGGTTTGAATGATTGGTAATTTTATTATTTGTGATGTCGAGTCCAATTTTAGTTGCAGAACTTTTGGTCCAAGTAGAAATCGTAAATACCCAGTGGAACATTTTTGTACCAACCTTTAGAATTTGTGTTTCTCCAAAAGGGATTTGGAGTTAAAAAAGCCGTTCACATGTTATGTTTCCACGTGTTTCTTTGTATGAGTAATTTTAGCAACTTAACGGGACAAATATCTTCATGCATTTGCTGTCCGCCAAATTTTTTGACCCACCTTGTGCGTCTTTGAAAATATTGAATTGTATTCAAATCTACCTGTTCGAGTCCCATCTAGATTTCTTTCTTCTTTAAAATGGTATATATTACAGTTTACAGTTTCTCCTCCCCTCCAAGCTGATTCATAAGAAGCTATATGAAAGAATCTTTGTTGTAGTCCCTCTGGTTCTCCCATATTCCACAATTTTACTATTTCTAGTATAGCTTTCATGTCCAATGATACAATACATACCTTCCTTTTCTCTGGAATAGCTTGTAACTCTTTCCGCTTACTATTTGTCGCATCACGAGCTTCTTTAAATGTTATGTCGGCAAAAGGATCAAATTTAATATTGTATTCAGTGAAATATTTTTCTTGAATCATCTTCGCAGTCGAATTCCAAATTGTTGTAACTGCATATTCTTGATAACCTTCTCCATTTCTCTTTTTCATATTATAGGTCCAATCCTTTAATATATCTGCTACGTCTTGTAATCGAGTTATTTCTGACAGTTGGTAATTTTGGACATTACAAAAGTCCATAAATGGGCTCCATATTGACGCTTTCGTGTTTTTGTGGATTGTAGTATAGATTTTTTATGTTTCTTGTTATTTGTTCTGTCGAAACTTCACCAAAACGACTCATTTTGTGGTATGTTTCAATATCAACAAAACCTTATACTTAACTGACAGAACAAACATTAAAGTGCCGTACCGACGGACGGCTACTAGACGTAGTCTGATTATGAGGAACAGCTGTTTTTATCGGTGATAAAAAGGATGAACCTTTTTTACCGCTGTCAAACTGACAACACTGACGCGCTCGACCAATTTATATCGAAGCAATAAACACTCATATACTTTGGAAAAAATTTTCGGCAATTCATCGGCCACTTGAGGTATTGTATATGAAAATAAAACGCATACAAGTCCTAATCTTTTTGAAGGCCAAGGGTTCGACGATTCGTTACTCTGCCACCGCTCTGGGGCCGTGTTCCTTTGTTTTTCTGTGGAAGCTTGTCGCTGACTTGCACAATCCCAATTTGTCTTTCCAACAATTTATTGATTCTGTGAATATTGACTGTGTATATTTTTAGTTTTTAAATATCACTTTAATTGTTTAAATTTCACTACGAATCGCAGGCATACACAAACGGCATTACTGAATCGTAGGAACTAATTGTTAATACTTTCGAGTTATTCTTCTTTATTTACTGATTTACCAAGTTAGGCCGATTATCGTATTTTGTATCGTTCGTTCACTATTTAAATGTAGTCATGAATGACGTCCAATATTCACAAAATACGTAATTTATTTTTGACGTTATATACACTTTTATTCTCTCTAGTCTTTTTAATATTTTAATAAGGAAGGTATTCTTGCTTCTTCCCTATTACACTATAATTTTATCTTACTTTATTTCTTAATTTAAAGGGTAGCGTGACTATGTGCTACTGTCACTCGTGCCTCGGCAACGACCACTCTCTTTGGTTAATTTCAACCAGCTCTAACTACTTTTACTTAACTGCAAGTCATGGTAACAGTTCAATTCCGCCCCTGCTACAGCTCATTTGTGCATTTGCAGATTGCCGCGTTTAGTTTAAATATTTTCTAATTAAACATGTTCATAACTTATTGAAGTAAATTCAAACTTTTCTTATTAATATTAAATAAACTTATATATACACCACAATCAATAATTTCCCATTCTATAAAATACTACATGAACTATAAAATGTCATATAACTTATGAAAATGTAAACTTTCACCATTAACACTCATAATAAAATACTTATCTTTTTTGGGATTTTTTAATGGTGTACTTTAAATTATACAATCTAAACGTTTCGATAACACTTACAGTTATCTTCGTCAGTAGTAATGTTTGTTAAAAATTGTTAAAGATGTAGTAAACAATTTTGTCAAATTTGAAAAATTCAAACATTTGTTTGACGGGAAGTTTGAAATAGTATTCTAATAAGATTGTTTTATTTTTGCAATTGGCGGGAAATTTGAAATCGTATTCTAATGAGCCCTCATGCTATTTCGTAAGGCAGGTTTACTACATCTTTAACAATTTTTAACAAACATTACTACTGACGAAGATAACTGTAAGTGTTATCGAAACGTTTAGATTGTATAATTAAAAGTACACCATTAAAAAATCCCAAAAAAGATAAGTATTTTATTATGTCATATAACTTAGCGCGAAATTTGAATTTCTCAGGCATCTCTTACATTTGACTGATTGATTTGATTGGGATTGATCTGAATTAATCGAGAGTGATTTGTTTGAGATTGATTTGCTTTATTGATTTGATTTGATCGAGACTAATTGATTTGGTTTGATATACTTCTGCTGATTTGGTTGGTCGATAGATTGATTTGATTAATTTCTGTATTTTGACAAGGGGCGAAGGCACGAGAACAAGTTGCGGCGCCCTATACCTGTCTTATGAAATAGGCTTATGGGATAGGCTCCTTATTAGAATACAATTTCTAATTTCCCGCCAAGCGGTGAAGACCTGGCAAGGGGTGAAGAATCTAGAACAAGTTCCGGAGTCCTACAACTGTCTTATAAGCTAGTATGAGGACCCCGTTACTAGAACACAATTCCGAATTTCGAGCCAAAAACAGAAATGGCCTCCAAGATGGCCGATAAAACAAGATAGCCTACAAAATTTAATTATGACTCATAATTAAAAACAGATTGATTTGCCAAATTTTTTTGATTTGATTAATTGATTTCATCGAAATTGATTTGGTTTGATATGGTTCGCTGATTTAATTCGTCGATTGACGGTTTGATTAATTTCTGTCTTGTAGTAAGGGAGCGAAGACCCGAAAACAAGCTCCGACATCCTATACCTGCCTTATGAGATAGTATGAGATCCCCGTACTAAAATGCAATTTGAAATTTCCCGCCAAGGGGGGCGAAGACCGTGCAAGGGGCGAAGACCCTAGAATAAGTTCCGGAGCCTTACACCTGTCTTATATGAGTTGGTATGAAGGCCCCAAATGACGGAGGAATTTAATTATGACAATTAAAATCAAAATAAGGGAGTCCTTAACAGAGGGGCGAAGACCCGAGAACAAGTTCCGGAGTCCTAAACCTGCCTTACGAAATAGCATGAGGGCTCATTAGAATACGATTTCAAATTTCCCGCCAATTACAAAAATAAAACAATCTTATTAGAATACTATTTCAAACTTCCCGTCAAACCAAAACTGCCGATGGCAAAATGGCTGACAAACAAAATGGTTGTCAATATTTAATTATGACTCATCATTAAAAACAAAATGGCGGCTAAATTTAATTATGATATAATTACCAACAACATGTCGAGGGAATTTAATTATGACTCATAATTAAAAACAAAATGCGGTGGAATTTAATTATGACTCATGATTAAAAACAAAATGGAGGATACATTTAATTATGGCATAATTAAAAACAAAATTTTGGAGAAATTTAATTATGACTCGTAAAAACAAAATGGCGGCGGAGTTTAATTATGACGTCATAATTAAAATAATTGGGCTTTGGCCGGGTCACCTGACCACCCCCATACCCCTAACAACAGGGTTTGGCTGCCAAAATGGCTGTTAATACTGCCAAAAGGACCCTAATTAGGGGTTGAAAATGCCATCAACGGGTTGAAAATTACTCCCGAAAAGAATCCGACCCCATCCTCACACTCTCCCCAGCTACTAAGCCTTCCCCCACCACTTTTTTTCCTATGCGGCAACCCCCACGATTGTTTGTCCTGAAGTGACCTCATTCTGCTGACATGTCCACAACCCACGAACCTGTTAACTTCATTTTGACAGCTGTGTACTAGTACTAAAATACGTAAAGGAGGTGAGATAAGTAAAACTCTATTTTTATATTTTACGTGCTTGCGAGGCTAAAACCCAACTATTATATTTGTCACTTGAGTACTGTTTTTTATGCGATCCTTCACAGCTAAAATCTTATCGACTTTGATTAGCGTACCTTTATCCACTGTAACTATTTGTAAAAGATGATCCCAACAGCCACGTTGTTAAGATTTGTTACATAGACATTAAGACTTTCTTTCTTGAAAAACTTTTATACACTAGTGACCACAAATTCTTTACCTTTACCCGTCGGAATATTTGTAGCTGCGTTACATTCCTTAAAAATATCAGTGAATGATTCCATTATAGAGGTGAATGTCTTCGTTTTAAGAGCTCTTGCAAAAGCCTTCTTACTAAACACGCGATAATTGTAGTCATTATTGTGAAGGCTCAAAGTCCGCATGACGCAAAAATCCGCTTACCACAGCTCGTAAAGCTTGTTCACAATATATCTATAGCGCGGGAACTATTTTCGGAGGGGCTTGTGCACTGTATAAGCTTCCTGTGCCTGCATCCAACTTTTAATTTCATAATATTTACCTTTTACAGTGTCAGCCAAAGGTGTTGTATCCAAAAACCTTGTCGGATGTGATGAATATTATATGAATGTTATATTCCCCACGCATCTCAATCTAATGAATTTCGTCTTTGAGAACTTCATTTCGGCGTTTCCTTCGATTCGCTATTAGCGTCGTCATTTTCAGTTAGTGTCTGTTCAGCCTTAGGTGATGCAATATTTCATCTTCGTGTATTTCCGATAAACTCTCGTGGAATATTGATTTCTTTAATGTGTGATTGAAATTGGTGCCAACTGTGCGGGCACATCATCGACCGTGTTCATTATACGTAATAAATCTTCACCTTTCTTCTTACATGTAGACGGAAGCACTGATCGTATTTTTGGCGTCTGTCAAACCTTTACCTCTCGGTGCATCATCACCATCGCTGATAGATATGCTGACGGGAAGGTGCAGGTTATGGAATACATCAAGACGACTCTCTAGGAATTCCTTGAACTGGGTGTCAAATTGAGAATCTTCGGATGATCGAAATATAGATTGTAGGTGAGGACGGAACAAGTCCGCTTTCCCTTGATTGTGGAGACTATGTTGCCCTGTGGTTCTGTGAGATGGCATTTGAGGGTTACATTTCTTCGGGTCTGTTCATTGAACTGTTGCCAGAAGAATTTTTCATTACGGTAATCTAATACGGAGGTGACGTTCGACCAGGAATCTTCGGTGTGTCGGTTTGTTTCTCGCCTGATTAAGACATTAAGGCGATTGTATTTCATCTTGAGAGCTCTGAATCGCAAGAATTGACGCTAGCATCGTCTTTTCTCCTTGATCCAGTTTACGATTTGCCGTGACGGCGCTTTGCGGAATATATCGATGGTTTTCAGTGGGACTGAAGTTTTGACCGCTTCCATAATTGTGAAAGTTAAATTTCTAATGGCTGGGTAGTTGGAAATGTGTTCGGAGAATTAGAAAAATCTTTAATTACGGTATGTGTAGGAAGTCTGGTGGCAAGTGATCTGAAGTAATCGTAGTGTCTTTAAAGCACTTTCTATCGAAATAATGGGTTATCTGTTCAGAAACGAGGATTTGATCTATTATTGAAGTATACAAATGTTCAAAAAATGTGGGTTCTGTGTTGGTCACTCGCAAAAGCGGTATCTGCAATAAGACCGATAGTAACCTAATTCCGTTGCTATTGCTTATTAATCACTAAATTGTGTGTGGCGGGCATTAAGGTCTACTAAGATTTCTGAGTTGGTAGGATGGAGGAGATCACCAAAAAGGGACTGGGGCTAGAAGGGTTGTAATAAGAAAAGAAAACAATTGGAGTAGGGAAGTGCACTGTCACAGCAACACACTGGAGATGTATGTGTGGAGGTAATTGAAAGCGGGTGGACGGGAAGTAATTAATGACGATTAGGGCGGCGGTTCCACGGCGTACGTTTTGTGTAGTGCTTTGTAAGTAGGAGTGGTAGTTGGTAAGCGAAGTGTGCATATGTCTGTTAGCTTTCTCTCTGTGATTGAGAGGATGCGTGTGTTGTGTTCTTAGAGATAGTGTTTAAGTAAGGAGCGTTTCCAACGAACGCCTCTGGCGTTAACTGTTCCTGCTATGATATCCATAATTGTAAGATTTAGAGTGAGTTCTCGGAAAGAGATAACCTTTGTACTTTGTGCTTGATACGCATGCGAAGGTTGCCCGTTGGAAGTAGGAGCCATATGTAGTGTCGAGAACGCGATTGATGGTGAGTGTTTCTGTGTCGGGAGTTGTTTTCATGTGCGCTGCCTTTTGAATCGATTTCTTTGGAAGACTGGTATTGGGAAGGAAGTTATCCGACGAATCTCTAAAACAACTGATTAGAGTTCCTATTTATTTAATTTTATTTAAATTAAGCGTTCGTGCAGAACGGCACTGTATGGCTAGTTATAGAACCGAGCTAGAATAACCTTCGCCCACCCTAGCACCAGGTTTTCTTAAATACCAAATAAAAATATGTAATGCTCTGCGGGTAAATAAAGGAATACTGTCTTTTGAATCTAATATTGTCATTTTTTTAAAATTTGAAGTAAAAGTAATAACATTTAACTGGTAAATGTAATGCAAATACAGCAATCATCTTATAGTTATGAACATTAATTATAATTAAATCACACTTATCTTTTTATTTTAAAAATAACATTTTAACTTAAATAGTTGATTCAAAACTAATTTCTGTTAAAGGATCTTAGATACAGAAACAAGATGCAATACACTCTAAAATGATCTTAGGGACACACATGGTGCACTCCCGAGATGCAGATTTCCATCTGAAACCTGACCTTGTCAAAATGACCTAGATACGGATGCAACCCTCACTGAAACCGGCAAAAGGACCTTGATATGGATGCAACCCTCAATACGAAACAAATCCATCTGAGAAAATCTGCACTCGCCAATTTTTCGCATTAATTTTATTTTTAATTAAACTCTAATATGACAAAATCATTGTGGTAAATTCAAAAAGGGCATTTGGATAATGACACTGGAAAACCAGACCATTATAGGGAATTCCTGAAAATCATTAATGAGTAAACGCTTCACCAATTAAATATGTTAAGTTACTACAGCACTATAATTTAACATATGTAGTTAAAATTAAAAATCATATTAAACATACTACATTGTGTTTTCACTGTACAGGGTGAGTCAACGATAGAATAAAGTAAACTGGTGCTTTATGGGTAAATTTTGCCAATAAAATGTATTTGTCATGTTATATGGCCAGCAAGTGTGCGCATTGTAAAACTATTCTAGACTATACAAAGTTTTTCATGCATATAAAATTTGCGGTCTTTGAAATAATTCGAATTTTATCCAAAAATCGCCCAATCCATTTTGAGGATAATTGTCATCTAGAAAATAACGTATCTTGCGGTGGTAATCACCGTCCAGCCACATATTCTGTCGTTGATCATTAAGCAGATGAAGGAGGTTAGGCAATACCTCTTGTAGGAATTAAAGGTAGATACGACCAGTTAAAAAAATGCGGCCGAATACTTCTATTGTGGAGTATGCTACATCCAACGTTTATGGGCCAGTGGTTTTGGTTTTGCATTTGTCGGATCCAAAATGGATTGTCTAATGTGTAATAGTATATATTATAACGATTTACAGCACTATTGCTTCTAAACGTAGCCTCGTCAGAAAGCATAATATGAGATGAAAAGTGTAGATTAATCTCAATTTGAGCACTCATCCACTGACAAAAGTTTACTCGCCTTTCGAAGTCATCATTGCGTAATTCCTGGAGTAATTCAATGTGGTAAGGATGATACTTATATTTTCTAGTTGTCCGATTGACAGTTGATTGTGGCGTTTCACATGATATTGTTATCTAACGATTACTGACATGAGGGTTTTCTTCAATATGAAGCAGAATCTCAAATTTTTTTTCTTGGTTACTGTTATTTCCATTCATCACTATGCGTTTTACATCCACAGGGCAGTCCGAACCTCGGTTACGAACGTAAGCCCCTATCCAGCGTAAGCGTTTCGTGATTTTTATTACAATCGCTTAATTTCAAAAAATAAGAACTTAGCGTTTTCGCTCATCGTTTCCGGCATCGGGATCTTCGCCGCTTCGGAGTTAGACCTGTCACTGCTTGTATACAGATAATACGAAGAAGCGGTCATCAGTAGAGGAGCCACAACCTAGCCGCAAACAGGAGCCTCCGGAATATAGCAGCAGCAGCGAAGAATTCCAGAAGCATCCAAGACACCGCCAACACAGGACCGACGTCGTAGGTTACCGGTTAATAAAAAATAATTTTTAATTAATTTTTTATTTGTTTTAATTTAACACTTGTTTTCCTCCTTTTGTATTTGGGTCTCCCATTTCCAAGTAGTTTATTCCTCGGGGCGTGAGACTGCACCTCGGCGGGACACGGCCTTTCTCTAAACAATTTCTAATTTTATTTATCCTATCTCACTTTAAGCCTACTAATAACAACCGCGATGGTTAAACACGGTCGCCACCGTGCTACCCTAAAGGTTGTGTCCCCAACACCCGACGCCGTCCGTCCACCCACACCACCACACACCACACAATCCTACGTACACACACTCGTTTCACCTCCACCTTCCCCACGTACACGCTCCCACTCAAACGCCTTATCTATTTCCACTTCGTCCACTCATTCCTACATTTCCACACGTTGCACTGCCTCAACAAAACCAGACAAACTCGCACACACACACACACACACACACACAAACCCGCTCTCTTACCTACACCTGCTCTCTTACCTATAACCGTTCAACCATGTGTACCCGCCGTGAGTCCTACACCTGTTAACCCTAATCCTAATTCTTTACCCACACGCTCACAATCCTCGAGATATTGCGTGCGTAATATCCCAAAAACCATTACAAGCCAGATATCCCTTTTTAACACTCACTCTCAAACCCCTTAACCTTCCCTGGTTGAATTTGACATTCAACCACAACCATACCTGTCTCTTAGAGACCTCCTCTCCCTTGCCGGATGTTTCACAGCTTAGGCTGCGACACCATTTCGGTGATCCCTCAGTAACCCTTTCCCAACTGTCCGGTCCTCGTCCATCCAACTCCAACCCTAGACCTCCCTCTTTTTCCTGAGTGATTCGTCACGTAGATAAGGATATCCTAGTCGAAGAGATCCTGGGTGCGATCTTCCGCATGTGAGGAAGGCCGTTCGCATCACCTCTAAGGCGACGAACACCCCTACATCCCTCATCATGGTCATTACCACTTCCCAAGCCACCATTGAGTACCTCCTCGCACGCGGTGTCGTCATGTTCGGGCTACACTATCGTTGTGAACCTTCAAACATCCCGCAACCCCTCCCGAAGTACTGCTCCACGCAGGTGGGACATACTACTGAGGAGTGTCCTTTCCGCACCATCCGCTGTCCTAACTGTGGCTAAAGTCACAGACCCTCGTCATGAAAATACGCCACCAACCCAAAGTGTAACAACTGCGGGGAAGCGCATCCCACCTATTCCTTCCGGTGCCAGAAGCGACGGGAACCTCCCAGTTCCCCGCCGATGATGGCATCCCTCGATCCTATCCTGTCTTCCGAAGAGTCCGACTCGGAAGACACAGTCCACCTCAAACCTTCTCCCGATACCCAATCCTTATCCATTATGGACTTCTTGCAAGTTATTACCCACGCTCTTACCAGTATGTTTCCTGACCGGCGAGGAAGGGTTGTACGGACCGTAGACTCGCTATCCCAAACCTTCTTCCAACGGAGGATCAGCATCTGCGTATTCGGTACGCGGATGAAGGTCGCCGTAATCCGCTAACCCACTCCTTAACTCCTTTCCAATGGATATCATAGCAGGGACCATTAATGCCAGGGGCGTTCGTCGGAAACGCCTCTTAATAAAACACTTTCTACACACACACAATATACACGTATCACTCATTCCTAAACAATAGCCACCACGGAACCGCCCTCTTAATTAAAAACTGCTTCCCATCCACTCCTTTTCAACTTCCTGCACACCTACAGCATCTCGAATGCGTTGCTGTGACGGTGCACTTTCCCACTCCTATAATATTTATATCATATTATAACCCGCCAGGCTACAATTCCCTATCCGATGCTCTCCTACTCTATGCCTCTAGCCTTCCCAACGCAGTAATCCTAGGTGATTTCAATGCTCGCCACACCCAATTTGGTGACACCGCAACGAATGGCAACGGTAACAGACTATCATCTGCTCTGTTGCAGTTGCCGCTCCTGCGAATCGCCAACACACAGCCAACCTACTTCGAGCACTTAGGTGCCTCAATAATAGACCACATCGTAGTCTCCGAACCCATATCTCACTATTTCGATCGTGAGTGCTTTTTAGGCACCACGACCACATCAGATCACATTCCCCTACTGGTCAAAAATTTTGTCCAGCCCCCCCTCAATACACAGTCATTAAAGATTTTTCAAAAGCAGACTGGAATGCGTTCTCCGAACACATCTCCAACAACCTTCCCACACCTAATCTTCAAACGATCCAATATCTCGAGAAAGCCATTAGAAACCTAACTTCCGTTATTGTGGAAGCGGTCGATAACTCTGTCCCATTAAAAAACATCTACATTTCTCGAAAACCGCTCCCATGGCACATTGTGAACTGGATCAAAGAGAAAAGACGAATCTATCGTCAATTCTTGCGATCCAGGGACCCGGATCTCAAGACCTAATACAATCGCCTTAACGCCTTAATTAGGCGAGAAACCAATAAACACTCCGAAGACTCCTGGACCAAATCCACCTCCCAGCTTGACTACAGAAATGGTAAACTCTTCTGGCAACAGTTTGATAGACTGACCAGAAGAAAAGTAAACCCCAAATCCCTCCTAACCGACCTTCAGGGCAACCTAATCTCCTCCGACCAAGTCGCCACCTCCAATCCATTTTCCGATCCCCAGATGATCACCAATCTGATAACCAATTCAAGGCACCCCTTGAGAGTCACCTTAAAGATTTCCGTACCCTTAACCTTTCCGAAACCCTACTCGATAACGAGAGTCCTTTTTACGCCCCTATCACGCCCGACCAGGTCAGCTCATATTTCAAAAAAGGTAAAAAATCTGCCCCTGGTCAGGACGGCCTAAACCGTAAAATTCTCCGCCACCTACCTCACCCAGCCCTCCGTTTACTTTCAACGACCTCCTACCCAACAGCCAATTCGGCTTCCGTCCTAACCGAACGATCCCCTGTTGAAGCTGCTTACAGGCACCACCAGAGCATTCAATCACAAGCAATGCAATCTGGCTGTGTTTCTGGACATTAAGCAAGCATTTGGCAGGGTTTGGCACGCCGGTCTCCTGCAAAAGATCCGAAACCTCAACATACCCGACCCCTTCGCCAAACTCCTACTCTCGTACCTGACCAATCGGTCAGTTCGGGTCAAAGTAGGGAAAACCTTCTCCGATCCTTTTCAACCAACAGCAGGTGTTTCGCAAGGTTCTGCCTTAGGCCCCTATCCTTTACACCATCTTTGCATCCGATATTCCCGAAGTTACCCAACCCGAAGTAGCTGCTGTGCAGTTCGCGGATGACACCGCCTTTTGGGCGGTTAATTGGAACAGCGAAACGACCTCCCGCCTCATATACAAAACCCTACGGAACTTCTCTAACTGAGCGAACCAGTGGAGAGTCTCCGTCAATCCCACCAAAACCCAAACAATCCTTTTCCGACATCCTCATTACACAGAGGATAAGTTCCCCAATCTCGCCTCCAGAAACGCCTCCCTCACCCTTAACCAAGAAAGGCTCACACTCTAAGATGAAATCACCTACCTAGGAATCATCTTCACTAGAACCCTCAATTGGCTCCCCGATGTAAAAAGAACACTAAACAGGATTAAAAACCGCGCAAACCTACTGGGCGTCTTTCGGGGTAGAATCAGAGGTTGTCACCCCAAAACACTTCTACACACATATGAAAAATACATCCGCCCTGTTATGGATTTTTAGAGCTCCTATATACACAAACATTAACCCCAATCACCTTTCCTCAATCGCCTCCTGTGAACGTCGAATTTTTAGACGAATACACAGGTTACTCCTCAGGTACCCTAATGACCTCACCTTACACCACGCCCATATACCCCCAATCACAAACCGTATCCAAAAACTCCAGGAAAAAAAGAATTTTCAGCAACACTATCCCAACCAAAGAAATCCTTACCACTACTTACAACTACCGCTTTCCCAAATTCCCTCGAAAAAACCCAAATTAAAATTCAAACATCCTCCCGCAATCCTCACACAACTCCTCGACGACCTCCTGGAGGTGGTAGAAGAAGCCCTCAAGAATACACCGTATGCCCTTCTCATCACCCCGGCTATTCGATGACGACCCAGTATGACACCGGCCAACGATCAAATTAATCACACTGCACACCACACTAACCCACACGCACACTTAAACCCAACACACTATTGAAAATTCAAATTCATTAAATTTGAACACCTTTTTTTTCTCTTTTTTTTACCAAAAATTACCGCACCTCATGATTGTACACAATACAATAACAAAAAACAGCGCAACATTAACAACAAGGGAATGACCAGGGCTGAAGAGGAGAAGGACTCCTGAACAGTCTATATAAGCTAAAATAAGTAATTACTAACCATAAGCATGAGCACACCAACAAAAAAAAATCTACATCCACACTGCCAGTAGAATCCATCAAATTTTCAAAAGTGAGCCGAGTGGGTTGGCGTTAAGCAGGATACTTCATTCTGTATAACCTTTGAGCAAGAAGTCAATTTTTTGAGCCTCTCCTAACGCATAAACCATATTAATTAATTCACTTTTAGAGTAATCCATGATTTTACTATTGAACACACAAAACTTCCACAATACTAAATGGGTATTAAAATGCAACAACAGTTATATTTGTTATGTGGCAAATTGTTTTCGTGGCTACTGCGAATAATCACAAGAAATATTTAATAATATAGAAAAATCAAAATAACTCAAAAACAGTGAGAGATAGGTATAGCCCATACTCATGAAGAATTGTGTGGTTCTTGATTCCCTTCAACACAGCGTAAAAATATACATGGTGTTCTACTTGAAAAAAGTTATATGTTTGAATTTTAAGTGTAGCGCAGGTTTGAACATATATTTTGAACACCATGTAGCATTTATCTCTAATATTTCTTCTCAGAACATAGGCTTAAGCTTGATCTTTCCTTGGTACACATATAAAACAAACACAAGATGGTACATAGTAATAAAGTTATACCTGTAAATGTGATTTTTTGAATAAAATTCGAATTATTTCAAAAATCGTATATTTTACATGCATGAAACCTATATAAATAAAGTTTTATAATTTCACTAAGAATAAAAAAAATCGAATGATAAAAAAATACTAACTAATTTTAAAATGCACACAATTACTAGCCATATCTGATAAATACATTCTATTTGAAAAGTTTACCCACAACCCACAACTTTACACCTACATCATAATTTGATTAAATTTTGTTAGACTTGCTCTTTGATTATGACATTTTTTACTGTTCATTTTCGTCCGTTAGAGGGTGTTCTTCAAGGCAGTTTAATAATATTTAATTTATTCAGGATCTAGTTATTTTTTACTAAAATTAGATTCTATAGTTGGCTTTATACGTTTATCAAACTGTTATATTAATAGCAGACTTATGATTGCGGTTCGGTTCGCTCATTCACATCATCAGTATGCAGTACAAATCTCCACTTGTCGTACCAAACGGGCGCAATCCACATTTTTCTACACGGCTTCTAAACTCGGGAATGATCTCTCTAGTTCCTGTTTTCCTCTCACTTATGATATGAGAAAATTTAAGGTAGCTGTTCATAGGCATCTATTGGCAATTCATTATCCCTGTATCCATCCTCCTAAGTGTTCCTGAGTGCTTTGGCACGATAGGCCTAATTTAGCCTGTTCAGGTCCACAATCATAAAAAAAAAATCTTTTTCATATTTCATAAATTTGTTCTAACATCTCAAGTAATTCTTACAGATATTATCACTTACTGAGTTCGGTAACTGTAATCAGGGGGTGTTTTCGCTGATTTTTTTCGCTGAAAAAAGTAGGGGCCGACTTTATTTTCATCATAACTCGCTCAATTTTCATGCTGCAGACTTAAAAAAAAAGAAAAGAAAGGTCTTTGAAATACTTAAAAAAAGATGTATATTTCCTCAAAAAATACATAATTTTTCCGTTATTTGACATTGAAACTCTCAAATTTAGCGTTTGACGAACAAGAGCTAACCTTTAACAAGCCATAGCTCGGTTCTTATTGATCATACAGCAATCATAAAAAAATCATTTTCCGTGTTTTTTTATAAGCTATAATTTTGTTCTTAATAGTTTTTTCGATAAAATGCATACTTGTCGAGTTTTTCGCGAAAAACCGATTAAAAACGTTGATTTTTTTCGATGAAAAACTGATACTTTCAGTCGCGAATAACTTGAAAAGTATTAATTTTACAAAAAAAAATGTATAGAACATTTTTTGCTTACAATTAATTTTTCTATTGATTCCTTTGATCAAAATGTAATAAAAAATTTCCACCCCTGGGGGGTGGTTGCCACCCTATCTCGGGGGTGGAAATTTTTTCGATTTTTTCGATGAAAAACTGATATTTCAGTCGCGAATAACTTGAAAAGTATTATTTTACAAAAAAAATGTATACAACATTTTTGCTTAGAATTAATTTTTCTATTGATTACTTTGGTCAAAATGTAATAAAAAATTTCCACCCGCGAGATGGGGTGGCAACCACCCCCCCGGGTGAAACCGCCCTTTGGAATAACATAGATTTTGATCCTTGTGCTATTCCCTACCTACTGTCAAAATGTCAAGTAAATCGATGCATTTTGAAAAAATTGCCAGGTCAAAACCTTCGCTTCCTGTAGATACTATTAAAGATATTACTGAGGACGATAATTGTAATTGTCCAAATTATCATATAAATTGATATAAAACATAAATGCAAAAATACACCATTAAAAACCCCAAAAGATAAGTATTTTAATTATGTATAATAAAGTGTGAAAGTTTACATTTTCATATTTCATTAATAAACAATCAAGAAAGTACAAGATGGTGGCAAGTGTACTCCTTCTATTCGCGTTAAATGACAGAATTAAAAACCAACTTTGAGAATAAGTAAATTAAAAATTAACGAATGCTGGGGGATTGTCTATTATTTTTTCATTTTCCTCTGTTTTGATCGTAATCGTATTACAGTGTAAAAATCAACTTGCATATATTTTGGAAACAGAAGCGCGATATAACTTTTACACCGACCGTTGTAACTGCATTGATCATTTTCCCCATAAACAGTAGTAAAGGTGACATAAAATATTTATATTTTTGTAATGAACAGCCGTATTTTGGACAATTTGTGATTATTTGTATGTAGTAGCACAAATATTTATTCCTTTAGGGTACGCTTGCCTTCGAGCTTTAACGCAACGTGACAAGGTTTTTCAATTAGGTAAACTACGGGTATTTTAACTTTTTATTCTTACAATTATTTTTTTTCTGAAGAAGAAGTAAGATGATTTGTTTTTCCTTATCCAAAATGTAAGTGAAACATTATTACATTTAACACTTAATTTTGGTTAATTACTCAGTGCACACGGTTTCGTACCCTTAAAATACGGGTACGTATGTAATTATTTAGATAAGATTGATTCATCCAGTGTTAAGTACATAAAACTTTTGATTTTCTTACAAGCGTAGTGGAATGCAAACTAATCCTGTATCTGTGATACCTGCTTGCTATCGTGTTAAGTATTTATATATAGATGTAGTAAAATAGACGATCTCACCATTCGAGATAGGTATAAACACACACATATCTCGGCAACTCGACAATACCAAAAGTTAGATCATAAATCAGAGGAATCACACTCTAGGTGCTTGCTCAGTTACATGGCGCCTTTAGGAATTTGGTTCAACCTTTATCCTTGATCTATCGTATTCTAATCGCGATCTTGTTATACGGGGGTAGTTTCTAAAGTATATATCTCTCATAAGAAAGCTATTATCTAAATAGTTACTAATAAAAATTCGAAAAATTCCTTTTTTATCTTGGGACGATATCGGCTTACGGTTGGTGGCCGAACTATCCTAATTAGATTAAGGTTGTCACAGTTTAAAAAATAATTGACCGGTTTAAGCACTCACGAGAACAAGTCCCTTAAAGAAAGATAAAGCAAGAGAATTAAGACATTCAAGATAACATTGCGACGATTTATTGCGAGTTGCAACGTCGTGTTTAAACTGTAATTTGATTTAAGTAAAAGAATTGTAGAAAATCCGAACAGAATGTAGTGTTAGAATGAATTAAGCGATTCAATTTTTTTTTCTGCTTGGGCTTGGTCAAAAGAACACACACATGGCCGCCTACGATTGTTACCGACTAAATGATTATTTTATATATTCATTGTCTGCAGTCCGCGCCCCGACTGACTCATGTGGAGTTGGCCGTGAGAACCCGTGGACACCAACTAACTTTATTTATTTATTTTTTGTTTAGATTTAGTTTAAATGTGTTTGTGGTAGGTAAATGTTTGAGATAGGGTGGGAATTTAGTAGTTTAGTGTCACTTTGACACTGAAAAATGTTGCCGTGGATTAATTCGGGTAACGCCTGATATATCGTAATCTAATATGATAGAAACGTGTGCAAGACTTCATATGGTGATGGATGACACTTCGCAAACAAAACTAAAACATTTAACATTAATATATTTATTTTGTATGAATGTGTATAAATAAGTGCGTATAGTTTCTATGGTGAAAATGACTCAAAATCCCCCCTCATAATCTATCAAAAGGTTTGTCATTATGGACATCATTTAATATAAATTTAGAATTACAAAAGGTAGAGTTAAACACTTGAACTTTTTTAATTTGTACATTATTAGAATGATTCATTTCATTTAGAACAGTGTATGAGTAAATAAACTCTCAGATGGTTGACAAGATTCAATATTTTTTTTAAAATGGCATTTACTCTCTATAATGGTCAACAGATAACATAATAACAATTCGAAAACAAATGAGATGCGATTAGGTTTTGTGTTTATCAAATTTTGACTGTAACTTTTTCTAACTTTTTCCCTTCTGGATCACATTACTGTGTTGCCAGGTTTCAGATAAGATGCGGTATTGCCGGGTTTACTTCTCAGCTAACATGCAGTGTTCATTTCTCAACTAAATGGGTTCATATCTAAGATTTGGGATTCATATCTAAACTTAGTCTAAACTAAAGTTAGAGTTCGTGTCTATAATAAGGTAAGGTGTTCATATCTAGACCAAAGTAGGAGGTTTATATGTAGACTAAGACGCGGAATTCATATCTAAACTAAGAGGTTTACATATAGGTAGGGGGTTCGTATCAAGACTAAGGCGTGGGATTCATATCTAAACTAAGAGGTTGACATTAAGACTTACGTAGGGGGTTCGTGTCTAGACGCAAACGTAGGATTCATATCTAAGCTAAGGTAAGCGGTTCGACTAAAGTAAAGGAAATGGTGTCATATAGTTTAGAGTTACTACAACTTCGGCTACTTTGTAAGGTTTATTCACATCTACTCAACAAGAAGCATGCATAATTAACCAATCTGTTACTTTTATAATGCAATATCTCAGTTAAATACGGAAAACATTTATTATTCAAATTTATACAAGGTGTTACACTAGAAACTTCATCGATGTATTGTAAAAACAACTGTAGTTACATAGAATCTGCAAATTGTGTAATGTACTAGTTGGAGGACACTTGACTAAAATCTTTTCAGATTAGTCGAACTTCCGGTTATACCGGAAGTAGATGTCAACTTCGTTGTTTTAAATGGAATACTCCGTATATTAATACATTTTTTTAGATTCTACGTACATAATGCCCTATACATAAGTTTGACACATTTCAAATTCGATGTGAAAAATGACGTTATTTTGAATGAAATTCCCTGTATATTAATACATTATCAGATTCTATACATACGTACAAATCATGTATAATGTCTTTACTACACTCACACAAACACCAGATACTGAACCCCTCACAATTAAACACTTTTTGCAAACACTGACAAGGCTCCCTTTCAAATATTTTCTAACCAGCGAGCCAAGATCAATCGTATCATGGACTACATATCGCATTCCTTCATCCAACGCAGTTATGCCTTCCCATCGTTATATCATAACGGGCACAATGAACGTTAGGGACGTTTATTGGAAACATCCCGTACTCAAAAACCCTCGACACGTACACAACATACATACATCTCCATCACAGAAGCAAAACTCATAAACAAATGCACATGATTCCAAAATACAGACCAGTACACTAAATTAAATGGGCACCGAGATACCTCTGTACTAGTCATAGGTTCCTTCCCGTCCACCCGATTTCAATTACTTCATTACACATACAGCATCTCGAATGCGCGACGGTGCACTTTCCTACTCCTTTCTTTTCCTATTACAGTCCACCCGCCTCCGATGACCTTTTAGGACACATACTAAGCCTTTCCACATCCGTTATCCTAGACGACTTAGTGCCCGCAACACCCAAGTTTGATGACACCGCAATTAATAGAAACACACATATCAGGAACATCGAACCTACATATTTCAAAAACTCTGAACACATAGCCCTCCTTTAGTTCACGAATGTTACATAGTTACCACTATTACATATGATCACTTACCTCTGCTGGTTAAAACTTCATTCTGTCCAGTACCTCCAACCCGTTCCGTAATTAATGGTTTTTCAAATGCAGGCTGGAATCCGTTCTCCCAACCACATCTCCGTACCAGTCTAACACCTCAAGCTACATAACTTCGGTTCCAACGGAAGCGGTCGAAATCGCTGCCCCAGTCGAAATAATAGATCTGGCGTGCAAATCTCTCGCATAGCATACCGTGAACTGTATCAAGAAGAAAAGACGAATCTACTGCCAATTCGTGCAATTTAGGGATCCGGCTTTCAAGATAGAATATAACCACCTGGATTCCTTAATCAGACGAAAAACAAATACACACACGGCTGAATCCCGGCCAGAAGCAACAGCCCAATTTGATTACCGAAATAGTAAGCTTTCTGGCAACAGTTCATTAGTCTGACCAGAAGAAAAACAACCCACAAATCACACCTCACTGATCCTAAAAGTGACCTTATTTCTACCGACCAAGGAAAGGTCAATATGTTTGGCTTTCACCTTCAAATAGTATTTAGGTAGCCCAATGATTCTCAGTTCGATTATGCTTTTTCCCGCATTGAACAATTACACAATCTGAACCTTCCGAAGTCCAATTGAACAACAGAAATCCCTTCTACCGGAAAATAATGCGTCACCTGTCACAACAAGTCATAAACTCACTCACGAACGTACACAGCAAGTGCATTACACTGCCCGACTTACTGTCGGCCTCGAAATATGCTTCCATCATCATACTTCATAAACCATACTCCGACTTTACCACCCGCTCTTTCTATCCCTCGTAAGTAGTCTTGGAAAATGCCTTGAACAGATTGGAGCAAGACAATTCGGATATTACCTAGAAACCAACAGTATTCTTCATGATAACCAATTTGGTTATAGATCCAATCGACTGTTCCACGATCCGTTGTTGAAACAGATTATATTAACCGAATATTTTACAGGGTCTGGCATGCAGGAGGTATCGACAAAATCTGCACCATAAGTATCCCAGTTCACTTTTCCAACCGTCTGCATTCGTGCTTTACTAAGCCGTCAGTACAGGTTAAAGTAGAAAATACCTTTTCCGAACCTTTTCATCCCACAGCAGGCATACCCTTATCCTGTATACAATATTGACTTATGTCATTCCCATTGCCTCACAATCCGGAGTCTCAGTCCACAGTTTACAGATGGCGCTCGCAATAGCACAACGACCTTCAGAAACATCTCAAAAACCCTCCGTAACTTCTTTACCTGGGCTAACAGATGGAGAGTCTCTGTTAATTCAACTAAAACATAAGCTACTCTCTTCCGAAAACCCAACTATCTCGATGACAACTTCCCCATTCTAGCCAATCGTAATGTCTCCGTATACTCCAACAGTGAAAGACATACTCCAGCAAGAAGTCACATACTTAGTAATTCTTTTCGCAAACACTGTAAGCTGGCTTCTCACGGGATAAAGAACTGTGGACAGAATACGCTGCAGTTCCAATCTACAGGGCGCCTTTAAGTGCCAACTCAAAGCATCATAACACATATACAAGGTCTACATTCGCCCTGTTATAGATTACTCAGGTCCTATATACACTAACATTACATCAAATTACTTTTTCTTTATTGTTTCTTGTGAACGTCGAATCTTAAGAAGAATACGCAGATTGTACTACAGGCACTCCATCAATCTCATTATACAATACGAAGAAAGCACATTACAAAGAAACTTCGCACACCGAAGGACTTTCAGTGACATTATCCATAACAAAAAAATCGTACAACTACTAACCCTTTCCTCTATACTCATGCAAAACATAAACTCACGTTTAAGCATTCTCCCTACATCCTCATCCAACTCTTTGACGATCTATCAGGGGAGATGGAAGAATCCCTTGATAATACTACCTATACACTTCGAATCTTCAAGTCATCTGATGACGAACAACGCTATGACCAGGGTAACGAATAGGAAATACCTGCACACATATGTAAGCAAACTGCACTACCTCTGACCTACTCTTACAAACACTCTTCACACTATACTTCAATTCAAAAACCATTCTTTTCTTTTCCGTTAGTGCCAAAATAATTAAAACTAATGAATATAATCAATGCAATAATACAAACCCAACGCAACGCCTATAATAGAAACATCGCAGTCCACAACAAAGAATCATCATCATAAGCAGTACTAACTTATTTAAGTATGAGTATACTAACAACATGTTTGTATAATTTAATGGTCTCGGCATGATCATTATTGACAAGTAATAACTATGCAACACTTGATTGATTTCTAATGCCATCATGGCCAACTACTAACCCAACTTAAAAAGCAGTGTAGTAAACAGCAACACATTAAATTGCCAATTTCGAAAAATTACACATTTTCGGAACAGACAACCCTAAGTTACACTAACCATTAATGCTTAATAAAATTATAAAAATAAGGGGTTTCCATTAAAAAGAAAATGTTTTTGGCCGTTTAATTTTAATTTTTTTTATTCTTTTTTGATCACCCTATACATCAACATATCATAAACTATTGAAATAGTTACCCATCTACAAGGAAACAACCAAATTTAAATGATAAAGGCTTCCGTAAAGTAAAAATTTATAATTACGTTTTGGCCTTCAAACGTCATTTTTCACACAAGATTTGCAATAAATAAATAAATAAATAAATAAATAAACAGCATTTATTGTCCAACAGAATAATTAATTCCATTTATAGGACAAATATGAAAAACATAACTTAAGCAGTGTACAAAGATAAATAATAAAGAAACAAACATCTGATTTCAAAATATGCTAAATATACAATTCACCTAAGTACTAAATATATGTGGTATTTAAATTAACTACCAACTCGATTTAATGTTTGTAGTGTACAGTGATGCAAATCAATGTGTCAAAAACGGTTAGACCTATGTATGGCATATATTTAGATTTGACTTATGCATAAGACATTATACCTGAGACGTATTTAGATTTGTACGTTGAATCTAAAAATGTAGCAATATACAGGGTGTTCCACTCAAAATAACGAGATTCTCATCTAGTTCCGATATAGCGGGAAGTGTGACTAACCTGAAAATATTTTAGTCAGGTGTCCCCCAATAACTTTAGTAGAGTACAATTTTTCCGATGTTTCGTAACTGTAGTTTTCCCAGAACAGATCGATGCAGTTCAGAGTGAACCACACTGAAGGTATGCGCCAAATACAACTTTTTTATGCCTCCTTGAAGTAGATTTTAAAATACGCAACTTTATAATTAGGCCTACATTTACAGAATCTATTTCTTTTTCTAACCAGTAATTCAAAAAAGCGGTGTGTGCGTGCGTGCGTACGTACGTGGGTGCGTGCGTGAGTGCATGCGTGTGTGATTGTGTGGTTGTGTGTGTATGCTCGTGCGTGCGTGTGTCTGTGGGTGCTAGCGTGCGTACCAGTATATATATATATATATATATATATATATATATATATATATATATATATATATATATATATATATATATACCGGATGCCCACGAGATCACTTTCCGGTTGCCATTTTTTATTTATCTATCGATTTAAACGAAACTTGGCAGGGTTGTTACTCTAACCAAACGTCATTTTTAGGAATTTTTGTCAAGCATTTCCGACTTCCGGTTTCACCGAAAATGAGCTTAACTTTTGATTTTATAAATGACACCCCCTGTATATTTTTAGTTTTTCGGATTCTGAAGGTCATTTTACGGCCGATTACGTAATATTTAAATCGATTTTTTTCCAAATATAATTTTAAAATTGAATTTTATTTTCTCATCCAGAGTGCCATGACCATCTTACAATCATTTTACATACTTAACTCACTTCCAGAAAAATGCAAACTCACTTTTATCTTTGTTAACTTTTTTACTAGAACGTTCTAAACTTTATTTTTGCCGTAGCTCAAAAAAATTAAATGGAAGCATACCACTTTCATAAAACTACTAAATGCAGTATTTTAAAACGAATTTAACACGTTTTGTCATTTTTACCCATTTTCGATTTAAAACATTTTTATTTTGTTATTTTTATTTACATACCTACTTATTAATTAAATACACCTCGTATGTCACAATAGCCTTATTATTATTTGTCAAACTTTTAAATTTGACATAGTATTTCCATGGCAACTTACACACCTGTTTTTATCGAGGTTTTTATGGTACATACGAGGTGTATTTTATTAATAAGTAGGAATGTAATAACAAAATACAAATGTTGCAGTACAGTCATTCAACAAATAAAAACAAGATTTAGTAATATGAGTATAATATTGAACCGTTGATTGAAACAGTTGAGAAGATAGGCAACCTTATGGGCAAAAACGTGTCGATAAAAGTGCACGAGACCGGTTTTTCGAGGTGCAACAATGGCTTGCTAGCAAATTTAATACGTGAAAGAAAAGGACAGACACATTATGGGCGCGTCTGAGAGTTGTTTTTAAAGCAGCACAATTTTAATGCATTGCTTTGCGTATTTTCCCAATTTTTTCAGTCAACGATTGAACAACATTTATTTTAAAACAAACAGAGTGTAATAATTTTAAACAGTATTTAACAGTAAATAATTAAAAAAAAAAAATAACATTAACAATAATATAACATTAACAATAGGTATTAGATTATAAATTTTGGACCTTTTAATCACCAATTACATTTTCAAAGTGCTGCCCTTCCACCTCTTGACATTTCCTAAACGTTGTTTTCTACGACATTCCTAAGCATGTCGGGGGTAATGCTAGCAAATGCCGCTCGTATACGGTTTTCTAAGATGTTAAGTGTTGTTGGCGGTGTTCGGTAAACAATCTCCTTAATATGGCCCCACAAAGAAAAGTCAAGAGGTGTAAGGTCAGGAGAACGAGGAGGCCACCGGATCGGTCCACGGATAGAGATAACATGTTCTCCAAATCGTTCTTCTAAGTAATTTCTCACAACAATAGCGTTGTGAGCCGGCGCATCAGTTTGTTGATAATAAAGGTGTTGATTATTTATTTCCAACCGTAATTCGTCCAAAAAATTTTCAATTTCATGTTGTAAAAAACCCAAATATCGTTCTGCATTTATCGTTGACCAATATCTTGTATTTTGCCAGTTGAACATTCCATTATTGGTAAATCTCGACTCGTCAGAATACAAAATAGAATTGGCTAGGCTATTATCGGCATCGTTATGTTCCAAGAACCAGTTGCAATATTCCAGTCTTCTAACAAAATCTCCCTCGTACAAATGTTGGTGAAGCTGGTACTTAAATGATTTGTATCCATGTTTCTTCAAGATCTTTCTTGCTGATTCTGAGCCAATGTCTAATTCAAAGGCAATTTCCCTTGTGGATGCTGTGGGGTTTTGAATGACATATGCGATTACATTTTCTTCCGTTTGTTCATTAATAGTAAAATGTTGCAAATTATTTGGTTCTTGGCACATTTTTCTTATAAGGTAGATAATGTATTGCCGTGTAGGATGATGAAGACGCTCAGGATATTCTTGCCGATAAACTCGTTCGGTTTCCGCTGCATTTTTGGCACATTGTCCATACTATAATAAGTATATCAACCTGCTCACTCTTGGTAAACATTTTTGTTAATTTTATAATTAAACTAAGTACAAACTTTAGTTTAATTTTTAAGTAAAATAAACTTTTAAATTTACCATAGTGTTTCCATGGCAACCTAGCCATCTATTGTTTTCATGGCAACTCTGATGTGCTGTGACATAGGAAGTATATTTTATTAATGAGTAAGACGTAAATATAAAAATAAAAATGTTTTAAATCGAAAATGGGTAAAAATGACAAAACGTGTTATACGTCATTAAATTCGTTTTAAAATACTGCATTTAGTAGTTTTATGAAATTGGTATGCTTCCATTTAATTTTTTTGAGCTACGGCAAAAATAAAGTTTAGAACGTTCTAGTAAAAAAGTTAACAAAGATAAAAGTGAGTTTGCATTTTTCTGGAAGTGAGTTAAGTATGTAGAATGATTTTAAGATGGTCATGGCACTCTGGATGAGAAAATAAAATTCAATTTTAAAATTACATTTGGAAAAAAATCGATTTAAATATTAGGAAATCGGCCGTAAAATGACCTCCAGAATCCGAAAAACTAAAAATATACAGGGGGTGTCATTTAAAAATCAAAAGTTAAGGTCATTTCTGGTGAAACCGGAAGTCGGAAATGCTTGTCAAAAATTCCTAAAAATGACGTTTGGTTAGAGTAACAACCCTGCCAAGTTTCATTTAAATCGATAGATAAATAAAAATGGCAGCCGGAAAGTGATCTCGTGGGCATCCGGATATAAATTTATATATATATATATATATATATATATATATATATATATATATATATATATATATATATATATATATATATATATATGTATAAACCTTAATCGTATAGATTAAATATGTTCTATGCAATTTTTTGATACGACGCGTAATTTAGCGGCAAAAAATTCCTATGGTAGAATTTAAGTGTCAGTTTTTTCAATGATTAATTTTGTAATAAAATGTGTAAAGTTTCTTTATATAAAGCGAAATAAGTATACAAAATTAAATAAATATGATTGAAAATGCTTAAACTGTATTATAGATATTTTTATACAAGCGGAGAGCTTTGGAATTTTGTTTAAGTTAGCATCTAGATGTCTATTAATCTCTATCTGACATTGAAAAAACCGTCTGTTTGGCATAGATTATTGTTTTGTTTTTACAATGTTGCCTATTTTCGCAATGAACTTATTAATAGAGGGGTTGCATAATTATCTTAAAAAATTATTTTATTTCTTTTAAGTTCCATTTTGTAAGTTGGAAGGTGGTGTATGGTTCAACATATGACATTTATATCTTTAAATATAGTGGAGAATATATTTTTAGTTCTAGAAAAAAATGTTTATATAGACTTAATGTTACATTTTTGTATAGGATTTAAAAGATCCGTATTAATAAAGACTTTCGGTTTTTTTATATAATTAGCTAACTTTTTCACTAAGTAACACTAGAGGCTTTAGCACGTATATTGTCTATTGTTTGTAACTCTACTGAACGACGATCTGTGGTTCACTACGGCTTTAGTTACTCTGGATTCTTTTAATTCAAAATCAAGGCATGCGTAAGTTTATTTAAAATCTTTGGAATAGGGTCCTGCATTAGGAAAGCTCCATATTACTGTTGGTAAAACATGTAAATATTTGGGCCGACATTATTTTATATGGAAATGTAAACTTTCACCATTATTACTCATAATAAAACACTGATCTTTTTTGGGGTTTTTTAATGGTGTTTTTTAAATTATACAATCTAAACGTTTCGATAACACTTTCAGTTATCTTCGTCAGTAGTAATATTTGTTAAAAATTGTTAAAGATGTAAACAATTTTGTCAAATTTGAAAAATTAAAACATAAACATAAGCCTGCTATTAATATAACAGTTTGAGAAACGTATAAAGCCAACTATAAAATTAAATTTTAGTAAAGAATAACTAGGTCATTAAAAATTAAATATTGTTAAACTGTTAAAGATGACAAATCAGAACACTCTCTATTATGACATTATTTTATATTTTCTATCAAATATTTTTAAAAGGATTCTTATCACTGTCAATATTCCTTTGTATAAAACGGTACATACTCAAGTTTATAACTTTTCTAGAAATTATCTAAGCCAGGGAACTAAAATCGACAATTCGTGAACATAGAATTTTAAGCCTACGTCTAAACAATTTCCTTTAGTGGTAACATTAATTACTAATTTTTATGAAGTGCTTTAAACCTAGAAATGCTATTTACAGAATTTATGTACAAGGGGTAATTAGTAAATGTTAACTAAAACGAGTGTTAACATGATCTTGTCAGCGATTTGTGTTAACTGGGCCTCTATCAAAAGCGAAATTGATTTAGCTTCGCTTATTACAAATTATTGAGAAAGCTTACTGGATTACGCTTCGCGATTTCTTAGATTATTAAATTATTTTAATAAAACAATTGGGCTTATTAAAAAATTGAATTTACATTAACGGCGTAAATTAATTATAATCTTCCTTAATAAGTAATTAATCAATATGGTTACTGGGAAATACTGGCCGAACGGGATTATTGATATTTTTGTAGGTGGGTTCAAATACGAAGTACAGGATTGCGGGAATACTTAACAAATCTCCAAATAGCGGGTCTTCCATAAAAGCAAAACAGGAAACTATGTTAATTAGATACCGTCTAACAGAAGTGGCGGTTTAAGGAACCGGATTTAACTTTTATCAGAATTAATTTCATTGGGTCTGTGCAGCGGTGAATATGCATAGGTCCGTTCTTCAAAATCTACTAGTGAGGTTCACCGATTATTCACAGGTATCTCAGATTAACACAAATAAAGTGTAACAGATAGGTAGATATTTAAACCTTCAGGAAACAATTATTTTACGTAAATATACAAGTCACTCCAAGGCTGATGGTTATAATTACACTGGATTTAATAAATTCATGTGATAAAAAATCAATTAATAAGAAGGAAAGATTGCTTCAAGCAAACATTTGCCGTATTTACGTATGTGGTAGCGGTAAAGATAAACTAGCTTTTCTACCCGGACTGCGTAATGAAAATAGTTTGAAACGGGGGACTTTTATTAAACGAATATTATTATTCACTTCTGGAATAAGATATGATGTCTGGAGTTTTTGTGGCACAAAATAATAGCATGATCTGGAGCGGTTATTCGTTTTAAAATATTAGTTCTCATTATACGTCTGATTATAATGGATTGCTTGACTTGATTTTGTCTAACCTGATTACGCACTTTGATGTGCAAAGATCATACAGCCCGTTAGTCGATGAGGATCCTTATCACCCTGCTCTTTCCTTCACATTATGCTTATCAGCCGTAAGTTCAAATGTAAAATTCACCTGCAGCAATACCCTACGCTATAATTTTAAAAAAGCTAATTATTTGCAATTATATCATGATATGTGTCTCATCGATTGGTCTATTCTTAAGGAAATTAAGGATGTCAATGTAGCACTGGGTATGATAAAATTTATCAAACGCTTGATAAGTCTGTTCCCAAATACGTACAAAATAGTTTCAAATATCCAATCTGGTTTACACCTGAATTAAAGTATAATTTAAAAACTAAACAATTATTATCGGAGAAAGTGGCTTTTAACAAAAAATTCATTCTATTTGTCGAAATTTCATAGATGTAGAGCTATTTGTAAAAAGCAAGCTAACTCTGCCTACTTGAACTACCTCCGGAAGGTGGAACAAAATACGCAAAGAAATCCTAAGGAACTTTGCTCACCAAAAACAAGATTCTTCGCGCATACCTCCGCGGTTATGTCTGGATGAAGTTACCTATGATTCCCCTAAGGATATTGTCAATGGTTTTGCGTCTTACTTTTCGAGTAACTCCCGTATTAATTACCCTTGCCATGTGAGTCGTCCCCATGATGAATTTAACTACTGTCTTCCGTTTTCAATCACTCCTGTATCTGAAAAGGAAGTACTCAAACTTTTAGCGCATTTTCCCAATAAAGCCAGCTGTGGTGAAGACCAGCTTCCTAGTTTTTTGATTCGGGATTATAGATTGGTTTTAGTTACGCCATTAACCTTAATAATCAACTTGGCTATCAATAGTTCTGCTTTTCCTGGTAAATCTAAATAGCTAGAATTACTCTTGTCCTCAAAACAAAAGGGTGATAAATCTTGCATCAAGAATTACAGACCAATCTCAATACTCAATAATTTTGCTAAAATTCACAATACCATTTATTCTAGTGTCAAACCGTTCCTTTCTGCGGATCAGCATGTTACTTGTATCAATCAATTTCTTACTGAGGTTCTTGATAGGCGTGGACAAGTTGATGCGATAAATTTACACTCCTTTCTGGTGTTCCTCAGGGATACACCTTGGGCCCCCTACTGTTTATACTCTATATTGATGAGATTCTGCACACACTTAGATGTCCAGTACTTGCTTATGCGGATGATATGAAACTCTTTCTTGAAATTGCGACTATACAGGATGCGCAGATACTTCAAGACAATTATGACACTCTTGTGAGCTGGTGTTCTTGCAATAGCCTTGGAATTAATGTCGCGAAATGCGGTAGGGTTTCTTATATACGCCAAGCCGCACCAGTACTGCAATCGTATAAAATCAATAGTTCTGATCTTCCCAGAATGTGCAAAATTAAGGATCTCGGTGTTTTGTTTAACTCTAGTTTAAGTTTTTCTGAGCACATTCATACTCTCGCCTATGTTATTAATCAGCTGGAATATGCTAATTTAATATAGTATCCCATTAATATTTCGGATTGTCTAACCTTGGATAAAATCCATAAAAACTTCCTTAAATTCCTGTCCTTCAAAGTAGACCATCAATATCCGGAGCGTAACACCAGTTACAGTAGCCTGCTTCTTCGCCACTCCATGTCGTAGCTGTCTGAGTGGAGACAGCTACAAACAGTGAAGATCCTCAAAATGATTATCCACAATAGAGTGGATACTACTTTTTTCCTACGTCGGGTGCCATTCCTGGTTCGTTAAATCGAAACCAGAAATGTACGCTCTTTCTACCCGCAACCTGCTCGAACTGATTTACATCGCAGATCCTCTACACATCTTATGTGTAGTAATGCTCAAAAATTATTTCGTGATATATTAAAATGGGTTACCCTACATTATGTGATATTGTTGATGATTTGGTTTTTCTTTTGTTTTTTTTTTGTATAGTTTATTACAGTTTATTCTTGTTTAGTTATAGGTTTCATTTATTTTCATTGTTATGGAATTATATTATTGTTATGATTGTCTTTAGATTATGTATTTTCTATATATCCTATAATTGGGTTTCCTGTTGGGAAATAAAACGTATGATTATTATTAACTAGGAGACGTATAAACTTTGATACAATCCATGTTAACACTTCTAGCTACCACCAAATGCTAATTCACCAATCCTTTTCGGGTTTGTTATATAGCCAATATTTACTTTTATTCATGTGAACTGCGATCGTTGTTGACTTTTGTACGATGTTCCCTAAACGACTACTTATCATAACACTCAGCCACACATTCCTTGTAAACAACTTGTTCCTGTTCTAGTTTTTTGGTATTTTCCCTAGACCTTGAAGAGAATGCTTTACCAAATAAATATGTATAGTCATCACAGCAATTATAAAAATGCAATATAGATAGTTAAAATTACATTTTCTTTTCAATCTATTTTAATACAAATTTTTTTACTAAATCTTGAATATCTATATCTAGGTTTTTGGTTGTGAATGCTTTTACACCTTTCGTATAAAGTTTTTTACAATTTTACACCGATATTATTATGAAATTTGATTACACCCGCTTTTTGGTTGGCCGTTTTCATCGTTAGGTTTTATTTGTAGGGAGTGTTCTGAAATGTTATATTCAAAATGGTCTCATAATATTTAATTGATAAAGATTTTGTTTTTTCCAGTAATAATAATATAAAATAATAATACTATCATATTCAATAGTAGACATTTTTATAAAAAATATTTTGGCAGACTTATTCTTTTGAGTTTTCGTATTTTATCTATTTTGTTGAGAACTATATTTCAAATAGTTAACACTTTTCTACTTTTGCTAAATTTTTAATTTTCTATCAAAATCCAATACGTTACCAATAATCATACAAATGAGCATAGTTTGGTTGATTAATGAACACCTACCCAAAGCGGTACTACATGTAAACTTGAACATCGCAATTGTGTATTTTAAGAAAACATAATTATTAGATGCGCTAAAGCAAAAGTAAAAATCAAGTTTCACCAGTTTAACCAGGTAAATTTACATCATTCAATTTAATGTACACCATGTATAAATTCGCCCTTTTTAATTTTCAAATGCATACTTGCGAAAAACGAAGGGTGGCTACAAGTCGTTTACCTAAACCGCCAAGTAACATTTAAAGTTATATTTCTTGAATATTCGTTAATACTTGTGTCAAACGAAAAGCTAGGGAGAGAATTCAAATTAGCAATAAATCTGGTCTTTACAAGATTAACATATTCAGTCAATGGAAAAAAAAATGAATATAGCATAAGCATTCTAAACGAACAGTTGATTAGCGCTTTCACAAAATTTCATTAATCAAGAAAACGTTAAATCTACATTGGACATTTAACTTCAAACTGAATTACGTCAATTCCTTCGCCAGAAATAAACAATAGCTTATTACTCACTGGCCAGCTATATAACCAACCACATAATGGTTGTATTTCTCCCCGTCAAATTTGAATATTTAATATTAGGATGCTAGGTCTTTTAAATCTTACACCAACATTAATTTGTTGTAAAAGTTCGTTACTTTCGCTAACAAAACCTTGCGAAGTTCTTGTTTGCATTACACATACATTCAAATGCTAAATTATCTTGAATCGGTTATATCTTTATACCAAAATAATATTGTTATTAGCACTAATGCTTTAAATACAATATAATTCCACAATTTTTTTTATAACTATTTATTTCTCTACACGTTTCAATAGAACATGTATCATTATCAAGAGAAAATACATAAGTAAAATAACAAACTAGTAGTTATGCTAACAAATCATTAAAGTAAATCAGCAAACTTCATGTAAATAATAATTCGATGTTTAAAATATATGTTAAAGGTGAGTCTATATGATCAACCTGATCATTCATTAAAGGTACTTATATTGTATTTATAAAGTTTGGTATAGACTTAAACAGAAAGCACCTTTAATAAACGAACACGTTGATCTTACCTTTAACAGATATTTTAAATATAAAATTACATTTTACATCAAGTTTGTTGTTTTGCCTTAATGATTTGTAACCATAACTACTTGTTCGTTATTCTCCTTACATATGATCTCTTGATAATGATACATGTTGTATTGAAACGCACAGATAAATAAATATATATAAAATAGAAATTGTAGATTTATATTGTATTTAAAACATTAGTGCTATTAAATACGGAATTACATAAAGTAAGGTTAAAGAAATTTAATATTTTTATGTCCATTCACGCATCCTTCCTTAACTTAGATAGGCTCTTGATGGAAAGTCATACAACAAACAGTAA